>OY720346.1:19772719-20972719 GCA_963082975.1 Labia minor | reverse complement strand
TTTTTTTCTCAAATCTCTTTGGATTTAAAATAATAACCTCTTGCAGGAAAACGATTTCTATTTTAATTTTAGATACACATGTGAATTGGGAATACTATGTAAATTTGATCAATATAATTTAATAATGCACAATTTTTTATAAATAGAGGGTGCAAATATTTTTGCTTGTCAGTACATTTATATAAATTTTTTATAAGTATAAATGAGATTTTTCCCTGTTGATTATTCTCTCTCTCTCTATATATATATATCTATAAAAATTAAACTTGTTATAGGTTTATAAAAAACTTTATTTAAAAAAAATTAATTAATTAATCTAATACATTAATACATTTATAAAATTAATGATATTCCTCTTGTGTATATAAAATTAAAATGGAAATCGTTTTCCTGCAAGAGATTATTATTTTAAATCCAGCATGAAAATGTGGGGTAGAAAGGTCGGAGAAATTTATATGCTGTTAAGAAACAATAATCATAGAGGAGGTGGTTGTATTATGGAACCTGTATTTAATATGGAACCCATTTGTTTCGTTCATTATAACGTGTTGCACTTTTTCAACAATAGGTGGAATTGATTCTCTAGTACCAAAATCTACCATAAAAATTGAAATGACGGTTAGTTGTTTGATAACTGTCATTCAGTTTAAATGTTTTGTGTTTTCAATTTTAAAAAACTTTTTTTAAGGTAAGTTAAACTATTTATAATTATTACTATTGTTAATAATTTATTAATTTTATGAATGTGCCTTAATTTATTAACGAATTATTAAATATATTGCTGAAAATAATTTGATATAAATTTATATTCAGTCCATACCAAGTGCATTTCTTTTAAATGGCGATTTCTGTAATATGGACCCTTGCCGTGGAACCGGGTTTCATAATACAGACAAGGTTCCGTATTTTAGACAAACATTTAATTATGTTTTTTTAGCTCTATTTATTTATTTTAATTTTATTCCACATATTTTTCAGATGCCAAGAAAAGCATTAATGTGTCAAATGTGGGCCCATTCAGAATGCGCAGGTGCAGAAAAAGACTATTACATTTGTGATTTCTGTTTATAATTTTATTACGGTTAAATTTTACATACATATATGTCAATGTATAATTTTTTAATAAAAAATGTTTTTTTTTTCAAATAATTGCAGTCTAAGTATGACTGATTTTTACTAGGGTTCCATTTTACCAACACAGTAGGTTCCATATTATCAACACTTTTATCTTGAACCGTTTTTTCACTTTTTTCAAAAAAAGTGCCACTTCGTCGTGTAAGTAATATTAGTTGTGATATTGTACCTGGATGTCAATAGGAAAATAATGAATAAAAACATTTTACACTGTACCCAGAGAACACAACTTTTAGATGAGCTTCAATTCACAAAAAATAAAATGGGGTTCCATATTACGACCACCTCCTCTACTAATTGAAAATATATTTAATCAGGAGTGAGTAACCGGGATAAATTACCTCAAATGAGATAATCACGATCAATAATAAGAATATTTTTTATTTTTAAATTTTCTATATAAAAAACTATTATAAAATATTTTTACTGAAATGTTTTAACTCTTAATAGATTTTTCAGGAACTCAAAATCGTAAAATTAATAAAAATTAAAAAAAAAAATCAATAATAAAAATTACAAAATATTTTTAAAAAGTCAGTCAGTTAAACCAGGCAACTGCCCTGTTGAGTCATAGTAATGGACTTTCAGTCTTTGTGAAAAAATTGAAATTAATCATTAATCAAAGCCTATATTTATAATTTTGATTTATTTACAAATAGTTTTCAGGTAAAAATTCAATTTGATTCGATAAAAAATAAATAATTTACTTTTTAGGAAAGGGACGGTGGGTGGACAATGTAGGAAAGCACGTGAGGGAGATGGGAGAGGGTAGGATATAGATCTTTGTGGACCAGGATTGGAGCACTAGGAGAAATGTGGTTGCTGGGACCAAGAACTTTCGAGTAGAGCCATAGAGATAGTTGTATAGAAATATCATTTTTTTTTCATAATTTGTTTTTTTGTTCCTCACTTCTCTTGTTATTAAATAATTAATAAGTTGACCTGTGGCCAGGTCCGAACCGACCGACGGTTTGAAATAAATTAATTTCCAGCTACAGAAACAATTTCAAATAATTTTCATATATCTATTAATGTAATAAAAAACAGATATGGATACATAAATAATAAATATAAACATTTTTAATTTTATTTTATTTATAATATATATGCAAGACCAGGCTGTGACGTCATGCATGGCTGGATGACGTCATATAATTTTAAATCAAGAAAAAACTAATAAATATGATTTTTCTCGAGGATAAAACCAATACAAAGTGCATGATTCGTGGTGATATATAAAAAAATCTCCTTTGGTGTGAAAATAACCCTTTCCTTCCTATCGTCGATCGCTAATACTACCACTTCCGGTTTCCGGAATTGCACCAAAAGTTGATCAATTCATCCCACTGATGCATTAAGTAAATATACCAAATTTCATCAAAATCGGTTGAGCCGTTCAGGCTGTACACATCTATACGGACGGACAGACGGACAGACGGACAGACGGACAGACGGACGGACAGACATCATGCTAAAAATATTTTTTTCTGTTTAGAAAATGCATGATTCGTGGAGATATGTAAAAATCTCCACATGTGAAATTTGGTGTGAAAACAATACCTCCCTTACTATCGTCGGTCGGTAAAAATAAAAAAATATTTAAAAAATACAAATTAATAATTAGTTCTATTCTTTTCTTAATCAAAACAAAATACCTTATCTTCTTTTTGTTTGATAAAGAGAAATAATAATAATATAAGGAATTAAATAGAGAATAGTTTTGATGACATTGCCTGTCTTTCTTTGACAATCACACTGATAACCAAATCATTTAAATTACATGAAAGTTCTTGAAATATTTCTATTTAATATTCCGAATGCATATAAACGTACAATCAATCAAAATAAATTTATTAAGTAAAACTATTTTAAAATATAAATAATTCAACAATAACGTTTTTTTAAAAAAATATATTATTATTATCATTATTTATTTTATCAGGAATCTAAATATTACTTTATATAGATTATAGCATAGGTTCTTAAACTTATGTACTCCACGGACCCCCACTTGAAAAAATTTTTTTTGACGGACCCCCATCACAACTTTAGGTACTTTACGTCATTTTATTAATTAATTTCTGGCTTACGATCTCATAAGGACAAGGATATATGATGAATATTTCTAACAGTGATTGGTGAATAACGATTTTTTTGCATATTGTAGAACACATTTTATTAGAAATTATAATATTGAAGAAAGAAAATACAAACATTGTCATAGCAACAAATCTCACAAATTATAATGGGTACTTACATTAAATTCATATAAATATTTTATAATTTTTTTCAGAAAATATTAAATAAGAAATATTTTAAAAAATAACTGCATCTATCTCATTAAATATAACTTACATATTTAATGAGATGTATGCAGTTGTTTTCTTGAAACAAGAATCTCAATATCTGGCTTAATATTGGAAACTTTTAATCTAAGATCCGGCTCTACATTTAATTTGTTTCTATATTTAGACTTAATATAAAATAGTACCGAAAAAGCTTGTTCGCATAAATATGTTGTGCAGAATGGAATCAAGTGTTGAAGTGCTTTATTTGCAAGCGCAGGATAATCTGACCTGAGAAGTAACCAAAAGTTGCTCAATTCAGTTTTGTTAAATTTTAGTTTATAAGTTGTATCACATGATAATTCCACGAGAATATCTTGTTCAGGTGCAGATAAATGTTTAGCATTTGTAATTTCCATATTAAATGGATCTCTGATCCAGTTATTGCAAGGATCAGGAGTAGAAAAATACTTCCTGAAGTTGCTTTTCAAAGTAATTAAATGTTCAACAAATAATTGACGCGTTTGATTAAGCAATTTTTCACTGGAGCTTTCTATGAAATCATTGAGAGTTGGAAAAGACTCATATACACCGTTCTGGATGCGTTTCGACCACAAGTCGATTTTTTTAATCATTGCTTCTATTTTATCTTCAACTTTAAATATATTTACAACAGTACCTTGCAGGCTCAAATTAAGTTCGTTCAATTTTGTAAAAATATCAGTCAAGTAAGCCACCTTAGCTAACCAGATAAAATCATTGAAACATTCGGTCAGTTCAAAATGCGCATCTATTAAAAACAATCGTATTTCATCTCGAAGCTCAAAAAGGCGAATGAGTACTTTCCCGCGGGACAACCAACGTACATCTGTATGTAATAATAAATGTGTATGTTGACTACCCATTTCCTCACACAAAATTTTAAAAACTCTGGAATTAAGTGGACGAGCCTTAATGAAATTGACAATTTTAACTACTTCGTCTAATGTTCTTTTCAAATCTGGTGACATATTTTTGGCTGCTAATGATTCTCTGTGAATGCAGCAATGATTCCAAACAACCTGAGGCGCAACATTTTTAATAAGAGCAATCAATCCAGTTCTTGTACCTGACATTGCACGAGCACCATCAGTGCAAATTCCAACACATTTTGGCCACTCTATTTCATTTTCGGTTATAAAATTATTCAAACTGTTAAATATGTCATTAGCTGTCGTTCGTGAAGGTAGTGAATCACAAAACAATACATCTTCTTGTATTTGATTTTCAAACTCATATCTAATGAAAGCTAACAAATTGGCATTATTAGTGACATCAGTACTTTCATCCAATTGTAATGAGTAATAGTGACTTTTGCGCACTCTCGATATTAATTCTTCTTTTATATTACATGACATGTCTTCAATCCTATTCTTAACCGTATCATTTGATAATGAAATCAAATTTATATCGTTTGCTGCTTTAGTTCCTAACATTATATTTGTAATTACTTTTGTAGCAGGAAGAATTAATTGCTCTGCTATATTATGCGGCTTTCCTGCTTTAGCAATAAGTAGAGCTACTTCATATGATGCCATTACTGCTTTCTTACTCATACCACCAGATCCCGTCTTTACCATCAATTTCTGACTTGAATTAAGTTCTTCTTTTTTCATTTTAAAAAATTCGATAGACTTACTAACATGCTCGCTGTGCTTTGTTTGTAAATGACGTCTGAGATTAGCAGGTTTCATACTTTCATTGGATAAACTTTCCTGACATAGAACGCAGACTGGTCTTTCCACATCATTGTTGCAAATATAAGTAAATCCAAATGATAAATAATCATCCGAATATTTTCTAGTTTTGCGTTTCTTGGTAGAGTTTGCTGTTGATGCCTCATCATCTGATTCTTTCCGTTTCTGTGTTGAACCAGTTTGTAGCCAACGATCCATTTTATGGAGTAATTTATTAACATTGAACTACAATAATATAAATATAATATAAATATAATATAAATATAACGAATTATTATTTACTAGCTATGTTTTAATATGATTTTAAATGAATGTTTTAATATCATTTTAAATGAATGTTTTAAATCATTTTAATAAATGTTTTAAATCATTTTAAATGAATATTAATTTATATAATAAATATATTTCGTAATTTGATTCTAAAATATTATTAATTTCGTAATTTGATTCTAAAATATTATTAATTTCGTAATTTGATTCTAAAATATTATTAAAATAAATATTTTTTATTCATAAAACTAACTTATACTTACTCTCAAAAACAGCCTTTCTGGGAAATTGCAAAATGTGTTTAGTGTTTTTATAAAATAATGATCATGCAAATTACACTAAAAATTAAAAAAAATTATTAGCTATAATAAACTATTATTAGCTATAATTTAATTATAATTAATTAAATTAATAAAAATAATTTAAAGATACAACTCGTTGAGAAATGAACTTATAATTAACATTAATAAAAATAATTTAAAGATACAACTCGTTGAGAAATGAACTTATAATTAACATTTGCTTTAAAACTGTTTAAAACCCCAGAGTGGACGCTGACAATTTGGGTTTTTCCGGGTAAGACTGTCCCCTCCCCTGGTTTTCCCCAATAACAAAGTGAAAGAAAATTCCCTTATATGCCTCCCCTTACGAGCCCCTAAGAGGGGTTATTTTAAAGGAACAATCGAAAAATGATTTTAAATGAATGAATGGATGAAAATTCAAATTTTATATATAGTTTTTTATATATGTTTATTTATTCACAAAAAATTAATTGACATAATTATCAATTTAATAAAATAAAATAGTATTATTAATAGTATTAAATTATAGCCGTAATTCTCTAGGAGGATATAGTTAAACAATGAACTTTAAATATTTATATATGTATATATTTTTACGATGATTTTTTTCCGAGGACCGCGGACCCCCAGTAAAGGCTTCGCGGACCCCCAGGGGTCCGCGGACCACAGTTTAAGAACCACTGGATTATAGTATACCTATAGTATCTACGAGGTCTGAAAAGTTTCCGACCTGACCAAGAAAAACGATGTTTTTCTATTTTTTTTGTTTTATTTTTCAAAATTCAAGATAATTGAGACCTGTACGATGTCAGCTGAACGTGTGCGAAATATTTTGCAAAATCATATGAATATGGAAAGCTGTGTGCAACGTGGGTGCCGCATTTCCTAACATTAGTCCCAAAATTGCTTCGAAAAAACATTTCTAACGACAATTTGGCCATGTAGGCGTAATCCAAACGAATTTTTGCGTCGATTCATAACTGTTGATGAGACTTAAATTAAATTAAATCAAATTTATTATTAAATAATTTATTAATTAATTAAATTAATTAGAACACCGTTATGAGAAATGTATCAGTGTTGATGGAGATTATGTTGAAAAATATAGCAAAAAAAAATTTGGTCAGGTCGGAAACTTTTCAGATCACCCTCATATATAGATGTATAGAAGAAAATTATCTATTCTTTTATTAATATCTTTATAAAAGAACAGGTAATTTTCTTGCAGAATGAATGATGATTGAAAAGAGATAATTATAAGTAAAAAAAAAAAAAAAATAAAATAAAAACGAATGAAAATATGAAAAATTAAAAGTCGATATAAAAGAAAGAATTTTTTTAAGCAAAAAAGAATTAGGGGAAGTGTGATTAATGATCCTCCATTTTTTCATTCAATTTAATGAGGACATAAGAAAATCTATTAAACAAATATTATTAATAATAATAATTATATTACATGCAAAATCAATTTTTTTAAAATAAAAAAAATGACAGTTTAGTCTGGTTTATCATTATCAAAATTATAATAAATATAGGGTGTTTTTTTCTAACCAAATTTATTTAAATTAAAAAGAATACAGAAAGTTAGAAAAAATAATCAAATGTTTACAAAAAAAATATTACTCATAGAAGTGAAGGGCAATCCTTAATTGCATCTTAATTTTTAGAAAAATACATATTTTTAAGAAAAAGAATTATACATGGAGCGAATTATAGAGAGCTAAAATATTAATATTTTTTTTATTTTATTTAATCTTTTATTTTATCTTTGAGTAGCCAAGAACAACAACATTAATAATAGTATCTCGCTTGTGGTAAGAGCTTATTTATCTAATTACTATTCTTGATGTGGAAATAAAAATAACACTAGTATTTATAAACCGTGATTCAAGATGCAAATATTGTATTTACAAATTATCACCTGCACACGATCGCGAGCGCCTGTCCCTTTTTACTATATTAACATATTATCAATAGGCATTATCACATTTGAATAACGAAAAAGGCTCGGTTTGTGTGTGATCAACAATTCTATAACTAAATTAGCTCAGTTACAGTCAATGCAGGGTAATTAAGTTAAGAGCTAAATAGGCTGAGTGCGTTTAAATCAATAATTTGCCGTGGCTTAATTGAATAACCGGGCAGCCACCCATCCATCGGAGAACAAACGCGCTGCATCTATCTATACATGCCAATCGACCACGAATTTTTTTTTATTAATTTAATAATCTTCTTGTTTAAAATAAATAGAATTCTTTAGAAAATTAATAATTAGTTTTCATATTTACTATCTCGACTGTGTAGTGCGATCACGAAAATTTTCGATGTTGAGATTTTGATGTTTTTATACGTTTTGAAGGTTCCTGAATCATTTTCACTAAGGTTGAGAAAAATGTCTGTGTGTGTGTATGTGTATGTGTGTGTATGTAACCAAGATTACGCAAAAACGGTTTGAGCTAGAATGATGAAATTTGGTACATGAGCATTATTCAAAATTCGTAGTTTTCTATCAACTTTTGAATCAACCGGAAGAGGGTCATTACTTACAACGTTTTGATTTTTTTTCCTCTAAAGTGACCGTAAAAATAAAGATATATGTTTGATAATTTTTCACATGATTAATAATTGTATAAAACTGCTATATATAGAATTTCAGCTTGATTGAATCACTGAAAGTACCAGAATTAATTTTTTATTACTGCAAATCTCACGCTTCAACACGTGACGTGGTTCCAACAAAAAGCCAAACATGCGCTGGTTTAATATTTATTATTTATAATTTATAATTAATTAAATTTAATTTAAATATAATATATTATGTTATTTAATCCAATTCAAATTGCGTGATAGTCGAATGGAGACACTCCAGCTAATTTTAATCATATTATCAAATAATTTTTAGCCAGAAAAGAGTTGATGAAAGAATATTTTTAATTTCTTTTGGCTGTATGACCTGATATTCTGTTTCATAAATCAGAAAGAAGTTATATTATTAGTAATTAATTCTTCTTAAGGTGCCGTCTCCGTTTCGGAGTTTGGCTATCATCATGACTAGGATAGCCTTAGAAGCTGCCCAGCCATGATAATTTTTCTTGGGAATGTTAATCCGGTGGTTTCCCGTTGCCTTCCGCATGTATAGAACCAGGAACTGACAGTTCCTGGAGCCGGAGGCAGCTGATGTTAAATTGAATTTTATTAGAAAAATTTGTTCTTAGTTGGAATCGAACGCCGACTTCTCTTGTGTAGAAAATTGTTATGCTACACGCTCGGCTAGCTGCCTCCAAGTAATTAATTAATTATTTTATTTTATTTTATTTTTATTTGCTTTTGGGATCTATGTCTTTTTAACCAGTTTTTGCGATTATTAGCTGTAATTATTTAATCTTAATATTAATTGAACTTGGGGTGAAGTTCGATCCCTCAACTTTAAGTTTGTCGGACCAATTAATCTTAAAAATAAGATAAAATTATAATATAAAGATTTATAACCTAAAATTTATTAATTAATATAATCTTCAATCTATTCATTTATTCAGTGGCATAAACTCGGGGTAGATGATTTGAAACTTAAATATATATAAAAAATTAAAAATAACTAATGTTATAAAATTAAAAAAAAAAGTAAAGTATTGTTTAAGTGAACTTTGAATCTCTTAGCATGAAAATCAAATTTCCGAATTTTATTCATTAAAATTTGTTTAATTTTGACATGTTTCAGTCAAGAAATGTTTGGTCGAAAATACCAATGGCTCATCATGGGCACGTACAGTGAAGCGTGGTGGGAGAAAGAAGACCCTCACCTTAATTGCACCCCTATTGAAGTAGCCGCTGCTCTTGAGGGGTGCATTCTTACAGATTTACTGCCACTTTCAACGAGCGGAAGAAGAACTGTCTCCGGAATTGTGAGTATTTCATATAAAATACTATAATTTATCATGTGTGGTTAATATCTAGGACTGAGATGACATAAGATCAAGATGTTTGGGATGTGGTAACAGTTAACATGATTTCACAAATCATCTAATATTGTTTCCATAATGTATTTTTTTTTAAATGTGAAAAAATAGTTTATCAAAATTTAATTTGGATATTCCTAAACTGAAAAACATTGAACGTTTAATCAGGATAATTATTATTGAACATAATAAAATAATAAAGAATCTATTGATTATGATATAAATTATTAATTCTTTTAAACATACATATTTATTTATTGAACGATCGAATAGAAGAAATTGATAAAATTGATTACGAAAAGCTGGAAACTGGAAAAAGATTTATTTTGTAGGTATCACAAAACCATGATGCCCAAAAAAAAAATTAATGCTAACATCTTATTATCGTAAGTGGAATTGAGTCATTATTTTGTGATTTGAATTAAGAAATAATAATAATAATAATAGGGGAATTAGTAGAAAAGGTATTTATAAAACTCATATATATATATATATATATATATATATATATATATATCTGAGATCATTTTCTTTACAATCATGAATAAATATATATTTGGACATTTAACTGAAAAATTAAAAGTTATTCGAAATCCAATCAAATAAATTCGATGAATTCTCTATTCCCTCCCAAATCTGGGATCACAATTATTTTTCTCTGCTTTTCAGTGAAAGCAATGAATAAAATACCAGAGGAGATTGGTCCGCCTACAACATATTAACAATAAATGTCACCACCAAATGAATCCCATTGCGATCAATATAAATAAACACATTTATAGGTATATATATATATCGTTGATCAGATTTGGAAAATATCGATGTTTGTGAAGAGTTTGAATTCCATTGATAATCCATTTGAAAATTTGATTGGAATGAAAAGTATTTGATTTCTATGCATGCATTTCTATTTTTTTCAAAGGGAAATTTAGAATTATTAAAGATTAAATCCTATAAACATATATATGTGTATTCTTGATTAAAATATATAAAAAATCTGGAGTATCTCCACTCAACTATCCTGCAAATTTGAATTGGATAATCAAACTTTTTTCTATATTTGAAAATTAATTAAAATTTTATTCTATCCAATCATAGGATTTAAATTTTTTAACATAATTTTCACTGATAACATTTTATTGAAATAAGAAGGCAATCAAATAATATCAATATTGTTTTGATTTTTTTTAAATAAAACTTTTACCCTCATTTTTAATTCCG
Source organism: Labia minor (assembly GCA_963082975.1). Classification (NCBI taxonomy): domain Eukaryota; kingdom Metazoa; phylum Arthropoda; class Insecta; order Dermaptera; family Spongiphoridae; genus Labia; species Labia minor. The sequence continues at coordinate 20,961,815 of OY720346.1, read as the reverse complement.
GTACTTTCAGCGATTCAATCAAGCGGAAATTCTATATATAGCAGTTTCATACAAGTTTTAATCATGTGAAAAACTGTCAAACATATCTTTATTTTTACGGTCACTTTAAAGGAAAAAAAGCTGGATTGTCTCCACTCGACTATCTCGCAAATTTGAATTGGATTAAATAACATACATTAATTTAGATTAAATTAAATTAATTAAATTATAAATTAAAATTAATACATAATATTTATTAAACCAGCGCATGTTTGGCTCTTTATTGATGGCACCACGTCACGTGTTGGCGCGTGAGATTTGCAATGTTAAAAAATTAATTCTGGTACTCTCAGTAATTCAATCAAGCTGAAATTCTATATATAGCAGTTTTATACAACTTTTAATCATGTGAAAAATTATCAAACATATATCTTTTATTTTTACGGTCACTTTAGAAGAAAAAAAATCAAAACGTTGTAAGTAATGACCCTCTTCCGGTTGAGCTACATTTCTCAAAAGTTGATAGAAAACTACGAATTTTGAATAATGCCTATGTACCAAATTTCATCATTCTAGCTCAAACCGTTTTTGCGTAATTTGGTTACATACATACACACACAAACACATACACCCACAGACATTTTTCTCAGCCTTAGTGAAAATGATTCAGGAACCTTCAAAACGTATAAAAACATCAAAATCTCAACATCGAAAATTTTCGTGATCGCAATACTATCTCTTACGAGATAGTAAAAATGAAAACGTGGTAGGTAATGAATGACCCTCTTCTGAAAGAACTACATTTCTCAAAAGTTGATAGAAAACTACGAATATTGAATAATTCCCGTGTACCAAATTTCATTATTCCAGCTCAAACCATTTTTGCGTAATCTTGGTTACATACATACACACACACACTAACATTTTTTTAAACTTAGAGAAAATGACTCAGAGGCCTTCACAAAACGTGTAAAAACATCAAAATTTCGACATCGAAAATTTTCTTGCGAGATAGTAAAAAATATATACTAATACATATATATTAAATTATTCTTAAATAAATTTTTATTAAAAAATTTATATACTCGTATATTTTTTGGAAAAAGTATTGAGTATTAAATTTCTTTTAAGTTTTATAATTAATAATATTATAATTATAATATATTATTATCATATCCCAGGTCATTAACGTCACATCCAGATTGTATCGAATTTTCTAACTAATTGCACAGTTGACCCCCGTTGCACTATAAGCCAGTCGTCAGGGAATGAATCTTAATTAATCTTAACGTTGCCCAGATAAGGCATACTGGACCACGTGTCAGATTACACACCTCAGGTCTTGATTGTAGTTAATTCATGTACATAAAAAGACTCAATAGGAGAAAGTATTCTTTATATTTACATCCATTATTTTGATTAGTAAATCGCAGGTTGTTGGCAATGGAACGTTGCTTGGATGTGGAGAGGCATTCAATTTTCTTAATACCTGATATTGATTTTAAAATTGTTAAGATACAATTAAACAACTTCTTAGTGAAATTACCTTGAAATTCACAATTAATGGGTTTTGGGACGTCACGAAGTTTTTTCTCCTATAACATAAACAAATTTTAAATAATTAAATTTTAATTAATCACACATTAATATAAGAAAATAAAAAGATGAAAAATAGTTTAAATGAGTCCACTTGAATCGGAGCAAGCGTATGGTACTTGAAAACGACTGCAGAATAAGGAGTCGAAACGTTGCACAGTTATTTTAATTTAATAAATAATTTATACAAACAACGTGGTCATTAAATAAAAATACCCTTAATAATTAACAAAATAACCACAAAAGCTTTAATAAATAGTTTAAATGAATTTATATTTTTTTAAAGATATTTTAGATATTTTGATATTTGTGATTTAAGTATTTTTTGAAATTTAATTTATAATTAACACACTATGAGCGGGGCGGGTATTTGTACCCGTTGCGGGGACTGCCACTTATAAGCGGGGCGGGTATTTATACCCGTTGCCACTTATATGAGGGATATATATTAGTTATCATTTAAAATAAGTAATTTTAAGTGACACAAGGGAAAATATATATTATATAAGTGGCAACGGGTATAAATACCCTCCCCGCTCATAGTGTGTTAAGATACGGAAGTTCGTGATCAGAGCGTGAGCTCATTATTATACTATTGTGATAAGAATACACTGATTAACAAAAAATATTAACAGATCATCGGTATTAATTTCAAGATATTCTTGTTTTCATATCACACAATCACAAAATGGTAGAAATACTATAATTTCATTCAATTGTCATCCTCAAAAAGAAATAAATGTTTTTCTGTCATTATTCTGACTTATCTTTAAGTACGATATACATATATTTACTTAAAAAAACAGATTAAAGTAAGTAAATAAAAAACACAACTCCATCTATCATTTATCTAATAATAAATATCTCAACACTTTTCATAAATAAATAATTTTTAGTTAAAAAAAAATGTGAACAAGTTGTTAGATAATAAATGAAGTTGCTGATGATTACATGCTATAATATTCATAAATTCCAATTTTATTCCAGATTTTATTATAAATTGTGCGATTTTTAAACCAAATATATTAGTAGAAAGTTTTATTACATTCATGGATGAAGATGTGCAAATGGCCAGTACTCCCAAGTGGATTAACCCCCATAAATTTAACCCCTTATCGTTAAAAGAATTATTAGCAAATGAGAACACACTTTATGAACTACAGAAAGTATAGACTGAGAATATAAATTATTATTACACACATAAGTTATTTTTGAGAAGATTGCAATAACATTTATTTAATTCCTACTTTTTTTTATAAATCCAAGCACCTGCCTATCTTAAACCAAGGGGGCTAGATCCTATATTAATATTTTTCCGCCCCCTGTACCCCGAGTGATACATAGTGTTTGGTTGCAAGTCTGTATGTAAAAGGTTTTCATCCATTTTGTTTCAATCAGTATAAGTAGATAAGACATGTATTTGTTTTCTTGTAAAATATATTTTAATTTAATCAGTAAATTAATTATATATTATTATTATATATGCTATATTTATCTAACTCTGTGTCTCTACAGTTTTCGAAAGTTCTTAGCCGCAGCATCCACATTTTTCTAAGCGTCCCTATCCTGAGCTACAACCAAATCCTGCCCCATCTCTCCCATGTCCCTTCCTTCATTGTCCACCCACCTTGGCCCTTGGTCTTCCACCGGATGTTTCCCAATCGGTTTCTCCCAATCTCTAGTTTCTCCAATTCCAACCACGTCCCCTTCCCATCCCAGCCTTCTTGATTTTATAACCTTAACTATATCTGAACATTATTTTTCGTTATGCCATCTCGGCCATCCCCCTGTGACCTCATCTTCCTTTGGCCTATAAATGCTGCGAACAATATTAATCTCACAAATACTCTAAATCTATTCTCGTCTTCCGGAGTCATGGGTGACCAAACGTCCCGTCTTTAGCTGCTCGGTCCCAAAAATGTCTTCGTTTTTTTCAATATTTAGGACATTTCGTAATTTTTTTTTCAAAATTTTTTCAATTTAGTTCTAAAAAAAGGTATACCGTTTGTCTCGGTTTGGTGTTTTCGAAATATGGTCACCCTAGTCATCGATCAACATGAAAAATAATTGTTATATATTTTAATTTTGATCCTCTTTGATGAGATAAGCCCCTTTACTGCATTACTCATTTACTGCGTTACTCAATTACAACGTCGATTTAAATTCTTCTCGAATATTATTATCCTTCGTGATTAGAGATCTTAAGTATTTAACTATTTATACTTTTTCAAATTCTACATTTTGTATGTTAATTGTATGTAAGTCGTATCTGTAGCGTAATTCTTGAATTTTTTTGTTTAATTACATTTCGGTTGATTTTTCCCCAATTTCTCTAATCACATGTCTCCCCTTTAGTCCAATTCATTTACCTGGCTAGATTACTCCATTTTTTAAAATTTTAAATAGAGGGAGAGAGAGAGGTTCTAATTATATATATATATATATATCTGTTTCTATGACAGCAAAAAAGTAAACAAATTACATACATACAAACACTCTCCTTTATATATATTTCTGGAAAATGGAACACCCGCAGCTCAGCTCAGGAGTTACCTAAGATTCTAATTTCATTTTTATTTTTCATCATTTGAGGTACCCTTAACCTCAGAAAAATTTGGTTACCTTACTCCTTGTATTTTAGGCTCTGGAGTTTTTTGCGTACGGACGGACACTGTCGTATTAGATATATATATATATTAATGAAATATTTCTAATGTCTAATTAATTTAAATATCTCCTTGACTAATCAATTTTATCCCTCTATAGTTGATTATTATTTTTAATTATTTTATTTTTGTTTTTTTTGAAAAAAATTTATGATTTAAAATAATAATAATTTTATGCTTATTAAAGAAACGGTTTCAAACCAATGTGGATGGAAGTGTATTTGTAGTATAGAGGAAAAAAACCAGCATGTAAACCATGTTCATTTCTTTGTCATTAATGTTAGTTTGACTTGTTGCTCGTGACCCCAACTGTTCCAATTAGAGTTAATAGACTAGTGACTAATCGGGGCAAACGTACAAATACCAATCGAATTCCCATTTAATAGACATTTTTAAAAAAAATTCTTGAATAAATAAACAGAAAGGGTTTAACCCCACGATTTACATTACCCTGACTGTTCAATGATGGGGAAGAAAATCTTGGACTATTTATCACTGGAACGAAACTGTCAAGTCGGATCATCGCGGCTTCATTCCCTCCGGGGAAGATTGATAAATGTGCTGTTCTACTTGATCAGAAGTAACATTCTTGGTATTTTATACAGTACATATGAATCATTATCATAAATATTCTTAGTATTTTTTAAAACAAAAGATAGACCAAAAATGTTAAAATTTAAAACAAAATTTACTCTTCTTTTCTAACTAGTGTGAGATTATATTGATTAAGTTGGTTGTTCTTAAATGTTTAATTCATAAAATAATCATAAAGTTCGCTATATATTTAATATTCTTTAGTAAATTTTTTTAAAATATTTTGGGTTCAAGCTTGATTTCATTCACTAAATTTGAATACATGACCTATAAGAACAAGATAAAAAAATATAATCATAATAATTGATAATGTATTTAATGAATTGAATTGTAAAATTATTAAATGTCATTTTATATAATGTAAGTTAATATAACTATTTCGTGTAGAAGTGGCGATTTTTGAAAAGAGTGAGACAGATAAAAGTGCTGGTTATTCCTCTTGATTGACCAAACGGATGCTCCTTAACTAGTTCCTTCTCTAGCCTTAGAATAATAAAGGTCAAATGAGAATGAAGAAAGTAAAAAACGAGTAAAAGAGAGTGAGAGAGGTAAAGAAATTGAATAGAGCTTAAGGATGGAAGGAATGGAATGGAGGTACAAACCGCAAAGATCCTGAGATCATATCCCATGCCTGCCAAATGAAAAGTAAAAAAAAAATTATTTTTGTAGTCAAGTCAGCTTCATCTAACGACATACCAAGGAGTTTTTATGCCCTACTCTATTTTGGCTCTTGAATCATTCGATATAAGCCCTTCTTAAATGAAATACCCCCACATCTCATTCTCAAAGAGATAGTAGCACTGTCCTTCTTTTAATTAGAAATCTTTAATTAACATGTTAGACAATTCATTTTTTTACAATTTTTAATGGTTTGTTTTAATGCAAATTATCTTCACGTTAGTTGAATTTAGTAATATATTATATATATACATCCATTATTGAGATTTCAATTTTTAAAACCATCAATAATTAATTTTTTGTACCAAAGTAATATTAATATTATTATAAAATTTTTTAAATTTGTGTTCAAAACTTATCATAGAAACTGGTAATTTTATAAAATAATATTATTATTATATTAATAATAATACTAAATTATCAATAAGATATTGAACTTGAACTGGTTCGCTCAACTTAATGGTCATATATACTGGTGAGTATACTTAGTAGTTATTTACTTGCTAAGAAAACCCGTACATCAGTGCGATTGGTTGTTGGAAGCGGGTTCCACACCTGTCTGCCATTGCTTTAATTTAATTAATAACTTGTCTTCTTCTTCTTTAAGTGCCTTATCTGGTCTCCCTGACGTTGGCGATCAGTCTGGCGAAGACATCCCTGTTCTCCGCCGCGCTGAACAGTTCTCCCACACTCTTCATGCCGGTCCATTCCCTGATATTTCTTAACCAGGATTGTTGTTTTCTCCCTATTCCACGAGGACCCTCAATTTTCCCTTTGAGGATCAATTGAAGAAGGTGATATTTATTACCTCTTAAAATGTGGCCAAGATTTTCCAGTACTTGACAGTGTTGAAGAGTTCTCGCTGTGTGTTTGATCTTTTCAAGACATCATTGTTGGTAACTTTCTCGATCCAGGGAATTCATAGCATTCGTCTGAAGATCCACATCTCGAAGGCCTCCAGGCGATTCATTGTACTGACCTTGAGTGTCCATGCTTCCACCCCATTTAAGAGAATGGGCCAAACATAGCATTTGACCAATCTCTGTTGTAACATTCCGATTACCACTTGTCCATGGCTTAACTGGCGCACGGTTTTGAAATGCTGAAGAAGTGCGAAAATGGATCGATCACTGCCAAACTAAAATCGTTCTTTCGACACGTTATCGCCATGTTGCAAGAAAGATGGGTAAAATTTTTAGAAAATGAGGGAAATTTTTTGACTCATATATATATTGTCTGAATAAATGCTTTTTTAAAGTAAAAAAAATGATCAGAATATAAGCAAACATCTAATATTATATAGTTCTATATTATATTTATTATTTTACTCAAATATTTTATTAAAAGTAATGAATAAATAAAATATATTATAAATTATACACTTATATAGATGGTGTTTCAGCGTTATTATACCTTTTATGACAATACCAGAAATCTCCACGAAACAAAAAATCCCGAACGTTTTCGAAATAGCTTATGATTTCTAGTACCAGATCCCAAAAAGAGATACATTTTCCTTCTAGGTTCGGGAATAGAATCCAAGTCCACAAACTTGGTAAACCTCTAGACTACAGTAGAGCCACTACATTATTACATTATATAAAATAAGGGGTTTCTAAAAACTCTTTTCACATAAATAGTAAAAATATTCTAAAAGAAAATGACTTGTTTCTCTCTACTAAATAATTTAGCTCATAGTTTTTTATGCAATATAATACGGTAAAATTAAATTTTATAATGATTTTATTATCTTCCAGCCTTTTAAGCTTAATCTTAATTTTTAGTAATTGTTTTATTTATGATTATATATAATAATATAGAATTTAAGCTCATTATAATTATCCGAGTAAAATGTGAACAACAAATTCATTGAAGGTATATTTTGATAAATAAAGGTAATCGCTTGGATGGTGTCGCAAGATGGATGCTCAGTGACAATATAAGTAGAGAGAGCGAAAGGGATGAAGGGATAAAGGCCCTCAAGGGAGGAATTATGACAGCAGTGTCAGGGGTGAAAAATAAACATCTGCATACGGAAGCCACTCGGAAAAATAAGGACATAAATAAATAAATAAGTAGAGATAGTAAAAAAATTCATATATATATATATATATTTATGAAACAATCTAGTCGACCTTTTGTCAGCATTTATCACCCTCGGATTTGGAATATATATAAAAATTTCATATGAAAAAGTGTAATCTTAATTAATTCACATTTTATACATATTTTCTATGATTTTTCATTTAATATTTCATTTTTTATTAAATTATTATTTTATTTGTTTTTATATATAAATTTTATCATTTTGTAGTCCGTCTTTGAAATATTTATTCTAAAATAGAAATTTCATATAAAAGTTAATTTTTTTTAGAAAATTTCCTCTAACATCGAAAATGATTTTTTATTGAATAAAGATATTTAACAAATAATGTAATTTAATTTAAATTAATTAATAGTGAATTGGATATGATTAGAAAATTCAACTTGTATTATTATAAGATTCTCATTTTATTTATTTAATTAATTATTTTTCAAGATTTCTTTTTTTATTGTTTATTTTTACAAATTTTATTTTATTATTCGATGATCAATATATGTGCCACTCAGAAACGATTAACTCCACATATAAACAAATTGAAAAAATGAAACCCAAAGTTCACAGCTTGTAGGAAATTCAGGGTTATTGATTACAGAAAAATGTATATTGCATTACAATATTAAGATTATCAAATTCATTATTCACTTCATATGTTGCAGATTACATTACTAACAAAATTTTAAAAATTGGAGTTAATCGGTCTGGCTTCTGAGTGGCACAAATATAGAGGGCTGAAAATCGGCGGCCAGTAGGAAATGTAGATAAAAATAATAAGTTGACCTGTGGCCAGGTCCGAACCGACCGACGGTTTGAAATAAATTAATTTACAGCTACAGAAACAATTCCAAATAATTTTAATATATCTATTAATGTAATAAAAAACAGATAGGCATAGAACATAAGTAGCCGGCGTTGCCCGTGATCATACAAAGGAGGCTGTGACGTCATGAAGGGCTGGGTGACGTCATATAATTTTAAATTAAGAAAAACATAATGAAGATGATTTTTCCCGAGGACAAAGCCAATACATTCGTGGTGATATGTAAAAAAATCTCCTCATGTGAAATTTGGTGTGAAAATAACCCTTCCCTTCCTATCGTCGATCGCTAATACTACCACTTCCGGTTTCCGGAATTGCACCAAAATTTGATCAATTCATCCCACTGATGCATTAAGTAAATATACCAAATTTCATCAAACTCCGTTGAGCCGTTCAGGCTGTACACATCTATACGACGGACAGACGGACAGACGGACGGACGGACAGACATCATGCTAAAAATACTTTTTTCTGTTAAGAAAATGCATGATTCGTGGAGATATGTAAAAATCTCCACATGTGAAATTTGGTGTGAAAACAATACCTCCCTTACTATCGTCGGTCGGTAAAAATCATTTATTTTTGTTTTCATCAAATGTTTCATTCCCTGATCAGGAGCCTCTTCATGATTTTGTGATATTATTTTTCACTGTGGTAAATGAAAGTTTTGAAAAACTATACTAATGTGAAATTTATTTCATTTCTTAATTAATAATAATGTGTTTACAACATTTCTAATAATTGAATTAATTGAATAGGGTTTGAGTACCTATATAGCGACTATTGAGATTGACCATTTCATGCAGTAGTAAAAATACAACGAAAGCCAATCAACAAATTAATTGGACATGGAAAAGACTGACGGCAATTTCGAGTACAAGTCCCTCCTTTTCCTCTCCCTTTATAGGTGTATATATATATATATATATGAATGTGTATATCCTTTACTCTTTCTCTCTCTTTTCAAGAGCGAAAAAAGTTCCTAATGATTGGATGAAGGTAGATTTGTCCTTTTATTACGGCTTAGGAGCGACTTTTAATTTCCTCTTCCGAATTACTTTTTTGTTCACGCTTTCCGAAAGGGTTACTTCCGTTCAACCTATATAGTCAAAGACACTCCCCACTCTTATTCTTTGCAACCAAAGATAATATCCAAGATCTTCATTTTACTCAATTTAATCTAATATAATTTTGATTTATCAATTTGAATCAAGAGTATTGTCAAAATACTTTAGTAAGTTTATTATAACCAGAGAGTAGTCAAAATTGTTATGAAATAGTTTAACAAACAACAATATCTTATCTTAACAGATATTACTTGCTTGTTTCTCTTTCCTCTTATTTGATATTTATTATGATGTTTCAATGATGATCAATTATATTGATAATTTAAATATCTCAAGATTACATTTAATTATTTTTTTTAATTATATAAGTAGCTGATATATTTATACATAGAATGTTTGTCAATGACAATAAATAAATAAATGTGTATTTGATCTTTGCTAAGTTATAATTTACTTCTTTTGCTGATGAAAAAAATATTTCATTATTTATTAATCATATGAAAAGAAAAAGTTATTTTTATTTTATTCTCTAAATAGCTGAGGTAATTTATAATTTATATTTTTTGTATTTTTAATTTTTATCTTTATGACTTTGTTTTTGTTTTTCTATATATTCTCTTTTTTATTTTTGTTTTGTTTTTTTTTAATAATTTTGTTTTAACCGTTGTAATAACTTTTTATCAACCTTTAATGCAAACAACCCTTAAATTATTCAGCAGCCTCAAATATAAATCAGCATCAATATTATTATTATATTATATAAATTTGAAAGTTGGTTGTGTCTAATTTCATTTCAAACCGAAGTAATATTCATATTAATTAGAAATGAGGAAGAAGACAAGTTTGAGAAGACAACTTTGTTTTGATTAAGTAATAATATATATATAATATATAATATATATATATCTGAGAAAAAACCACTTCGTGGTACTGGTTCCCCGCCAAGTTGTGAGCCCTAAAAAGTTAGGAAATCAAAAAAGTTAGGGCCCCGCAAAATTTTCTTTCAAAAAAATTAGTGAAATCAAAGCTTGGCGGCCGCCAAGTTCCTCACCTTACAATATTAATTCAAATAGTGGTAGTACCTCCCACATTACCACAGAGTATTTGCAAAAGTTTTATTGGATATGCAATTAAATACACTATTCAGGAAATGAACGTTTTAAAAACAATTAATATTTTAAGGTGAGGAACTTGGCGGCCGCCAAGCTTTGATTTCACTTATTTTTTTTGAAAGACAACTTTGCGGGGCCCTAACTTTTTTGGGCACACAACTTGGCGGGGAACCTCTACCACGAAGTGGTTTTTTGTCAGATATAAGATTACTAGATGATTGTGGAAATTTTCCAATTTGACTATTATTTAAATAAAAAATAAATAAAAATATTACTCAAATTCTAACTAATTTTTATTATTAATACATTAATTGCTAATTTCATAAAAATTATGAAGCGAAGACTAATTTTTTCAAAAATCCTGCCACTGCGGGCGGACGAAAAGCTTTCGAAATCTTAAAGTACTTTTTTATAAATAACTCCTTTATTATTAAGTTTAAGTAAAAATGAATATAATGAAACTTTTAGTAAATTCGATTCCCTATAAATTTAATACGATAGTATGATAATTCTCATAAAAATCGCTATTTATTTAAAAAATAAATAAAATGTGCTTTGACATCTCTTTAAACCTTACCTTACTTATGGTCCGATCTTGTCCAAAAACAATCCAATCCCCGCCCACCATTCCCAAAAACAAAAATCTAAATATCAAATTTCAAGACAATATCTCATTTTGTTTATACGTAATCTCGGTAACGGTTATTTATTAAGAGAAAAATTGTTGTTCTTAAATGTTGATAACTTTGTAAACAGTAAGGTGTAAGTAAGCAAATTTAAAAAAATTAATATTTAAAAAATGTATTTTTATTTATAAAGATTAAAGGAGTTTATAAGAGATTATAATATATTAGAATAAAATGATAAAGTTTAAAAATAATACAAGAACAAGAACCTTAATATATACATGTATTTAAAGTATTTAGATAATTTAATATTTTGAAATACATGAAAAAAAACAATAATTGCTAATATCTGTACTTGGACATATAAACTTATTCGTGTAAATAATTATTTATCTTAAATATTTATTTATAGCCGTTTTTATGAAGCTGCTTCATCTTTCTTGTAAGTAGCACATTTGATTTTGTTTTATGTTGTCAATCCAAACTCAACAGTCCTTCATTGGTGGTTGTTATTATGTTATTACCAGCACCATTGGTTGATTTGTTATCGTCGTAGGCAGACGGCGTATTTATCCAACCAGATTCACGATTGTTTACTCAGGCGGCTTTTGTGGATGTAGACACACAGATCTCTCGACCAAACCGGGCCTTGAGTAATTTATCATCCATAGAGGGATGAGTTAGAGAAGGAACCACCTCGATGGGTAGAATAGCCAATATAGTGGGTCGAGTCAAAATCTTATTCCTTAGAGATTTCCAAATAGCTGGACTTTTTTCTATTTTGACATACCATCTCAAAGAGATCAAGTTGAGATTCGTTTTTGTTTGAAATCTAAATTAGATTTTTTTTTCTCAAATTCAACTGGAAGAATAAAAAAATTCTTTCCTCAAAAATCAATAAAAAAAAAAAAATTTAATATATTAAATTCAGTCTTATTAAATCTAGAGAAGTCTATTTTCTTAATTCGAATAAATTTTATTAATTTGAGACATATTTGGCCCCCTTCTTTAAATATATTAAATTATCACACTCCCTTTTTCTCTAGTTTTATAATAAAATAAAATTTTAAAATAGTATATGGATTCGGAGTCATAGTGCAACAAGCAGGAAAACTGAAAGTTTTGAAATGAAACTTTCGAACTTCATTTTCAACCAATGTGTTGACGTTTGGGTCCCATGTCACGGCCTTCTTTGGTATTTTCTCAACTGTATGTATGTGTGTGTATATGTATGTAACCAAGATTACGCAAAAACGATTTGAGCTAGAATGATGAAATTTGGTACATGGGCATTATTCAAAGTTCATAATTTTCTATCAACTTTTGAGAAATGTAGCTCAACCGGAAGAGGGTCATTACCTACAACGTTTTGATTTTTTTTCTTCTACAGTGACGTAAAAATAAAGATATTTGTTTGATAATTTTTCACATGATTAATAATTGTATAAAACTGCTATATATAGAATTTCAACTTGATTGAATCGCTGAAAGTATCATAATTAATTTTTTAACATTGCAAACAAAATTATTTATTTAAAAATATTAGTTTTTGATTATGAAATCGTTTATTTATTATTTTTATTATTATTATTTTGATAGAAAATCATATAATGATTAGGCAATAACAATTTTAGTCATTGTAAATATAGAATTCAATTGTTTTTATATCGAAATAGTATTTTTTTGTTTTTTATATCGTCTCTTTGAAATGAAAAAAAAATAATAGTTTATTTTTCAATCTTTCTTCTCATAAATCTATTTCTAAGATAATAACTCAATTATTTCATTGCCTTTTATATAATATTATAAAAAACTCAATTAGAATTAATAGAATCTATTATCAATGAACAAAGTGCATTTAATAATTATTCAATTGTCTTTTTAGAATGTTTGTTGTTGATTTTGTTATTGGATTTATTTGAATGTTTTTTTTTTGGAGCAGTAATTTCATGGTTGGTGCTTTTTTGATTAATATCGTTCATAAGACCAAGCAAAAGAAGACAGAAGGAGATCAATATGTCCCTGTCAGAAAACAGGAAAGCATTAACTTCTTCTTTTTTTCCTTTTCTATCAAATACAATACTATAAATATATATATATATAAATATTTATATATACAGAGGGAGAAAGAGAGAGATGTACGACATATAAGTGGAGGGGGAGTAAAAAGGGTTTGCCAATAGAGTTGCTTGTTTAGTTTACATTCATATAAATATAAATATGTAAGTAAATGATTTTGGTCATGAAATAATCCTATAAATTCCTCTAAATTGATCAATAGATATATTTTATATTCATGGATTTATAAATTTGTTTATTTCGAATCAAAATTTAGAGTTCACATGATAACGGTCCTCTTACGATTTTGTATATGTCATTTATTAATTAAATTACAAATCTACTTATAAATAGATTTTTACACCAATTCTTTATTTTGAATTTCTGTTAATATAAATGTTATAAATTCATTATTCTATTTTTAAAATAAGTCTTTTATTTATAAGTTTAAACGCTTATATTGTATTTAATGAATATAAGTATAAAAATCTATTCACTAAAACCTCAACGTTTAGGCTTAATTCAAATAATTAAAGCTAAGTATTCTCAAAAAGATTTTCTCTTTAAAATCTTCTCTTCGTCATCTTAATTTTATTTATATTTTTAATTAACTTTTTATTAATTTAGTAAAGAAAGCATATGATCGAAATTATATTATTATATAGACAAAGGTGTCCAAAAAGAAGTAATAAATTTCTACAATTATTTATTTTAAACTACAAAAGATAGACATAATTTGAAGATGTCTGGTGAGAGACAAGTTTGCACAAATATGGAATTAAGATTATAGATTTAATGATTTTATCTCAAAGAATATAATATTTTTTTTTTATTATGAATTAATCACCCTTTTCTCCTCAGTTTATTAATTTTAATTCAAAATTTTCTTATTTGATTATTTTTATGTTGATGTAGAATAGTTTTCTCACATCACCCTGAGAATTATGCAACCTTCCAAAGTTTTCCTTTACTCGACCCTAACTTTTATAAACCATAAAAAAAGTTGGTTACATAAAGTTAAGATCCGTATAATCCGTTACACTTTACTATACTTTAAAATTTTAAGTCTTCCAATTTCTCAAATTACTTTTTACTCACAATTGTGGTTTAATATTTAAACATGTTATATTATTTTATTAATATACATAGATATATAAGTATGAGAATATTGATTAAAGAGTGTACATATATTCAAAAGAAAAAAATAATCTAAAAAGGACAGGTCTGGTGCAAGGGGAGGAGATTGAATTTCAAAGTATAAAATCAATGACGGTATATATTAAAAAAACATTGTTTATTTATAAAATAATCTTTGGAATAATAATAATAATAATTTAATGATGATTAAAGAAATCTTCCATTCTATATTTCTAAAAAGAAAAAGTTTAAAATCAAACGACTCACTTTGATTTTATAGTTTTCAACGAATAAACTCGAAAGTTGCTTTTTATTAAAATGGCTACATAAATGTTTATTTCTCTTCAAAATAAATAATTTATTCTTTAAAACTTTTATAAGAAAATATAAATTTAGACTTAAAAAGTCAATTACTTAATGCACTGTACTTGATTATATTTGGATTTTTTTTTTAAATATAATATTTATATATAATAAAAATATGATAGTTTTTATTTATTTTTATCTTTATATGCAGCCCTTAAACTAGTTAATTAACCATACTTCGCTAACACCCTTTTGACTAGCTGTCACTAGCTCTTATCATGTGCAAGTCTTGCATTATAAATTAGACTTTAGGTATTCTAATTACATATCATGGAGGCTTAAACGATATTAATGAGTGCCATGACATTTCTCTTTTCCATTTGCATCAACGCTAATGATTGAGGATTTCAAGAGAAATTTCTATGCAAATAGTCAATTTAATTTAAAGAATAGCAAAAGGCTATTGAAGAAAATAAGAGGATCATCTAGCTTTATATGTACTACAATTAAAAGGGTTATATAAATTATTATTTTGTTAAAATTAAAATAAAAAAACAGTTTGATCTTTTTTTTTTATAACTAATTGAATCATAAAAAATTATTATATTTAGAAATTTTTTGTTAACTGTAAAAGTAATTGTTTAAATTAATTAACGTAGTAAAATTAAATAATTGGTTCAAAAAATATAATAATTATTGATTAAATTTATGTAAATTATCGATAGGTAATAAATAACAAACTGTGAAATAACGATGCTCAATATTTTATAACGTTTTTCTCAACTTCACTTGGCGTCTGTCTTTCTGTCTGTCTGTTCACTCTTTTGATAAATTGAAATCGATTTTTCATCATGTTAATTTTGAAAATTTTTATAGATATTTCAATGGATCCCTAGAAGGTATAGAAGAAATATAATTGAATTATAATTAATTAATTGTAATTAATTACTTTTAGTAACTAACTCCTTTTGTATTTCTTTTAAATTTTGATACATACTTTGATATAAGTATATTACAGTGAAAAATAATAAAAGATTAATTTCTGAGCTCTTAACCTATCAATTTTATTGCATGATAAAAAAATTTGTCAGTTTATGTGTTTAATGAAATTTTTATTATTACAAAAAAAAAAATTTGATTTGATTTTTCATATGAATAAATAAAACTAAATCCCCCCAACGTTTTTCGTTGAATATGAAGCAATTCATCCATAAACTTTGTAAGGCTTATAGAAAAATTATTTTATTCTTTTTAGTCCATTGGAAAAACGTTATTTTATAAAAAATTTTTATATTTATATTTTTGTAACATACAAAAGAAACTTAATTAAAATTTTTGATATTTTAAAATATTTTTAGGTTTATATTTGTAATGATATTTACTATAGTATTTTAATTTTATTAAATTTTAAGAATATCCTTATTAGCCTTCTGAATGATAAATATTGATATTTTTTATAAGTATACGTACATCATTGATACAGCTCAATCTTTTTTAGTTGTCCCTTGGTAAAAGCAAGCTCTACTCTGTTACAATCTCCCCTCCCAATTCATAGAGTTCTGAATAATTCGACTCGTTTTTAATTCCCTCCTTTATATCTTAAATCTACAATTAAAAATCGAGATAATAATAAAAAAAAAGAGATGATAAAATGACATAAACAAAAAGCCGGCACCAATAAACAATTTTTAATATTGCTATTATTTCAGAAATTAGAGATGTGTGAACTTTCATTAACTTAACAAAAGTATTATAAAGGTGAAAATTGTATTATTCGGCTCATTAATTTCATAAAAATTTATAAATTTTGTAAAAATATATATAAGCAAAATAATTTCGAATTTTTGAAGGTGAGCATCTGTTTGTTAAAAGAAGAGTTCTCATTTAATTACCAACTCGTGCAAAAATGTTTAAAAATTTTCAACGGTTTCTTTAGGATCATAAATCCGGCGGAAATATGAGGCTGACCACCTTCACATGCATTTATACTAGACACAGCCACATACACGGATGTTATTCTACTTGATATTATATTGACTATGTGGAAACATGAGAGATATTTTTTATATACAGAAAAAAATAAAAAAGATATAAAAATAAAAATTTTCTCTTAATATTTAGTTTAATATTATTCTGTTTAAATTGTTTTTTTTATTAAAATATTTGGAATTTATTAACTATACTCTTGGGATCAAACATCTTAAATATTTAAACGATTATGTTTATGAAGAACTAATATATGTATTTCTAATTATTCTCAACATTACATATTCAAAGAAAGATCAAAGAGAATTGTCACCTGTCATATCTCCCAGACAACAACCTCTTTTGTTACTCCTAGTATATTCATCTGTTTCTATACACACTCCATTGTCATCTCATTTGCTATTACTCTTGTGTATTTTCTCAACATTTATTAATTATTATTTATTATTTAATCTAATTAACTCCTTCCATTCACTCTCTCTCTCTTATATTTATTCTAACCAGTATAAGATATTAGTACCGGGACCCCGAGCCTTGGCTCGGTACTTAAGTTTAAAAAAATGATTCATTATATTATTGGATTTGGCTGGTAATATGAATACCTGGGGCACCGAGCTCTCGCTCTACCCTTTAAAAAATATTGATATACAATTCTTTAATTATTTATTACAATTATTGAAATTTATTTTGAATAAGATATTCTTTAATTATCATTTTAAACGAATATTAATTAAAGAAAGAAATTGTTTTAAAAATATCCTAAATAATATGTAACAATTTTCAAGATAGAAATTTATTACAATTATTAAATGTTGCATCATTGCATCAATCTGATTAAAATGAGTGGAACTTGGGGTACTCAATAATAATAAATAATATTAATAAATATTAAATAATATTTTAGTGAAAAAATATTAAAAATTATAAAACTATCTAAAACTTAATTAATAAAATAACAATGAATAAATAAATATAAAATAGTAATTTATTAAAAAGTAAACACGAAAATAGATAAAAAAAAATAACAAATTTATTATTTTTATTTTTATTTTTAAATAAAGATGCACCCGGCGAGTTTCGATCCGTCGAAATCCACTCGTCAAAACAGTCATTCTAAAATAACATATTTTTACTGTCTTTCCAGCCGTATTTGTTTTGTTGTTTTTTTTTTTTTTGAGAGAGAGATTAATAAATATATATATTTTATTAAAAATAAATATTTTTAAATAATAAATTTTAAAATATTTTAAATAAAAAAAAATATTAATTCAATTTCAGTTAAAAAAAAAATGGATGTCATTTGTGACTCATCCATATATAAATTTAAATTAAGAAAAAACTAATGAAGATGTATTTTTCCAGAGATATGATCAATAAAACTCAATTTTTCTTTATAAATACTATATCTAGTGTGAATTTGAAAAAAATCGTTAGAGCGGTTTTGGAGAACCCATGGCTAAATATACAAACAAACAATTTTAGCTAGCTTAATAAGATAAGTTATATTTTATTTATTTATTATACCTATTGTATATTATAGATTTCCCACTTACACTAAATTTATTACTTTCTGTAAATTCAATTTCCTATGTAATCCATTTATAGATAAATTCCAAACCCAGAGATAATAATATTAAAAAAATAACTTCTAAATATTATTTGTTTTTTTTACCTATCAAATAACGATTTATTTCAATGTTTTTCTTGGCTAAAATATATTTATTTAGAACAGGGGAATTATACAAACAATTATAATGAATCATTGATAACAATTTTATTTTAAAAAACAACCAACTTTGTGATTGTTTTTGGTGATTCTATGAGAATATATTATTATATCATGAACATAAAATAAAACGTGAGGGTGTTTGCCAAACACCCAACACGTTTCACCCCTAATTCTGTGAGTGAATTGTCTAACACAAAAAGTTCAAGGTGATAAAAATAAACGAAGAATCCATTTAAAGTGCTATACATTTCGGACAGTAAGAATGGGTGAATCTCTTTTTACCATGGCAAATGGACAAAGTTTGTTGTTGTGAACGATTCCTGGTGCTAAATCTCAATTTTAGGTCCCAGGAACACCGGAATCGTTTTAAATTCTATAATAAAGACTCTACGTTTATAGATAAATGATAGATGGATATAAAATGTTTTATTTATACATTGGCCTAGCAATTTTTAATTTCTTTTCATTGAAAACTCTAAAAATCTGTAAATATGTATGATTAATTATAATTTTAAATGATAAATAAATATCATTTTAATTATTTATATTATCTATACCAGGTGTGGCCAAACTTTTAGCTTTTAGGGGCTACTTTTTGAATAAAATATAGTCTGCGGTCGACTATGGATATGGGCATATAATTTTAAAATTTTAGATGATAATTAAAGAAGTCATTATATCGCCGATTTAAATTTCAAACCTTCACTTTTGGTCAAAAATTACATTTTCACACTACATATTAGAAAGCGAAAAACACCTTACATTGGCTATGAAACACCGCTATTATGCACCTATTTAATTGTAATCACGTGACAAGCAAAAAATTTATGCGTTTTAAGAAAGTTGTGCAAAATATGCTGAATATGAGTTAGCAGGTTTGCAATCTAAGCCGACGATATATTTTTTATTTTATGAATTCTAACAATATTTATTAAAGTTTTAAAAAATACCATGTTAAGAAATAAATACGAACAAAACAAATTTTAAGCATACAATTTTTATTTGGATGAAACCTGGCATTGCATAAGAGCAGCAACTTTCTCATAAATTTGGCTCATATGAACTTAAAGCAATTCTTAAGCATGACTCTAAATGTAGATCTGTTATTTGCGATCGCGAGGTTTTGTTTTGATCGCATTTATATAAAAAAATGCGAATTCACATAAATAGTGGAGCCAAATAAGGAATTGAAACGAGCAACCATTGTCCACATATTTGGATATTTATCTTTGCTTATTAGTTTCCAAAATCTATTTATTATGTAATAAATAAATATATTTTATATTTATATTATTTTTGATAAACGAATAAAAAAATTAAAATATATAATATGTTTGTAATAAAGTGCTAAAAAATGGGAAAAAATTATATATTATTAATTATATAGTCAAATACTAAAATATAGAAAGGTTAAATCAATAATATACTTATATATGTTCTTAGATATATGAAAGATATGTTAGTTTTAATTATTATAATAATATTAATAAAAAAAAATTGTAAATGGAAGGGCTGTTATTTTTCATTTAAATTTATAACTTGGATTAAAATAAATACTTCATTTTGGAATGGATATGAGAGGAGGGGGAGGTAGAGTAGAGTAGTCTAGGACTAAACGGTGTTTTGAGAAAGGGAAGCCCTTGGATAAAAAGTATATAAATTATCGGGATAAGAAAAATATAATAAAATATATGGTATATAAAAGATGTAATAACATATAGGATGATTATGATCTAAAATTATTTTTTAATAAATTTAAAAATAATATCCCGGGTAGCGAGTAGATTCTTTTCTAAAACCCAGTAGAAAAGAATTCTATTTCAGGGATTGGCGTCCCTGCCCTCACGTGAGCTCATGATTTCTTCAAAATCCCTCTTCTACCTGGAGGAATCATGTCCTTTACCCGTTGACTCCTTTCCATCCATTCCCTTACTTTCACTCCCCCCCCCACCCCTGATTATTCAAAAAATCAAATTTATTTGGATGAAGGAGAATACCTAGCATAGATCATTAAAAAGAAAAAAAATTTGAAATCTTCACTTTTTAGGAGACTCTTTAAGAATCTCCTATATATATTTGAATAAACCCCCCTTCGGGGGGTTTATTCAAATATATCCAGATCACGTCAACCCTTCGACTAGCAAAACCCCTTATAATCACGAGTGAGACATGTCTTATATGCCTCTGAGAGGACCCACCTCTCCAACGCTTCACATTAGTATAAAACTTGGAACTCATATTTATAGAACGCTTTGCAAAATTAGAAAAAACCAATTAAATCAAAGTTTTTCATTTTATTAACATTTTTGACTAAATCTTGTAAATTGTGACCAAGACCAATCCATTGACCATAATTTTAGCCAGATTTTAAATAAAATTGATTTTTTGTATCATTAAATGGAAATTTTTAATTAATTTTAATATTGGTTTATTTTTACAGTTCAACAAAAATCTTGCCTCATAACAACAGATAAAACCTATACGAATAGATTCATCATGAAACGTAGATTAATTTTCATTACTATTATATAATTTTACGTTGCTTCGTTGATTAAATATTAATTATTGAATTTTGACAGATTGAAAAGATTTGCCGCCATGTTGCCCCCCTCCGCCACCTCTTCTCACCTCCCTCCCACCCTCCCTCCTGGCCTGCTGGTGAGCAGCTTCGAGCTCAATCAGTTCCCATTCCTTTTCCAGTCGAAGATGTTGACCGGCGTCACCACCGAAATCATCCCTCAATCAAGAATTTATTGTAAATTTATTTATTCCTATTAATTTAAATGAAGTTTAATAAATTTTAGAAAAGATTCAAATAAAAATTTAATTTTATAAAATATAGATTTTTAACTTTTTACTGATATATTTATATATATTTAATAAATTTCGCCCCCACCTCCAATGCTTTGCTTCTCGGTGACCTTGAAGGGGACAGCATAGCAATGCTGCATTGCTTACCCCCAATGGATGAGATTCAACTGCCTTTGACTTTATTTTCAAAATAAATTATATTATTTCCCCTTCCCCCCCCCCCCTTTGAAATTATATACAAATTAATTATACTACGTATTATACGACAAATAAATTAATACGAATTATATTAATAAATCGATTTAACCAACTTTTCCATCCCAATCATTCCTTTTTTGTATTTTAACATTGAATCATTTTCTCTGCTATTCTATTCTATTTTCAAATTTTATATTCAAAAATAAATAACTTAAAATAACATAAAAATTACTTGAAAAGGAAGGAAATAATTTTATTGTTTTTATCTAAGAAGCAAAAGAAAAAAAAATTGAATAAGTTTCATGAAATGTAAAATTAATTGTTAATAAATTTAAAAATAATATCCTGGGTAACGGGTAGATTCTTTTCTAAAAACCCAGTAGAAAAGAATTATATTTCGGGGATTGGCGTTCCTGCCCTCACGTGAACTCATGATTTTTTCTGCCTTCCCTCTCCCATGGAAAAATCATGTCCTTTACCTTTTAACTTTTCCAACTTTGGCTTCGCGGGCTACTTTTAAAGCCTTTGCGATCGACCGGTCGACCGCGGTCGACGTGTTGCCCACCCCTGATCTATACTAAGAGTCTATATTTATTAGTTAAAATATTTTTAGGTTTCTTTATTTATTTTAGGATTATTATCTACCTAATCTATCTTTTTTTAATATTAACAATTTACCCGTTATACAGGGCAGGTTCTTGAGCGTTCCGGGCAAAACAAAATTTGGCACTCTTTCATATAAAAATATTAAATTAAAAAAATAGTATAAAAAGCAAAAAAATCAAAATACACAATATTTAACAAATTTAAGTATTAATTTATATTACGTGAATATATCTACCTTCCGAAATTTATGTAACGTAAAAATAATAAAAATTAATTAAAATAAAATTGTTGTATTCGTTGTGAAATAACATGGCAGGTTTTGTTAATGCAAATTGATACTGATTACAAATTATCTTTTCAATATATAAATAAAAATATTCGAAATTAAAAATCATTTGTACGCATCAATGTGTTATATGATAAAAGCTATAAAAATTCTTAGGTTTTATTATTTTTAGTAGTAAATTTTTGATTTTGTCTATTAATCTTTTCTTTTGACATATTATGAATTCTGACAAATAGTTTTCTTATAAATAATATTATAATTATTCAATCTGTTGAAATTAATAGTATAATTAATGTTGTGACCCTTATTTGGAATTATTAAAAAAAAAATAACAATTTGATAAAAAAAAATCGATGTCTTATGAAAAATGATCAATTTCAATTTATAAAATTTAATAAAATAATGAATGAAAAAAAATTAGCACTCCGGGAAGTCTCCCGGCTTTCTCCTCCCTTTATATATTATTTTTATTTTATCTGGTATTTTTAATAAATATATATATATTGTCGTATATTGGATGACTTAGGTATGGTGTTTTATGAGAAAAATTGGTTGAAAATAGTATTAAATCAATTTGGTAGCACTCTGGTTAAATTTAGAATAATAAATGGTTATTTAATCCGCGAAGGTTGATAAGGGAAATGATAAAATTGAATTGGTTCAGATTAAAAATGCATATATAAAATTAAACTAAAATTATTTATTTTATTTAAATAGAAGAATTAATATGATAACAATAGATAACAATGAAATTAATATGAAATTCAAGAAATTGAATGGTACCGTTAGAAATATAAATATAAATTAAATGAGATGTAATTTATATTAAGCAATTGCAAAAATTATTAATTATTAAGGGTTGACCACTTATCTATTATTTAAAAGGAAGGAATGGAGAATTCTTTGGAGACTTGAGTCTTGAGTGTCGTCCTGTGGATTTATCTGGAAACACTTTTGAAAGCCGTTTTTTGAAAGTTCCTTCAGCCGCTCCGTCGCATTTTCAATCACCTCTGACGAATCAGCAAAACGATGTCCCTTCAATGCCATTTTTAACCTTGGAAACAGGTAGGAAGCTGTCATCTGCATCAGCCATTTCAATCAAGTCCCTGGACAGGGTCACTCTCATTTCCTTTTGCTCAGGGAATAACATTTTTGGAACAAAGTGCAAGCAAACACGATGCATGTTCAAGTCATTATGAAGAATGCTGTGAACACTCCCATGTGAAATAGCAACTTCAGAGGCAATATTATTGATGGTTGTTCGTCTGTCCGCACGCACAATTTGTCGAACGCCCTCAACATTGTCGTCTGTAGTGGAAGTGGAAGGCCGCCCAGTCCGAACGTCATCATCAATTGTTGTGCGACCGTCGCGAAAACGCTTATGCCCCTCGTAAACTGCTGTTTTCTTCATCGCAGAATTTCCGTATGCTTTTTTTAGCTTCTCAAGAGTCTCCGAAGGTGATTTCTCCAGCAACACACAAAATTTAATATTGCCACGCTGCTCTAATGACGACATTGCACAATCCGACGAAAGAAAGAAACTACGATCTACAATATTAAACACCGAACGCCAGCTAACCTCAAAAGCACATTCACTACCAGTTATGCCAACCTCACAAACAAAAATTTCCCTTTCAGCTAAGAAATACTTGACTATAAGCGACCATTCCGCGAACTTTTTGACCCTACCTCGTATATAACTAATGTTGGAAAAAAAAATTTAAAAAGTTTTTGAAGAAACCTTCAATTTGGTTAATACCTTTGGAATCGATAAAACTCTATCTATACATGTTTAGCTTATATATTATTTTTATTTTATTTGATCTATTCTTACATTTTATTTTATTAGACCAGAGAAGCAAATAATCCTCTAAAAGACTAATTTCTTAGCATATTGAATTGTACTGAACAAACTTGTATACGATATCAACCGGAAAGAGGGGATTTCTTTATAAGAAAATAAATAAAAGAATGTGAGATCTTTTGATCTTGGACCGTAAAGAATATTAAAAATATTAATATAGCTCTCTACATCAGAAAACAGAAAACAAATCAGCTCAAGTATAGAGAATTTTGAATTTCTGTTCATGAATTTTTAAAGAAAATGAATGATAAATAAATTCATTTTCTGTATCATCATTGATAAATTGTTAATATTACTACAAATAATATAATCATATAAAAGAGGGTAATTATCTTGTACTAATACTGTTTAAATTATATTAAATTATTATAAATTTCTCTAACGAGTTTGTATCTTATCTGATTTTTTACTTTTTTTCATTTCTGGAGAAAATAATTAAGAACAGAGAGAATGAAAAAGTAAAACATCGAAGTTCAGGAACAGAAGGTAGTGTTCGACTTGGTTAAGGGGCGGAGTGAAATTGCGTGAGCGTGTCAGCATGGGTACAAAAAAAAAGGAAAGCAACAGAAATAAAAAAGAAAAACTGCGAATCTATCGGAACAATATTTTTTTGTGAGCTACTTTAATTTGGCATGTTGGAAACAAAAGGGTCAAGTTCCAAGACAGGGGGACAGTTTTGTAACTTAGTATACAATAGAATCGTGGTTGGTGTATAGAAAACATACCTGATGAGGAGTTAAATAGAGTGACCAGCTCTATAGCTACTTAATTATTTCCTCAAAAGCAGAAAAGAGACCGCCAATTTTCAAGAGAAACAAACTTTTTCTATACACAAAGGTGAGAACAATATAAACGAGAAAATAATAAAAATCAAATGTTAGCGTGCTTGTGAGTTGAAGGATTTAACATGCCTTATAAAAAGATTTGTTAATTGAAATTTGAATATAAACAAAAATGTTTGTATGTATATTAAATATTTAACTTCTATTCATAGATCTTGTAACTTTATATTCTATTATATTTTAGGGATATATGTATAATATTTTTTTGGAAACTATTTTATCTGACTAATTCGATAGTTGGGTACATTCCAAAAAAAAAAAAAATTGAAAAAAATACATTTCAAGTAAATGGTTACACATTTGTTATACAATTTATATTTTATTGTAAAAATCTTATTTTAAAAACATGAAATATTACGTGACTCAATACGTTTTCTGATTGGCTTGACGTCACATGTGGCAGTTCAATTTTAGAATTGTGAAGTGTCTGCTAAATGTTTGTCTCATCATTAAATATTTTATTTTTTTGTATTTTTAAATATGAATTAATAAAAAGATTGATAAAGAGTTTGTTAAAGACTAATTTGATAATTTACTACATCTAGACATTATTTATTAGTAATAGCAGATTTCTTCCAATTCTTAATTTTTTGTAGCAGCTGAAATGAGAGGAATTAAAACAAAATATTTTTTTCTATAGTTATTATTGAGATTGGATTGATTTTATGGATTACTTATATATATATATATATATATATAAAAATAAGTATTTATTGATATTTGTTATTATCAAAACATATATCATTATTTCCCCATTAAAATATTTCGTTTTAATACCATTTTATTTTTACAAAAAAGAATTTTAATTTTTTTTTAAATATTCGTGGACGGAGGTCGGACATGACAGAAACTGTAAGCGAAATCTTCATATTGCGACTAATAATTTTCAAATCCCCTAGCACCACAGAATTAGATAAGTTTCTCTTAAGGGATGAAAATAACTATGATCTAAAAAAATTAATAAATGAACTTAATAATAAAAAAACAAATAAATCAATTAATTTAAATTAATACTATTAATGAATGTATATATTGGTAATTTATCTATAGTTTTATACCGTTAATTTTTATAAATTGTCTCAAGTCTCTATTTTTGCATTTTCTCAAGTTTCATTATAATTAAAAATATTCAATAATAATCTAGGAATAAAAATAAAATATCAAAATGTAATGATCAAGAAATATTATACTATATTTCACTATTAAAACATAGAAAATACTTAAGAACCATAGGCGGAGGAAATATTAGGAGATATCATTGCGGGTTCAGGCCAAATCGATCAACATTAATTAAGATATTTTCATTATGACAGATATTAGGAAAAAAACCGCGAATTCAATATTTCTGTTCAATAATTATTTGTAGACTTTAGTAAAACATACACATGACTCAATATAGATCAGCATAAACTTTTTCATATTTTGATCTTAAAATTTGTCTTAAAGGTACTAAAGAAAAAATAAGATGCGGAAATCAATTGTAAAATATTAGGTTACCCAGACGACTTAAATATAATAGGAGATTCGGCAATTGCAATTACAGATAGCGAGGAAAAATTAATGGAGGTTTGAAATTAATAGTGATAAGAAAAAATATTTAGTAACAAAGAGGAAGAGTATTAACATACAAAATCTTAATATACAAAATGTAGAATTTGAATATGTAGAAAAATTGAATGTAATCACGAAGGATAATAATATTTGAGAAGAATTTAAATTGTGGTTGAAACCGGGGTGTTATCATGCAGTAAAGGGGCTTATCTCATCAAAATTATTATCAAAGGGAATATATAAAAAAAATATTTTGCCTGTTGCATTATATGGGTGGGAGGGATGGTCTATGACCCTGGGAGATGAGAGTAGATTCAGAGTATTTGAGAATAGGATTCTTCCCTGCATTTATTGGCCAAAGAAAGTTGAGGTCACCGGGGAATGGCGGAGACTGCATAACGAGGAATTGCATGACCTCTCTGCATCTTCAGAAATAGTTAGGGTTATAAAAGGGAAAAAGCTGCAATAGGCAGGGGACGTGGCTAGAATGGGAAAGGAAAAAGATATTGGTGGGGAGACCGATTGGAAAACGTTTACTTGGAAAACCAATGACGCGTAGGAAGGGACGTAAGAGAGATGGGACAAGGGCTCAGGATAGGGACACTTGGAGAAATGTGGTTATTGCGGCCAAGAACTTTCGAGTATCTTTAGAGCCACATAGAAAGATAGATAGATATAACATATACAATAATAATAATAATATATATAAATTATTTACTGATTAAATTTAAATATATTTTTTAAATAAGAACACAAAAAGAAATGAATGTTTTATGTAATATACTGATTGAAACAAAATGGATTAAAACCTTTTACTACTTTCAACCAAATACTATGTACCACTCGGGGGTACAGGGGGCGGAGTCCCCGTCTAGGTGTGAAGAGCGCCGAAGGCGCTCTGAGCAGCTAGTTATTAATAAGAGAAAGGAATGGAATGCATTTGATATATAATATTAGCACACAACTCATTTCTATAATTCAAATTATTGATCACGTAATAAATTGAAATAATTAACTAAATATGTTCGATAATATTAAATTACTTTTAATATATTAATTTTTTAGTTTATTTTATTTATTTAATTTATAGTAGTATTTTTAGGAAGGACACAAGTTAGACATATTCGAGAGGGAGTTGAGTGAGAATAGGATGGATGTAGCTCAGGAAAGGAACATTTGGTAGCTGCGGTCAATATCTTTCGAGTTCCAAATGACTACAGAGGCAAATAGATAGTAGCCTTTACATCGATTGAATAGATGATTGAATCTATGTTAGTCTTTTAACTTCACCTTACTTCATTCATTATTTTTATTTTGATCAGAATTTATATTAATCAATAATATGATAGATTTGTATAGAATTATATTATTATATTCTTAATTGTAAACATTTAAAAATAAAAGACAGTTTTTAAAAAAAACGTAAATTTGGTAAAATTTATTTTAAATAATTATAATTAATTATTAAATTATTAATAAATTAATTGATATAAGGTTAAATATTAGTATTAACTAATTATTAACATTATTTTAATATACTAGTCATTCGTTACGTATCCTGCTTAGTATCCCTGCCCCTTTATTTGGATAATATCAATTGTATCTGATATAATAATATTGGAGAAATTAATTTTTCAAAAAATATTCCTTTCATTTATTGCATCATTATTTTATTATTACATAAAAACATTTATATATATATATATATATAAATGTAAATCAAATTTACTTATAGTTCATTTTTTATTTTTTTGAACTGATTGTAAATATATTTAAAATAAATATATATATATATATTTATATATAAAATTTTAAATAAGTTTATAAAATAAAAATAGTTTTCTATAGAATATACAAGTATAATAACCTAGGGGAGAATAATTTAGCTAATATAATTTGTGTTTTGTAATTAGTTGCCGCTTTTGAATTTTATTAAATGTATAGTAAAAAGCTTCGTCTACAATTCATAAAAGTAAAACTGCACCTAAAAACATCTCGCACTGCCCTTGCATCCCCCGCCTTTGACCCCTTTATGTTTTTACTGCCCGAAGCTGACATGGCACATCAGCCCCTCGCTGAGAAGGGCTTTTGAGGCGGTAATAAGCCCACCGACCTGTTTGTGTTTGTATTGGTGGGCCACGTCGGCGGAAAAAGTTCAACTTTAATTAGAGAGAGCGACGAGGGCAAGAACTCTTGAAATAAACGCCCTGTCGTCGAGTCAAAACAGCCAGCGAATCGGATCAACATAGAAGAGGAGGGGCCACTAACTTTTCTCTCTTTCTCTTAATACACCTATTATTATTAATATTATTTATTATAGATAAATAAATTCGGATCTATTTTTAAGTACCAAATATATTAATTTGTTTTTTTTTATTATTATTATTTATTATTATTATTATTATTATTAGTACCGGGACCCGGAGCCTCGGCTCGGTACTTAAGTTAAAAAAAATGATTCATTATTATTGGATTTGGCTGGTAATATTAATACCTGGGACACCGAGCTCTCGCTCTACCCTTTAAAAATATTGATACACAATTCTTTAATTATTTATTACAATTATTAAATGTTACACATTTGCATCAATCTGATTAAAATGAATGAACTTGTGCTCCTCAATAATACATAAATATATAATATATAGGTACATATATTTTTTTTTCTATAGTGTTTTTTTGAAAAACTGTTTAGCGCCCCAAGTGGTTATAAAACAAACTAAAGACAAAAAAACGTGCTTTGCAGCTTTTCGGAATTAAAAAAGCAAAATTGGCAGTCGTGGGACTGGCCGACAGAAGTGAAAACTTCTGCGTAAGAAATTTTAAAACAGACCAAATTCGCGTTATTTCACGAGAAAGATGAATTTCATATGCATGTGTATATATATATATATAACTTATATATTATTTTAAACATATATTTTAAACAAATTTGTAACTTATATTTATATATATATAAATACACAACTGTTTAAAATATTGCAATACGAACTGTTTTATAATTCTTATCTCTAACATAAAATATATATTTATTATGTGAAGTTCATTTCGTATAATTTTGATTATATATGTATATATGAAATGAACTTTACATAATAAATATATATTTATATGTTAGAGATAATTTATAAAACAGTTCTAATGACAATTCAAATTTCGCGCTCTGTTATAAGAAATTTGAAAGCAGATGGTTTCATGGTGTTGGTCACGATCACGCGAGTTCTATACTTTTTCCCCATCCCGCAAAAGTGCTCAACGCCGCTAAAGAAGTTTTCACTTCAAAAATTATTTAATATTTGGAAATATATCTGACTTATAGAAAAAATGAATATTAATTAAAGAAAGAAATTGTTTTTAAAATATCCTGAATAATATGTAACAATTTTCAAGATAGAAATTTATTACAATATTACAATTATTAACTGTTGCATCATTGCATCAATCTGATTAAAATGAATGGAACTTCGGGTACTCAATAATAATAAATAAAATAATATTAATAAATATATTAAATAATATTTTATTGAAAAAATATTAAAAATTATAAAACTATCTAAAACTTAATTAATAAAAGAACAATGAATAAATAAATATAAAATAGTAATTTATTAAAAAGTAAACAATAGATAAAAAGAAAAAAAAATAACAAAATCATTATTTTCATTTTTAAATAACGATTCACCCGGCGAGTTTCGAACCGACGAAATCCACTCGTTAAAACATCAGTCTACCCTCTGGACTATATATATTTAGATAAAAAATTGTCATTTTTTTACTGTCTTAGCAGGCAGTATTTGATGTTTTTTATTTTTTTTTTTTTTTTTTGAGAGAGATTAATAAATATCTATATATATTTTATTAAAAATAAATATTTTTAATTTTATTTCGAAATTTATTTTATTTTAAAATATTTTAAATATAAAAAAAATATTAATACAATATCCTTTAAAAAAAGGCGGGAGTAAAATTGATGACGTCACACCCATATATAATTTTTAATTAAGAAATTAATTATGAAGCTGTATGTTTCAAGAGATGTGATCAATAAAACTCAATTTTTCTTTATAAATACTATATCTAGTGTGAATTTGAAAAAAATCGTTAGAGCGGTTTTTGAGAACCAATGGCTATATATAGATAGATAGATAGATAGATAGATAGATACAATTTTAGCTAGCATAATAAGATAAGATTGAGTTCCATTTGACACAATAGCTTGAAGGGCCATCAGTCCCATCAATCAAAATCCATCATAAATTGTACTGTATCAAATTTCCATTCATCAAAAACATCTCAACAATTAGCAGGAAGCCATCTTCAGCGGGGCACAGCCAGGCAAACAGTATACTATCAAGGATATAAAATCAAAAATATTTTTCTCTGATATTCAAACTATCAGTCACAAATAAATAAAACTTTAATTTATATATGTATAGTTACGAAAATGTCAAAATTATGTGAGAATATATATAATTATAATGATATGTAAAGTAATTAACTCAACAATACAGGATTGAGATTTTAATGAAAAAATCTTTTTAAATATTTTAACTCAACAAATCAAACTTATAAAATCTTACAAACCCAAAATTTTTATAAAATATAAATGAATTGAAAACTATACTAATGATTTAGATTTAAATCATCCATATTAAATGTTTATAATATTAAGTTTTGTTAAAAAATTGAAATATTATAATTATTTTAATATAAAATAAATTAAAATACTGTTTGAATATAAATAGTAGTACAATATCGAACGGTTATAAAATAAGAGTGTCTTTTGATTTAATGTAATTTAAATTAGATTAGATATGGTATAATATTATTTGTGGTATAATTAGATTTACATATTTATTAATGAAATGTGAAATGTAAATATAAAAAGTTAATTAAATATTGCTCATTCATTTACTTATATGTCATTTTTTTTAATCAATTAAAACATTAAATAATAATCATAATAAATATCTTTATAATGTATTCCTTATTTATTTACTTTCTTTGATTCGTTTATTTATTATTTATTAATAAAATGCAATTAAGTCAAGTGAAAGATAAGAAGAGAATAATTATATCTCTGTTATTATATTGAGTTAAAAAAATTAAATGGGAAAATAAAAATTCTCACAAAAATAAAAGAAAATATCCCTCAAAGGTTCAAAGATATTTTAAAATGAAAAAAACCCTTGAGGAGAACATTATCAAAATGAAAAATAATAAAACAAGATGTAAAGAAAAAAAGGTATTTAAGAGAAAAAAAAAGTATATACCTTCAATTAATTGAAAGTTGTAATAAATAAACTTTAAAAGAAAATATCAATTTCTTTGAATTATTCCCTTGTCAATAGAAAAATTTCACTCAATTAATGTAATCATATTTATAAAATGGAATAATATTCCTATTAACATTCCGAAATAAAAAGATCCGTTTCGTTGAAATTTAATTCCTTTATCTTTTGTGAAAAAAAAAGATTTAATATAAATACACGAGAATTACAATTCGCTTAACCATAAATCAATCAGCTCTATCCTAAAATTGTTTTAATATTAAAAGGATTTCTTCGACTTTTCATCCAATTATCAAGTATTTTAACACCCAATTAAACTCGAACTCGCTTAATAAAGATAGATTCTCTCGGCTCTTTCTCCACGGTATCCCTTATCGCAGTAAATTGGAAATAGCAGTGAAACATCTTGCGAAAAGATTACTTATTTTTCTATTTTGAACAATTTCAACATTTAATTTATATATTGATATTATTGTAAAATACAGAAATGCATGAGTACAATGAAACCTAGGGTTACGAGTGTCTAGGGTTATGAGCTTGATTCTTCTAACTCGGTTTATGAGCAAAATTTTGGGTTGTGAGTCACATGACCACTCTTGCGAATTTTTTCCACTACTCTACCTACTCTGCACATCATCCACTGTATTTGTCTTAGGTTAGCAACATCGATTGATGAGAGACCACTGCGTAGTGTGCTTTGTCTCGCGTAGGTTATTGATCCTTATTTGTTTGAAGAAATTGCGTTAAAGTTACAGTTACTAATGTTCGATATGTGCACATGCTTCAAAATTGTTTATTTTCCAAATCTTAATGAAAGGTATCTGGTACCAGCAGGATGGGGCCACCGCTCATACGGCGGTATCTGCGATGGAGATTTTGCGAAAACACTCCCATGGGTGACAATCTCTTTGTAAGGGGATATTCAAAGGCGATTTTAAATCCATTGTGTATACCGATAGCTCAAGGACCCTTGCTGAGCTTAAAAACAATATATGTCAAGCCGTGGCCAACATACCGGATGCTACGTTAGAAAGAGTCTGTCAAAGTTTTAAGAATCGAGCAAATCAGTGCATTGTTAATTGAGGGCGTCACCTGTCCGTTACAATATTTAAAACAACTTGAAAAGTTTCCAAAAAGAAATAAATCAATACCCAATTCTGTATTATTAATTCTCTAAATCAGCAAGTTAAGTTGGCCCACCTTCATAAATTTCAAATACAAAGTATTACTACCGAGGAGAGATAATAGATAATTCACACAAAAGTAATTTGAAGTAAAATAGAATTATTATCATAAAAGCTTTTTAAAATTATTAATATAATACCAAACAGATATTAAAATAAAACCAATATAATTGGAAAAATAATGTAATAAATCGGAATCATGATCAAATATTAAATAAGTTTAACTTCAACATTATATTATATATGCTCAATGAAAATAAATAAATAAATGAACTCGGTTCAATGATTTTTTTCCTCATACTCATTCAACATCCAATCATCAATTTATTCAGTTCACTACATCGCTTTATTCAATTGATGATATATCAGTTATAAAATATGCTTATCATTACAATTATTATTATTATGCTTTCGTTTTGTATATATCGGAAGTTTCTTTTTCTTGTTGAAAAAACCGTGTATTCAGCAAAATATTTTCATTAGAATAATGCCCATTCTAAATATATGACAAAAACGAAGTAAATGTCCAAAAAAAGAAAAACCTTTAATGGAGAATTTGAAAAAAAGAAGAAAATTGACCGGCTTTAATCTTAGAAAAGCAACTCCTATTCCACCTCCCCTCCTATCATAGTGATACTGGATTGAGTTTCAATTATGAAATCAATGATATGTCATCTAGAATAACTGGTTACTAAATGGTATATAAAGTTCATTTCTACCATCATCCTCCTTTAATTAATTTCATTCGATTTCAATCCTTATTACAAATCTACATAATGTATTCTATTCACATATAGATGACCCCTTAATTATAGCCACATATCGCTAGGGCTGGTCAATCAATATTTTTTCATCTTTATCAAATAAATTACTTAAAATAGAATAATTTTAATTAAAAATAAGAATATTTTTAAATTAATTTATTAAAGCTTTGGTGGTTGTTTTTATTTAAAATATTTTTAAATTAATGTTATTTACATATACCCATATATTTATCAATCAAAGTAAAAATAAGCTGGAGTGTCTCCACTCGACTATCTCGCAATTTGAATAGGATTAAATAACATAATATATTATATTTAAATTAAATTTAATTAATTATAAATTATAAATAATAAATATTAAACCAGCGCATATTTGGCTTTTTATTGATGGCACCATAGCACGTGTTGGCGCGTGAGATTTGCAGTGTTAAAAAATTAATTCTGGTACTTTCAGCAATTCAATCAAGCTGAAATTCTATATATAGCAGTTTTATACAATTTTTAATCATGTGAAAAATTATCAAACATATATCTTTATTTTTACGGTCACTTTAGAGGAAAAAAAAATCAAAACGTTGTAAGTAATGACCCTCTTTCGGTTGAGCTACATATCTCAAAAGTTGATAGAAAACTACGACTTTTGAATAATGTCCATATACCAAATTTCATCATTCTAGCTCAAACCGTTTTTGCGTAATCTTGTCTACATACATACACACACACACACACACACACACACACACACACAGACATTTTTCTCAACCTTAGTGAAAATGATTCAGGAACCTTCAAAACGTATAAAAACATCAAAATCTCAACATCGAAAATTTTCGTGATCGCAATACTATCTCTTACGACAGGTGTGGCCAAATTTTTAGCTTTTAGGGGCTACTTTTTCAATAAAATATAGTCTGCGGTCGACTATGGATATGGGCAAATAATTTTAAAATTTTAGATGATAATTAAAGAAGTCATTATATCGCCGATTTAAATTTCAAACCTCCACTTTTGTTCAAAAATTACATTTTCACACTATTAGAAAGAGAAAAACACCTTACATTGGCTATGAAACACCGCTATTATGCACCTATTTAATTGAAATCTCATGACAAGCAAAAAATTTATGCGTTTTAAGAAAGTTGTGCAAAATATGCTAAGAAAATGCGGATTCACATAAATATGTGGAGCCAAAGAAGGAATTGAAACGAGCAACCATTGTCCAAATATTTGGATATTTATCTTTGCTTATTAGTTTCCAAAATCTATTTATTATGTAATAAATAAATATATTTTATATTTATATTATTTTTGATCAACGAATAAAAAAATTAAAATATATAATATGTTTGTAATAAAGTGCTAAAAAATGGGAAAAAATTATATATCTTATTAATTATATAGTCAAATTCTAAAATAAAGAAAGGTTAAATCAATAATATATTTATATATGTTCTTAGATATATGAAAGATATGTTAGTTTTAATTATTATAATAATATTAATAAAAAAAAATTGTAAATGGAAGGGCTGTTATTTTTCATTTAAATTTATAACTTCAATTAAAATAAATACTTCATTTTGGAATGGATATGAGAGGAGGGGGAGGTAGAGTAGAGTAGTCTAGGACTAATGGGTGTATTGAGAAAGGGAAGCCCTTGGATAATAAGTATATAAATTATCGGGAT
Organism: Labia minor; assembly: GCA_963082975.1. Classification (NCBI taxonomy): domain Eukaryota; kingdom Metazoa; phylum Arthropoda; class Insecta; order Dermaptera; family Spongiphoridae; genus Labia; species Labia minor. The sequence continues at coordinate 20,926,279 of OY720346.1, read as the reverse complement.
AAGAAAAATATAATAAAATATATGGTATATAAAAGATGTAATAACATATAGGATGATTATGATCTAAAATTATTTTTTAATAAATTTAAAAATAATATCCCGGGTAGCGAGTAGATTCTTTTCTATAAACCCAGTAGAAAAGATTCTATTTCAGGGATTGGCGTCCCTGCCCTCACGTGAGCTCATGATTTCTTCAAAATCCCTCTTCTACCTGGAGGAATCATGTCCTTTACCCGTTGACTCCTTTCCATCCATTTCCTTTCCTTCACTCCCCCCCCCCCCCGCCCCTGATTATTCAAAAAATCAAATTTATTTGGATGAAGGAGAATACCTAGCATAGATCATTAAAAAGAAAAAAAATTTGAAATCTTCACTTTTATAGGAGACTCTTTAGAGTCTCCTATATATATTTGAATAAACCCCCCTTCGGGGGGTTTATTCAAATATATCCAGATCACGTCAACCCTTCGACTAGCAAAACCCCTTATAATCACGAGTGAGACATGTCTTATATGCCTTTGAGAGGACCCACCTCTCCAACGCTTCACATTAGTATAAAACTTGGAACTCATATTTATAGAACGCTTTGCAAAATTAGAAAAAACCAATTAAATCAAAGTTTTTCATTTTATTAACATTTTTGACTAAATCTTGTAAATTGTGACCAAGACCAATCCATTGACCATAATTTTAGCCAGATTTTAAATAAAATTGATTTTTTGTATCATTAAATGGAAATTTTTAATTAATTTTAATATCGGTTTATTTTTACAGTTCAACAAAAATCTTGCCTCATAACAACAGATAAAACCTATACGAATAGATTCATCATGAAACGTAGATTAATTTTCATTACTATTATATAATTTTACGTTGCTTCGTTGATTAAATATTAATTATTGAATTTTGACAGATTGAAAAGATTTGCCGCCATGTTGCCCCCCTCCGCCACCTCTTCTCACCTCCCTCCCTCCTGGCCTGCCTGTCGAGGTGTGCTTCGAGCTCAATCAGTTCCCATTCCTTTTCCAGTCGAAGATGTTGACCGGCGTCACCACCGAAATCATCCCTCAATCAAGAATTTATTGTAAATTTATTTATTCCTATTAATTTAAATGAAGTTTAATAAATTTTAGAAAAGATTCAAATAAAAATTTAATTTTATAAAATATAGATTTTTAACTTTTTACTGATATATTTATATATATTTAATAAATTTCGCCCCCACCTCCAATGCTTTGCTTCTCGGTGACCTTGAAGGGGACAGCATAGCAATGCTGCATTGCTTACCCCCAATGGATGAGATTCAACTGCCTTTGACTTTATTTTCAAAATAAATTCTATTATTTCCCCTTCCCCCCCCCCTTTGAAATTATATACAAATTAATTATACTACGTATTATACGACAAATAAATTAATACGAATTATATTAATAAATCGATTTAACCAACTTTTCCATCCCAATCATTCCTTCTTTTTTGTATTTTAACATTGAAACATTTTCCCTGCTATTCTATTCTATTTTCAAATTTTATATTCAAAAATAAATAACTTAAAATAACATAAAAATTACTTAAAAAGGAAGGAAATAATTTTATTGTTTTTATCTAAGAAGCAATAAGAAAAAAAAATTGAATAAGTTTCATAAAATGTAAAATTAATTGTTAATAAATTTAAAAATAATATCCTGGGTAACGGGTAGATTCTTTTCTATAATCCCAGTAGAAAAGAATTATATTTCGGGGATTGGCGTTCCTGCCCTCACGTGAACTCATGATTTTTTCTGCTTTCCCTCTCCCATGGAAAAATCATGTCCTTTACCTTTTAACTTTTCCAACTTTGGCTTCGCGGGCTACTTTTAAAGCCTTTGCGATCGACCGGTCGACCGCGGTCGACGTGTTGGCCACCCCTGTCTTACGAGATAGCAAAAATATGGTATAAATAAATATAGAATGATTAGAAAGAATACAATAAATAATAAAGTTGTAAGTTTTTATTTTTTTTTGTATATATCATATTATATATTATAAATTTTTCAATCTCAATTATCTTTTTAAAAATTTATTTGAGTGATTAGTATATTGTAAAAGGGGATAAATATAATGGCACACTTAAATAGGTTATTTCCACACTAAAATAGGAGATTTGCCTATTGAGAAATTTAAAAAATCTGATTTGAACATTAAATTTGAGTACTTGCACACTAACCAGGTGCACATCAAATTAGGTCAAAATAAACCTTAAATTAGATTCTCTCTTTGCACATTAAATTACGTTAACAATAAAAATATTCATTCGCACATTAAAACATTGCCATTAACTATTAAAATATTTTTTTTAAACATTATATAAATTTGCTGGTTATTAAAATAAGAGTTCATTAATTTATATCTGAGAGGAAGGACAATATAGATGAACATTGAAAATATTTTAAAATGGAAAATGTGTAGGATCCACCTTATATTTTGTTTAATTTTATTCACCAAATTATATAATATATATACATATATATATATGACATAGACTATTATAGATATATGGGAACATTTTTATTTATAATCGAAACACACTTATACCCATAGGATATATAGGAACATAAAAAATTCATTTTAATCAATTATTAGTGCTTTTGTTAATTTAGCGGTCTACCACGTTTTCGTTTCTGACCAATGGGAACAATTTCTGCTTCTTGTGGAACAGTTACTATTTTCAATCGAATGTTCATGCCTAAAATATGTTTGCATAAGTAATCTTTGCCAAATGAAGGACAGGTACAAGTACTTGTATTTTCCATTGCGGGATTCATAATAACCCAGATTCCAAAATTGAATTTTGACTCCCACTTTTCATTTATTGAATTATATTGCTAGATTAATTCAGAAGTTACTTTTTGAAAATGTGATTGTGAGGAACATACAAAATATTTATTAGATTTTTTCATTACAGTTTTATTTGATAATACCCAGTGAAATGCATCTGTCCATAGTTTTAATTTTATATTTTATTTTATATTTTAATGTGCAAAACATTTATAATTGGGACAATATTATAATAATAATATAATACTCTAATAAAAATGAAAAAATTAATTAATTTATAAATTGACTATACTCACAATACCTATTTAGTGTTTTAATTTTATTTTATTGTTCCTAAATAGAATTGTATTGTTCCTAAAATTGTTTTAGTGCTCAAAGATTTTTTTAATGTTTCTAAGCTTATTTTAATGTACAAACACTTTTTTTTAGTGTTCAATATATTATATACAAGTGAATTATTTTAAAAAATGTTCATGATATATTTTTAGTGTTAGAGAGCTTAAATTTAATGTTCAAATACCATATTCAAATGTGCTGAAAAATGGCACCCTTGTAAAAGTATGTTAGTGAAGAGGTTACCAATCTCTATTTTAATTAATAAACTTTTTAATGACTAACACACTGTCAGAATAAATTTTTTAAATAAAATAAATTTATTTTTAAAGGAATTATAAATAATCAGTGAAATGAAATGAATATTACTTTTGTCATAAAAATTTGATATTTATTTCTCTATCCTTATTTATATTATATATATATAATTTATTAACTTTAAATTAACATGAAATGAACTCCTGTTAGAAAAGTGACAAAAATATATTGGATTAGAGAAATAAAAATTCCCCCCCTCCCCCCTTCACGCATCTCTAGTTGAAAAAGGGCGAGTAGTATTTATTCCAGCAATAAAAAGAATAGCCCAGGAACAAAAATAAAAAACAAAAGAGCGAAAGATATGAGAGCTCGAGAGCTGCGTAAATCCAAAAGCCCCTATTCAGAGGGTATAGGGCTGATCAAAGGGCGGGAGGGTAGCTCACAATATGATCCCCTGGTCCCCTCTACTTCTACATACACACCCCCACTCGACGCTACCCCTTCGCTTCGATCGTGATACTTTACCCACGGATTTCAAAGAGCGCAAAGACTCACTTGTTAATGTTTCAATTTATAAAAAATATTTTCCTACTGTCTTCTTAAAATATAAGAAGTTTGATTTAATTAGTTAATGAATATCTTACATCTATTAGAATGATTTTCTTGTAAAATATTAGACAAGCCTATTCATATTGATTGAAGACTGTAAAGTTTAGTTCAGTGATCACCAACCCATGATTACGAGTTATTATTATTTAATAGAAGGGGGCATTTTCTGTTGATCGCGTTAACATTTTGGTTGGATAAAATCTTTCCTTTCATTTGTTATTTATTACTAACAACAGTTCAATTTTTTCTTATGTGCAAATAAATTGTATATACATTATTTTGCACATATATGTCTTATATGTATGTATTATTATGAATGCATAATATGCGCATTCAATTTTATTCTTTTTGTTATATTATATATCTACACAATTAAAATTGATGTATTATTCCATGGAAATGTACATTTATATAAATAATAGTAAGATTTGTTTTTAAAATAAGCTGGAGTGTCTCCACTCGACTATCTCGCAATTTGAATTGGATTAAATAACATAATATATTATATTTAAATTAAATTTAATTAATTATAAATTATAAATAATAAATATTAAACCAGCGCATGTTTGGCTTTTTGTTGATGGCACCACGTCACGTGTTGGCGCGTGAGATTTGCAGTGTTAACAAATTAATTCTGGTACTTTCAGCGATTCAATCAAGCTGAAATTCTATATATAGTAGTTTTATACAATTATTAATCATGTGAAAAATTATCAAACATATATCTTTATTTTTACGGTCACTTTAGAAGAGAAAAAATCAAAACGTTGTGGGTAATGACCCTCTTCCGGTTGAGCTACATTTCTCAAAAGTTGATAGAAAACTATGATTTTGAATAATGTCCATGTACCAAATTTCATCATACTAGCTCAAACCGATTTTGCGTAATCTTGTCTACATACACACACACACACACACACACATTTTTCTCAACCTTAGTGAAAATGATTCAGGAACCTTCAAAACGTATAAAAACATCTCTTACGAGATAGTAAAAAAAGTTCTCAGTAGTTCAGTAACTCATAGGTTTGGTCACCACTTGGATAGATTATATTTTATTTATATAGCTAGGTTTGGTTTCTAGGATTTTGAGCGCCCAGGCAAAACAAAATTTGGAGCTCTCTTATACAAGAATATACAAATTTACTGCAAATTTAAAAAATAGAAAAGAACGCAAAAATTCAAAATTACACAAAAATAATGATTGTAAATAAATATTTTATTTTTATCTCTCAAAATTTGACGCCCTGAGCATTTGCCATTCGCTTTTCTTACCCTCCCCCTTTAAAATAGCACAAATTATTAAATGTTTTTAATTTGTAAAATTAATATACATTTTTAGATTATTTCAACTAACTTTCCTCTTCCAATGAAAGACTGAAGATTGAAGACGATGAATTTACTTTTATAAGATTTAGTTTGAAAAATATATATTTGTTTTTTATGAAAAACAAAATAATGAAACTCTTTACAATGAAAATTAAATTATCCCGTAATTTCTGCCTTTAGGTAAAGAGTAGTGATTTGGGAAACCAGAATTTATTCCCAGAAGGGTAGTGTCTGTTAGTATGATACAAGCATATTCATTTATAAAACAAAAATATAGATAATAATCTCCTAATTAAAATTTATAATTTTTTTTGTTCTTTTCTTTTTTGTTGTTTTTAATGAATTTTTAAAGGAACTTAAATCATAAATTTTTAAAATTATATTATCATAATAATTAAAAATTACGACATTCCCTTGTCTCTTGAGGTATAAAATCTCCAAATTCACCTCGACAGATGTATCATATATTCTCTTTTATATATCCTTCACCATTTTTGTTTTATTAATTATTTGGTTTAATTAAAAATGATTACATCAAACATTTTCTCATTCATCTTTTTATATGATATATACCGATATATATATATATATATATATATATGGAATATTGGAAAACTTCCTTATTGTTTAATAATGTTTCCAATGGATGAATAATATTATAATTAAAACCGCTGATAAATGGTTATTGAAATTAATGGAATTTATGGAATATTCTAGGATATTGATTTACAGACTATATTATTAATTTTTAATATTAATTATTATTCTTCAAAAAAATAATTATATATAAAGTATTATATAATTATATAATTATTTAATCATATATATCGATAGATAGGAAAAGATTCTGTAGGTGTCAGCAACAATTTTTATTTTATTATTTATTTACTAAAATTAATAAAAATAAAAATATATTTTGGTACCTTGAACCTTTGCGCATATAATACTGATATAATACTACTAATTGAGTAATCTAATTTTTATTATAAATTAATTGTGTTCTAGCGTCAAAGCAAATCTTTCCATAACGGAGTTAGTTGAGACTCATTTGAAGAAAGTGGATAATGACTAAATAAAGAAGAAAATAGTATTTATTATATATATACATAAAATATTTTTTTTATATAGAAGACAAGTTTAAATTTAGATAAAATATAAACGATACAATCATATGTCATATAATATTATACAATGATTCAAACTCATACTTTGTTACTGAGTTAATTGAATTTTTAATCAGCAAATTATAACTACTTAAACTGACCGTATATATAGTGTTTAAAATATTTTTAATGAATTATGAAATCATAAAACGTGGAGAAATTATTTCATTATTTTCTCAAGTGGTAACAAATCCATCTGTCATAAAAAAGGCAACCAGGCATTCGGATTCTGGGGAAATCGATCTGTCAAAAGTAAAGAATAGCAAAAATTATATAAGTAATCTGGCAGTCGGAAAATCTGCCGAAATCTGCCTTGATCCATCCTGCATCCTCTACTAAGAAAGGGGACAAAACAATCGGCAACATCTATAGAGGTATTTTCCTTCTTCAAGACGGATACACGATTCTGTCAGCATGTCTTCTAAAGAGGGTGGTGGAATACGAACTGCGATTCGGCACTAAAAGAGAGAAGAAGGGAAAAGTAAAGATCATAGAAGCTTTGCGTGATCCTTAGGTATATCCTCAAATAATAATAATAATGTAGGATGCACGTACACTAAGTAAAATTTTGAGAATAATTCATCAATTCAAAAAAAAGGTAAAAGATTGAAAAAATTTCTAGTTCTGTCCCAAGGTGAGCCACTCATCACTATATATACAATATATTATGAGAAGTTATTTCCGGATTATTTTCAAGCACTAAGTTTATAAATTTCTAATCTAATATCTTATATTCATATATTTTTATATAATACTTATATATTGACTAATATATATATTACATACTATTTAAAATTGAATTATTCATTTAAATTTTTAAATAAATTTCTTTTTTGCACATTTTTTTAAATTTAATGTTTTAAAATTTAAATGATGAAAAAAATAGAATAAAATATTAATTTCTATAAATTGTTTAATTCCTATTCTTTTTTACCCAATCATGATCTAATTCCAGAAAATAACCATCATCAATAGCACATATTTAATTGATAATTGATTTAATGAATGTGACTAAATGATCAGAGAGCATCAATGAACGATTGAATGAATGATTAAATGAAATGAATGGTTGAATGATTAAAATAAAAAAAAATATATTCCTGCCTGCTTACAGTTGAATAATTCTGAAAACATGCCAAATCTATAATCATTTTTTGTATTTCGACTTTTAATTTATTTAATATACTATTTGGTTTATATTAACTTATATATCTTCAAATTTAATCAATTAAGTTTTTAATAATAAAAATAATAGAAAGAATATAAAATTAATTTTATCGGATATTATTTATTCAATCAAGATAATTGGAAAAAAATGAGCTGTGGCCAGGCACAGAATTTGAAATAAATTAATATCCAAACATTATATCTATATATATAAAAAAAGGTTTTTGTCTGCTCAGAATTTAAAATTTTTTGCATATCGTCGCGTTTCAAAACCTCTAGAATCCAAAAGTGACTTTAGAATTTTTCACGTCTGTCTGTCTGTCTGTCCGGAAAATAAGGATGTTATATACTCAAAATTGGCTGAAACGATTTCTATGAAATTACATCACAATATTCTTATATACCTCTATAATCTATAGTAACACAGGCTATAAATTTTATTAATATCTGTATCCGCTTGATACATCGACTATAGAGGCTTGTAAGACCTAAAAAAATAATAGAAAGCTATTGTTCCTGAAAATTGAAAGTGGGAGGAAATGGAAGGGATGAATCCTTAATATATATTAATTTTGCTCGAAGGCTAAAAAGAGGAATTAATATAATATTGCGATAGTTACCTCTTCTCTTCTATCGCACCTTGAACATTAAGTGGACTGTATTAGAGGTCTATGTTTAATATATTAAGAATTTGGAATTGAAAAAAGCTCGCTAAATAAACACTGTAATTAACTTTTATAATCTTTAATTAAATTAAAATTAGGTTCAATTAAAAACGGATTAATTATATTTAGGGTCACCTAAATATTTTTATATATCAACTTAAATCTAAATTTTCAATCTAAAATTAATATAGTTCAAAGTGTTCATAAGTGCACTTATCTGACCACCGGGAATTGAATTAAATGGGGGTTTACGCTGCCGTTCGCTGCCTGGATGTCTTCTCTGCTGGTTTCGCAATTGATCCAACGATCAATTGGCTTTGGACCCTCCTCGAGTTTCCAACGGGTTGAATGGACCAGCACGGATCCAAAGTAGAGATGATCCCCTTCAGGAATCACTGGGTTTGCCCCCTCGGAACAAACTCTGGAGCACAGGACCGGCGGCTGCAATCTGTAGCCTCGTCGACGACCCCAAAAGCACCGCGTTCGAGTTGTAAATTCGAACGGGTCGAATAAGGCGTCGGTGGGCCAAGGGGCCCCAGTAAGCAGTGGACGAGCAGATAAAAACAACAAGCAGCGACAGACAAAGGCAATAGCACTCGGGAGACAGGACAACAGCAGCGGGGCTCCGGAGAGCTCGGCCTGTCTTTTTATATGTAGATAGTAAGGGAGGGGGGTGGTCAACCTCATGAATTTATGACAATAACAATTAAATATTTAAAACTATAAATTAAATTAACTTAAAAATATTAAACTACATTATATAATTAATTAACACTAATATTTATAAATATTAAATTAATTACTATTTAAACTTAGTCAGAGGGCGGGAATTCAAATTTATTTGAATTCAGGTTCCATGCGGAAACAATATCTAATCAATAACCGCAGAAATTAATTTTTTAAAGTTTATATAATTCTCCGTGTTGTTCATTCAAGACTTGGCCCACTGACCGGCGGACTCTTAAAAGAGAGATGGAACAGGGGATCAGGATAGGGACACTTGGAGAAATGTGGTTGTAGCAGCCAAGAAATTTCGAGTACATAGATAGATAGATATACCATATTCAATAATAATATATATAATTAATTTACTGATTAAATTAAAATATATTTTAAATAAGAACACAAAAAGAAATGAATTTTTTATGTAATATACTGATTGAAACAAAATGGATGGGAACCTTTTACTACTTTCAACCAAATACTATGTACCACTCGGGGGTACAGGGGGCGGAGCCCCGTCTAGGCGTGAAGAGCGCCTAAGGCGCTCTGAGCATCTAGTATATATATATATTTATTGATTTACAAGAAAATTGAACCAGTCAAAGAAATCGAAAATTGCATTGGTTTGCAGATAAACTCTTCATTATTAACCAATGAATCATATCATCCAAAACTCAAATTGATATCTGATAAAAAACAGAAGATATCAAATTTTTCTCATAAAGTTGTCTTTATACTGGTACATTCACCTTACATAATAAATTTTATCGATATATTTCACAGAATTAATTTAAAAAAATAATTTTCTTCTAATAAAATAAATTTACAACAATATTATCCAAAAATTTACTTTTTTAATTGGATCCTGAAAGCAAGTATTGTCATTGAATAATATTTAATATCAACAATAACCTGTATAATGAAATCAGTGAAGAATGAATAAAAAATGAAGCTTGCATGAGGTTTCTGGGAGAAATCTCCTGAGAATTGTATTTCATTTTTTTTCCATTTTTGTTATTTAGGCTGTCACGCCCAAAAAAAAAAAACACGCCACAACTCGTCGATTTATATTTTTCTTAAGACATTTTTATGGAGTTATTGCCAGCCTTTTTTCGAGAGAGACCTCCAAAAGAAAAGAATGAAAGCTACACGCCTTTTCATTTTTTTTCTTCTCAAAATTATATAATTAATTTATTTTCATATAAGAAAGTTTTTTTTTATTTGCATGAATCGCTAGAAAAGTGGTTTAATCTTGATAAATGAAAATTATATAGAACACGTTTTTATGTATTTTACTTGATTTATTAAAAATGCCAGAAATCTTCGAACTATCATTCTTTACTTTTTAGACTTTTTAGAATCTAACAATAAGTTTATTTTGGAAATTTCAAATGTTTGTTCTTTAATTATTTTTACATTTTTGTGAAATTGAGGTTTGAATTATTATCTTTAATTTGTGTTGATCACTTTACCATTTGAATAAAAATTATATTTTGTAATTTTTATTTAATAATTTAAAATAATATTCGTCTGGAAGATATTTACATATATTTAATATTATTTATCACATCAAAGAATATTGTACATATATTTATCACTAACAGAGTTCTCATTTTAAAATAATCCCGAAAGAAAAGGTTTCTCTAATGCTAGGTTAAATTTATTTAATATATATATTTTCATGTATCTGTGTATGTTGTTTGATCCTATGCCTTTATTTTTATTTATTTGTGAAATAACAAATTAAATTAATTAAATTGAAATCAAATTAGAGAGAAAGAGAGAGAGAGAAAAATGAGAGGTGAAATGGAAGGGTAGAATTATTTTTTTCTTTTTTTGAATTTGATCTAATTGATTTTATATATCAATTTCCAAAACCAATTGGAAAAGTAAAATAAATATAATAAAATCTCCATTTTGGTAGAGCTAGGTTGATTCAAATAATGATTATCAATCAATTCAATTAAAATTTTCTTTTCAGTATAATTTACTCGGGTTTTTTTTTATGTAATGAATGAATAATCAATGAGAAGTTTAATTTAATTTTTTTTTATATTTTTTATCACTCTATGATAGTTGCTAAATTCTATTTAAAATTTAATGGATCTATTTGGAATAGTTCAAATAAAGGGTTAACAAGTATATTTGACAATTTTCTCTTTATATCCCTGCAACAAACAATTTTTTGGTTCCAGGTGAATAATTTTAGAAAATAAATTTATTTCTATTAGTTGACACTATCAAACTCCTGGCGACTATCATTCCCACTTTCATCCATTGAACCTAAAAAATCAATTTTGTCAACGTATTACATTAAATAGTGATTTACTTAATAAAATATATTGTCGTATTTTGGAGGCTTAGTATGGGTTGGGTTATAAAAAAATGGGTTTGTAAAATTAATAAATTGTATATTTTATTTAATAAGGTCTCTGTTATTTGTGAATAGAATATAGTTTGGTGAATCCAGTGACGGTTCATAAGGGAAGAGGTAAAGTTGAATTCATTCAGAATAAAGATCAAATATTAAATTAAAATAAAATTAATATTTAATAACTAAAGAATTTAAGGTAATTATAATGGGAATCGTCAGACATTAGAAAAAGGGATTAATTACAAAATAAAAATAAATAAATAAATTTGATATTATAAATTAAATAAGATTTAGTATTTAATTGCAAAAGGGTCGACCACTTAGCTATTATTGATAATATAGATAGTTCTGTGCACATAGAGATTCACGTGAGGATTCTTCGAGTTATTAAGGGAATTTTTATTAAAAGTCCACATTGTTTGTATAAAATTATTTATTAAATTAAAATAACTGTACTGTACTGTTTCGACTGCTTATTCTGAAGTCGTTTTCAAGTAACCGTACTATATCCATCCTCTTTATTAATATTGTTGGGATGATTATTAATTTAAATTTCTTCGTGGGTTAAAACAGATTTTAGATCATTATATATATTGGTTAAACTAGTGTCTAATGTAAATAAAACTTGCCTGATATTGTTGATGCGTTCTCATAACAGAGCCAAACTAGCATTATTATATATGTTAGTCGCTCTTTTTGAGAAAATTGGAGCCAAAAATTGGCGCCAATATCACTGCCTATATAAGAGGTGACGTGTCCCATCATGGGTCAGTCTGCTTGAATCAGAACAAGAGTACGGTTATTTGAAAACGACTGCAGTATAAGCAGTCGAAACGTTGTACAGTTATTTTAATTTAATAAATAATTTTATATAAACAATGTGGTCTTTTAATAAAAATTCCCTTAATAATTATCAAAATAACCACAAAAGCTTTAATAAATTCTTCCAGGTATCTAATGATCCATCATCCATGGGCTTGATACTCCTTCTTTGGCCAGTGGAATTATCCTGGTAATATCTCTCCCCGTCCGATCTATGCCGAAGAATGACTTACTACCTTCCGTCCATCCAGGAAAAACTCTTCCCCCTCCGAAGTAGCCATTGGCTTACCCCTATCTAACACGCATGTGTCAATATAAAGAAACCTGTCATGTCATTTATTATTATTTAAAAGTTAAATCATGACAATAGTTTCTCTTCTTCATTTGAGAACCTTTCTTTATATTGTTCAGAGGACTTCCTCCCAAAACGTGAGGATGTCCTATTACTGTATAAATGTTTATTTATAGCATTATATAATGCTATTTCCCTATTGAAGGACATATCTTACAATATATTTATTTTAATGAATTATATATGTATCGTTTAGGCATTTGGGAATTCCCGGAGAATAAATGAAGTTGATTTGTTTTTATTTACAAAAATAAAAAAGTTAACTTTTCGGCAATATCGTTGACAGGGGTGGGCAAATTTCATGTAAAATAAAAAGGCATAAAGTTGAAATGTTGAAATATGTAATTAGATAAAGTTTAAAAATTCAAAAAAGTTAAACTTAAATAGTATATTTACACAAATCTATAACTATGAATATTTTCCTCGTCTCACTAAATGTTTAGAGGGTTCAATTTTTTATAGTTCACTTATAAATAAAGTAGACATCTATCTATTCATGTAGTCTAAACCAATGCCTTTCCACACCAAAAGCCCTCGTTTTCGAAATATAGAAAATACGTCAAATTCCTAACCTCATTATATCTCTCGGTTTTACCTTATATATATATATATATATATATTTTGATGTTGATAAGAAGTGTTTAATCTCCAAAGACCGATTAATATCGCTATGTATTTATTTATGCAATTTAATGGGACTATTACGTTTGTTGATCTATTTTAATGTTTTCTGTTTTCTTTTTTTTTTTTTTTGTTTGGATTAACATTTAACGGAAGGTGTAAGCCATTTTTTTCAGTTTTTTAACATCACGGTTTTCCTCCTCAATTTCTCTCTCTTCCTCTCAATTCCCACAGAAGCAATTCTAAATGTCAAACGACTCGAGTCAATAAATTGTACCGAAACATCAGTAAATACTATATTTTATGCACCACTGGCATCGCTTTTATTTTGCTGTTCTTTGAGTTTCTGGAACGATAAAAAAATATAAGAATAAAAAAGAAAAATAAGAGAAGAATGGAAAGCACGAAAAAGAAGAGAAAGAAAGAGAGAGAAAGGAATAGAGAAAGTCAAATCCGATATCGTTTTTATTTTTTTAAAATTGAATTGTCAATCTACCATGCTCTTTGGAAATATTAAAAATCAAACAACGAACTAACAGTGTTCGTTGGTCATTTTCTGCTATAAATACAAACATCATATATATCTATACCTGAAAGTTAAGATACAATCATTGTTAACAATGGATGATCTCTTAATTATATATCATATCATCCCAACTGTATTTAATTAATAAGAAAATGAATAAGTGAATTGTTTTATTGTAAAAAGAGTAATTTAGTATAAGAGGGTTGATCAATATGGTTTCAACATGGCCGCAATGCCAAGCATTCCTTTGCATTTGCTCAAGGCTATATATATATATATATATATATATATATAGAGAGAGAGAGAGAGAGATAGTGATAGAGAAAGAGGGAGTAGTCCACTTTCCAATGTCAGTTGCACGCTATTATCTCAGCAAATGCAAATTCAGGACAATTGAATTGCGTCTCGATTTAAAATAACTAATCGAAGCAATCTAAACATTGAGTTCACCTGATATATAAACTATAATATTAATCTTATTCTATGTATATTTAAAACTAAAAACTTAATGACTTTTAAACAATTTTAATCATTCAAATAAAATTATTAATATTAAAATAAATGTAATTATGTTTATGGTTACAATATTAATTTAATTTCCTTAGATTATACTAATAAAAAATATTTAAATTGTAAATAAACAATTGAAATCAATTTTATCTTCTTAAATAATAATTTATAATTATTCTTATTTAAAAACAAATGGACTTACTATTCATAAATTCTTAATGTAAATTCTCTTTTTCTTCTAATATTGTAGAACCTATAATAGTAAAAGAATGTTTAATATATAATATATATACAGGGGTTGGACAAAAATATGGAAACACCTTTAAAAAAACATGTTTCTTTGCTTAAGCACGGCCAGCAATTCCCTGTTTATGAAGCTCCCTTCTAATTGTTTTGGTACTCAGAGGGTTCGGTAACACAACATTCATTTCAGCAGTAACTTTTGCAGCTGTGGTCTTCTTATTTTTCGTCACAATTGCCTTTAATGATCGTCTGTCACGATTACTAAGTACACTTTCGTAGAACCTATAATAGTTCAACTGTTTAGCACATTTACGAAGTTGTATAGGTGGCGTCAGTAGTCAAAAACGCCAGCAGCACCTACATATTTCAATAAAATCATTCTTTCTTTTCAAACATGCATTTCACAAGGTGTTTCCATATTTTTGTTTTTATATATATATATATATATATAAGAAGGTGACCTATATTATGAATTATGAGATACTTCTCTAATTTGAGATAGCCCTCCGCATCCTTTACAACCTCTTTTCACAATTCATGAGGCGAGCAATAGGCATTAATTGCTGCCAAGTTGTAAACAAATGATTTTCTACTCACTTTTCAAGACTACAAACTTTCAGGTAGTTTTTTTACTATTATATTTATTGGAAATTCGTTATCATAGTTTCTATTCTCCTTTCAGGTTTTACTTAATTCAAATTTTTAAAATTTGTATAAAAATAACCAAAGATATTTTGCGAAGTGCTTATATAAAGGCCTGATATAAGATATCTCAATATTTTCGCTGGTTTGTGGAGAAATAAAAGATTCAGTATTTTGTTCTGAAACATAATTAAGTGTACACATTTACATGTTGTTTTCAGAAATATTTTTAAATTGAAGTATCTACATTGTTTTAAACTTTTTATTTTGATTTAATAATTGTCATAAATTAAACAATTTTGATTGAATAAAATTAGTATATTATCAAATATTACATGTTTTTCATTTTGAAAGTTGAATAAAGATAGTCTCATTTTGAAAATATTTTATCATTTTAATAAAAATTAATACATATAGTATATAGCTGTAGAGCAGTGATTCTCAACCTTTTCTTACCGCGGCACACTTTTAACGGTTTAAAAATTTGTCGGCACACAAAGAAAAAGATAAGTGTAAAAAAACGGTTTACCTTTTTGTTAGAACCATATTGAGAAAATTTAGAAAGTCGGAAATGTTTAAGAGACTAGTCCCAAAAACGTTTTACCTAACCAAATTGAAAAATAATTTAGAAAAAAAAGTCGGAAATGTTTAAGAGCCTCATAATCTCGGGGACATTAAAGTGCCGCGACACAGTGGTTGAGAATCACTGCTGTGGAGAGTATTTACCAACACAAATAGTGAAAAATCAAAATTGAAAAAATAATTGAGTGCCCCTGCCATTGTTAAAAAAAGTATCCCATATGATGACACTTTCCACTATATGAAATAAAAAAATATTAATTAATATTCAAATTACGAATTAACTAACGAATATTTGTTAAATTCGACAGGAATAATCGGTGTATTGATCCAACCAATTCTCAATTTCATTTGCCATTATTAGACTAATTAATCTCATTAAAATTAATACAACATTAATAAGCAAAAGGAGATGTCAAAGACTTGTCCCTGACTGGGTGATGATTTGAAAAATGAAATCATCTTTTTTAACAAGAATGAATCCTGGATCAGGTGGCGAATTTATACCAGCTTTGATAAGCATTTATATAAATTGATTTTTAAATTGCGCTCAATACTAATATCAATATAATGAAAGAAAAGGGACGTGAGAGAGATGAGAGAGGATAGGGACTGGAGGGTTGTGGCTCAGAATAGGAATACTTGTAGGGGTGTGGTTGCTGCGGCCAAGAACTTTCGAGTTCTGTAGAGTCACAGAGATAGATAGATTTTATTTTTAATTAAAAATATAAATTATTAACGCTATAAATTTAAATCTAAATTTTTAATATTTTTTTATTAAAATTTAAAAAAAAAATCTTAGTTTTAATAAAAACTCTATCCAAAGGCGCTTGTCCCATGCAGATTAGTATATTTTAATTTATTATTTAAATTTGTCGTTCGAATTACTTAAATGAAAGGTTATTATAATATATGAGAGAGAATTTTTAAGACAAATACCTCCCTCTCTTAAACTTTTTTTATTATTATCATTATCTTATTATTAACTAATTATTAGAATAATTGCAAAACCAATAATAATATATGCAAACATCATTTAATTATTGCTTAATCTTTACTAATTTCTAATAAATTTAGTAATTTAATTCAATTTCAATTTATCAAATATATTTTCATATTTTGACAAATTTTCTCTTAAATTAAGAATATAAATTTTTGCGAAATTATTGTATTTCCTCTTAGATTCTTTAATATTTTCATACTTATATATATATTGGAGAAAACATCCTACCGTAGCAAAGGAGTTTTTAAATTTTATGCTAGTATGCCTTCCCAAAAATTCTTTTAATTTTTTTAAATATATAATAATATAAACACATTTTAAATAAGTTTCATTTTAAAACTTCTGTTTTAGTGAACTATCGCAAAATTTGTCAAAATTTTTTTTAATATTAGTTCAAATAGTCATGTTCATTGTCAACAATTGGATTTTGTTCCCATAAAAACTTAGAGAAATCAAGATCTTTAAAATAAATGAAGTATTACGATATAATGTTTCATTTATTTTTAAATAGAATGGTATAAAAATGAAGTTTTAATTAAAATATTTTGGTGTCTAGCAGTAAGGAGGGGCGCCTCTCAGTTTGGAATCCGCTGGGGTAGCGTATGAATGTGAAAACTTATTTGTCCTGAAAAATTTAGACTTTTTTCTAATTTTCACCTAATCTATGTTTAATTGGGACTTAAAAATTTTAAAATCCCTCCCTAGAAAGAATTCGTGATTAATCCTTATTTCAGCATCTTACTATTGTCAACATTTTGCGGTATTGCCTACCTACCAATACCAATTGGAAATATACATAGAGTTTCGTCCTATACATTTTTAAAATTAGCTGGAGTGTTTCCACTCGACTATCTCGCAATTTGAATTGGATTAAATAATATAATATATTATATTTAAATTAAATTTAATTAATTATAAATTATAAATAATAAATATTAAACCAGCGCATGTTTTGCTTTTTGTTGGAACCACGTCACGTGTTGAGATTTGCAGTGTTAAAAAATTAATTCTGGTACTTTCAGCGAATCAATCAAGCTGAAATTCTATATATAGCAGTTTTATACAATTATTAATCATGTGAAAAATTATCAAACATATATCTTTATCTTTACGGTCACTTTAGAGGAAAAAAAATCAAAACGTTGTAAGTAATGACCATCTTCCGGTTGAGCTACATATCTCAAAAGTTGATAGAAAACTATGAATTTTGAATAATGCTCATGTACCAAATTGCATCATTCTAGCTCAAACCGTTTTTGCGTAATCTTGCCTACACACACACACACACACACACACACACACACACACACACACACACACACACACAGACATACATATGGCGAGATAGTAAAAAAGGTGTAGGTTATGTTAGTTATACATTAATCAATACGCTAAGTGAAATATTACCCTAATTATATGCATTTTATTTTCAGACGGCTGACGAGTATCGTATCGAGTATGACTCTCGACGGGGGAAAGAGTATAGTCGATTTCACGGGTATACCTACGACGGTATCTGGGCTGTGGCCCTCGCCATTCAGCATGTGGCACATAGGATACGACACGTCAGAAAAAATCAAACGGTGGGCGATTTTCGGTATCGCGACCCCCTCTGGGAGACGCTTTTCCTCGAAGCACTCCGCAGCACCAATTTCGAGGGAGTCACGGTATGTAAATGAGAATTATAATTTAATATTATAAATAAAAATTAAAAATGAGCTGTGGCCAGGTACAGAACCAACCGACGATTTGAAATAAATTAATTTCCAAACAATATTATATACACTCGCGGACAAAAATATCGAGCCACCAATTTTTTTTTTTTTTAACTTTATATATCTCATATTCAAAGCATCCGATTGGATTAAAATTGATGTCATATTTTAGGTATTTTATTGCAATTTAATAATAAAAATAAATTGTTTCATTTTGTTTTAAAACTTTTTGATTTATTGAAAAATAATACGATCAAAAAAAAAACTTGAATTAAAATTACTAAATTATACTATCTTGGTCTTTATTTTTAGTTTAATTACTCAATAATTAATTACTACTATATTTTAAATGAAATATTTTCCGACAATGAATATAAAATTAATCCTTTGTAAACTACTA
This sequence comes from Labia minor, assembly GCA_963082975.1. Lineage (NCBI taxonomy): Eukaryota > Metazoa > Arthropoda > Insecta > Dermaptera > Spongiphoridae > Labia > Labia minor. The sequence goes on along the minus strand of OY720346.1, from coordinate 20,907,428 downwards.
CTTCTGTTTTCCGGATATACACCAAAAGTTGAAGAATTCATGCTGTTGATGCAAAAATCTCCACATGTGAAATTTGATGTGAAAACAATACCTCCCTTACTATCGTCGATTGGTAAAAATGTTATGTTCGTCAAAAATGTTCTGCACCGATTGATCGCAAATTTTAGCACATAGAAGATGTTATTTACTAACAAACTTTCTTTAAAAAAAATTTTAAACTTGATTAAAATGAGTAAATTATATTATCTTGGTTTTTATTATTAGTTTAATTACTCAATAATTAATTACTACTATATTTTAAATGAAATATTTTCCGACAATGAATATAAAATTAATACTTTGTAAACTACCACTTCCATTTTCCGGTTATACACCAAAAGATTTGTAAAAATTTCCATATGTGAAATTTGCTGTGAAGGAGGATAGGAATTGGGTAGAGAACACAAGGTACTCATGGTTGAAAGAGAGTGGTTGATGCAGCTAAGAATATTTAAGTTCAGTTAGGTCAAAAATCAATAGGGTGAATAATTTATTAAATATTTATATATTTTTACATATTAAAGAAATTTAAAGTTTTAGATTATAGAGAATAAAATATCTTTACACAATTTAAAACAATTTTTTTTTATAATCAGCATTATTATGATATTCTCAGGGCACTGTTTTGTTAAAGTATATTAACACTTATGATCCATCAATTAAGTTAAGGTCTATTGAACTTTGTAAAGTTTTCAATTCTCCAGGTTCATTGATGAAGGTAGTACGATCCTGGGGATGACAGATGATAATTTGTAGGTTTCTGTTATTGATCAGCTATAATCGTCATTAATTAACTTCATATATAAGTCTTATATCTGAGAGTTTGGACAATATTTATTTTATTATTTTTAATTGGTAAGGGTTATATAATTTATAATAGAACTTAAACAATTTATAATATTTGCATAAAGCTATTTCTATTTTAAATCAATTTAACTCAATACAAGTTTAAAATATTATTTATAAAATAGAATAATAGAATATATATAATTATATAAATATCTAATTACGATAATTAAATAATTAAAATCATACATTTATAAGTATTGAATAATAGGCTATTTTGAAAAATTTAAATAATTATAATACAAAATATTCATAATAAATATAAAAGAAATCATTTATTAATCAAAAGAATTTAATTAGCTGATTGATTAAAAATGATTAAATTATTCAAACTTTTGCATATTTAAAAATATTAATTTTTAATTTTTTTTTTTTTTTTTTGTCTATTGATTAAAACGTCCTCACATTATATTTATAATATGGTTCATTGGTTAATGTACTAAGTATTCATGAGCCCGTTCACTTTAGAGTGAATTAGTAACTCTCTTTTCATAAAATACATTAGTTGCCCAGGTTCAGCTTTTAATAGCATCAATAGCATTTGGCGTTTTGATCATTTGTAAATGTAAGTAATTTAATATGCAGAATTACTATGAAAGATTTGAATAAATAATACTAGGCAAATATAAAAAAGTTAATATACCATATTAATATATATATATATATGTATGCAAAAGGATATATACAATAATATAAATATAATCTTTAACTGTTTCGGGTTTAATTTAAAAGCGTTATCAAAAGTGATGATGTGAGCCTCGCTTTGCATTTTTAGTGGTTTGCTTTGATTCTTTTCATTTGTAATTCATCTCATTCAACAAAATGAACTCATTACAGTAATTGCAATGGAACTTCTATCGATCTTACTTTAATTAGCTGATTTTTTTATATTCATTAATTGAGTATCCCTTAAATTCAACCACTTAGACTCCTCCTCGTAAGAACTTTTTTAAAATGCGAATTTCATAGTCGTTTACAGTGTCTAGAAAGAAATGATAATGAACTAACAAATTTATATCTTTATCTTCTTCAACTAATTTACTGGATGAAATATCATATTTGGAGAATTTGTTTATCCTCCAATTTAAATATGAAACTACAATTGTTATTTCAATATAAACATGTAAATTTATATTTTACTCTACCCTCAATTTGATCAAAAATATTTCCGAGCAAATTCAATATTTATTTGTTGTTACTATAATAGTATTCACTTAGTGATATTAAAACTAACTAATGATATTGTTTAAACTTCTCTGAGGTTCTCTGAGTTTGAAGGAATCGACTTTGAGTTTCCATTTCAATGTTTCGAATCCTAACCAAATTGTGCGTGTAAATATTTAATCCGATCGGAATACAAACAACACTAACTAGTCTATTGACCAGTCAAATGCGAAAATTGAATCAAGTTACCATAAATGATATTCCACTAGATATATTTGATTTCAATTAAATATTCAAATTTTACTAATGAACTTTTAATATTATTGTATATTTTATATTTTAATATATATATATATATATATATTATATTATATATTTATATTTTATTATTTTTCCATTTATATAATTTACTACGATAGAAATAAAATTTATAAATACATATATGAAGATTATTATTTATATATTCTAAAAAATTATTCGCATTAACTAAAACACTTTGAAAAAAAATAAAATAATTTCAAATTTGGATTCTGAAATTAGAGAGTTACATTTGGATAGAAAATGAATGCTATCAAAATGTTATCTAAAAGGATTTAGGCCAATTATTTGTTTGAGCAACTAGACTGGATTTCCTTCCCGAATGTTTCTTCCCATCGATCCACCTAAACTTAACACTTAGCAATCCAAAGAAGAAATCAGACCCAGCATGATATGCATTCCTTAATATTAGCATATTTTAATTTTATATATATTCAAAAATTTTAAATGTTCCTAATATTTTCAAAGTATTTCTTTAAAAGTTTAAAATATATTTATTTTTGCCTAAAAGAGGTCCAATGACACTAACCGTCCCTTTGCAAAACCTTTTAGATTAGAATAGATATCTTTAAATGTCAACTTTTGGTGATAAATATAATAGAAAAATATAATAACTTATATTTGGTAAGCTGAGTTGTATATTTTTATTATTATTATGGAAATAACGAAGGGAAATAAATAAATAATAGTTGAAGCAAAATTGATTGAAACATGAACAAAAGAATATACGAAATTTACGAAATTACAAAGTAGGTTTATGTAATAAATTTTCTGAATCATAAATATCTTTTAATTTGATAATTTATTGTATGATATGATATTAAATTATTTGATAATCTTTTTCTACCTATTGTCATCGTATTAAATTTTATGTTATTATTCTACTAGTGAATATAATTAGTTTAATAAATGTTAAGGAGATAAATCTAAATATTTATAAAGTAGAGAATGACATAACATGACAACCCATTAGAGAACGCGCTTATAAATACAAATGTATAGTTTGTCTTATAGGGATTCACTCCTGTGAGTTCGAAATGGGAATGTATAATAATTTATTCATTAACAAGTATATTAATACTTAAAATATTAAAAAGAAATATTTTTTATATTAATTTTTGCCGAGAAATGAAATTTATTTTTATTAATTAATTCTTTTCCTTTATTTATAATAAGAATATTAATATTTTAAATTATGAATATATATTTATATTATATATATATAATAATATAATCAGTGGTGTATTTGGAGGGGAACGCGGAGGAACGACGTTCCCTTACCATTTTCAGAACCGGAACGCGTCCCAGTACTTTTTCATGTCTCGACAACTCCCACTTAAATCTACTGTTAGAATTTCTTTTTGTGTGTTCGTTAATATTTTGTATAGTAAGAATAAGAAAAAATAAAAACTTATAGGGAAAAAATAGTTTGCTGAAAATATGACTTTTTTTGGGTGCTACTATAGCGTGAGCTCTACCAAAACAAAGTACTCTACCAATTCCATACCAATACTGGAACGTGCGTTCTACCTGTTTTCTGTATGCTTAAGTAAGGATAAATATATACCAAGTATGGAATGTACTTTCCTAATGGAAACCCATCCCCGCCTTGACACCACCGAAAAAGTGTCGGGATTCAAAGTTGGGACAGAGCTTAAGTAGTTCTATGTTTCAAGTATCGAATATAGTTTCCTAAATGGCCTTGAAAAACAAAAAAAAAATACTTTTTTATGTAAATAATCAGATTATATTATTTTCTATCTTTTATCTAATTATTACACATATTTATAGTATGTGCTATACGCTACCTACAGTATTGGTAAAGCACTTAGTGTAGATGTGTAGTAGTGTACAGTAGAACGGTGGTGGTAGAGCACACGCTACAGTAGCAACTTTTTTTGCTCCCACTATCCTTTCTCTTACTTCTAATTTTACCAATACATCACTGAATATACGAGGGTGCGATGAAAAGTTTCCGACCTGACCAAGAAAATCGATGTTTTTAAATTTTTTTTTTTTTTTGCTATATTTTTCAACATAATCTCCATCAAAACTGATACATTTCTCATATATAACGGTGTTCTAATTAGTATAATTAATTTAATAAATTATTTAATTAATTAATTAAATTTGATTTAATTTAATTTAAGTCTCATCAACAGTTATGAATCGACGCAAAAATTCGTTTGGATTACGCCTACAGCGCCAAATTGTCGTCAGAAATGGTTTTTCGAAGCAATTTTTGGTCTAACGTTAGGAAATGCGGCACCCACATTGTACACAGCTTTCCATATTCAAATGGTTTTGCAAAATATTTCGCACACGTTCAGCTGACATCGCACAGGTCTCAGCTATCTTGAATTTTGAAAAATAAAACAATCGTAATAAATGTTAATAAAAATAAAAAAAAAAAGAATATTCATTTATAGTTTCATAGTACCTTCATAGTACTAAAAATGCAACAAAGTATTTCAATCATAATAAAAATGGTCTATTTATGTTTTAAAAGAGAGATCTCAAGAATTCATTTTTTGATATTATTTTACTAATGTTTAATGAAAATATAAATAAATAAATTTTCTTTTTGCGTTGAGTTTATTTAATAGAGTTAAGAGCGGGAGGTCTTTGTTTATTATTATTATTATTCCTTCGGGTGTTATATTATTCCTTGTCAAGCGATGAACAATACAATAACAGGATGGGGGATGAGACAGGGAGTGGGTCGGAAGAGACATATGGCCCGCACAGCAACCACTTGATTTGCGAAATAATTGAATTTGAAATTCCAACGAACCCAGGCGACACGGAGTGGGGCGTTCATTTTGTTTCATTAATGAATAAGACGACAACAAATGTGTCTATGGGCAATGAGACAATAAACAATAACAACAACATCAACACTACAAGGTGATCTCGAGCACACGATTCCGGCATTAACATAAAAGTTTTTATAGTAAAGGGAAGGTGAACAGGTCTATGTAAAGGGCTATTAAAACCAGAAATGTAAGAATTTTATTAATGAGGAAATTGACAAGGAACTTGGGATAATTTTTACAATAACTACATTCACGAATAAAGAAATGGAATCATGTTCTTTTCGAGTTATTAAATTTAATTTTTATGCTTAAATATCATCTTTTATTAATATAAATTACACAGTATTAAAGAATTAAGATTGAAACTTAAATAAATATGATTTCTATAAAAAATCATTAGTAATTATTTGATGTAAAATGAAAGATTATGTAAAAAATAAAAATGTTGAACCTTGGGTATTGTTCGAATACAACAAAACTTATATAAAACAAGAAAAAAAAACTTTTTTAATCATATTTGAATATTTAGTATTGACTCCTCTAGCTACATTGATAAAATGAGCTTCGTTATCGTCTGTTAATCGATTTCTTCCCATTCCTCTAACAAAGTTGCCTTTCGTTTTGAGCTGATCTCATAAGTGCTCAATAGAACTTAGTTTGGACTCATTGCTGGTCACTTCATTGTTGGTATATGGACTTCATTTAAAATACGGGTGGTCTCTTGCATTGTGTGGCAGCGAGCATTGTTCTGCATCAGCATAAAATTATCTCCAATAAATGGGATGACATGTTCAAGAAGAATGTCTCTGATGTATTTTTTGGAAAAAGAGTGGAGTAGTCCTCACCACTATCTGGCAAATTTGAATTGGTTTAATTAACATATATTATATTTAAATTAAATTTAATTAATTATAAATTATAAGTTAAAATTAATAAATAAAATTTAATAGCGCGTGCTTGGCTCTTTGTTGATGACACCACTTCACGCGCTGACGCGTGATTGTAGGTCAATGTGTTAAAAAATTAAAAAAATTAATTCCGATTCTTTCGGCAATCCAATCAAGCTGAAATTCTATATATAGCAGTTTTTTTTTCATTTTTACATTTCTCAAAAGCTGATAGAAAACTACGAATTTTGAATAATGCCCGTGTACCAAATTTCATTATTCTAGCTGAAACCGTTTTTGCGTAATCTTGTCTACATACACAGAGAGAGAGAGAGAGAGACATTTTTCTCAACCTTAGTGAAAATGACTCAGAGACCTTCAAAACGTATAAAAACATCAAAATCTGGACATCGAAAATTTTCTGTCGAGATAGTAAAAAGTGATGCCATCTATTTGCTCGTGAATGTATTTATTTATAAATACGTATATATTTTAACTAATAAAGTATATATAAAATTAATATTTTTATTATTTCTAAAAAATTTTGAAAAGAATTAGATGCTCAAATCCTTTTTTTTGGTACAGATACTATAAAATATTATAAATATAAATATAATATAAAAAAAAAATATAAAAATATTTATTGATAAAAAGATATGGGTATATTAGTGAAGCGTGGTATTTTTACTATATTAAGAATATAAATAATATATCTTATCAATTACATTGTTTATTTTTGCCATCTGCAATTATCTCAAATAACTTATAAATAAATGGGATAAAATAGACGAATATATAATATATTAAGGAAATTTCTAAAAATAAAAAATAAAATTATTTCAAATTCAACAAATCTGAATCCCATGATTATAATGAATGTCATTCTATTAAAAGAAAAAAGTTTTTATTTTTTAAATATAGTTACCTACTTGTAGTTTGTGTCTAATGATGATTTTTATTTTAATTAACACATCAATCCATTGAATCATTCAAATCCTTAGTTGATCACTAAGTAGTTAGTTGAGTTGATGTGCACCTTTAATCTCAGTGGTTGCATTCATTTTATTCCATCTGATTTATTGACGGTTAAGGTGGAAACCCTTTGATTTCTAAATGAATGGAGCGTTCTCTATTCTTGACAGATTGCCGAATCAAGCTATTTGGAAACCAAATAATTAGTAGTAACAAATTATGTGGTAAACCGAATAAGAACGATTTGTTTTTGTTTAATTCTAAACAGCCTGGGTAGTAATTTGCGTTACGTTATTTAATAAATAATCATCAAAGGCAGTTGTTAATATGAATAAATAATATAATTGCCTTATTAAATTTATAAAATATTTAATTATCCACTATCGTTTATTCGTCACCATTAAAAAGGTATGCTTGTAATTTTATTAAATATCATATTTTGAGTTTAGCTGAATATATAATTTTTTATCAATATTGATTTACATTTTATTGAATGTGCAAGTTTATTAACTATAAATAGCGCCCATTTTAGCATTTACGTCGCCCGGGGTAATAGACTAAATTGCGGCCCTTATATTCGTAAAATTTATTATATTCATAACCCTGCCCTTCAGATTGCCGCCCGGACAAATGTCCGGATTGCCGCCCTTTAGAGCGAGCCCTGTACCATAAATAATATCACATCATCATGAAAAGAGGTATTTAAAGACTGTTGGGAAATGAATATTTATAAAATAACATTCAAATTATCTCTTTATTTTACATTAAAAAATTTGTCTGTTATTTTTGGTATTAATTTCTTATAACAGACCGTTTTTCTTTTTATAATATACTCTCATAAACTGCCAACCTAAATATATCACCGAATATTCACTGAGATCTTATTGAGTTATAGAGTCATTCTTTTTAATAAAACGACATTTGACACTTTAATATAAACTTCGTGTACATTATATCAATGTAAAAGTCAAGAAATTTTAAGTGAAAAGTTAAAAAGAAAGTGAAGTGAATGAAAATTAAAGCACATTACTTTATAAGAACAGAGAGTAAATAGAATAATATTAAATTATTAATTGATCTTTAGATAGAGAAACTTTTTATGAGGTATTTTCAAGTAAAACCAACCACTCCAAAACTTTATTTTCCTTTTCAACTTTAAATCTTGTGGTATAAATAGCCATAAAACGATATATGGTGGATATATGATTTATGAAAGAATAATGTAGAATGATAGCGAATTTTTTATAAGTAAATATAATTTATTTTTAATTGATCTGATTAAAGCATATTTCAGGTACATTGATACAATGATATCTTTTTTATAACGTTTTTCTTAACTTCACTTGGCGTCTGTCTCCGTGTCTCTGTGTCTCTATGTCTGATCACTCTTTTGACAAATTGAAATCGATTTTTCATCATCTTAATATTGAGATAGACTTTTGAAAATTTTTATAGATATTTCAATGGAGGTATAGAAGAAATATAATTGAATTATAATTAATTAGCGATTAATTACTTTTAGTAACTAACTCCTTTTGTATTGCTCCGATTATTTTTTTCAACGCATTCTGAAACAACCATTTTGGATTTGATTGATAATATGTAAATTTAATAAAAAATCTTTTAAATTTTGATACATACTTTGATATGAGTATATTACAGTGAAAAATAATAAAAGATTAATTTCTTAAAAAATCATTATGGCTGGGCAGCTTCCTAGTCATGATGATAGCCAAACTCCGAAAAGGAGAGGGCACCTTAAGAAGAAGAATTTCTTAGTTCTTAAACTATCAATTTTATTGCATGATAAAAAACTTTGTCAGTTTATGTGTTTAATAAAATTTATATTATTACAAAAAAATTTGACTTGATTGTTCATATAAATAAATAAAACTAAATGCGCCCAACGTTTTTCGTTGAATATGAAGCAATTCATCCCTTAACTTTGTCAGGCTTATAGAAAAAGTATTTTATTCTTTTTAGTCCATTGGAAAAACGTTATTTTATAAAAATTTTTTATTTTTATATTATTTTTGAATAGAGATTAACTAAACAAAAAAGAGTTAAATCTCTGGAAATGTAACTTTGAATAAAGAAAGAATTAAAGAATGTATTTCTAATTTAAAATATAATTTTATTCATAGGTATTCAATTAATGTGAAATCATTTTTTTAACACCAAAAAAGAAAGAAAAAAGATATTGATGACAGGAGTAAGTTAAATGTTTTTTCATATGAATATCTTGGTGAGAATTTGCAAAAGGTGTTTGATATCGATCATTTAACAACCATCTATAATAGCTGAAAAATTATCTTGAATGAGAGATGAAACGGATGGAGAAAGCTAACTTCGTATAATATAGGAATTTCATTGAATAGAATAAATTTTTTCTTCATTCACTCTCAACATAAATTAATTAAAATTTAAAATTCCTAAAATCGTAAATTTCACAAAAATAAACTACCATTTTCTCTAGTTTTATTTTAAAATAAATTAAACTTAAATAATATTCTCTCTCTCTATATATATATATATATATAGATATATATATACGAGGGTGGGGTGAAAAGTTTCCGGTCTGACCAAGAAAAACGATGTTTTTAAATTTTTTTTTTTGCTATATTTTTTAGCATAATCTCCATCAACACTGATACAATTCTCATAACGGTGTTCTAATTAATTTAATTTAAGTCTCAAACAGTTATGAATCGACGCAAAAATTCGTTTGGATTACTACTCGGCAGAAATGTTTTTTCGAAACAGTTTTGGGACTAACGTTAGCAAACGCGGCACTCACGTTGCACACAGCTTTCCATATTCAAATGGTTGTTTAAAATATTTCGCACACGTTCAGCTGACATCGTACCGGTCTTAGCTATCTTGAATGTTGAAAAATAAAGCAAAAAAAAAAATTTAAAAACATCGTTTTTCTTGGTCAGGCCGGAAACTTTTCACCCCACCCACGTGTATATATATATATATATATATATTAATAGATTTAATCTAATATTATTATATAATGAAAGATTGTATACGAGTATATCTATTTATATATATCTTTCTGGTATATTGAAAAGTATGAAATATTTTTATGAAACTCACATATTAGGTAATTTTTGGGCTAAAAAATATGGGTGGGTCACATTTATAGAAAAAATTATTTTAATTAGTTTTTTCTAAATTATTATATTAGCGCCAATTCGCGTGAAGGAAGGCTAAAATCCTTCAATAACGCGGTTGAAACCAAACGAAACCATTACTGGTGAACAGGATCAAACTCAATTGATACGATTGAGCCGAGCTCTGCTCCATGAGAGACACGAAAACGTGATTTTACAGCATGATTTCGCTCGACCTCTCGATGTTAAACAAGTTTAAATCTACTTAGAAGCGCTCATATAGGAAGTCCTGCTTCCACCTGCCTTATTCCCTAAATATTACTTGTTCCGCTTGAAGATACATGGTCTGGCTAATTAGCAGTTCCGCTCATATGAATACATCTCAAAATTGCTTGATTCTTGGATAGCCTCAAAAGACAAACCCTTCTACTCGTAATGTGACGGTTTTTGGGCTCTGCCAGAAAAATCAAAAAAAGTTATCGCTAGTAATGACCAATATTTTGAATAATGTTTTGTATATTTTATTCCCATTTTTTCACTATTAAGTGGCATTTTCATAAAAACAAAAACAAAGATAACTTATTTATTTGTTCGCCTAATATTTATTAGATTTAAAAATAAAATTATTTTATATTTGAATACTTTGAGAATAAATATTAAAATTTTTATATTCACTGTCAAACATGTATGGATAGATTTTCTGAGCCGGAGGTATTAATCATTCATACACTTACAATCACTTTATTTAATTATCTGAATCTTTACAAACGCGTCAATCTCAATGATCGTTCTTATTTTAAAAATTGAAATAAATTAATATTTATGAAAATAACAATTTTGAAAATAAACGATTATTATTATCCTTATAATCAACGGAAGAAATTAGTAAATTGTATAAAGTATAAATTTGTGATTTATTTAACAAAATTTACATTTCAATATTTTATTAATTACTAATCTCATAAATGCTTAATATGCATTCCTAACTGAAAAAATTATTGTGACGGTTCAAGCAAATATGTTTTGTAATCATATTCAAATCTTAATTAATAATAAATTTTAAAACTTTCAAATTATATCAATTATTTTAATAATTATATAAAAATTATTGGGAGATATTAATTTACAAAAAAAAAAAATTTAACTCAATCAAAAAACTGTTGAAGATAAATGGTAGTTTATTTAGATTAATAAAAACCTTAATTTGAAAATTCCAATAGGAAATTCATTAAAAAATACCTTTAAACATGTTCCGTTAAGATTTAATTTTTTATTTAATTTTTATTTCGTAAAAAGAAATCCTTTACTTTTTTTAGTAATTAAAAGAAGGAATTTCTATATCGACCCCCAACAGTCCTCTCAGATTTTGTCAACCGTATTCAAAGCTTTATTAAGCTTTATTAAGGACCATATTAGGAATTCCTACTGTATATCTTATGTACACACATTGTCCATTTAGGAAATAAGAAATTTTAAAAAATATTTCAAATTTCTAAATTATATTCTTTTAATTGCAGGGGCCGGTAAAGTTCTACGACAACGAACGTAAAGCCAGTATTCTTCTTAAACAATTCCAGAGTAAGTATCTAATTTTTTTCTTAGCTATAGATCCATGTTCTTCCAATACTCTTTTTTATTTTTTATTGTAAGTTGAATTGAGAACAAAATATGAATGATATTTTTAATTTGTAAATTCGAGTATTTTTTTAGAAATTTTTATTATATATATATATGTTTTTATTGAATTCATTATAATAATTAAAATTCGAAAAAATAAAATGCTTCTATACGATATACTTAAATCTAATATAAATTAAAAAACCATCTGACAGGTAAATGTTCATATTAATTATTAAATTAAATCATTTTTAATAATTTAATTAAAATAACTCCATCATATGAAAAAGAATTAATATTTTTCTCAAAAATGAAATGTAACATATTTTAATGACTTGTATCATCATGTTTAAAAATAATTATTAATGTGAGATATTATAATAATTATGAAAATTTATATATTTTATATAAATTCAACTCTGAATTTTAATTATAAATACGTAGAAATATTAGATCGATTAAAATTTTACTGAATTTTATTATTAATATATATTTCATTTTCATAGTTGATATTTGTATAGGGCTATAGAGGAGTTATTAAAAATTAATATTAACATTTGTAAATTGAAATCTATTCCATTTTATACGATAATATATAATCATTTAAAAAATATTTATCTAATGACTTGAAATTAAATTTATAAATATATGGATATATATATGTTGATAATTAGTGTTTTTATATTTTGTATTATGACATATATAGACATATATTTTAAATATATTTATCATTTTTTTATTTATTAATAAAATATACAAAATAAAATAAGTTGACCTGTGGCCAGGTCCGAACCGACCGACGGTTTGAAATAAATTAATTTCCAGCTACAGAAACAATTTCAAATAATTTTAATATATCTATTAATGTAATAAAAAACAGATAGGCATAGAACATAAATATTTTTAATTTTATTTTATTTATTATATATAGCTGAAGTAGCCGGCGTTGCCCGTGATCATAATAAGGAGGCTGTGACGTCATGAAGAGCTGGGTGACGTCATATGATTTTAAATTAAGAAAAACATAATGAAGATGATTTTTCCCGAGAACAAAACCAATACATTCGTGGTGATATGTAAAAAAATCTCCTCATGTAAAATTTGGTGCGAAAATAACCCTTACCTTCCTATCGTCGATCGCTACCACTTCCGGTTTCCGGATTTGCACCAAAAGTTGATCAATTCATCCCACTGATGCATTAAGTAAATATACCAAATTTCATCAAAATCGGTTGAGCCGTTCAGGCTGTACACATCTATACGGACGGACAGACGGACGGAAAGACATCATGCTAAAAATACTTTTTTCTGTTAAGAAAATGCATGATTCGTGGAGATATGTAAAAATCTCCACATGTGAAATCTGGTGTGAAAACAATAACTCCCTTACTATCGTCGGTCGGTAAAAAATGGAAAAATGGTTTCAGACGTTACTTCGAAATATGTATACCTACCTATAGGTTAATTAATTACACTTCAAATTATATTTAAATTAATTTCTGAATGAATTCTTGAATTTTCTAAGAATTGGTGAGTTTTATATATTTGCGAGAAAGTGAATGGAAAAGCTAAATAGAGAGAAGTGAAGAGAAGACAAATTCTTGTAGCCAATGTGGTATATGGTTAACTTGAAAATTTAATTTAACCACAAAAGGGTTTATTAGAAGTCACAAATTGTGTTTATATATTTTATGTTTATATGTGTTGAATTGATTAGGGATTCAATTTTATCACAGGTATATACATTTCATTATTTTAGATTATAAATAATTAATACCTTGAAATTTTAATGAAATGAATTGAAGTCTAAAGAAAATTTATTCTGATAGTTAGTACACATTAAATTACTATTTTTAAAAAGAATTAATCATAAATGATTTTAAAAAAGATATTATGTAAATACTTACATAATCTCTAGAATCGTCATTAATAAAATATTTTATTAAGATAATTTTTAAACTGACAAGATATCTAAGATACTGGTATATTTTTCGATTTTGTATTTTTTATCAACAATTTTTAGTTTACAATTTGTTATTAATGTTTTAATCTTTTTGTAATATTATTTTTTTCCAGCTGATAAGGGGAGATGTTTTTGCATGATTAAAATCCTTAGATAAAATCCCAATTGGATATATGCCTCTAATGGATTTGTATTCCACATTTACTGTCCAATTAACAATGTAAAATCCGCCCGTGCTGTCTAATTAATTTGCTTGCAATCATCTTCTTGCATATTAATTAATATCTACCTCTCTTTTGATGGAATTGGGCTTTCAAGTCCGTCTTGACTAATTGGATCACACAACCTCTGCCTCCGGCTGATTTTAATAAAAGGTCTATTTTGAATTAAAGATATCTATCAATTTATTATCATCTAGATTTCCAATTCATTCTTACTCAATATGATTATATTTGAATAAAGAAATAATAGTAATGCGATTAGTAAAATATTTTTGTTTGAAATCTCTAAATAATATGTAAAAGCTCATATTTTAGTTAGAAAATTACTAAATGAACTGAATAAATATTTTTTTGAAGTGAAACTTCTTTAGCGGCGTCCTGACATTTGGTTGAGAATGGAGAGTGAATTGAAAAATTGAAATTTCGTAACGCGTTACGAAACGCAAGAGAGAAAAAAGATATAGATATAACGAGTGAGAATGAGATAGCCTCTATCTCCGACTCTCTTTTGTGCGGTGTTTCGTTTTTGAGAGAGAGGCTATCTGGGTCTTTCTTTTGTCCGGTCTTTCGTCTTTGAGAAAGAGGCTATCTGCCTCTTCGTTTTGTGCTGTCTTTCGTTCTACTACGCTCTCGCTAGGTCCAAAGTCCACGGCGCGCATGCGCGGTAGTACGTTGACGCGGAATAATATTTCTCAGCTTCTACTGGGTCAAAGAATAAAAATTAGTATGACTTATGATCAAAAGAGGGCGAGATCTCCACCTTGTCCAGTAGATATCGCAATTAAATACAATTTGAATTTAAATATATATTAATTTCAAAATTTGCCTAAACATTTATAAAAATAAATATACATATGAAATTTGTTATTTTTTTTTAATATTAAAAAATATTTAATTTGAGATTAATTATATGTAAAAAGATCAACTATCAAATAGATTCAAACTTTTATTTTCTTTGATTAGATTATAATTAAATATTATTTATATTATTTAAAAATTATTATTAAATTTAATTAATTATAAATTATAAATAATAAATAATAAATATTAAACCAGCGCATGTTTGGCTTTTTGTTGATGGCACCACGTCACGTGTTGGCGCGTGAGATTTGCAGTGTTAAAAAATTAATTCTGGTAATTTCAGCTAATCAATCAAGCTGAAATTCTATATATAGCAGTTTTATACAATTATTAATCATGTGAAAAATTATCAAACATATATCTTTATTTTTACGGTCACTTTAGAGGAAAAAAAATCAAAACGTTGTAGGTAATGACCCTCTTCCGGTTGAGCTACATTTCTCAAAAGTTGATAGAAAACTATGAATTTTGAATAATGTCCATGTACCAAATTTCATCATTCTAGCTCAAACCGTTTTTGCGTAATCTTGCCTACATACACACACACACACACACACACACACACACACACACACAGACACACACACACAGACATTTTTCTCAACCTTAGTGAAAATGATTCAGGAACCTTCAAAAAGTATAAAAACATCAAAATCTCAACATCGAAAATTTTCGTGATCGCAATACTATCTCTGGCGAGATAGTAAAAAATGATTCATTATTATTGGATTTGGCTGGTAATATTAATACCTGAGACACCGAGCTCGCTCTACCCTTTAAAAAATATCTTTAATTATTTATTACAATTATTAAATGTATTAAATAATATTTTATTGAAAAAATATTAAAAATTATAAAACTATCTAAAACTTAATTAATAAAAGAACAATGAATAAATAAATCACGAAAATAGATAAAAAAAAAATGCACGCGGCGAGTTTCGATCCTTCGAACTCGGGGAGTAAAAACAATTGTTCTTACTGCTGGTCTATGATATTTTGATAATTACAAAGATATTTTTACCATCTTTCAAAGACATTTATTTGTTTTGTTGTTTTTTTTTGAGAGAGATTAATAAATATATATATATTTTATTAAAAATAAATATTTTTAATTTTATTTCGAAATTAAATAATGAATTTTAAAATATTTTAAATATAAAAAAATGTTAATACAATATCATTTAAAAAAAAGCGGGATTAATAAATATATATATATATTTTATTAAAAATAAATATTTTTAATTTTATTTCGAAATTAAATAATAAATTTTAAAATATTTTAAATATAAAATTTCGAAATTAAATAATGAATTTTAAAATATTTTAAATATAAAAAAATGTTAATACAATATCATTTAAAAAAAAAGCGGGATTAATAAATATATATATATATTTTATTAAAAATAAATATTTTTAATTTTATTTCGAAATTAAATTATAAATTTTAAAATATTTTAAATATAAAAAAAATATTAATACAAAATTAAAAAAAGGCGGGAGTAAAATTTCAAAATGGATGCCATTTACGTCACCCATATATAATTTTCAATTAAGAAATTAATAATGAAGCTGTAAGTTTCAAGAGATGTAATCAATAAAACTCAATTTTTCTTTATAAATACTATATCTAGTGTGAATTTGAAAAAAATCGTTAGAGCGGTTTTTGAGAACCAATGGTTATAGATAAATAGATAGATATATACAATTTTAGCTAGCATAATAAGATAAGATATATATCGTGAAATAATTAAAATTCTCAAGTCAAATATACAGCGTGCACGCATACCGACGCATGTAATTGTGTGTGTGAACATGGTCGGCGATTCACACGCCAACACATACAGTTATGTGCGTCGATGACCATTCACGTTATTTATCCGAATCTCAACATTACTTTAACACTACTAAATCAATTTAAAATTATTATTGCATTTAAAACTGCTTTTCTCTACTCCACAGATTTCACTATGCCGAAAAAAAATAACGACCAAAATTTAGACGATATTATTTATTTCATACACCTTTCACTACTGGTTTATAGCCACACAGGTGCTAATGCACTTGAACGAGGCGAAGATAAAATCCCTCTAATTCTCGGGGGAGATTTTAATGTAAATTTTGGATCTGATGATTCGTTGCCGTTGATCAACTTTCTTCGAGAAACATTTGGTCTGCTTATAAATAACGATCCCAAGGAATCAACAACAAAATCTGGAACTACAATAGATGCTGTTTTTACACGTTATATAGAAAATATCGAATCACGAACATATATATCTTATTTTAGTTATCACAAGCCATTAATATCAGTATTACCAATTGAATCACCAACCGACAATAGTACAGGCAATGTAGATATGATGATAGAGTAGATAATAATAATAATAAAGCGAATATTTGTTACGAAAATTTTATACTGTTATATGTCTTTCGAAATGATCCCTTTATTTTTCTCTATTTCTCTCTCACTCACACTCTCAACTAAAATTTATCTTATTCTCTAGATTGTAAGAAGTTTCACTTCCGCCACGTGTACGATGCTGCACATTTTGCTTTTTGCTTTTTTTTTTCATATAAATTTTATTATAATGATTTTCTGTTAAATTTGTAAATCTAAACTATAAATTTTAAATTAGATTTATTTATAATAAATAAGATTTTTACTATCTCGCCAGAGATAGTATTGCGATCATGAAAATTTTCGATGTTGAGATTTTGATGTTTTTATACGTTTTGAAGGTTCCTGAATCATTTTCACTAAGGTTGAGAAAAATGTCTGTGTGTGTGTGTATGTGTATGTGTGTGTGTATGTGTGTATGTATGTAGACAAGATTACGCAAAAACGGTTTGAGCTAGAATGATGAAATTTGGTACATGGACATTATTCAAAATTCATAGTTTTCTATCAACTTTTGAGAAATGTAGCTCAACCGGAAGAGGGTCATTACCTACAACGTTTTGATTTTTTTTCCTCTAAAGTGACCGTAAAAATAAAGATATATGTTTGATAATTTTTCACATGATTAATAATTGTATCAAACTGCTATATATAGAATTTCAGCTTGATAGAATCGCTGAAAGTACCAGAATTAATTTTTTAACACTGGAAATCTCACGCGCCAACACGTGACGTGGTGCCATAAACAAAGAGCCAAACACTCCACTATCCACTCGACTATCTCGCAAATTTGAATTTGATTAAATAATATTTATTAATTTAAATTAAATTTAATTAATTAAATTATAATTTAATATAAATCTTATCTTCTTATACGAGTAAAAATTGTTTGTTTGTTTGTTTCTTTGTTCTCAAAAACGGCTCTAACGATTTTTTTGAAATTCACACCCGAGATAGTATTTATAAAGAAAAATTGAGTTTTATTGATCAAATCTCACGAAAACTACATTTTTATTAGTTTTTTTCTTCTAAATTTAAATGTATATATGTGACGTCACAACCACCGCCTGTGAGATATATATATCTATTCTTAAAATAAAATTAAAAATATTTATATTATATTCATATATTTGATTTTTTTTTATTTCATTAATAGTTTTACATTTAAATTATTTGAAATTGTTTCACAAAACGTTTTGAAGATTTATCTTTATATTCGATTCGATATATAGTAGGAGAATTAAATGACGTTATCAATTTATTATACTCCGGTAAATATTATAAAATATTTGTTTATGTTAGGAAAACATATCAAAAAAGAGAATTTACATTTTGTATGAAGGGACACAAATAATAATAATAATATATAATTAATTTACTGATTAAATTAAAAAATTGTGAAATTTTCAAAGTATATAAAAATAAATTGTATAAATTGGTTAAAGGGTCGAGTGATAGTTCGGTGTCACAGGTATATATTTTATATCAACACGCCTACTTTTCTGTTTGTATGTTATTATTTGAATGGCGATTCGGTGAATGGTTAATGGTTAATTAACGATCCATATAACATCATCGACTGGGCTGCTACCATAAGGAGTGAAAATAGTGTCGAAAAGAAATAGACGATATTACTTGAATTAATCTTATTATACTAGCTAAAATTGTTTGTTTTATAACCACTTGGGGCGCTAAACAGTTTTTCAAAAAAACACTATAGAAAAAAAAAATATATGTATATATTATATATTTATGTATTATTGAAGAGCACAAGTTCATTCATTTTAATCAGATTGATGCAAATGTGTAACATTTAATAATTGTAATAAATAATTAAAGAATTGTATATCAATATTTTTCAAAGGGTAGAGCGAATGCTCGGTGTCTCAGGTATTAATATTACCAGCCAAATCCAATAATAATGAATCATTTTTTTAACTTAAGTACCAGTACTTTTAACCAAATACGATGTACCACTCGGGGGTACAGGGGGCGAAGCACCCGTCCAGCTGTGAAGAGCGCCGAAGGCGCTCTGACCAGCTGGTATTATTTATAACATCAAAAACATCAAAATCTCAAAATCGAAAATTGAATTGCTGAAAGTACCAGAATTAATTTGTTAACACTGCAAATCTCACGCGCCAACACGTGACGTGGTGCCATCAAAAAAGAGCCAAACTTGCGCTGGTTTAATAAATATTATTTATTAATTTTAATTTATAATTGAATTAATTTAATTTAATTTAAATTAATATATGTTATTTAATCTAATTCAAATTTGCGAGATATGCTGAATATGTTTTTAAATAAAAAAAAATTTCAAGAAAGTAATTGGAGTTATTAATATTAAGAATCAATAAATAAATTTATTAAATATACATTTAAACATGTAAATTAATCTATATATAAATTTAATAAATATTCAAACAATAATTGAAACAATATAAATAAAACGATTCAATATTTTACTTACATTGTGATTTATATTTTTATTTTTATTACAACTATTATTATGGGTATGTTATTTTTGGCAGTTTAAAAAAAATTAAAAATATTAATAAAATTTATCAAAATAATAAGTTGAAAAGATTTCCAATTATTTTTATTTATTTATTGTAAATTTTTCAATGTAACCATGGTAACCATAAATAGACTTTTACTAAAATATTACTAATTAAATTAATTTTGGATAAATTAATTTTGGATTTAACTACACTAAAACCTTCCCTGGGACGCCCACAACAATCCCTGAAAGTTTCATCGCACTCGGACGGGTAGTTTTTGAGTATTTGACAGACATACACACAGACAGACATTGCCTTTTATATATATAGATATATATATATATTCATACACATCGTATTTTTAATATTTTTGTAATAATAATCAGTTTGCTGAAAAAAATAATTATGAATTTTATATATATATATATATATATATACGTATATAAATTTCATTTTTCTCGTGAAACTGGTGTGCATTCCGTCTGCTTTCAAATTTCTTACGCACAAGTTTTCACTTCTGTCGGCCAGTCCCACGACTGCCAATTCGACTTTTTTTTAATAATTTTAAGAACCACTGTCTTTTTTCTTTCAACGATGTATCTCTTTCTAGTTTTTTTTTTTTTATATTATTAAATAGAATATCTTTATAAAAAAAGCAAAATGTGCAGCATCGTACACGTGGCGGAAGTGAAACTTCTTACAATCTAGAGAATAAGATAAATTTTAGTTGAGAGTGTGAGTGAGAGAGAAATAGAGAAAAATAAAGGGATCATTTCGAAAGACATATAACAGTATAAAATTTTCGTAACAAATATTCGCTTTATTATTATTATTATCTACTCTATCATCATATCTACATTGCCTGTACTATTGTCGGTTGGTGATTCAATTGGTAATACTGATATTAATGGCTTGTGATAACTAAAATAAGATATATATGTTCGTGATTCGATATTTTCTATATAACGTGTAAAAACAGCATCTATTGTAGTTCCAGATTTTGTTGTTGATTCCTTGGGATCGTTATTTATAAGCAGACCAAATGTTTCTCGAAGAAAGTTGATCAACGGCAACGAATCATCAGATCCAAAATTTACATTAAAATCTCCCCCGAGAATTAGAGGGATTTTATCTTCGCCTCGTTCAAGTGCATTAGCACCTGTGTGGCTATAAACCAGTAGTGAAAGGTGTATGAAATAAATAATATCGTCTAAATTTTGGTCGTTATTTTTTTTCGGCATAGTGAAATCTGTGGAGTAGAGAAAAGCAGTTTTAAATGCAATAATAATTTTAAATTGATTTAGTAGTGTTAAAGTAATGTTGAGATTCGGATAAATAACGTGAATGGTCATCGACGCACATAACTGTATGTGTTGGCGTGTGAATCGCCGACCATGTTCACACACACAATTACATGCGTCGGTATGCGTGCACGCTGTATATTTGACTTGAGAATTTTAATTATTTCACGATATATATCTTATCTTATTATGCTAGCTAAAATTGTATATATCTATCTATTTATCTATAACCATTGGTTCTCAAAAACCGCTCTAACGATTTTTTTCAAATTCACACTAGATATAGTATTTATAAAGAAAAATTGAGTTTTATTGATTACATCTCTTGAAACTTACAGCTTCATTATTAATTTCTTAATTGAAAATTATATATGGGTGACGTAAATGGCATCCATTTTGAAATTTTACTCCCGCCTTTTTTTAATTTTGTATTAATATTTTTTTTATATTTAAAATATTTTAAAATTTATTATTTAATTTCGAAATAAAATTAAAAATATTTATTTTTAATAAAATATATATATATATTTATTAATCCCGCTTTTTTTTAAATGATATTGTATTAACATTTTTTTATATTTAAAATATTTTAAAATTCATTATTTAATTTCGAAATAAAATTAAAAATATTTATTTTTAATAAAATATATATATATTTATTAATCTCTCTCAAAAAAAAACAACAAAACAAATAAATGTCTTTGAAAGATGGTAAAAATATCTTTGTAATTATCAAAATATCATAGACCAGCAGTAAGAACAATTGTTTTTACTCCCCGAGTTCGAAGGATCGAAACTCGCCGCGTGCATTTTTTTTTTTATCTATTTTCGTGATTTATTTATTCATTGTTCTTTTATTAATTAAGTTTTAGATAGTTTTATAATTTTTAATATTTTTTCAATAAAATATTATTTAATACATTTAATAATTGTAATAAATAATTAAAGAATTGTATATCAATATTTTTTAAAGGGTAGAGCGAGCTCGGTGTCTCAGGTATTAATATTACCAGCCAAATCCAATAATAATGAATCATTTTTTACTATCTCGCCAGAGATAGTATTGCGATCACGAAAATTTTCGATGTTGAGATTTTGATGTTTTTATACTTTTTGAAGGTTCCTGAATCATTTTCACTAAGGTTGAGAAAAATGTCTGTGTGTGTGTGTCTGTGTGTGTGTGTGTGTGTGTGTGTGTGTGTATGTAGGCAAGATTACGCAAAAACGGTTTGAGCTAGAATGATGAAATTTGGTACATGGACATTATTCAAAATTCATAGTTTTCTATCAACTTTTGAGAAATGTAGCTCAACCGGAAGAGGGTCATTACCTACAACGTTTTGATTTTTTTTCCTCTAAAGTGACCGTAAAAATAAAGATATATGTTTGATAATTTTTCACATGATTAATAATTGTATAAAACTGCTATATATAGAATTTCAGCTTGATTGATTAGCTGAAATTACCAGAATTAATTTTTTAACACTGCAAATCTCACGCGCCAACACGTGACGTGGTGCCATCAACAAAAAGCCAAACATGCGCTGGTTTAATATTTATTATTTATTATTTATAATTTATAATTAATTAAATTTAATAATAATTTTTAAATAATATAAATAATATTTAATTATAATCTAATCAAAGAAAATAAAAGTTTGAATCTATTTGATAGTTGATCTTTTTACATATAATTAATCTCAAATTAAATATTTTTTAATATTAAAAAAAAATAACAAATTTCATATGTATATTTATTTTTATAAATGTTTAGGCAAATTTTGAAATTAATATATATTTAAATTCAAATTGTATTTAATTGCGATATCTACTGGACAAGGTGGAGATCTCGCCCTCTTTTGATCATAAGTCATACTAATTTTTATTCTTTGACCCAGTAGAAGCTGAGAAATATTATTCCGCGTCAACGTACTACCGCGCATGCGCGCCGTGGACTTTGGACCTAGCGAGAGCGTAGTAGAACGAAAGACAGCACAAAACGAAGAGGCAGATAGCCTCTTTCTCAAAGACGAAAGACCGGACAAAAGAAAGACCCAGATAGCCTCTCTCTCAAAAACGAAACACCGCACAAAAGAGAGTCGGAGATAGAGGCTATCTCATTCTCACTCGTTATATCTATATCTTTTTTCTCTTTTGCGTTTCGTAACGCGTTACGAAATTTCAATTTTTCAATTCACTCTCCATTCTCAACCAAATGTCAGGACGCCGCTAAAGAAGTTTCACTTCAAAAATCAGTAATGATTGATTGATTGCGTTTGGAATCAAATATTTAATAATATAAATGATTTATGCAAAAGTGATAACTGGTAACTAATTGGAACTCAAAAAATAAACAATCTCCTGTCTAAAGACTTAATAAAATTGAAAAGAAAAGGAAAAGAAGTAAAAATCATTTCTCTTAAAAATATGGAGTGTCTCCACTCGACTATCTCGCAAATTTGAATTGAATTAATTAACATATATTATATTTAAATTTAATTTAATTAATTAAAAATTATAAATTAAAATTAATAAATAATATTTATTAAATCAGCGCGTGTTTGGCTCTTTGTTAATGGTACCAGGTCACGTGCTGGCTTGCCAGTCAACCTGTTAAAAAATTAATCCGGTACTTTCCGTGATTCAATCAAGCTGAAATTATATATATAGCAGTTTTATACAATTTTTAATCATGTGAAAAACTATTAAACATATATCTTTATTTTTACATCACATTTATTTTTAGGTCAGTTTATATGAAAAAAAATGAAAACGTGGTAGGTCATCATCCTCTTCCGAAAGAGCTACATTTCTCAAAAGTTGATAGAAAATTACGAATTTTGAATAATTCCCGTGTACCAAATCTCATTATTCTAGCTCAAATCATTTTTGCATAATCTTCTCTACACGTACACACACACACACACACACACAGAGAGAGACATTTTTCTCAACCTTGGTGAAAATGATTCAGGAAGCTTCAAAACGTATAAAAACATCAAAATCTCTGGCGAGATAGTAAAAATCAAGAAAAATAATATACATATAATAAAAATTATTATTTAGGGACGAAGTATTTTTTATGTGAAGATGAAGATTTTTTTTTTTTTGATTTTAAAATTGATAGCATTTAAATGAAATTCTCTTTTTAATTATTAAAATTTAAGTAAAAATATAGAAATATTTATATTTTTAAAGAGTTATCATTAAAATTAAAAACAAGTCTTTAAATGAAGTATTATAGTAATGAAAATCAATAATTTGCAGAATTCATTATTAATATATATTTTAAAAATCTTTTGTATTGTATACGTAAACAAATTCATTTTTCATAAATATGTTGAACTTTTTAAGACTTCGTTGTTTTATTGAATATATTAAAATATTTGTATGAATATCTTTATTGATTAATTCAAACCGCTCAATTTTTGTAATAATTGAATTAAATAGATTATAACAATAAAATTCACTCCCAAATGTGCCGCTTTATGGTAATTGCACTCAATAAAGATTATTATTTCTTAATTTGAATAAATTAGACCTTAACATTTGACTTAATTTCAATTTCCATATATCCACTTTATCCATTAAATATAAATATTTTCGTAATATACATTAAAATAATTGACTATTCTTCTTTTTTTAATATTAATTTTTAATTATCCACATTAATTAATAATTTTGTCATAAATCACTGAATGTATGTAAATATATAGGTATAAATAGTAAATACTATGAAAAATGCCCATAGGACTTCATTCAAGCGGTTCACACTAATATCTTAAGCAATAATCTGAAAAAACAATACTTTACAGAACAATGCATCGAATTAGGGTAAACGTGCCAGTAGTTGACCGTCTTAAGAAAAATTTTCATAAAAAAACACTGTTATTCTGTAACAAAAGTGAGAATAAATACAAAACAAGTGTTAACATATTTATAACTAATTATCACTATTACACAAATATTCGGTTAATGTATATTTAAATATTTTTTTATAATTTTTTTCTAAACGTATTTTTTGTTCTAGTAATTGACCATCTTAAAATCTAAAGTTTAAGTAATTGACCAGATTTTGATCAGGGTAATTAACCTTCAACCTAAAATGGGTTTAAAATAAATAAATGAAATAAAATGCACTAAGGATTGGTTTTATTAATATGTTTATTATTTATTTTAATTCATCTTTATATTTACAGCGAATTATAGAATAACATTTCTTGTTTTGCTAATTGCTAGAGGTGCCTACTACGCTATTCCAATTGTAATCAAGGATGTCAGCAGTTTTTTGACATTTCCATAAATCTCCTGTATTCCCTATAGATGATAGATGATCGTGACTTCTTCAGTAAATTGTATGGTTTTTTCGGGAAAGTAATCTCTCATATATAAAAAAGCATGACGTTTGATTTTTTTCTTCTAAAGTCACCGTAAAAATAAAGATATATGTTTGATAATTTTTCACATAATTAATAATTGTATGAAATTGCTATATATAGAATTTCAGCTTGATTGAATTGCTGAAAGTACCAGAATTAATTTTTTAACACTGCAAATCTCACGCGCCAACACGTGACGTGGTGCCATCAACAAAGAGCCAAACATGCGCTGGTTCAATAAATATTATTTATTAATTTTAATTTATAATTTAATTTAAATTAATATATGTTATTTAATCCAATTCATATTTGCGAGATAGTCGAATGGAGACACTCCAGATTTTTTTTTTTTTTTTTATTAAAAATATATCAAATGGTCAATTACTGGTACTTTTACCTTAATTATTAATTATTTTTCTTACTTATTCAATTCAAATTATGCCCATTTGTTAATAATACAATATCAAAATAATTACCCAAAATGTAAAACAATTTATTAATACATTTTTTAATACAAAATAATGTATATAACATAGCATATAGGTATATTATACCTATGTCAATCTAGTCCAGACGACAAGCATCGAATGGTCAAGAATCGTCAAGAATACGAAAACCTGGAGAATATTGGAAGAGGCCTATGCCTAGGAGGCTGGTCCATCATAATAATAAATGTATATGTTTAGTTTTAAACAATGTATAATAATGAAAATGTAATTATTAATAGAAAATTGTAAATTAATTAAGAACCATAAAGGCTAATAATAATTATAGGTGCCTATATTACAATAATAAAAAATATGTATCGTTTAATCGAAGAAATTATTTCTATAGTAAAACTCATTTATACATAAATTACCGATTGAAAAAAATGAAGAGATTAGTTATTTGACTATTTGCATGCCGAGCGCTGAAAGAGGGGTGGGACTTTACAGATATTATATATACGTATATATATATATATATATATCTTATATATAAAATTCTCGTGTCACAAAACTTTGAAATGATACTCCTCCGAAACGGCTGGACCGATTCTTATGAAATTTTTTATGCATATTCAGTAGGCCTCAGGGCATGTCAGACTTCTTTTATAAAACCGCTAATTGGTAAGGTGTGTCCAGGGGGTGCTAATTAATTAAAAATAGTTTAGTTACCATACTAGATCATAGAGGCGCTGGTGGCGAAAATTTGACATGTCTATATATTCTAATAGTAGACTTGATGGGTCAACGGTCTAAGGCAGAGGTTCTTAATCTTATGTACTCTGCGGACCCCCACTTGAAAAAATTTTTTTTGACGGACCCCATTCCAACTTTAGGTACTTTACGTCATTTTATTAGTTAATTTCTGGCTTACGATCTCATAAGAACAAGGATATATGATGAATATTTCTAACAGTGATTGGTGAATAACGATTTTTTTGCATATTGTAGAACACATTTTATTAGAAATTATAATATTGAAGAAAGAAAATTCTGCTAAATATGAAGATGGAAACGGTAGCAATAGTTTTCTTGCACATTTCGTTGAATTTGGGTATTTGATCTCGGTTTCCTCACAAAGCCATGCCATCGCTTCTTTTATATTAAATAAAGTTTTAACCGACTCATCATTTTCTCGTGCACCTGTACGATGGCTTTGCGGACCCCCAGTAAAGGCTTCGCGGACCCCCAGGGGTCCGCGGACCACAGTTTAAGAACCTCTGGTCTAAGGCGTTATCTTATGACTTTGTACTCTTAGTTCGAAACTCGCAAAGGTACATTTTTTTTTTAAGTATTATATATTTTTTTTACAAATTTATTAATTTTTATTATTTTAATATTTTATTAAATTATTTTATTTTATTGAATTAATTTTATTATTAAATTTGATTTTATTAAATTAATAATTATGTCAATTAATTTTTTCTGCATAAATAAACATATATAAAAAACTATAGAGATGGGACAGGTTAGGAGTTAGATGGTTATAGCTCAGAATAGGGACACTCGGGGGGGTACAGGGGGCGGAGCACCCGTCTAGGTGTGGAGAGCCCCGAAGGCGCTCGGAGCAGCTAGTATATATATATATGTATATTTCGACCTTAGCCAAACATTTTATATTTATATATAGTTTAAATAACCTTAATATATTAGTTTTAAGGAGAAAAAATATATGAATGAATCTCCTTTATGTTTCTTTTATATAAATAATATTGTATGAAGAGACAAGCTAATAATACCATTAAGAATAAAAGTTGAAATGTAAACCTCCTTACATCTCATTTTATGCGAAGTGTGTACAATAAATGGCTTGAAATGGTGGGAATCTACGGAGGGTGGGGTGTTATCTTTTTGCTTTTAACTTTCTACTTTCTTAAGCAAATTGCGAAGGTGGATAATAATAAAATAAAAAGAAAGAGAGCGAATGGGAGTGGAATAAATGCGACAAGAGGCAGGTAGTGCTCTGCTAGAGTAGCAGATGTTGGTGTTGTCTGTAAACAACCAACCCTCCTTATCCCACTCCAACCTTCTGCACCCCATCTACTTACTCTTTCACCTTTTAACTTATTCATGTGTATTTACTTAGTGATCGTTATTTTAATGGAATTAATGTTTACAATATTTAAACTTTATCTGTGAGATTCAATAAAATAAGGGGAAAAAGGAAGAAAAAAAAACGATTTAAAAATTTGAAGAAGAAAAACGTAGCATATATTTATTAAATACAAGAGTATATGTGTATCTATATACAAAAAAGTTTTTTTTACAAATTATTATTGTTTTTTTTGTTAACTCTTTTATTGTATTTTATGATAAAGGTAAAGATTAAAGTTGATGTTTTTTTTATTAAATAAAAACAAAAAAAAAAAATAAAAAAAAATTAAACGAATTGAAAAATAAAATCATGTTATGAGCTAAATATAAATATTTTGTTGATATTATACATGTATACAGTTTTATAACAAATAAATTTAAAATGTGAAAAATATTTATATATTCAATTTGTATTATTCATCTGTGAATTGTTTGTCTCCATTATATTATATAGGATCTAACTATAGAAAATTTATAATATTTAATTAAGTTTCAATTCACAAATATACAGTGGTGTATTGGGAGGGGAACGCGGGGGAACGACGTTCCCTTACCTTTTTTCAGATCCGGATCGCGTTCCAGTACTTTTTTATGTCCCGACAACTCCCACTTAAATCTACTGTTAGAATTTCTTTTTTTGTGTTCGTTAATATTTTGTTTAGAAGAATAAGAATAAGTTGACCTGTGGCCAGGTCCGAACCGACCGACGGTTTGAAATAAATTAATTTCCAGCTACAGAAACAATTTCAAATAATTTCAATATATCTATTAATGTAATCAAAAACAGATAGGGATATAACATAAATATTTTTAATTTTATTTTATTTATAATATATATGTAAGACCAGGCTGTGACGTCATGAATGGCTGGATGTCGTCATATAATTTTAAATTAAGAAAAAAACTAATAAAGATGATTTTTCTCGAGAATAAAACCACCACAAAGTGCATGATTCGTGGTGATATGTAAAAAATCTCCTCATGTGAAATTTGGTGTGAAAATAACCCTTACCTTCCTATCGTCGATCGCTAATACTACCACTTCCGGTTTCCGGATTTGCACCAAAGGTTAATCCATTCATCATACTGATGCATTAAGTAAATATACCAAATTTCATCAAAATCCGTTTAGTCGTTCAGGCTGTACACATCTATACGGACGGACAGACAGACGGACGGACAGACATCATGCTAAAAATACTTTTTTCTGCTAAGAAAATGCATGATTCGTGGAGATAGAGATAAAATAGTTTACTGAATATATAACATATTTAAAGGGAAATTCTCAATGTGCCTGTGCGTGTATTTATCTGTTCAAATTTTAAGTTTGTTATATATTACAAATGAATTAATAAAATTAAAATATTGATTTCTTAATATTAAATATTCTCAAAGTAACTAGATCAGGGGTGGCCAACCCGCGGCCCGCGAGATTCATCACACTTTTATATTCTGCGCCCTCATGAAACAAATATCGCACTAGTGAAATAAATATGATTTCATTTTTTTTATTTCGTTGTTTCTTTTTTTATTTTTAGTATTATATATTTTTCACAATGTGCATTCAGTATCATCATTATTATATATTATTATATATGTTTATGTGTAAAAATAATAGTAAACATAATTAAAATTCATTATTTTTCAATTTGCTACACCAAACAATATCTATAATGGGTCTAAATCTAATATGGGTATGTATAATTTTATATGCGGCCCGCGAAGTTATGATGCATTTCCAAAGTGGCCCGCAAGATCATTTGGGTTGGCCACCTCTGAGCTAGATATTGTAAATAGAGTGGTAGATGATTATTTTTGAAAAAATACTCTTATAATTATATCTGATACTTCAATTTTATATTTTATATTAAAATTCTAAAAATAATGAATATACTTACTTGCGGGCGTTTCAATTTAAGTGCCCCCCCCCCAAAAAAAAAAATTCTTTGTTTACAAAGAGTTCTACTTTTTTCGAATTTCAAGATATTTCCACTAAACCGTTGTTTAAAAATTCTAAAATGGGTTCTAGTTATTAAAAAATTCTATTGTCTCTACTTATCTCAGTAACTTTCCATTGCCAACATCCTGTGATTTTGTATAAAACCTCATCATCTATTCTAATCGTTCCATAGAAGATATTAGTATTCATTTGACTATTATATAAGTTATAATCTTATAGTATATATGAATTTTAAAATGATATACATATCATATAAAAAAATATGAATAATATTAAATAATATCAAAATGATATTAAATAATAAAAAAAAGACATATTTGATAATTTATTCAGATGTATGTAACATTTTTTTCAGATGGAAGTGAAGTGAAAGTGGGTGAATTTAATGGTGTAACGGGTGAGCTAGACCTCAGCACTGGCGAGGAAATCCAGTGGCAGGGAAGGTATCCGCCAAAAGATCGGACGTTGATGCTGGTGGAGCATTCCCATGTTAATATTACCATCTACTCGATTTTGGCCTCAGCCGCATCAGTGGGCATCCTGATGGCTATCCTTTTTCTAGCAGTCAACATTACATATAGAAATCAAAGGTATGTAACCGTTCAATATTTAAAAGTCATTTTTATATCATACTTAATCAAACCCCAAAATTTGTACATATTTCTTTATTATAGGATAACGTAAATAAAAGTATGATACTTTCAACATATTTTTAACATTTATAAAACATTTGCCATGCTTTTTTCTATTAAAATATACGATAAATTTAATTTTATTTTCAAATAAATCAAAAACTATAATAAAATTCAAAATTTCTCTGTCACACTTGAATAACTATTAAATATAAACAAATAAATAAAAATTACTACTAATATCACTCAAATTATTATCTAAAAAATATTTATTTCTTCTATTATATATAGAAATATAGTACAATAATATGCAATAAAATAAAACTGTTCCCAAGAGGGATGATGTATTTATTGTCGACAACACACCTTGTTTTATTGAATAGAGGAGGGAGAGGATCGTAAAATTATATAATATGATTGTAGAATAATATAAAAGAATAATCTTATCTTATTATGCTAGCTAAAATTGTATATATGTATTTATCTATATATCATGGTTCTCAAAAACCGCTCTAACGATTTTTTTCAAATTCACACTAGATATAGTATTTATAAAGAAAAATTAAGTTTTATTGATGATATCTCTTGAAACATACAGCTTCATTATTAATTTCTTAATTGAAAATTATATATTATATGGAAAACGTCAAAATTTTTAATACTGCCTGCTAAGACAGTAAAAAAATGACAATTTTTTATCTAAATACATATAGTCCAGCGGTTGGACTGATGTTTTAACGAGTGGATTTCGTCGGTTCGAAACTCGCCGGGTGAATCGTTATTTAAAAATGAAAATAATGATTTTGTTATTTTTTTTTCTTTTTATCTATTGTTTACTTTTTAATTTATTTATTCATTGTTCTTTTATTAATAAAGTTTTAGATAGTTTTATAAGTTTTAATATTTTTTCAATAAAATATTATTCAATATATTTATTAATATTATTTTATTTATTATTATTGAGTACCCGAAGTTCCATTCATTTTAATCAGATTGATGCAATGATGCAACAGTTAATAATTGTAATATTGTAATAAATTTCTATCTTGAAAATTGTTACATATTATTCAGGATATTTTAAAAACTATTTCTTTCTTTAATTAATATTCATTTTTTCTATAAGTCAGATATATTTCCAAATATTAAATAATTTTTGAAGTGAAAACTTCTTTAGCGGCGTTGAGCACTTTTGCGGGATGGGGAAAAAGTATAGAACTCGCGTGATCGTGACCAACACCATGAAACCATCTGCTTTCAAATTTCTTATAACAGAGCGCGAAATTTGAATTGTCATTAGAACTGTTTTATAAATTATCTCTAACATATAAATATATATTTATTATGTAAAGTTCATTTCATATATACATATATAATCAAAATTATACGAAATGAACTTCACATAATAAATATATATTTTATGTTAGAGATAAGAATTATAAAACAGTTCGTATTGCAATATTTTAAACAAAGTTGTGTATTTATATATATATAAATATAAGTTACAAATTTGTTTAAAATATATGTTTAAAATAATATATAAGTTATATATATATACATGCATATGAAATTCATCTTTCTCGTGAAATAGCGCGAATTTCGTCTGTTTTAAAATTTCTTACGCAGAAGTTTTCACTTCTGTCGGCCAGTCCCACGACTGCCAATTTTGCTTTTTTAATTCCGAAAAGCTGCAAAGCACGTTTTTTTGTCTTTAGTTTGTTTTATAACCACTTGGGGCGCTAAACAGTTTTTCAAAAAAACACTATAGAAAAAAAATATATGTACCTATATATTATATATTTATGTATTATTGAGGAGCACAAGTTCATTAATTTTAATCAGATTGATGCAAATGTGTAACATTTAATAATTGTAATAAATAATTAAAGAATTGTGTATCAATATTTTTTAAAGGGTAGAGCGAGAGCTCGGTGTCCCAGGTATTAATATTACCAGCCAAATCCAATAATAATGAATCATTTTTTTTAACTTAAGTACCGAGCCGAGGCTCGGGGTCCCGGTACTATTATTTATATGTGAACAATGGGCTAGTATATTTAATTTTCATCTCAATAAAATAAATCATTTTGTAAATTAAATATAATTTCAGACAATTTTAATAACGAATTTCTCATTTTCAAATAATACTTTTTTAGTTCTCATATATCTTTAATCAAATTAGATTAAAGAAAACATATAGACTATTATATCATATAATAAAATATTAAATAGTCTATTTATTTAATTAAAATAGAATGTTTTAATTTATTATTTACTTAAAAGTTAGTTATATACTATAAATTGAATTTGTTTTTTTTACCTAAATTACAAACAGAACCTATAGAAGTGGAACCATTCATTTATTTCTATTGATATTTACTTTAAGTTTAAAATATACCTCTTGACCCCAAATACACAGGTACAACGACCAACTAAACAAACGGGGTAATTTAACAAACAACCCCCTTGGGGAAATCCTACAAAGGCGGATGCTCAGGGAATGAGATCAACTAAAAATGTTGATACAGTCCAAGTCAGGAAATTTGCATTCTAGTAGAATTAATGTAGAGTTTACTCAAAGGATAAACAGCTATAATAAGAAAACCCATCTTCATCTATCTATCTATATATATATATATATATATAAATTCCTGGTTGTTTTTACATATGTTGATTTTTATTAAGATTTCGACGTGAATTTTTAGCTCCATTTTCACGAGAGTTTGATACCATTCTATAACTACGAAGTTCCTCTATAAATGGTGTAATTTTAATTTATCCATATTAGTCCATGAAATTTAGTTAATATATAGGTAAACTATAGCCGAACAGTGTGCTGAGGGAACTCGAACGACGTCAGAGGGAATCCATCCATCCATACATACATCCATCCCCTCTCATTCTCTCTTTGGTTAATATAATTTATTTTATAATTATATTATATTATAAATAATTATAAAAAAATTTCTAAGAAGGTTTAAGTAAACGTTGACAGATAATTCCTCCCTTCCCATCTCTCCTTACATTATATGTATTATTTGTATTCTATGAGATTATCTATAAAGTTTTGTCATGTTCTTTTGTTTTTGTTTCTTTTTTAAAAATTTGTTGTTTTTTTTGCAGATACATCAAAATGTCCTCTCCATACTTGAACAATTTGATCATCATTGGATGTATGCTCACCTATAGTAGCGTCATATTTTTGGGCTTAGATTCAACTCTTACATCTGTCGACACTTTTCCATACATCTGTACAGCCAGGGCCTGGTTGCTCATGGCTGGATTTTCACTCGCCTTCGGATCCATGTTCTCCAAAACATGGCGTGTGCATAGCATCTTCACCGACGTAAAGCTCAATAAAAAGGTAAGTAAACATTTTTAATTTAATTGTTTTTTTTTATCTATGTCTGTCAATTTTATCTGATTTTGCATTTACTGAAACTTAAGACCGCCACCAAGCTATAAAAAATAAACAGTTCGCTTTTGTGTATTTCCTATTAACTAATATTTAATTTCTAAATTTTTGTGAACTTGGTTAGGTCTGGACTCTCGTCCTCAAATTTCTTAAATCAATTTTATTCCTCAGGGCTACTCTAGGAACAATTAATTTTATTTGCATAAAGTTTTTATTTTTAAGTTTCATTAAATTCAGTTTTACACAAATATAATTTGAAAAATTGATCACAATATGTTTTATATATATTTAAATAAATTTGTGATTAGTATATTATAAAAAATATAAGTTGTATATTTCTTAAAAGCAAATAAATGATTGTTTTATAAAATTATTTTTTTACATTTGTATATTTCAATATTTTAATCGATTTTTAAAAATCAAAATCTTCACAAATATATAATATATATTTAATATTATCATCGTTTTATTTTTTACTTTCTTATTTTATTGTTTCTCATAATTTAAACATTTTTAAAATAACTCAAATACCTTTTCCTAGTTCTCTAATATATATATATATATATATATATAAAATTATAAAAGTTTTCCTCTTCACCTTATCAGGTTTAATAGTCGGCAATTTCAACTTTTTTTTATTTTATGATAAAATATAATATAATATAATATTTTGTAGAATAGATAGTAAAAAGTTCGACCTCTGCTTGTTTTTTTTTCTTGTCTAATTTTCAAATGCCTCGCCATTTACCCGGTTCAAAGAGAAGATAAAATGTCACTAAGAAGATCTTTAAGTCGTCCCCTGAGG
Source organism: Labia minor (assembly GCA_963082975.1). Taxonomy (NCBI): domain Eukaryota; kingdom Metazoa; phylum Arthropoda; class Insecta; order Dermaptera; family Spongiphoridae; genus Labia; species Labia minor. The sequence continues at coordinate 20,872,633 of OY720346.1, read as the reverse complement.
GGAGGGAGTGGGGAGATTGCTGGGCCACATGAACGAGTTGTAGGCACAGGGTGAGAAATGTCCCTCATTTAATGAATCGGCTTAATTAAAAACTTCTCGGCAGTCTCTTATTTGTGCCGCATCAAGTGGCTTTTGTATTACACGTCTGTGTCACTTTTTCCTCTCTTTTTGCTATTCTCTTCCTCCCACTCTTCATACACCCTTCAAAAAAACATCCCTATCAACATTGTTTCGATAATTTAATCATCACTTTATTTGAAATTATAAATTTCAGTTGCGTTTCTTCTGAAAAAAAAGCAATTAATTAAAAGCAACTAGGTAGCCTGGCAGAGAGACGGAAAGGCAGAGGGTTGTACCGGATTGGGATGGAAGGGCACTTTAACCACCGAGCCCTGACAATGGCACTAAGCTTTTTAATTATCTTCAGCTTCCTTTCCTTTGCACACAATGTCCTTTATTATTATTAAAACGTTAAATCACATTTATGAGCTGAATTAACTTTTACTTTTATTTAACTACTTTTTCAATAAATATTCATTAAAACATATATAGAAAAAAGTTTTTAAGATTATATCGTAATGGTAGAAAAGTCAATGGTCGTTTTATATATAAATACAAGATTGCTCTTAATTTTATTGTTTTAATTTTTCTCATTTTAATAATAAACTAATATCTTTTTATTTCTAATAATTATTACTAAAATTGAGATAATAATTGGTGTAAAATAATGTCCTACAAAATGTTATGGTAGAAAATAAATTACAATTTGCTAATTGTTAAGATTTTTATTTTTATATATAAACATCTTGGAATGCGCAAGCTTGCATTGCCAAAACGAACTTAAGTTCGGATTAATTTAAGTTATAAATAAGTCAAGATTAAATATAAATATTATTGAATATTTTTATTTATTAGTGTTATAAATAAAAATATTAATAAAATTTTTTTTATGTTCACTGGAATCGATGATTGTCACGAATAAATATAAATGACGTCACTATAATAATAAATATAAAAAATTTCAACTTTGGACGTCATTTTGACCATGTTCCCGAGGGGGTATCAAAAAATGAAAGTACTTTACATTACTACTTTTCGATGCTCTTTCCGAATCTGAAGTCAGAATTTCAAAATTTTGAGTTTGATGTCGGACAGAACGACAGACTGAACGATTTTATAAACTCACTTAAGTTCGTTGAAAAATTATAATGTTTTAGAACAGTGATGTCCAACAGTGATGTCCAACCTTTTAATTTAATGGGCCACATCGCAAACTTAAATATTTAACTGGGCCGCAAAATTACCAGAATATGTTAAGCCTAGCTAGTGAATGTCTCCAAACTTATGGAGATTTTTGGGGATAGAGGTGGTTTTTTGTTTTTGAATGTTGCAGCCTTTTTTTTATAGCCTCGAAGTTATAGGTCGCTTGCCGGACTGTGAATTCTTTAAAATTTAACTCCAAAATGAGTCGATAGTGGGCCGCAATGCGGCCCGCGGGCCGCGTGTTGGACATCCCTGTTTTAGAAGAATAAAACAGGTTCATGATAATGATGACAAAGCAATAGTGATTTCTCATAAGTAAACTAATAATACAAGTTATATTAGCAACAGTAATACTATAAGTAAGCTTTAGCGCAAAGATCAAATCTTCACACTTATTGAATAAAATATGTAAGAGTGAATTAAGTGACTTTCTTTTATAATTTTTAAAAATCAAATTAAAATTTATAGAAAATGATTTATATAATTATATCACTCTCTTAAGGTTGAAGATTTATTCTAAGTAAAAAAAGGAAAAAAAAAATTAATGATTAAATAAAATTTTTATACATTTAATACATTTAATATAAGGAACCAATTACAATTGAGAAAAGTTTCATCCAATCCACACAAGCTAAATAACTTACTTTTAAAACTTTTTTATTTATTTTTTCCTATTGTTCCTGTTTGAGTTTTATCTATGAATTTTCCTTGGTATTTAGTATTAATATCATATAATTAAATAATTTAATAAATTATTAACATGAAAAAAAATAAATATAATTTTTTTTTCATATAATGAAAATATTTTGAGATATTCTCATTCATGAATAAATATTAGATGCACTTCGATCCAAGTTTAATCTCTTACTGTAATGTAAAAGAATAAAAAGGCAAGATCAATTTTCTTTCTATTGGCTTTAAAAAAAATTGTATTCAAGAAAAAACCTTTTAAGGTAAAATAACAAATACAATAAATAATCCAGCCACAAAAAGGCAATTTATAAAATTTATCTCTTACGATAAATCGATGTTGAAAAATGAATATAAAAACTAAAAAGAAAAAGAATATATGAAGAAAAATATAAATAGGAAAATTTTTATTGCTGTATTGAGTGAAAACAGTCCTTAAATTTAGATTGAAATAATAATAATAATAATAATAATAATAATAATAATAATAATATAATAAAAATAATAATACAATTATTGAAAATATCTAATCTATTTTAATTATTTTTTTCATTCACATTTTTTGTTTTCAATGGAAAAAATAATTGTAGGAAAAAATTACTAAGTTAAATGGATATATTAATACATTTATTATACATACTAGCTGCTCCGAGCGCCTACGGCGCTCTTACGCCTAGACTGGGGTTCCGCCTCCTGTACCCCGAGTGATACATAGTTTTTGGTTTAAAGTCTGTATGTAAAAGGTTTTCATCCATTTTGTTTCAATCAGTATAAGTAGATAAGGCATTTATTTGTTTTCTTGTAAAATATATTTTAATTTAATCAGTAAATTAATTATATATTATTATTGTATTTATCTAACTGTGTGTCTCTACAGTTTTCGAAAGTTCTTAGCCGCAGCATCCACATTTCTCTAAGCGTCCCTATCCTGAGCTACAACCAAATCCTACCCTGTCTCATCTCTTCCATGTCCCTTCCTTCATTGTCCACCCACTTTGGTCCTTGGTCTTCCACCTTCCCAATTTCTATATTCTCCAATTCCAGCCACGTCCCCTTCCCATCCCAGCCTTCTAGATTAAAATAAATAGATAATAGATTATTATAAATAACTTTAACTATATCTGGAGATCATGCAATTCCTCGTTATGCCATCTCCGCCATCCCCCTGTGACCTCATCTTCCTTTGGCCTATAAATGCTGAGTTTTATATATTTCAATTTTGATCCTCTTTGATAATAGTTTTGATGAGATAAGCCCCTTTACTGCATAATAACAGGCGTTACTCGATTACATTATCGATTTAAATTCTCCTCGAATATTATTATCCTTCGTGATTACAGATCTTAAGTATTTAAATATTAATACTTTTTCAAATTCTACATTGTGTATGTTAAGACTTTGTGTGTCAATACTATTCCTCTCTGTTACTAAATACTTTGTTTTAGCACTATTAATTTTTAACCCCGCCTCTTTTCCTGCTTCGATTAATTTTCTTACGCTATCTTTAATTGCAGATGCCGAATCTCCTATTATATTTAAGTCATATCCGTAGCATAATTCTTGAATTTTTTTGTTTAATTACATTTCGGTTGATTTTTCCCCAATTTCTCTAATCACATGTCTCCTCTTCCAATCCAATTCATTTACCTATCCAAGTTGCATAAGGCATTTAAATTTCTTAATTTGGCTGGAACACTCCGTTTTTTAAAATTTTAAATAGAGGGAGAGAGGTTCTAATTATATATATATATAAAAATTATTTTTTAACTAATTATTTTTTTCCTGCTAAATCCAATTAAAGTAATAGGTAGAAAAAATATGTGACTTTAGGGAATGAACTTCTGAAAATGCAAATTTTAATCATGTTTTCTTTTTAAAAATAAACTAATAAAAATTAACTATTAAATGATTCTAATATATATATATATATTTATTTATTTTTTTGTTATTAAAATTTGATTTTTTTAAGTCATTATTTAAATCGAATCGTACACAAATATAATAAATTAATATAAAATAAAAATTAATCATCAAAATAAAGCTTACATCTCGATGAACAATAAAAATATAATGAAATAAAAATCCCTTCTTTCATACATTCTGCCATTTCTATTCTCCATTATTTTACCATTCTTTTGCCAAACAATTCCCCATATACTAAACAAATATTTGCTTTTATTTTTTTTATCTCTTTTTTAAGCCATGTGTTTCGCCAATCATAATTTAACAATTCTACATTTGAAGATAATAAAAATTATATTAAACATTTCTCTTTAAATATTTTCATGTATATACTAATATATGAATAGAGAAATTATTATTTGTTAATGTAATTTCTTATGCAAATAGTTTGTAAATTTTTCAGTATTAAAATAAATACTATGACCCAATTGTCAAGGACGTGATCCATCTTTTGAAATTATGCTTATCACTCTGCGAAGAATTGCCATGAGAATAGAGTGAGTGCTCTGTTTTAATTTCATCAATTGTGAAATTAACTTTTGATCTATCTGTGTTGAATTTAAATTAATAAGAGAATGAGTGTGCCTGTTTTCATGTTTTAAGTTTGCATATCAAATATCAAACTTGCTAATGTTAAGATCGGATGAAACTTTGCCATGAATGATTCGCATTTGAAACTAACGATTATAATTCTTGACATATATTGTATATATATAATATTCCCTCTTGTCAGCCTTTTCACCATGGCTCATTATTTATTGCTTATGGACCTTAAGAAAGACCAAGAGAAGAGTACACTTAACAAATTATTACATTTATATTACATTACTTATCAGTAAAGAGCGCAAAAAAAGGCATTTGCCTTTTTTAAAATTTGAACCTTTTCAAGATTTTTTTTATAGATCTCCGCCGATCTATAAAAATCAAATTTACATTTGCATTGTCTTAACTGCTCCATCTCCAAAGCTTATTCAAGGTTGGTTTCTTTTCAAATAATATTAATCATCTTAGCAGAATCATAGCGTGCGTGATGCGAGGGGTGCCCCTGGCCAAGGCGCCGAACGATAAAGTTGCCGCACAATAAAGCTGCCAAAAGACTTGCAATTATAATAATGCATTAGTAAGAGAATTTTTGCAATGTAATGTAAAAAGAGTGAAATATTAATTTTGTTTTTCAAATAGAAATATTTATTTATAATGTTATATACAATTATATTATAGTTATTTATATGAATAACTACATAGTTTAAGTTTTTTTGTGATTTCTCATTTATATTAAATTATATTTGAACATTTAAGATCTAAATATTTATTTAAATTTAGTTTATTTATATTTCTTACACAATAATACATTTTATAAATAAGTACCGGGACCCCGAGCCTCGGCTCGGTACTTAAGTTAAAAAAAATGATTCATTATTATTGGATTTGGCTGGTAATATTAATACCTGGGACACCGAGCTCTCGCTCTACCCTTTAAAAAATATTGATACACAATTCTTTAATTATTTATTACAATTATTAAATGTTACACATTTGCATCAATCTGATTAAAATTAATGAACTTGTGCTCCTCAATAATACATAAATATATAATATATAGGTACATATATTTTTTTTCTATAGTGTTTTTTTGAAAAACTGTTTAGCGCCCCAAGTGGTTATAAAACAAACTAAAGACAAAAAAACGTGCTTTGCAGCTTTTCGGAATTAAAAAAGCAAAATTGGCAGTCGTGGGACTGGCCGACAGAAGTGAAAACTTCTGCGTAAGAAATTTTAAAACAGACGAAATTCGCGCTATTTCACGAGAAAGATGAATTTCATATGCATGTATATATATATAACTTATATATTATTTTAAACATATATTTTAAACAAATTTGTAACTTATATTTATATATATATAAATACACAACTTTGTTTAAAATATTGCAATACGAACTGTTTTATAATTCTTATCTCTAACATAAAATATATATTTATTATGTGAAGTTCATTTCGTATAATTTTGATTATATATGTATATATGAAATGAACTTTACATAATAAATATATATTTATATGTTAGAGATAATTTATAAAACAGTTCTAATGACAATTCAAATTTCGCGCTCTGTTATAAGAAATTTGAAAGCAGATGGTTTCATGGTGTTGGTCACGATCACGCGAGTTCTATACTTTTTCCCCATCCCGCAAAAGTGCTCAACGCCGCTAAAGAAGTTTTCACTTCAAAAATTATTTAATATTTGGAAATATATCTGACTTATAGAAAAAATGAATATTAATTAAAGAAAGAAATAGTTTTTAAAATATCCTGAATAATATGTAACAATTTTCAAGATAGAAATTTATTACAATATTACAATTATTAACTGTTGCATCATTGCATCAATCTGATTAAAATGAATGGAACTTCGGGTACTCAATAATAATAAATAAAATAATATTAATAAATATATTGAATAATATTTTATTGAAAAAATATTAAAACTTATAAAACTATCTAAAACTTTATTAATAAAAGAACAATGAATAAATAAATTAAAAAGTAAACAATAGATAAAAAGAAAAAAAAATAACAAAATCATTATTTTCATTTTTAAATAACGATTCACCCGGCGAGTTTCGAACCGACGAAATCCACTCGTTAAAACATCAGTCCAACCGCTGGACTATATGTATTTAGATAAAAAATTGTCATTTTTTTACTGTCTTAGCAGGCAGTATTAAAAATTTTGACGTTTTCCATATAATATATAATTTTCAATTAAGAAATTAATAATGAAGCTGTATGTTTCAAGAGATATCATCAATAAAACTTAATTTTTCTTTATAAATACTATATCTAGTGTGAATTTGAAAAAAATCGTTAGAGCGGTTTTTGAGAACCATGATATATAGATAAATACATATATACAATTTTAGCTAGCATAATAAGATAAGATTTTAAATTTATTTACAGAAAAAATATAAAACGGGTGGCTCTATTTTTTTACCCTTTCGCACTCGATTCGCATTATTTTGTTTTTGAACAAATCAATTAAACAGTGGAGTGTTGAAATCTAATTTATAATTTTGTAATTACACATTAAATCATTTAATTTAATTTAAAAAAGTATTCTCTTATTTTACATTAAACATTTCTTGTTAATAATAACAATTTAATATTTAAAGAGTATAATTTGTTTCAATTCCGATCTGTCAAACTTGAAGACGAGAAATCGAAACTCGATATCTTCTTAATTTAATAGAAAAGGTTGACTAAAATATCTTATCTTCTTATGAGAGTAAAAATTGTTTGTTTCTCTGTTTCTTTGTTCTCAAAAACCGCTCTAACGATTTTTTTGAAATTCACACCAGAGATAGTATTTATAAAGAAAAATTGAGTTTTATTGATCACATCTCACGAAAACTAAATCTTTATTAGTTTTTTTCTTCTAAATTTAAATGTATATATGTGACGTCACAACCACCGCCTGTGAGATATATACATATCTATTTTAAAATAAAATTAAAAATATTTATATTATATTCATATATTTGATTTTTTTAATTTCATTAATAGATATACATTTAAATTATTTGAAATTGTTTCACACAAAGTTTAAAAGAAGATTTATCTTTATATTCGATTCGATATATAGTAGGAGAATTAAATGTCGTTATCAATTTATTATACTCCGGTTAATATTATAAAATATATATTATTAGTATATATTAGATAAAACATTTATTTGTTTTTGTGTTCTTACTTTTAATACATTTTAATTTAATCAGTAAATTAATTATATATATTATCATTGTAAATGTTATATCTATCTATATGAGTTGACTAAAATATGGATACTTAATACCCGATGGACCTCAAAATTATAAAAAACAAAATATACTAATTTTATCTTTATTTCAGTTAAAATATCCTTTGGGATATAAGTTCATTTTAACCAGCTTTTTTAATTTTTTTTTTTTTATTATTATTTGATTCTGAAAATTAAGAAGAGTGTAGTGTTTTAACTTTATTTTATACTAAAAGTATAAATGAAGTTTTTCTGGAACGTTGTCATTTTAATGTTCTCGCTTCTTCATATTTATTTTCAATGCCGGTATCAATTAAATAGTTTAATAACAAATCTTTTAGTAAATTATTTTTTTTTAACTTCTTAGTTGGAATTCATTTCATTTGTATAATTAAAATGTAAGCAATAGTATAAAAAGAATTGAATATAAACTTTAAAACATTTAAAGACTCGCCCTTGCTCTATCGATTTATCGATTGCTGAAACGTGTCTATTCTCCCATATTCTATTAAAATTCAGCCAGGCAAATATATTTTCTCCCCCTACCAATGTCCATCTACGAAGCTCTCCTATTTGAAATGCTAATTTTCTAAGAACCACTCAATCCGCTTATATATGTAAGAAAAGAAACCGATCTTTTCTTGGGTTTCTATTAATGGAGTGGGAAATTCATTTTTTTTTTTCTTCAAATATAAGAGAAGGTTTAAACAAAATACCATCTGCAACGGATTTATTTATTTATATGTTTGTTTGTTTATATAGCCATTGAATACAGTTGGGTCGAATAAAAGAGTCTACTATTGCATTCGATGGAATAGCGATAATAAAATATTTCTAGTCAATGTTATTTTCAATTTGCATTTTGAACTCATCCCATTTTTCCATCAAAATATGAATCACCATATACAATATACCTATTCATAGCATCTGGTAAAATAATAAAGTTCATTTTTTAAATAAATATAATATAACCGTCTATTTACTCTAATTGATTCGAAATTCATTACGAAAAGAATTTTTGTAATATTAATATATAATTAAACTGTAATTTTGATTATAATTTTATCAAATAGTTTATTATACTTGATAAATTTCTAAGAGATAATTGGAATTTTTAATAGTTAATTTTTCAATATATAAATTTTTCAATATATCTATATATTTAATACGATAGTGTCCGTCTGTACGCAAAAAACTCCAGAGCCTAAACTACAAGGAGTAAGGTAACCAAATTTTTCTGAGGTGAAGGGTACCTCAAATGATGAAAAATAAAAAAGAAATTAGAATCGTAGGTAACTCCTGAGCTGAGCTGCGGGTGTTCCATTTTCCAGAAATATATATAAAGGAGAGTTTGTATGAATGTAATTTGTTTACTTTTTTGCTGTCATAGAAACAGATATATATATATATAATTAAAACCTCTCTCTCTCCCTCTATTTAAAATTTTAAAAAATGAAGAGTTCTAGCCAAATTAAGAAATTTAAATTCCTTAAGCAACATTGATAGGTAAATGAATTGGACTGGAAGAGGAGACATGATTAGAGAAATTGGGGAAAAATCAACCGAAATTTAATTAAACAAAAAAATTCAAGAATTATGATACGGATACGACTTACATCAAATTAACATACAAAATGTAGAATTTGAAAAAGTATAATTATTTAAATACTTAAGATCTCTAATCACGAACGATAATAATATTCGAGAAGAATTTAAATCGACGTTGTAATTGAGTAACGCCTGTTATTATGCAGTAAAGGGGCTTATCTCATCAAAGAGGATCAAAATTAAAATATATAAAACAAGTATTTTTCATGTTGATCGATGACTAGAGTGACCATATTTCGAAAACACCAAACCGGGACAAACGGTATACCTTTTTTTTAGAACTAAATTTAAAAAATTTTGAAAAAAAAATTACGAAATGTCCTAAATATTGAAAAAACAGTAGGGTGTCCCGAAGACATTTTTGGGACAGAGCACCTAAAGAAGGAACGTTTGGTCACCCTATCGATGACTCTGGGAGACGAGAGTAGATTTGGAGTATTTGTGAGATTAATATTGTTCGCAGCATTTATAGGCCAAAAGAAGATGAGGTCACAGGGGATGGCGGAGATGGCATAACGAGAAATAATGTCCAGATATAGTTAAGGTTATAAATTCAAGAAGGCTGGGATGGGAAGGGGACGTGGTTGGAATTGGAGAAACCGATTGGGAAACATCCGGTGGAAGACCAAGGACCAAGGTGGGTGGACAATGAAGGAAGGGGCATGGGAGAGATGGGACAGGGTAGGATTTGGTTGTAGCTCAGGATAGGGACGGTTAGAGAAATGTGGATGCTGCGGCTAAGAACTTTCGAAAACTGTAGAGACACAGAGTTAGATAAATATAACATATACAATAATAATATATAATTAATTTACTGATTAAATTAAAATATATTTTACAAGAAAACAAATACATGTCTTATCTACTTATACTGATTGAAACAAAATGGATGAAAACCTTTTACATACAGACTTTCAACCAAATACTATGTATCACTCGGGGGTACAGGGGGCGGAGCCCCCGTCTAGGTGTGAAGAGCGCCGAAGGCGCTCGGAGCAGCTAGTAAAGATTAAATTAATAATTTTTTGTTCTTATAATATTATTGGCCCTTCTAAAATAAATTTGAGATTTAAACTAAGCAAGGATTAATGAAATTTCAACAAAAAAAAATTCTCAAAAGAAAAGAATTGCATGTGTAACTAGATTCACATCTACCCTGTTTTGCGGTTTTGTTCACATCATTCCTAATTTGAAAATTTTGATATGCGCGAAGAAATTCTTGTCAAATGAAGAAGAACTTTATGGTTTTTATTCCAAGTTTTGAGACAATATACACTTTCTTTTCATTGGAATATGGGAACAAAAATTTGAAACCAATGACCGCATAATGACTATAAGATTGAATACACGCCCTGTTATTCTAAATATTGTTCAGGTTTAAGCCCCTACAGCCGATGCTAGTGATGAGGTGATTGAGAGTTTTTACAGAGATCTTGACTTTGCATTGGGTGCTATATCTGGTCGCGAAATGGTATTGATAGAGGGTGATTTCAATACAAAGGTTGGTAGTACCGCTGTTGGCGATCATAATAGGAGTGTTGTGGGGAAAAATGGAATTGGGAAAAGAAATGATCGCGGATCACAATTCTGTTTAGAAAACGAACTCAAATACAACGTTCCAACATCATAGACGCCGGTTGTATACATGGACATCGCCGGGTGGTCTATATCGCAACCAAATTGACAATGTAGGTGGAGATCATCAATGAAGAACGTAAAGACATACCCCGGAGCGGACAGTGGCACGGATCACCAATTAATAATCGCGGATATGTCCTTAAAACTTGGGTCTTGGAGGATTGGGATGGTCGCATCTCGGTGGCGGGACGTAAGAATTAGATAAGGATAGAGATTCGAGCGTTGGAGACATGGAAGTATTAGGGCCTCGACACTTCCGTCAGGAAGTTATCGACTAGGAAGAATAAGATAAATTGATCGTAAGGACTTATACGAGGGTAGGTCAATTAGTCCGTGATTTTTCGAATGAAACACAGGTTTTTGGATAAAAATTATTTTATTTTTCAACGTACATACATACACTTCGTCCAACGTTTCTCCAATTTTTTTTATCTCTAAATAAGATTTCCGAGGACATCAAAATAGATTTATTTGTGAGATGTATTCATCGTTGGAGTCAAATCTCTTTCCGCCGAGCCATTTCTTCAGGTTTTTTATTAAGAAATAGTTACTCAGGGCTAAATCCGCATAAAATAGGGCGAATGAGGGAGCAATTCGTATCGCAATTCATGGATTTTCATGAAAATTCACTTTTTTTTCTCAAAACACGAGGTAGTCTGCTATTAATGGATGCCAAACAAAAACTAAAAGATCCAGCTGCCTCACCTATCGACATGATTTAGCCGATAGTTGCCTCCAGACAGGAGCACTGTTGCTCTTTCATTTAAGAGACAAAAAGTTACGGACTTATTGACCTGACATCGTATCCTAATTACAGGAGAAATGCGTTTAATTATTAAACACATTATATATTACCCCCTATTCTTGTCATTTAATTTTTTTCTATAAATTCTTTACTTAAATATTTTTACAAATAAATTAATTTTCATAAAAACTCATTAGATATTTTTAAAAACCCTACGCAGTTAAATTTAATTTTGATGAATTGAAAACATTATTAATAATTCATAAATTACTAATTAATACTTGCAATTATAAAAATAAACATAAAGATCAGATTGAAACAACAATACAACAAATAAAACAATAATACTAAAATAATTAAATTCACCAGAAAACAATGTAAAAGAAATCTGATCATGGAATTGTGTTGCTGTATTTTTTCCTTTTCCCATTTTATCCACCACCTGGCTGATAATAGATTTATTCACCAATTCTTTTTCGACTTGAACAAATTGTTTTCAAAGACAACAACCAAAAACAACAAAAAAAACACCCATTCATTAGATTATATTCTTTAGAATGTAAAAACTTTCACGATTCATCTTCTCTTATTTATTAAGTCAAGTTTCAGAGAAAAACTTTTTTTTATTTTCCAATAGATTAACCAACTATTGGAACTGTGTTATCAAACTTTGATGAAAACTCACTATTTAGTTTGATTTATATCATTTTTACCATCAAAATGTAATAAATAGAAAATAGATGATTTTTAACAGAAAAATTAATGTAAAAATAATTATAATTAAAATAATATTTATTAATTTAAAAGGTTATAATAATTTGTAGAACATTTATGATTACTTGAAATGCATAGGGATCTCGGAACGAGAGTGGTCGACTGCATTTCATGCTCCTGAACTTCAAGCTTTTTCTCAGTGTTTTTTATTTCTAAAATTTTTTATAATTGCATGATTGTATTGTTAGTGTGTCACTCGATCCATTGTATCAATCATTTATACAACACTACGAATTACAAGAATTATAATAATCTTGTAATTGTATGACAAGTCATCATCCAAGGATAAGAGCGGCAACGATATCTATTTTTTTTTTCTTTCTCTTATTTCATTTTTCTTTTTGTTTTATTCTACTCTATTTCACAACTTCTAATATATAATCATAAGCATTAGAAGCTTAATTAATTAATTAATATAGTCTGAAAGTATTTTTAATTCTAACCTCTCTTGGTTTAATTTGATATTTGATTTTTTGTCTGTTCGTTACATTGTGGGTTTTTTCTTAAATTTTTTTAGGAGATATCCTATTTCTATATATATTTATTTTTTACTATTTATTACTACTTTTTATTTTTTTATATAATTTTATTTTTACTATAACTTGTGCAGGAAATATTTATATTCTGTATTTATTTAGCGATATCTTATGAGTACGATTAGCTAAATGATGAATTAATTAATTGATTGAGTAATTGACTTTATTTTCATTTCTTTTATTATAATTAGATGTAAATCTTAAATTTTCTCCATTACAGCTGTTCCTCCAATTGGAGGTTGGACGAAGAGGTGATTTCTCTTCTCCACACAAAAATAAAATCATTTAACATCAACCACATTACAGAGAGATCAGGGCTAGTAAAATGAGGGAATTAAAATTAGGAACATGGAATGTACGTAAACCGGGGGCATTCCAAAACTTAGTAATGGAAATTAAAAAATATGATTTAGATATAATCGCCTTACAGGAAATGAGGTGAGTTGGAGAAGGAAGGATTGATGCTGGACAGTATATTTGCTTATACGGCGGATCTGAAAGGCATCAACTGGGAACGGGCTTTATTATTAGAAAACCAGTAGCCACCGCAATTAAAAATATAGAATTCATAAATGATAGGATATCCATTTTAGTACTCAAGGGGAAATTTTATAATATAACGTTGATAAATATGCATACACCTACAGAGGATAAAGAGGGGAAAATTAAAGATAAATTTTATGAGGAATTAGAAGCCTTAATAGATCAGGTCCCAAATTATAACAGTAAAATAATATAAGGTGATTTTAATGCCAAAATTGGGAAAGAGGAAATATTTAGACCATACATAGGAAAAGAGAGCCTCCATGAAACAAGCAACGACAACGGGGTTAGGGTAATAAGATTCGCGAACGCAAAAGATTTAATAATAAAAAGCACATTTTTTAGACATAGAAATATTCATAAGGGTATATGGAACTCGCCAGACGGAAAAACATGTAATCAAATTGATCATGTACTGGAAGACAGAAGACGCCAGTCTAATATTCTGGATGTTAGAGTGTATAGAGGGGCAGATTGTGATTCGGATCATTATTTGCTTGTAATAAAATGGAGAGAACGGCCCTCGACGCGCAACACGAAGTTAGGAGAAATTAGTCAAAAACGATACAATTTAGATAATTTTAAAAACGAGGAATATAAATTAAAATATCAAATCGAAATAAAAAATAGATATAATAGCTTGACCCATGAAGGAAATGACGAGACCAATGAGCCGGAAGAAATATGGGACAAAATACAATAAAATATTAAAACGGCAGCTTCAAATAGTATATATATATATAGGTTTTAAAAATAACAAAAAATATAAACCATGGTTCGATGAGAAATGTTTAGAGATTAGGAAAAAAGCCAAAATACAATGGGTTAATAGCAAATGCAAAGTAGATAGTTTAGAATATATTAATAGCAGGAAAATAGTGATGAAAGTCATTAAAAACAAAAGAAGGGAAATTTAAAAAAAAAAAAAATAGAAATAGAAGAAAGTAGCCGCAACAAGAATAGTAAAGATCTATACATAGGAATTAAAAAGGGTTATCAGGCACGGTTAGATATAATTAGAGATGCTAATAATAATTTAAAAACAGACGCGGGCGATATTAAAAATATATGGAGGAACTATTTTGAAAAATTATTAAATTAGAATCTAGGTAATAGAACAGAATAGAACAGAAATGATAATATTGAAAATAATAAAATAAAATAAATTTTAGTGGCGTTAGTTAAGTTAAGAGAGATAGAAAAATATACATGATAGAATATAAATGAACGCTAATAAACTTGTTAGATGAGAATTCAAATGATTCGAAATAGAGATTAAAAAAGTTATACGTTGACCTGTGGCCAGGCGCAGAACCGACCGACGATTTGAAATTAATTTCCAGTTACAGAAACACTTTCAAATAATTTAAATGTATCTATTAATTCAATAAAAAACAGATATGGATTTATTTATATTTTTAATATTTTTAATTTTATTTTATTTATAATATATAAGTAGGAGCTGGTTGTGACGCCACGAAGGGCTGGGTGACGTCATATAATTTTAAATTAAGAAAAAACTAATGAAATTATTTTTCCCGAGGATAAAATCAATATTCGTGGAGATATGTAAAAAATATCTTCATGTGAAATTTGGTGTGAAAATAATCTTTCCCTTGCTTTGGTCGAAAAATACTTTTTTCTGTTAAGAAAATGCATGATTCGTGGAGATATGTAAAAATCTCCACATGTAAAATTCGGTGTGAAAACAATTCCTCCCTTACTATCGTTGGTCGGTAAAAAAGAGAAAGAACAAAATGAAATTTAACATATATAAAATAAAATTTAAAAAAGTAAAATTCTTTATAAATCTTTTCTATGAAAATTATAATTAATCATGAAAAAAGAAGAGCGGTAACGCCTTCTTTCCAAAGCAATCTTAAAACACCATTTCATTTCATGAATGATTGATATTTGGTATTCAGATCAATATATCAACATATTAAGTATTTTACACCCTTATATTATTATATTTTTATATTTTCCTAAAAAAAAAAGAATGATTTATTAATTATAATTTCAAACATAATTCATCATAATTTCATTTTATTCCTGTCATTAAATTTATTCTTTCAAATGAAACATGAGAAAAACATACACATAAATCTTCTTATTTTTATAACAATTTGTTTGTATATTATTCCATTAGTGTATAGTTTTTTCTTCTTTTTGTCTTTTACTTATTTCTGGGTGGATATTATAATAAAAGAGGAAAAGTTTACAGAGCAGCTGCCTGGCTACTAATACTTCTTGTTGGTTTTATTTTGATTGCAGGTGATAAAAGATTACCAGCTGTTCATGGTTGTGGGGGTGTTGCTCGTCATTGACCTGGCTATCATGACCACGTGGCAGGTGGCCGACCCTTTCTATCGCGAAACCAAGAAAATGGAGCCCTATGTGAGTAACGCTTCATTATAAAAAAAGAGGATAGTAAACCTCTCTTTACTGTTTGACCCTAATCTCAATAAATTTTTATTATCTAGTATTAAATAAAGTCTTAAAAAATTGTTTATATTTATTTTACCCACAAAATTTCTTAGTATAAATATTCCAATCTTGTTTTGGTATTTACTATAATTATTATAGTAACTTTTGTTTTTAATTATAACTTTTTATATTATGTTTAATTTAATATTATTATACTTTATTGTTCATTAACAATGTACAAAACTTACCTATATTTTAAAATAGCATGAATTTTTTACATTATCCATTATTTGAAAGAATTCCTATAAAATAATTTAAATCAGTTTTAAACAATACTAATTTCAATAAACTAATAATAAAAAATATCAGATCTTGAAAATATTTATTTAGATATTCAATGATTTTTATAACAATGAGAATATCTAAAATTACAATTAATATATTTGCATTACAATTATTATTGGCCTAAAGGCATTTACTTAAGAAATTTAGATGGCTAAGGTCTAAATAATATCTTCGGGAAAACTTTGAGTATTCTAATTAATATTAATATGGAGAGTTTACTAAGTAACTAAATAAGAAGACCCGAGGGAGAATTTGAAGTGAGAGAGATATTTAATAAAAAAAAAAGAGAATGTTTCAAAATTAATTTTTTTTTATAAGTATTAATTGCGACTTAATATGAAAAGAATTATCAAATTAATACTAACAATATACCTAGATATTTAAAATTTTATGGTGAATTTGCTATTTTTCTGATTTTCTATATAATTTTAAATATTTCATCATAACAATATAAATATTAAAGCTTTGGTGGTTCGGTGGTTGTTTTTATTTATAACGGAATTTTGTAAATAAAACCACATATTGATATTTTTTATTGTAAACTTATTCAAAAAATACAAAAATATACACAACGTTTCGATTGCTACTTCTGCAATCGTTATCAAGCGACTGCACTGTTCGAGTGTCCAGTGACGAGTGACGAATGATACTTAATATAAGACCTAGGTTACCAACCAGATGGCGCTCGGAACGTGCTTACAAATTCAAAATTACAGGAGAAAAAAAATAATTATTCTTAAACAATTAATTTAAAGATTATAAACAAAACGTGAACAACAATTATTTTATGAATAAATTTAGTTCTTTAATTTTACATTATTTGTTATATAAAAAAAAATTAATTTTAATATTTAAAATTTTCGATGTCGAGATTTTGATGTTGGATGCTCTTTCTGCAATTGTTTTCAAGTGTTATAACTACACTCCCTGAACATCCAGAATCTATTGACAGCCGGTAGTCGATATGTGTCTTTTAATAAACGGGCAGTAAAATATAATAATATGTTATGTTATTTACAAAATTCGTGTACTAATAAACATACCCACCAAAGTTTTAATAATTTAATATTAAAAAATTTAGATCTTTTAAGTAATAAGTGTATTTTGGAAATGCCTTGAGATTTCTTTAGACTAGTCTTCAATCAGATGGAGTTTGATAGAACGAATTGTCATTCGTAGTTCAAACAAAAAAAAAACATTGAATGTCATTAGATGTTAAAAAGTCTTCTTGGACATTTTTCTTTTGTTATTTCCCTTTCAAATGGATTACGAATGAAGGAGTCTTGGCTACTAATGCTTTGTTTGTACGGATTCTAAGCACTATGCGGATGGGCTGTTGAATGTTGTCAGCACCGATCGCTCCGGGCATCCAACAAGCAATAGAGAACATGAACGGGCTAAAGGATTTTATTCCAGTCATAAATGTTAGTGGGGACAACGAGAATAAGAGCACCTAGAAAGGAAATTGTCGGAAATAACCTGAGAGGGGAAGGAGGACTTTAGAAGCAGATAAAAATACAAAGACAGCCATTTTATTTCGGGGCTAAATTGACTTTTTAAATCTATTTTACAAGATTAGAGCTCTCTTTTTTATTGTGAACATCTTTAAATGGTAGTTGGAGAATTGGAAAGTAGATCGAAGGGTAATATTCATAAAAAAAAGAACTTGGCAATCCAAATCCAGTTGAAATTGATTGCACCTTCTTTATTTATTAAATCTAAATCGTACAATCGATAAAAAAATAGGAAGTAGAAAGACAGTAGCTTTTTTGATAGCAACAGTTGTTTTTAGTAAACAATGGTAGGAGCCATTCTTCCGAAAATTCATTCATTATTCATAAAAAAAAAATTTTTTGAAGAATCAAAATCAGCTAGGCTATTTTTAAGCGATGTTTTGAAATTGTTTCCCTTTTTGAAGGTGCGTTCAATTAACAAGTTTAAATCAGTTCTTTTAAACTTTAGTTAATGCTAATTTCAACAATTATTAAATAGGGACTGACCAATTCATTAAAATGGTAAATCGAAATTCTTAATAATCACAAAAACCGTTCCAATTTTTTTTTTTTTTTATAATGAATTTTTTTGCTTATTTAAAAATGTTTATAAAATGTAAAGTTTAAACATAATGTTAAACACAATGTTAATTAATTAAAAGGAATAATTAGTAATTGACATATTACCTTTCTACGAATTTAGAATCTCAATTAATATCAAGAGTTGTTCCTTCCTCACTCAATAAAGTAATATTGATATAATTAAAAAATATTCAAAGAAATATTTTTTAAAATTTTAGAGATATTTTCAATTAATGGTTTATTTAATTAACATAAAGAGATTATGTAAATGTAACATAACCGATTACTAAATAATTTATTACTATACTTCTTTTTATTTTTTCTATTTATCTTTTATATTTTTCAATTTGTTCTAAATAATTTTTAATTTTTTTAGCCTCATCCAAGCAGTGATGATATTATGATCGTTCCAGAAAACGAATATTGCCAAAGTGAGAGAATGACTGTTTTTGTAAGTTCCATATATGCTTACAAAGGTCTTTTGATGGTAAGTAAAATCTATATAATATGAAATTACCAATTTTAGTTTTATTAATTACTTACAATCTATATTTTTATCTATTTCAATAAATGTTGATATATTATTCATGTAAACAAAAATATTTTCAACTTCAATCTACAAATTATTTTATAATATTGTATTTTTACTATCTCGTAAGAGATAGTATTGCGATCACGAAACTTTTCGATGTTGAGATTTTGATGTTTTTATACGTTTTGAAAAGGTTCCTGAATCATTTTCACTAAGGTTGAGAAAAATGTCTGTGTGTGTGTATGTGTATGTGTGTGTGTATGTAACCAAGATTACGCAAAAACGGTTTGAGCTAGAATGATGAAATTTGGTACATGAGCATTATTCAAAATTCGTAGTTTTCTATCAACTTTTGAGAAATGTAGCTCAACCGGAAGAGGGTCATTACTTACAACGTTTTGATTTTTTTTCCTCTAAAGTAACCATAAAAATAAAGATATATGTTTGATAATTTTTCACATGATTAATAATTGTATAAAACTGCTATATATAGAATTTCAGCTTGATTGATTCGCTGAAATTACCAGAATTAATTTTTTAACACTGCAAATCTCACGCTCCAACACGTGACGTGGTACCATCAAAAAAAAAGCCAAACATGCGCTGGTTTAATATTTATTATTTATAATTTATAATAAATTAAATTTAATTTAAATATAATATATTATGTTATTTAATCCTATTCAAATTGCGAGATAATCGAGTGGAGACACTCCAGCTAATTTCTTATATTTTAAAATAATGTAAAACATTTAAAATTTTTTTAATTATATCTAAGAAAATGTGTTAATAATGAAATAATTAGTTAAATTTATGATTAATTATTATTCACTTAGGGTTAATAAAGTAATAGAAAGAGAAGATTTGTAAAATATTATATATGTATATATTTAAATATACATGTACCAATATATGTAGTATAGCTATATATACAATATATGTTCTACTTTCTAAGAATATTTTGAAATAGGATTAAGAGGAATAAAATTGGATTATTGTTCCCTATATTTTTTTTATAATTTATATCCAAATCTCTCGCTCAGATTTTATTTTATATAAAGTGATTTTTCTTCCCTTTCCCTAAAGATATATAATACATAAATATATAAAGTTTAAGTAAGGAAGAGAGGCGATATGAAAAACTTCATTTATATTCCATCTAATTTCGAAAAGAGATTCTGTACAATAAAGTTCGATCAATTCACTAAATTCTTTAGATATTTTTTCTCTCCCTTAACAATAAATATAAAACTTATTAATAAACCCTTTCAATTTTGTAAATAGAAGATTTTTGTTTATATTCGATAGCATCAAACAAAAAAAAGGACAAAAAGGACCTAAAGGAAAAATTTAGACTCTGCCAGGATATGACGAAAGACGAAGAAAACTGGGAAATCTTGTTAGCGCTCTTCAGAGATTGAAATTGTATTTGTAGTGGTTTCAGGAGGAGATAGAGAGGCAGGTTGAGAAGACTTTACGAGGGTTGTTGCAAAATTTGAACCAACAAAGGAAATGATCAAAGAGTTTCTATAATCTTATAATGGATTAATATATATATATATATATAATATTTGAGTATTTTTTATTATTAACTTATTCACATCTTCAACCCTTTTTAGCATTAAAATAAACTGCAAAACATTCGAAGTTGATTAATTAATTAAAAAAAAACTTTATTCTTATCTAAAAAGATAATTAAATATTAACCAAATAAGGATAGAGTGCTGGTTTTTTGTCTGATTTTCATATTTAATTAAAAAAAAAATAATAATATTCAAAGCAAGTGGATTTAGGTAAATAATGAAGGAAAGTTAAAGAACAAAAAAAAAGAGAAAAGGGATGAGGATGAAATTAATTTCAATTATCTCCTATTGGAGATTATCCGTTGGGTCGTTATTTTTAATTATCATTAATTGAAAACTTTGAAATGGAGAATTTATTAGTGTTTGTATGATATATTAACAATACCTGGAAATATATATTAAATTGGTCATAAAGAGCACAGGAATAGAAATAAGTTTAATATTATATTTTATTAAGTATATATTATGAGATCATTAAGGGAATTTAATTAAAACTCATTATAAATATATAATTTTTACCGACCGACGATAGTAAGGGAGGTATTGTTTTCACTCCAAATTTCACATGTGGAGATTTTTACATATCTCCACGAATTATGTATTTTCTTAACAGAAAAAAGTATTTTTAGCATGATGTCTGTCCGTCCGTCCGTCCGTCCGTATAGATGTGAACGGCTCAACGGATTTTGATGAAATTTGGTATATTTACTTAATGCATCAGTGGGATGAATTGATAAACTTTTGGTGCAAATCCGGAAACCAGAAGTGGTAGTATTAGCGATCGACAATAGGAAGGGAAGGGTTATTTTCATACCAAATTTCACATGAGGAGATTTTTTTTACATTTCACCACGAAAAATCATCTTCATTATGTTTTTCTTAATTTAAAATTATATGACGTCACCCAGCCCTTCATGACGTCACAGCCTCCTTATTATGATCACGGGCAACGCCGGCTACTTCAGCTATATATTATAAATAAAATAAAATTAAAAATATTTCTGTTCTATCCATATCTGTTTGTTATTACATTAATAGATATATTAAAATTATTTGAAATTGTTTCTGTAGCTGGAAATTAATTTATTTCAAACTGTCGGTCGGTTCGGACCTGGCCACAGGTCAACTTATTAATATTAAAGTTCAAATATTAAAAACAAATTGCTCTATAATAAATATAAAAATAAAATAATAATATACTAGCTGCTCCGAGCGCCTTCGGCGCTCTTCACACCTAGACGGGGGCTCCGCCCCCTGTGCCCCCGAGTGATACATAGTATTTGGTTGAAAGTCTGTATGTAAAAGATTTTCATCCATTTTGTTTCAATCAGTATAAGTTGATAAGACATGTATTTGTTTTCTTGTAAAATATATTTTAATTTAATCAGTAAATTAATTATATATTATTATTGTATATGTTATATTTATCTAACTCTGTGTCTCTACAGTTTTCGAAAGTTCTTAGCCGCAAAATCCACATTTCTCTAAGCGTCCCTATCCTGAGCTACAACCAAATCCTACCCTGTCCCATCTCTCCCATGTCCCTTCCTTCATTGTCCACCCACCTTGGTCCTTGGTCTTCCACCGGATGTTTCCCAATCGGTTTCTCCCAATTTCTAGTTTCTCCAATTCCAACCACGTCCCCTTCCCATCCCAGCCTTCTTGATTTTATAACCTTAACTATATCTGGAAATTATTTCTCGTTATGCCATTTCCGCCATCCCCCTGTGACCTCATCTTCTTTTGGCCTATAAATGCTGCGAACAATATTAATCTCACAAATACTCCAAATCTACTCTCGTCTCCCAGAGTCATCGATAGGGTGACCAAACGTCCCGTCTTTAGGTGCACTGTCCCAAAAATGTCTTCGGGACAGCCTACTGTCCCGTTTTTTCAATATTTAGGACATTTCTTAATTTTTTTTTTCAAAATTTTTTCAATTTAGTTCTAAAAAATACCGTTTGTCCCGGTTTGGTGTTCTCGAAATATGGTCACCCTATCATCGATCAACATGAAAAATAATTGTTTTATATATTTTAATTTTGATCCTCTTTGATGAGATAAGCCCCTTTACTGCATAATAACAGGCGTTACTCAATTACAACGTCGATTTAAATTCTTCTCGAATATTATTATCTTTCGTGATTAGAGATCTTAAGTATTTAAATATTTATACTTTTTCAAATTCTACATTTTGTATGTTAATTGTATGTAAGTCGTATCCGTATCATAATTCTTGAATTTTTTTGTTTAATTACATTTCGGATGATTTTTCATCAATTTCTCTAATCATATGTCTCCTCTTCCAGTCCAATTCATTTACCTATCAATGTTACATAAGGCATTTAAATTTCTTAATTTGGCTAGAACACTCCATTTTTTAAAATTTTAAATAGAGGGAGAGAGAGAAAGGTTCTAATTAAATATATATATATATATATATCTGTTTCTATGACAGCAAAAAAGTAAACAAATTACATACATACAAACGCTCTCCTTTATATATATTTCTGGAAAATGGAACACCCGCAGCTCAGCTCAGGAGTTACCTAAGATTCTAATTTCTTTTTTATTTTTCATCATTTGAGGTACCCTTCACCTCAGAAAAATTTGGTTACCTTACTCCTTGTAGTTTAGGCTCTGGAGTTTTTTGCGTACAGACGGACACTAGCGTATTAAATATATAGATGTATATCAAGTTTATTTTTTATATTAATTTATTGATTATATTAATTAAATTGGTACAAACATAATTCAATAATAGAAAAAAAAATAAATCTATCTCTTACTTGATGGAACTCCAAAGTTCAATGTCCCACTAACCAAATTTAACCAACCGACCCCCTATCCTGAGCCACCTTCAACCAACTCTTAATCTATTTATCAATACAAATTCTCTCCTAATTCCCAAACGAATCTTTTTATGTTGTCTGGCAACCGCGCTTTTAACAATTGATCGCTTCCGAAATGGTCATCCCACAAACAAAGTTTACTAGTTTTTTCTTACCATTCCCGCCCACGCATCCTCCTCTATTTTATGACCCTGACTATGTTTGAGATGCTTAAAGGTAATGGAATGAGGTATTCCATGATTTCATCCTTCTTTTGCCCCAAGAATTCTATTTTTAGATATGGTTAGTCTATTTTCGTCCTTTAATGTCATAATCCACACCTCACACCCTTATAAAATAACCAGCTAAATAGTAGTTTTATATAATTTAATTTTAATATTTTGGATAATAATTTTGAGACCCTTTATTACATAATAACATGTTTTATCTGATTGAACCTTAATTTAAATTCTGCTCGAATATTATTATTTTTTGTAATTATAGCATCGAAATATTTAAATTTTTCTATATTTTCAAAATCCACGTTTAATTAAATTATATATTTATTAAAATTACAAAAAGTACTATTGTTTTGTAAAGTTGTTAAACCTGTAAATTAATAAATTAATTATTAGGATTAATTAGTAATTACCAGATTACCTGTCTGTGAGCGGTGAAATTTTCATAGTTAGTATATATATATCGTGACATAGTTATTAATATATATCTAATATTATTTATATATTCCAAAATTGTTATTAAAATATGTATTATAGATATAGAATTTATATTATCTATCTATCTCTGTGGCTCTAAAAAAAATCGAAATTTCTTGGTCTCAGCATCCACCTTTTTCCAAGTGTTCCTTCCTATTCTGAGCTATACCCATCCAACTCCTATTCGCTCTAACCATGTCTGGATGTGCATAGAGGTCATGCTATTCCTCCTTATGCAGTCTCCGCCATTTTCCGGGATCTTCATTTATCTTTGGCCTATAAATGCTGCAAAGAATCCTATTTTCAAAAGGTCTCAGATCAATTTACATTAAATGAATTTAAGATTTTCTGTATTTTGAAATAATGAAATAAAAACAATTTTCAGATTTTTGTATTTATAAATTGTTTAAGTCTCAGAAATTCATTTCTGACATTTTGAAAATTGTGTATGGGTGGAGAATGTGATAGAAGTTGGCGTGTAAGTCTGATAATTTCAATAGAAAATTTGTTTACGGGTATGAAGTTGAAAAAACACCGAATTGTTTGTTCGCACTACTCAACACGGATAAACAGATCGAATGCAGCGATAGAAGTCGCTGACATTTAAGCAACCCTCAACACTCGCTACAAAAACTAAACATACTATATTATACTATATATAAGTATGCAGTGTACACATACTTTAAAAATAATTTCAACTTTTTATATTTAAATACTTATATTATTTTATTATCAAAATAAACAATTTCCTCTGCCTCTCTCTATTTATAATAAATATTAGCAGATTATTCTTGTTTGATTAAACTTATATATCCTAGAAAATAAGTATTTAGTCTTAAATTGAAAATTAAACAAAAAAAAAGTTGCAATAGTATCTCAGTTCACCTATAACTTAAATATTAAGAAAATTATACTCATTTTGTTTAGAATTTTATTCAATTTTTATTTTTCTATTATGAATAAAAGTTTGATTCAGGCATATAATATAAATAAAGGATGTCTATTTTAATTAAATCACGTATCGTTTATTTTATAGATATTCGGGGCGTTTCTCGCCTGGGAAACTCGTCATGTCTCGATACCAGCTCTGAATGATAGCAAATACGTGGGTATGTCCGTTTACAATGTGGTTATCATGTGCGTGATGGGTGCAGCTATATCCTTTGTACTCAGCGACAAGCAAGACGCGAGTTTCATTATCATCTCCGTCTTCATTATTTTCTGCACTACAGGCACCCTTTGCCTTGTTTTTGTTCCCAAGGTAAATATTTTCAACCACTTTATTATAATAGCACTGCATTAATCCATATATATATATGTAAAAATATTATAATATTGAAAGTTTTTTCTGTTGATTTATTGAAGTTTATAAAAAAAAAGTTATTTCTCTATTAAATAAGTTTCATATTACTTTTTTATAAAATAATAAAAAAAGATATTAAAATTATTAGTTTCCATTCTCAAGATTTTATAAATTCTTTTCCAGTTGATTGAACTTCGACGGAATCCTCAGGGGAGTATTGATAAACGAATCAGGGCTACATTAAGGCCAATGTCAAAAAATCGCCGAGATTCAGTCGCTTCCGAGATGGAAGAGCGGATCAAAGACGCCAAAGTTTTCAATCAAAAATATCGAAAACAGTTATTAGAAAGGGACGCCGAATTGCAGGTTACAAAATATAACAAAAAAATTAAAATTAAAAATATTAAATTTTGTTTAAAAAAAATATTAATCAATGGTTCTTTTATTATAGGCTCTTTTAAGACGGCTGGGAGAAGAAGCGTTGCCCCCTCAAGAGCCACCTTCTCATATGGACCGTTTAACAGTTCCAAAGCCCGAAGGGCTTAAAAAAGAAGGTAAATTTACCAATTATATTCAAACTAAATCAAATCAAATTTATTATATTATCTCATTGTAGTATAATTAGTAATTATTTCTATATTTTCAAATTACATAATTTTAATAGAAATACCAATTTTATTTTTAATTACATATATGAGGATTGCTACTTATATTTCTTGATCAATAACGAAAAAACAAATAGCTATCGAAATTGACGTAATTGCTTTTCAAAAAGTTATCCTTTTAATATCAATACACTTTAGTGTAGTTTTGGACCAATTTTCCAAGAACTTTTTTGCAACTAGCAATTTTCTATTTAAAATGAGAATACACCTAATAACTTAATATGTTTATATATATAATATACGTGGTGTGTTCAAAAAGTATCGCGAATTTTGAATTTTCGCTGACTACGTGTATATGATTTTCGATTGATTTGGTGCGTTGTGTGTGTTGGTACTTATATCCCTTACTTATGCTGACAAGGTCGGCCATTTTGAATGTTTAGTTAATTTTTGGCAGCACTTTTGCTTGGACTTGTTTTGGTTCGTCTTCTATATTTGCTTATTCCAAAAAATGGATCAAAGAATATGTATCAAATTTTGTGTGAAAAACAAAATTAAGTGCGCGGACGCATTCTGAATGTTGACTGCGGCATATGGTGAATCTACCTTGGACAAAATCAACGTTTATCGGTTGTACAAAATGTTCTCAGAAAGGCGAGAAGATGTGAAGTACGAAGAGCGTGACCGAAGGTTTTGTTCACAGTTTTCTCAGGAGCGTCGTAGATCATGAGTTTTTGCCCAAGGGTCGCACGGTCAATAAAGAATATTACCTGCAAGTAATGCGAAATTTGTGCGAAGGAATTCGTCAAAAACGCCCAGATTTGTAGAAGAACAAAAATTGGCTTTTGCAACTTGATAACGCCCCTTCTCACTCATCGTTGCTTGTGCGCGAATATTTGTTCAAAAACAGCAGACTAATGGTGCCGAAATCACCGTATTCCCCAGACCTGGCCCCTGTGACTTTTTTTTTGTTTTCAAAACTGAAGAGGCCCATGAAAAGTAATAAAAGGAGGAGCTGAACAAAATCACAAAAATTAACTTTTTTAAGTGCTTTGAAAATTGAAAAAAAAAACGCTGGCATAAGTGCATTATTTCTTTGTGTGACTACTTTGAAGGGGACAAAATAGATATTCATAAATAAATAAACACTTTTGTAAGAAATACAAAATTCGCGGTACATTTTGAACACACCATGTATATAAAGGGTGATTTTTTAAGCTTAGTTTTTTTAAAAATCGAATAAAACATTCAATTTGCATCATATATTAAAAATTTTAATTGGAGTTGATAAATTGGCCTTTGCCATTTATATTTTAAGGATAACGTCATGTAAATGTTGACCGCGGCTTCGTTTCAAATGGTCCATTCGGAAGGTCCAATTTTGCGTCACTTTTTCGAGCATTTCGAACTGTATTCCACCAGAATAAACTGCTCACCAAATTAATCCTTCTACAGACCATCTCGACACCCTTTTCCCTTTCTGCCCTTTAATGTTTTTAACTTGTAATTAGTTCACAAATATATAAATACATTTTTCTTTCTTTGATCAAATCTTGCCTTTTATTTAATCTTTTAATTACCCACTTTTCCAAAGTAAACACATAATCGGCGCATTCGGTACCGGCAACACAGTCGGTATTCGAAACAGACACTGTTAGCATAATTCTATTCAGTTTGTATATAATATTATATTGAAATACCTTTAGTTTATATAATTATTAATAATCAATATGAAGATAATAACATATTAATTATAATTAAATTAGTTAAGATGTTAATTTTGTTGTTTAGCGCCATCAGGGACTGAAACGACTGACATCAGTTCGTTATGCTCCCTGAATTCGGACCAAGAAGCTGGCGAATACGTGAGTCTGGCAACAGAGACCCCCGGGCCTAGGTAAGCCTACACATCAGACACCACACGACCCTGCATGAACATTCACCCTCCTCAAACAACCACTCACTATTCTAATCAATTACAAATGCATAGCAATTAGATAATCACATCAATTTAGATATTTTTTTTTTATTCCCGTATGTTACAATCCACAAACATCATTTTTATTTTCTCTCATTTTTGTTTTTTATTTTTATATTTATTTTTGAAAATTAAGTCTAATTATATTTAAAAAAAATTATCAAATTAATTATTTTTTTGTTAATATTAAATTTTCATTAAATTTTCATTTTAATTTATATATAATTATAATATATTAATATTTATTATTTTTTATTTTTAATAATAATAAACTAAATAGTAACATTTATAAAATTTATTATTTTTAACTGAATCAAATAGCGAAAAAAATTAACAAGAGAATTCTATGAAATTAATAATAATATTATTATATATTTTATTTTTAAAGTGCTCTATTTGTAGATATATAAAAGCATATTCCTATCTTAACTCACCAATGAAACAAATTTATATTTATTTTAAATAATATAATATTTTTTTTCAAATGCACATTTGCTTAATAAATTTAGATAAGCTTGCAAATATTTTTAATTTATTTATATTAACAATTTTATTTAACAATTTTTAAGCATAGAAAATTTTATTTTATTAAATTTTTTTTATTTAAAACATTGTTTTCATAATTATAAATAAATCTAAAACTATTAAAACAATATAAAATTTATATTTAGTTTTTGTTAATATTTAATAAAACTATATTAACTGTATTTTTAAATCCTTTGTTTATAAAAAAAAAAGAATGGAATTTAATGCAAACTCTAATAATTTATTTGATAATCAACTTTGAGATATATTTCGTTATGTCATATATAATTTATTAGCACATCAAGTTTTATTTTAAAGCAATTTTTGTCTTATATTAACTGGTTATTTACATTTTATATTCGTATGCATGTATATCAAATCTGAATAAAGATATTAATGTATAATCGTAATAAAATTTAAACAAATATTAATATTATATTATGTTGTGTTCATAAAATAATATTGCTTAAATTAAGATTAAACTTAACTAGATTAATTGAAGTAATAAGAACTTTTTACTTGCTAACATAAAAGTATTTTACTTTAAATTTATCTAACTTATTTATTTAATTGACCTACAAAAGAAATATTAAAGAACTATCTTTGAAAATTGAAAAAAAAATATTCTATAGATGAAATCACATATGTAGGTATATAGTTATTATAATTAAATGACTTAAAATATTTTGATTATAATAAATTTATAAATTACTTAATAAATAAAAAAAGTAATTATAATAGATAAAAAAATTAAAAGAAAAACTTATAACAATTATTTTACTTACTAGACCAGGGATGGCGAACCTATGGCACGTTTGAAAATTTTGATGGCACGCACAAAGACAAGATTATTTTTTGAATAATTTTAACTTTCTTCAATAGAAATGAGTTAAAATTGAACAATACACCTTAAAATTTTAATTTATGAAATTTGTAGTATTAAATATTTATTTATCTATCTTAGTAGATGAAACCGGCAAATTTTACATTTAATTACTGAAATGTCGTTTGAATTCCCTCGCAATCTAAAAACATTCATGATAAATACAGTGTATGCAGTTTGATGTTTGAACTTTTGTTAATATCATTGAGTGTTCTTGCCGTACAAATCGAATTGTTTAGGATATGAAATTTTTTTGCAAATCTTCACTTTTTATGACCTGGAGAATCCAAATTTGACTTTTCATGTCTATCATTGATTCATTGATGATATCTTTGTCCAGAAAATTGTGAAGTTATAAACTCAAAATTGATTGAGCCGATTACAATAAATATTACCAGAATATTCTTATATGCTCTTATTTTAATATATGCTGTAAATTATACCAATATTTATAAAAAAAAATAAATATTTTTTTTAAAATTTATATCAAGCTTAAAAAAGCTTTACTTTGCCCATAGAGACGGTTGGAAAATAGTGCCAGAATTGCAATCTTTTTCTAGAATTTAGCACAGCATTGTTAAAACAAGAAATTGCAAGTGGTTCACGATATTATCTATATAAATTTTACTTTTTGGTCATTATCTGTAAGGGAGAAAGATTTCATTTCGATATTTCACCAATAGTATTCCAACGTGTATTAACAAACATAATTTATCTAAATAATTTTCAAAAATTTGGTGGAAATTATATTGATGATATCTTAATAATTTCTGAAATTTTTGAATATCATCTGAGATAGAAAGAAAGTTATTAGAATAATAAAACAAGAAGGATTTTTTTTAAAAATGTCGAAATGAGAATTTGCCTAAAATTCAGTTAAATATTAGAAATTATATAATGAATCCACAGCACTACACACACTAAAATCAATTAAAATTTTTTCAAACAATAAAAATAAAAAAAAAGAATAAAAAAATGAATAGACAATTTTTAGGAAATATCTATTTTTACCACAAATAAATTCCACATTTTTTAATAATCATTTTATTTTTTTAGTATAAAGTTTTAAATTTAAAATTATAACACTTTTAGTTATCCAAAAATATTCGATTATATATTAACGCTAAAAGAAAACATGTGGTGGAGAAAAAAATCAATCATGACAATTTTGTGGCAAGTTAGTTACTTCAAAAAGATTTTTTATAATTTTGTGGCACGAACATTGAAAAAGGTTCGCCATCATTGTACTAGACAATTATTAATTCTAAAAACTTTAGAATCCAGAAGGTTTTGGGAAAACTAGTTTTCTTATAACTTTTATATAACAATGAGAGAAAAGGTATTAAGTCAGGTTGAGCTCGATTTGTCTTTGATATAGGCAACCATTCTATTTTACTAACACTATCACAAAGAGTTTGTAAGGGGGTTCAAAGGGACGTTAATAGCAATTTTCAATAAATGACTTTCTTTGTTTTATTATAATCTGTATCTAATTATTATTAGAATCATATTTTATATATATAAAATTATATAATTAATAATAATATAATAAATCACCCTTTTCGTTTTACAACTTTATTAAACAAATATTAGTGTATGCATGTATTAAACATGCGTTGAGTAAACGCGTTTGTGCACATGTGTGCGGAATTTAATCACGATCCTGTTAGTTGTCTTCTAGCTATAGAAGGGTAAGTACATATATCAGTTCCACTTTCAAATTTCATCAAAATGGAGATTAATCATTTGTAGTGAAATTGAAATTCCTCATAGACTTTAGTCACAATAAGTGGAAAGTGCTTCAACAGTGCTATTACAGTTTTTTTGTGGATCGAAGTTTTTAAAAGTGATCATTCCAAGAGATGGTAACAAGCATTTTGGCAGTTAATATAGATAACTTTGCATTCTCTTTAAATCGCGGTTCTTAATATCAAAAAAGTTCCAAATGTTTTTTTCATTTTAATTCGAAAATTTCTTTATCATTGTTAGGATTATTCCATTTGATTCAACAACGTTCCTTTTTGTTCGAACTTTATTTCATTTTGAAAAAAAACTAAAAAAATCTGTTTTTGAAGTAATCCTCTGAAATGGTAAAAAAAAATCTTACCAAAGGTGCTTAGAACTTTTTACTTCAACTATTAATTAATTAGAAGGCGCCATTGGGTGTGTGGGTAACGAACCTGCCTCACATTCACATGGTCCCGGGTTCAAGTCCCGGGCCTTGCAAGGGAATTTCCCTAGTTGGGGTCTATGGGATCAACATTGGGGAAAAGCTACTTGATAGCGCCTCCGATCAAGAAAATCAAGGTAAAGGATGAGAGGACCCGTTCTACTGATTATAGAACACCTCATTGATATAACCGACTTGATAGGCGTTGTCCTTGCGTAGGACGTATAAAGTCGGAGTTTTTTTTTATTAATTAATTATGCACTAGCAAAATTGACTTTATGACTCAGACATCTTCTATTAGGAAGGAATCAGAAGTTTGATGTGACTTGTTTGACCTTCTTGAATCATATCGAAAAATAATGTATAGTATATTTTTCCTTTAGTTAAATAATACTATATAAAGAAAAATGTACGTAATTTGTAATTTTTTACTTATATCTGGTTAATAGCAAACATAAAGGAAAAAATAATTAAAACTAAAACGCTTCCAAGATACCGTTTTATTTAAGCGAATTTTAATTAAAAAAAAAAAATTAATTTCCATTCTTTTTCTAAGAAATAATAATTATTTAAATTATTTCTTTAAAAATATTTGCTTGGTATATATGCATGCGAATAACAAAAAAAGGAAAAAGGAAAAAATAAATACTATCCAAAGATATCACAAAATCCAAAATCAAACAGCAAACATTATCGAAATGAGATCAGAAGACAAATGGAACAACATTCTCTTAATTTCGTTCATATTATTTATTTTTTTCGTTTTTATTTTCCTTTTTTTTGTAATTTAGGCCCACATCGACATCGGATGCACAAAAATGTAAGCTTTTTTTTTGTTATTTTCTGTTTTATTTGTGTTCGATTTGTTTTTTTTTTTTTTTTTGTACTTTTTGCTCATCAAAGTACAGACACCCTTTCCTCTATCCACCTTTTTTTATTTACTTCTCTTTTTATATACTCTCTTTCCCTGTCAATCCTATTGAAGTTTGTTTATCTTTGTATTATTTTTATTTATTTATTTATTTTATTTATTTTTGTTTTACTTTTTATCTAATGGAATCGAGTGAATGTATTTTGATTAATTAGGAATGATTTACTGAATTTACTCCGGTCGGAATTCAATGCATGTTTGTTTTTTTTAAAGGTGCCGGAAGAATTACTACTAATTAAATAAAGCATAGGTTCTTAAACTTATGTACTCCACGGACCCCCACTTGAAAAAATTTTTTTTGACGGACCCCCATCACAACTTTAGGTACTTTACGTCATTTTATTAATTAATTTCTGGCTTACGATCTCATAAGGACAAGGATATATGATGAATATTTCTAACAGTGATTGGTGAATAACGATTTTTTTGCATATTGTAGAACACATTTTATTAGAAATTATAATATTGAAGAAAGAAAATACAAACATTGTCATAGCAACAAATCTCACAAATTATAATGGGTACTTACATTAAATTCATATAAATATTTTATAATTTTTTTCAGAAAATATTAAATAAGAAATATTTTAAAAAATAACTGCATCTATCTCATTAAATATAACTTACATATTTAATGAGATGTATGCAGTTGTTTTCTTGAAACAAGAATCTCAATATCTGGCTTAATATTGGAAACTTTTAATCTAAGATCCGGCTCTACATTTAATTTGTTTCTATATTTAGACTTAATATAAAATAGTACCGAAAAAGCTTGTTCGCATAAATATGTTGTGCAGAATGGAATCAAGTGTTGAAGTGCTTTATTTGCAAGCGCAGGATAATCTGACCTGAGAAGTAACCAAAAGTTGCTCAATTCAGTTTTGTTAAATTTTAGTTGATAAGTTGTATCACATGATAATTCCACGAGAATATCTTGTTCAGGTGCAGATAAATGTTTAGTATTTGTAATTTCCATATTAAATGGATCTCTGATCCAGTTATTGCAAGGATCAGGAGTAGAAAAATACTTCCTGAAGTTGCTTTTCAAAGTAATTAAATGTTCAACAAATAATTGACGCGTTTGATTAAGCAATTTTTCACTGGAGCTTTCTATGAAATCATTGAGAGTTGGAAAAGACTCATATACACCGTTCTGGATGCGTTTCGACCACAAGTCGATTTTTTTAATCATTGCTTCTATTTTATCTTCAACTTTAAATATATTTACAACAGTACCTTGCAGGCTCAAATTAAGTTCGTTCAATTTTGTAAAAATATCAGTCAAGTAAGCCACCTTAGCTAACCAGATAAAATCATTGAAACATTCGGTCAGTTCAAAATGCGCATCTATTAAAAACAATCGTATTTCATCTCGAAGCTCAAAAAGGCGAATGAGTACTTTCCCGCGGGACAACCAACGTACATCTGTATGTAATAATAAATGTGTATGTTGACTACCCATTTCCTCACACAAAATTTTAAAAACTCTGGAATTAAGTGGACGAGCCTTAATGAAATTGACAATTTTAACTACTTCGTCTAATGTTCTTTTCAAATCTGGTGACATATTTTTGGCTGCTAATGATTCTCTGTGAATGCAGCAATGATTCCAAACAACCTGAGGCGCAACATTTTTAATAAGAGCAATCAATCCAGTTCTTGTACCTGACATTGCACGAGCACCATCAGTGCAAATTCCAACACATTTTGGCCACTCTATTTCATTTTCGGTTATAAAATTATTCAAACTGTTAAATATGTCATTAGCTGTCGTTCGTGAAGGTAGTGAATCACAAAACAATACATCTTCTTGTATTTGATTTTCAAACTCATATCTAATGAAAGTTAACAAATTGGCATTATTAGTGACATCAGTACTTTCATCCAATTGTAATGAGTAATAGTGACTTTTGCGCACTCTCGATATTAATTCTTCTTTTATATTACATGACATGTCTTCAATCCTATTCTTAACCGTATCATTTGATAATGAAATCAAATTTATATCGTTTGCTGCTTTAGTTCCTAACATTATATTTGTAATTACTTTTGTAGCAGGAAGAATTAATTGCTCTGCTATATTATGCGGCTTTCCTGCTTTAGCAATAAGTAGAGCTACTTCATATGATGCCATTACTGCTTTCTTACTCATACCACCAGATCCCGTCTTTACCATCAATTTCTGACTTGAATTAAGTTCTTCTTTTTTCATTTTAAAAAATTCGATAGACTTACTAACATGCTCGCTGTGCTTTGTTTGTAAATGACGTCTGAGATTAGCAGGTTTCATACTTTCATTGGATAAACTTTCCTGACATAGAACGCAGACTGGTCTTTCCACATCATTGTTGCAAATATAAGTAAATCCAAATGATAAATAATCATCCGAATATTTTCTAGTTTTGCGTTTCTTGGTAGAGTTTGCTGTTGATGCCTCATCATCTGATTCTTTCCGTTTCTGTGTTGAACCAGT
This sequence comes from Labia minor, assembly GCA_963082975.1. Classification (NCBI taxonomy): domain Eukaryota; kingdom Metazoa; phylum Arthropoda; class Insecta; order Dermaptera; family Spongiphoridae; genus Labia; species Labia minor. Next base: position 20,837,700 of record OY720346.1, on the reverse strand, counting down.
TTGTAGCCAACGATCCATTTTATGGAGTAATTTATTAACATTGAACTACAATAATATAAATATAATATAAATATAACGAATTATTATTTACTAGCTATGTTTTAATATGATTTTAAATGAATGTTTTAATATCATTTTAAATGAATGTTTTAAATCATTTTAATAAATGTTTTAAATCATTTTAAATAAATGATTTAATATCATTTTAAATGAATATTAATTTATATAATAAATATATTTCGTAATTTGATTCTAAAATATTATTAATTTCGTAATTTGATTCTAAAATATTATTAATTTCGTAATTTGATTCTAAAATATTATTAAAATAAATATTTTTTATTCATAAAACTAACTTATACTTACTCTCAAAAACAGCCTTTCTGGGAAATTGCAAAATGTGTTTAGTGTTTTTATAAAATAATGATCATGCAAATTACACTAAAAATTAAAAAAAATTATTAGCTATAATAAACTATTATTAGCTATAATTTAATTATAATTAATTAAATTAATAAAAATAATTTAAAGATACAACTCGTTGAGAAATGAACTTATAATTAACATTAATAAAAATAATTTAAAGATACAACTCGTTGAGAAATGAACTTATAATTAACATTTGCTTTAAAACTGTTTAAAACCCCAGAGTGGACGCTGACAATTTGGGTTTTTCCGGGTAAGACTGTCCCCTCCCCTGGTTTTCCCCAATAACAAAGTGAAAGAAAATTCCCTTATATGCCTCCCCTTCCGAGCCCCTAAGAGGGGTTATTTTAAAGGAACAATCGAAAAATGATTTTAAATGAATGAATGGATGAAAATTCAAATTTTATATATAGTTTTTTATATATGTTTATTTATTCACAAAAAATTAATTGACATAATTATCAATTTAATAAAATAAAATAGTATTATTAATAGTATTAAATTATAGCCGTAATTCTCTAGGAGGATATAGTTACACAATGAACTTTAAATATTTATATATGTATATATTTTTACGATGATTTTTTTCCGAGGACCGCGGACCCCCAGTAAAGGCTTCGCGGACCCCCAGGGGTCCGCGGACCACAGTTTAAGAACCACTGAAATAAAGGATAAATGTTTAATATATAATACAAGAAAAAAAATTAAGAAATATTTTTTTATTAATAGAGAAACCAATGAAAAATTATGTAATTTTATCATATTAATTAGAAATTGTATATATTAATTATATTATTATTATTATTATATTATAGACTTAAAAATGGATAGAATATTCTGCGTCGTGTTTAATTTTATTATTATTAAATAAATGATTTTCGTCATAGGTTAAGTATTTTAAAGGCTTACCTTAATTGCCAAAGGTGAGAAATGAAACTAAACGACTATTTCGATTTTTATTTCATAATTTGATTCATTTACCTTTCTTCTTTAAGAATAAATGTATTAATTAGATGAGTTTTTATTATTTTTAAGTAAAGATTCAATCTTTTTAACAATATTCTATATGTATATATATACATGTAAATTAATTTATATTTATACTATAAATAGGGGTATTTTTGTTAGCAACAAATCATATTTATGATATGTTTATTATAATATATTAATTTTGTTATATTTAATTTGTTATACATTTGCAAAAGTATAAATTGGATAGGCAATTTTTAAATTAAATTGATTTCTCAAATTCCAAAATCGATTTTTATTTATTAGCTAATTTTCTTGGTTTTATTATGATGATGATAATAATAATAATTATATTTTAATTAATAATTGATGAGAGGGTTGTTTTGTTTTACTTTTTATTTTTGAATTGTAATTTTAACATTCAAAAATAGTTTTTTTTTTATTTACAAATCCGATATAATTGTTTGAATAATATATTAAAAATGATATATTTATATTAATAGGTATATAAAATAAATGAAGATAAGATCTTAACTATTAAATAATGATGAATATCACACTAATTTTAATTTATTTGAATCTTTATATTTTAAGTCTTTTCTTAGATAAATAATTATAAAATTCTAAATGACATTCTCTTTTTTCATATATATAAATATAATAAAAGTATACTAAGTATAACCATATATAATTATTTATTATTTATGATTATACGAAAAAGGTGATTTTCGTATAATCATAACCTAATTCGTTTTGAATTTTTTTCATTTATATACTATTAAAGATTAATTTTATATATGACAGAGCAAATTTGGAAAAAAACAAATTGTCGAAATTTATTATATTCAAACAGAGATAGAATTAAAATGAAAAATGAAAAATAAACTTTTAATTAGACCAGAGGTGGCCAACCCAAATGATTTTGCGGGCCACTTTGGAAATGCATCATAACTTCGCGGGCCGCATATAAAATTATACATACCCATATTAGATTTAGACCCATTGCAGATATTGTTTGGTGTGACAAATTGAAAAATAATCAATTTTTATTATGTTTACTATTATTTTTACATATAAACATATATAATATAATAATAATGATACTGAATGCACATTGTAAAAAATATTATATATAATACTAAAAAAAAAAAAAGAAACAACGAAATAAAAAAAATGAAATCATATTTATTTCACTAGTGCGATATTTGTTTCATGAGGGCGCAGAATATAAAAGTGTGATCAATCTCGCGGGCCGCAAAAATGTTTAAGGCGGGCCGCTGGTTGGCCACCCCTGAATTAGACAATATCTATTTATATTTATCAAAAAACTATTAAATTTATTTATAATTAAATGATAATATTCACAACACAAAAATAATTTTTACCTGGGAACTTTTATTCATAATTTAATTATTAATTTTTTTTCTATTATTTTTTTATTCACAGCTTACATTTATAGTAAATATTCTATTTAAATTTTTTTATCACATTATTTATATTATAACCATTTGGCAATACTTTGGGAAATAATATATAGGAGTTTAATCATACTAATTAAATTCCATTAAATTTTGTTTATAAATGGCTATTTCATAATTTTATTTATTATATATATATATATATATATATATATATTATCATAATAATATAATACACATTTAAATCTATTATACATATACCTAAAACATATTTCAATTATAAATGTAAATTTTAATTTATTATTTTACTTTCCGCATTTTGTGTTAATGTTGTAACTAAAATAGATGATTTTCTTTTATTAATAAATCATTTATATATGTATATATGAAATAATATTTTTCTTTTTTTTCTTTTTCATAAAAAAATATCCTTTGCATTTATTTCCTGCATGGGCATGTCTGCTCGGTCATGAAATTAATATAGGTTTTCGATTTGTCTTCATAAATAATTATTATCCCTGAAAAGCATGGATTGGCAATTAATTTAGATCTTAGAACATTTACTCTTTTCATATTCATGAATGAACGTTGCTGTTATTAATCATTACGTCCCATTTCAAATGAACTCATTGCAAATATAAATCTCTCCCAAACGTCTCATTGATTGGTTTTATTATAAAGGATAGACTTTCAATAACATAAGTATATTTCCTATTCATAAATAAAGATATTTGATAAATTGAAAATTATTTTTATTTTAATAATAGGGAGAATGTGTTAATATTATAATTAATTCAAAAGTTAATTCTTATTTGGGAAATTTGATCTCACTTTAATTAAAAAAGTAGGGGAAGGTGGGGGAATGGCGCTCACTTAAGGGAGGTTGTCCAAATTTGATACAAAACAAAACAATAATTAAAAAAAACACACATGTATCTATACATCACTATATTGACTAACTTGTTACAAATTAAAAAATGAAAATTTTTATTTTTATAATGGTAATTATATATATATATATATGACCATTTTGCAAAAGTTTACAATGATCGCGATTGCCCAGACGTCGGGGTAATGGCGCTCATTGTTTAAATACACATATCGCAAATGTAATTTTTTGCCTTGGTACTTCCGCTGCATTCTTGATGGACCAGCTGCCACAAACGGTACATCTAAACCACATTTCTCCATCTTTCCCGAATTCGTTACATATGGCATAGAATTCGTTAGGATCCATATTGTTAAGTTCATCGTCATCATAAATAACTTTGTCTTCTCCGCTCTCGGACTATGAACTCTCTACTATTTTTCGCTTCACTTCGCTCTACAGAACAAGAAAAAAAGTTTATGCTATAATAATTGATTGCAGATAAACACGCTTAGCTTTGGGGAAATGGCGCTCATCTGATTGAAAATTACAATTTTGAGCGTCATAAGTTAATAAACGCTGTAACTGTCATATCGAATTGGCGATTAATTAAAAAAATTTTGTTAGTTGTCTTATAGAGGGAAGCACGATTAAACTGTTAAAAAGTTTTATTTATCACGAGATTTTAAGGTGAGCGCCATTACCCAGTGAGCGCCATTACTCCATCTTCCCAAATATTTTTTTTAAAATTATGATAAAAAATAAAATAGTTAAATTTATCAAAATAAACTATTGTAAATATAGACCAGGTTTAGTCATTCAAATAGAAAAATATTCATATGATTCCTTTAAAAATAAATTTGACATATAAACTTTTGGAGGGTTATATTTCAAATGTATTAAAATAAAGATAAATAAAATCAATATTATTATTTATTCTTTTATTTTTATAATATTACTTTTACTAATAGTTATGTAGTAAGTTATGTTAGTATAATTATATTTTTAGAATTTTATAAATAATTGTTATTTTAATTTTGCAAACATATTATCTTGGTAGATTATTTTTTAAACAAATTTATTCTTTTAAAGTATTTGCGAAATTATCTTATTGTTTGTTTGTGGAAGTTTGGGAGAGAAATTAAAATAATTATTATTAATAAAATTACTATATTGATTTTATGAAATTGAAAATATCTTTAAGTTTTTAAACTGGGTCAAAGAAATTTAAAGATATATCGTATTATTAATTGTATTGGTTCTACATATATATATATATATATATATATAATGTATATATGTGATTATTAAAATCAATGTAATATTAAATAATATAGTTTATTTATAGATGAATTATTGGTTGTTTTATTCTAAAAATTATCTAAAAGAATATTTTTTTTAAATAATTAAAAGGGGATGAGAAGTTGATTTGTTAGAACTGTAAATATATATATTTATATATAGTGAGAGAAGGGCTGGGTTAGTGACAATTGAGTTATGGATGCAGAAAGAAGACGACGTTCGCGAGTCGGCTGGCGACGGTGGCCCATACGGATGCGGTGGCTGAGGTGTCCTCCGATTACAGCCCTAGTTGCCCCCGGGATCGTGAAGTGCCGTCCCTGGGCTCCGATCGAAGCGCATTGCGTTTTGTTCCCGAGGGCTTCGAGGAAGAGTTGCTCCCCGAGGAGAAATCTCTCATCGAGGAACTCATCGAGGACAGACCTCGGCTACCCACTCCGCCACCACCACTCACTAAGGTAACAAATACCCTTTTTTATTTTACGATTTAAAAATGAAGTTTTGTGATTTATTCAGAGTTACTTGTAAATGTTGAATAATTTTTTCAAATATAATTTGTATAGTTAATCAAAATGTATCATTTTCTTATCTAATATCCTATATAATACATTCTATAAAAGATCTATCTATCTATCTCTGAGGGTCTACGGATCTCGCAAGTTCTTTGCCGCAGCATTTCTCCAAGTGTCCCTATTCTGAGCTATAACCATCCAACTCTTGCCCTCTCCCATCTCTCTCACGGCCCTTCCTACATTGTCCACCCACCGCCTCCTTGGTCTTCCAAGCGGACGTTTCTCAATCGATCTCTTTACCAATATATTTTTCGCCATTCTATATAAGATAGAAAATGAAAAAATCTGTAATTATCATCCCTATCTCTATCTACATATCTACATATCTCTAGGGCACTCACTAAAGAACTTGAAAGTATTGAGCCTTAGCAACCACATTCACCCAAAATTTCCTATCCCAAGCCACCTCTATCCATCTCCTTTTCTTTATTAACTATGCCACTGTATATATAGGGGATTAATATATATTATATCTTTATATCTTTATACTTTAGTTTATATATAAAAAAGGTGCAGGCGAATTGCTTGGAATTTAATTTTTTTTTTTTATTTTTGAACCGATTACTATGAAATTACATCACAATATTTTTTATATATCTCTATACATAGGCTATAAATTATATCAATATCAAATGAATAATATTTTTTTTTTAATTTATAAAATTTACTCCATGATGTTCATTCAGAGCCTGTATAGCCTCAGTGTAGGTGCCGATTCATTTCCAAAAATGAATATAAAATTAATAATTCTAGCACACAAAGAATTATTATAATATTTAGATTTTTATTGTAATATTTAATTATTTATTTTATTCTAAAAGTTCTCATTTAAAATATTTATTAATTTATATTTTATATTTTTAAATTATTCTTAATTTATTTGAATATGAACTCTAAAATAGTTTTAAAACGTTAATAAAAATACCTATAAATTTTCTTTGTTTTTGTTTTTAATTTAAATAAATAAAATAAATAAAAACCTATTACACATACAGACTTCCAACCAAATAATACGTGTTACTTCGGGGTCCAGAGGACAGGTGCAAATAGCGCCGAAGGCGGTATGTGCAGCTATTATTATACATATACTTTGTCGTATATTGGATAGCTTAGGTGTGGTGGTTTAATGAGAAAAATGGGTTGAAAATTAAGAATTATTAAATTGGTAGCACTCTGGGTTAATTTTGAAGAATAAATGGGTAATTGAATCCGCGAAGGTTGATAAAGGAAATGATAAAATGGGATTCGTTCAGATTCAAAATGCAGATATAAAATTAAACTAAAATTAAATATTTAATAAAAATAAAAGAATTAATTTGATAATAATGGGTATAAATGATATGGTGTCGTTGTAAATATGAATATTATAAATTAAATGAGATTTAATTTCATTAAGCAATTGCAATTATATGAGTAAGCAAGGGTCGACCACTCAGCTGTATGATTTATAGGAAGAAATGGAGAATTCTTAGAGACGTGAGTCTTGTATGTCTTCTTGCGGATTTCTTTGGAACATCTCTTCACGCGGCGGTGCTCCTCAGGGGGTTGGCCGGGATGTCTCTCCTGCAAGGGATATTAGTGCCTCCTTCTCCAATTCTAATCAAGACTGATTAAAAAATTGTTGTTACACCAATAAAGAAAACTCTTCATCCCTTCCATGGCATTGTCCACCCCCTCCCCCACTTTGGATTACACGAATGCGTCTCTGAATTTTAATACAACAGGAATTAAAGAACTATTTATTTGAAAAGATCCTTCCATTGTATCAGTCGGCTGTTTCAATTGATGTTTTAAAACCAAAGGTCTTTCATTCTCCAATTTAGCAAAATTCTTTATATCATCCACATGTGGCGATGTTTGTTATAATTGTCCTTAGAATATTTTCCATCTTTGTCTATTAAAAGGCATTTTTCTGCTTATATATTACAACATATATAGTAGCGTTGCTATCGATATAGGCAACCATCGCCTTGATATTATATATTTTATATACAAGTATATATATATATATAATGATGTTATATGTAAGCACAATAAAATTGTAAAAATATTATTTAAATTACTTGATATTTGTTTTAAGGTTAATTAATTAAAATTAATAAATATTATTCTCATTAATTGTGATTAATATATTATATAATTAATAATAATGTTAATAACCAATACAAAATTGTTTTTTAATTAAATTCAAAATAAGTTTATAAAACTAAATAACCAAACTTTCTATAATGTTTATTGTTTAAAAATTTTTCAATATATAAAACAAATTCTTAAAATATTTACAATAAATTTTTAAAAATTTTATTATGAAAACTAGTTATTTCTATCTCGAATAACTTGTATCTTAATATAACCTGATTTTTTATTAATTTAATTATGATTAATAAAATTAACCTAATATACAGATACATTAAAATATGAAATATAATTATTTTAATAATTTTTAAAAATATTTAATTTTTATTAAATTTACTCTACATTATTTTCTTAATTCATTTTATTGATTGAATAATTTAATATTAAGTGGAGAAATTAAACTTTTGATAATAATTACTAATCTAACTGATTACAGGTGGTGTCATTTGGTGATGTGACTAATGGCATAATTGGTGGGAGCGGTTGCGGAAATATACTTTTGGAGGATACCATTCTACCCCCACCGAAACAGTTCAAGCCGAGTCGCCACTCACCGTCCGCCTCCTCTACAAGAAATTGCCCTCATCAACAATCAATGCCAACGACAATGACAACTCAAGTCCCACCCTCGGCCTTAAGAAGGCGGTCCTCCGTCAAGAGTGGGGGCTGTGGCAGCTCAACAACCCTTGACACCAGGTGGGCAAACCAAAAAGGGCGTCAATTAATTGCCAGCTCTCCATTCATCCCTGCAATTCTGTTATATATGCTTGCCTTAATAATTGATTTTTGAGTGGATAATCAATCATACTGACCAGTTGAAACAATAACTGAGTACAGCGATAAGCAGAATACAGGTTTTTTTTTGTTTAATTAATTTAATAATAAATCATTTTTGAGGAGATTTTTGGTTAATGGATTTTGTTTATAAAGCGATGGTGGAACTTTCTCACATTTATTAATAGAATCGATGTATGGGGGGAAAAAAGTATTAAAATGATAATTTAAAAATAAATAAATATTATTATCATAATAGGATTATTGGATTTATGGTGTTTTGTTTTCAGGAGAAGACCGTCAATGCCTTGTCGCAGCCCTCATCGAAGTACGGAAGGGTTGTCGGGTGAGAGCCGTTGCGAAGCACATCCCCGAGGACCTGCCCTCACTTACGTGCCACTTCATTCAGCCGCGTTGCTGTTGAACGGTTCCGACGGCTCTGCACCCGACGTTACTTCTCATAGGGATTCAGGTGAATTTAATATTAAATTTAAAATTCTCTTTTTTTTTAATTTCGAAGAAACATAAAAAAATTAGTCAAAGTGGAGTAGAAAATGGATTTAAAGATTCATTCATTAACAAAATTTATTTTTCTTACAGAGTAGCTGATATATTTTAACTATTCATATACTATCTAAATATTATTAAATTAAGAAAGAAATAGTCATAACAAAAAATATAAATCTTTAGAATTTTAATTTATAAATATTTTATAATTATAATATACCAATATATGTATTCTAATTTTGGAATTTCTAATAAAATTATAAAAAGTTTCAAAATCTTATTCAAAAAAGAGTAAATGACAGCACCCGAGTTGGGAGGCACATTAGATACAGTATTAAATAAAAATATTTAGAAAACTAACCTAATACGGTGATCTGACAATATAAAAGTAGTTATGAAAAAATATTTTTATAAAAATAATTTTATTTTCATTGAATTTTTAAAATTTTCATCTATTCTATTAAAAACTTAATTATAGAATGTGAAATAATAGGATGTTCTATAAATAATAATATAGTAGTAAAGATAAATCAGATGTTACAAAATTGGCATGAATTGTGTCAAGATTCTACATTTCAATTCATTCCTTTTCCATCAAAGCGAAAGTGAACTTTTTTCTATTAATTAAAAATTTTATTAAAAATTAGAAAATAGAACAAAGTAAAGTAAAAATCATTAAAATATTATAAAATAATACATAATAAAATCTATATACTACTTAAATATAGATTTTCTATAAAAAATAGTTTTATAAATAATTCGAAGAGAGATACAAATTTGAAATAAATAATATATCTGTAGGGGTAGAAGGGTATAGATAGATAGAGATTGATGGAAGTCAAGAAAATTGAAAACTATATTAGAGAAGAAAATATAAATAATTAATATATAATAATATCAATTAATTTATTATTAAGAAGAAGAAATAAAATAATTTAAAATAAAGAGAAGATAGCGTGGAAAGTTACTTTTTAAAGAAGAAAGGAAAAATAATGTGGTAATACAAGAGATAGAAGAGAAACAGGACGAAAAAGAAGAACAATTGAACTATGAAGAGATCAAATAAATCATTAATATAGAAATCTTAGGGTTCGACAAAGTAGAAAGAAAGAAGACGGTAAATAGGATATGTCCAATTATCCCAAAGTTCAAAAGTGCAATTACACAAAGGTATAAATTAGAAGAATCAAATATATTTTTAGAGGAGGATTTCTCGGATGAGGTGAGAGAAAGAGATAACAACAAATTAGCGGGAAAAGAACTGACAATGATCACATGGAATATAGCAAGCAATAGGAGTAAGAGAAAACACTTCTGGAAATATGTTAAAAGACATGGTGTTATACTATTCAGGAAAGCTGGATAGAGAAAAATAACTATAATAACTTAGGAATGGATGACATAAGGGATGACGAGAGAAATAATACATAATAAAGAAATTCATAAAAAAGAATTCTTCAATAAAAAGAAATCAAACATCAAAAAAAGATCACCTTATTCAAAACACTGATATTGTCAGTGAAATGGGGATGGGAAGGCAACTAAGAAGTAAAAAGGATTCAAGATTTATAAAGACAATACTAAGAATAAGCAAGAATACGCCAAAGTGCCTTTGGAAAATGAAAACAGAGATGATGAATATGGATCATATTACAAAGAGAAGCATTTTAGATTATAGAGTAATAGTATAAGTATAGAGAGAACTTGCAGAGCTTGCGGAAGAAAAAGACTTTCGACCATGTAGAGAAAAAATAGTAGACAAATAGCTGGATACAAATAAGGAGACTAAGAGACGAAAAAATTGGTGGAAGGAAACGGTAAAAGGCAAAATGGATAAGAATGGGGTGGATAAGAAGATGGTGAGAGAAGGGAGAGACAAACAAGTCAGAGGAAAAATAAAAAAAAAGCAAAAACGCTTTTATTGAAGTAAATTATTGTAAATAATATTGTATTTAAAAATGTACCCTTAAGGCCTAAATAGGAAAATTAAATACAATCTGAGAAGGAAAATTTAAATGTTATTATTTGTAAATTTTCCCTTTTAGTCTATGCTCATACTCATTTTTACCGACCGACGAAGGGAGTAAGGGAGGTATTGTTTTCACACCAAATTTCACATGTGGAGATTTTTACATATCTCCACGAATCATGCATTTTCTAAACAGAAAAAAGTATTTTTAGCATGATGACTGTCCGTCCGTCCGTCCGTCCGTCCGTATAGATGTGTACAGCTTGAATGATTTTGATGAAATTTGGTATATTTACTTAATGCATCAGTGGGATGAATTGATCAACTTTTGGTGCAAATCCGGAAAGCGGAAGTGGTAGTATTAGCGATCGACGATAGGAAGGGAAGGGTTATTTTCACAACAAATTTTTCACATGAGGAGATTTTTTTATATGTCACCACGAATCATGCACTTTGTTTTGGTTTTATCCTCGAGAAAAATCATATTTATTAGTTTTTTGTCAATTTAAAATTATATGACGTCATCCAACCATTCATGACGTCACAGCCAGCTATTACTTATATATAAATAAAATAAAATGTTCTATGCCTATCTGTTTTTTATTGCATTAATAGATATATTAAAATTATTTGAAATTGTTTCTGTAGCTGGAAATTAATTTACTTCAAACCGTCGGTCGGTTCGGACCTGGCCACAGGTCAACTTATTTTATATTATTGTATCTAGTTAATATATGATTCAATATAATGAGCGAAGCTGAAGTTTGTATTTTTGCCAGTTCAAATTTTCTTTATGAAGAAAGTAAAAGAAAAGGAAAGAAATTGAGAAGTAAGGATTAGTTTCTAAAAATAAACATTATATTAATTGTTATATCAATTTGCTGAACGAGTTGAACAAAGGAGAAGAAATTAAGAAACTACGTTTGAATGGATAGAAGAAGTATATTTCAATTGTTTATAAACAAAGAAATGCTATTAAAAGCAGAGAACCTATAACTTCTGAAGCCAGGCTGACTGTTTTGCGTTCTATTGGTTTAAATTTTTCTAATAATTGATCATAAGCAGCTGCTTGAACAGTTCAACGGATTTTGATGAAATTTGGTATATTTACTTAATGCATCAGTATGATGAATTGATCAACTTTTGGTGCAAATCTGGAAACCCGAAGTGGTAGTATTAGCGATAGGAAGAGAAGGGTTTATTTTCACACCAAATTTCACATGAGGAGATTTTTTACATATTACCACGAATCATGCACTTTGTATTGATTTTATCCCCGGGAAAAATAATTTCATTAGTTTTTTTTTAATTTAAAATTATATGACGTCATCCAGAGATTCATGACGTCACAGCCTGGTCTTACATATATATTATAAATAAAATAAAATTAAAAATATTTATGTTATATCCATATCTGTTTTTTATTACATTAATAGATATATTAAAATTAGTTGAAATTGTTTCTGTAGCTGGAAATTAATTTACTTCAAACCGTCGGTCGGTTCGGACCTGGCCACAGATCAACTTATTTATTTATGAACTAATATAATATTTAATATTGTAAATCATTGTATATTAATATATAAATTTGTGTTTCTAGACCCTGAGGAGGCGTTGGCAAGTCCAATGCAGCGTTCCGTTTCGGAAAAATCGCGTGAGCGATGCATGGGACATGGGACCACGTCCGTAACAATACCCACCTCTAAAAATTCGGCCGGCGTTGTCAGTGTGGTCGGTGTGCCATTAAACCGACATCAGCGAACTTCAACCTCGGCACGTTCTACGCCAAACGTGGCGTCATCGGGTCGCGGCGGTCACCAAGCATCCTCCACCGGCGTCAGCGTGGTCGGCGGGACCGCTGTCAACTCCTCAACCACTGCCTCCGCCATGTGTTCCGCGGTGAGCGAGGGAGAACTCTTGGACTTGGCCATTCTGCCCATCTTCCAAAAATTGTTGAGCGAAAGACACAAATCAAGAACGGGCTATGGCGCAAGTATCGCCTCTTGTCCGAATATCTCGATCAAATGCGATATTGTCGAATATCTTTAGTCCTCGTATGCATCCCCACATCGCCCACCTGTTATTATTCCCTACCTACTCCACCCACTCGTGAAGTTTCTATATTTAAAAGAGAGAACGAAAATTCATAGAAACAATCTATTAACGCGTTGGCAAGTGTTTTTATAATTTGTTCACGATCTCTTTGGTCATTCAAAGGCAAATAAATTTTATCTTTATTAAAAAATGGCCTATAATTTGTATTATATAAGACCTAATTTATTACAATTTTTCTAGTTATGTTCATTAAATAATACAACAAATTTAATAATACAAACCTAAAAATTTACAAAAAATTAAAAAAAAATCCCAATGAATATTATCTTTACCAATAAAACAAAAATTAATTACATATATATTACGTATATACCTATACATAATATAAAATTAGTTATTATTATATGTTATATATCAAAATATGTTATTAAATATTTAAGTATATCTAAAGATATAATATTAGTGTTTTAAGTTGATAATTTTAAAATATTTGTTATTATATGATAATAATGTTTTTTAAAAATATAGTAAATGTTGTTATTTCATTGAATTAATTATCAATTATGTTATATAATATAATTTAAATAGATTATCTTCAAATAAATGTTTTAAAATTATTTTAACGAGAGTAATAAATAATATTAATTAGAAATAAATTTAAAAATTTGAAGAAGAAAAAATACGACTGATGATGATCATTTAATTTATTTTAATTAATTAAAATTTAATATTAAACTTTTTATACAGAATTATGGTCGTTTAAACTAGTGGTTCCCAAACTTATTTGGCCAAGCGTCCCCTTACCAGAAAAAAATTTACTCAGCGCACCCTTGGAAATTAAGTTTTTTTAATTTTAATAACAATTAAACAGAAAGATAAATGAATCTATTTGCAAAATATTATAAAATAAAGGTGTAAATTAGAAACATTGAATTTATGTATCTATTTATTGATCTCAGAATAGAAAAGTAATATACAATTAATTTTCCCTAAATGCACCTGTGGATCGCTCCAGCGCCCACGAGGGGCGGTAGCTCCCACTTTGGGAATCACTGCTTTAAACCATTAAAATTGGTTCATTTGGAATGTAAAAAAAAATCAAACATATTAAAAGTATATATTAAATGATTTCAGTTTTTATTTGAGAAAAGAATAGTCATAATCTTTTTCGCTCGGTTTTTGTTTTACCCGTAACATTGTAACAAATAAATTAATCAAGCAAAAAAGATGAGACAACATAATCTACTGATCTTAATATGTTAAAGATTAAAATAGTAATTCATATAATAAAAATTGAAATAAAAAATTAAATTTAAAAAAATATTACAAATGACTGCAAAATACTCATTAATTCTCAAATTTTGGGAATTTTAAAATTAAGAATTTTAAAAAATTCCATAATATTCAGACGGGTTATAGTCATTGAAAGGGGAGGGGACGTGATTTAATGTTTAATAGTTATACATTTAATTAAAAATAATTACTTATTAGTTAGTTGAATGAAAACAAATTAAATTTGGATTTGTACTCCTTTAATATTATGCATCGGGATTTTAAATAATGACAATCAGTCTAATGAAATACATTAATCAAGTGATAGTATTAGTCATATCATCAATTTCTATTAATTCAATTATTAAAATATGATTATATTAAATATTATTTGAAATAAAGTATTCAATATTCAAATATAGGCCTAAAAATTGTTTTTTAAATATTTTCCTCTATGATCAAAGATTTCGTCCTTCTGAAAATATATATTATATATAAAATAATAATAATAAATAATAATGGTCATATCATTGGAAAATATAAATCTTAGTATTGCTCAAAATATATATATGTATATATATATTTAATTATTTTTTAAATGTGAAAACAACCACCCATGAGTTTAATCAAAACGTAAAAAAGTAAATGTGAGGTTGTTCATTAATTCGTGTCATATTTGTTAATGTTATTTACTGTAAAAAAAAAATATTATCAAATAAATATGTCTCTCTTTTGATTATAACATTATAGAATATTAATATAACATTTAAAATGAAAAAAGAAAAAAAATATTGATTCATTTCTATCAGAATTTTTAATCATAAACTATTTTTCGCACAAATTATCACATCTTCAGATTAAAATTAATTAAATTAATAAATAATAATCTTCAAAGGTGCTCAAAGAAAAACGAAAAAGGATAAGAAAATGTATAAAAAGAATTTTATACTTTGCTAATGAGAACCACCACGCCTCCCCCCTTTTCTAATCACTATCCAAATTGTTTATTTAATAATAATATGTATACATATATCTGTTTTACATCGAAATGAATTATATATATATATATTCAATTATATAAAGTGGTACATTTTGTGTTATTCATTTAATGTTGAGAGAGGAATGAGAGATTCGAATATATATTATTCATTTTTTTTTTAAATGTATGATAAATTCGAAAATGATCCAAACTCCCCATGGAATTTTAAAATTATATAATTATATATAGGTATATAAATTCTGTCATTTAAAATAAAATAATAAAAGACAGTTAATAATTGACTGGCTAAGTTTTGAATTATAATTCTTCTAATTATTATAAATGATAAATTATTATTAAATTCCTGCGAAAAAAACACTTAAAATCACAAATTCAGTCAATACTTTAACCAAATAAATTTAGTAATTATTCATTAATATTTTATTTATATTAATAAAAAAAATTTCCTTGGATTAAATTTAATAATTTATACACTATCGTAAACATTTTTGTTAAATTAAAAATTAAATAAAAATGTTTTGAATATTAACTATAAATTTGAATAATAATTATCAATCATTTGAATTCATCATATAAATAAATGAATAATAGTAATAAATTATATTATTTTTGTTTAAATTTAGAATTATCTTATAAAATATCTGAATGTATATGTATGGAAAAACTAATGTCTCTCTTTCTCATCTAAAAGTAAAAATATTCATCAAAATGTTATTAAACTTTTATACATAAATATATAAAATAAAAAAGAAATGTATATTTTTATAAAAAAAAATCCAATTTTATCTCAGAATTTTTTTTTTTTACTTTTTAGTAAAAAAAATAAATGATCCATATATTAATTATAAATGTTTTTTTTTTTATTTTATTATTTTACTTTAATTTAACATATTATATACTTGGCTGGCTAAGTATTTTGAAAGTATATTGATTAATTCATAAAATTGAAAAATAAAAAAAAATTCTAAGTATATTAAATTTTAATAGTATTATTCTAAAGAATGTTACCCGTAATATATGATCATAACAAAACATTACCTCATAAGCCGGCCCTGAATATGTAATATAATTAAAAATATTAGTATAATTGAATGTTACTTTTTCAATAGGCCTATCGTATAGTACAATATCTTTAAAATGGCAATATTACCTACCTAAAGAATCCAAAATGTCATGGTAAATATTAAGAAAAAAAATGTTTATAATAGATGTAAATATATATGAATGTTATTAAATAAACAAAAAAAAATTTCTTAATTTATAACGTTTCGGGTAATTATTTTTATAAATCTTCCTTATGCTTTAATCAATTTTTAGTTGATTATATTATATATAAAATAATTAAAATTTATTCTGATAAAAATTATTATATATTAACCACTTTTCTGAAATTATTAAATATATTATTTTTTTAAATTTTGAATTTTGAACCTCTTCTTATTTTTCGATAGGTTCTTCCAATTACATTATCAATTTAATATGTATATAAAACATTATTATTTATAATTTTTATTTATATAATATATATTTTTTATTTTATTAATATAATAATATATAGAAATTAATTATTTTTTGAGTAATTAGCAATATTTCTATATCTTATGTTAAAATAAATAATATAATCACAGATATGAGCTAGTTTCAAACATCGTATTGTAAAATAGTGTGAATGTGACTATAATTATTTATGTACATTTACTATATTTAATAGCTCTTTCTTTTAAAAAATTAAATATTTTTCAAATTAAATAAATATAAATTGATTGAACTAATTTATTCCTAAATTAATTAAATACAGTTAAATAAATTTTCGGATTTTGAATATACATATTTTAGAAAATAGGAATAATAATATAATTTTATAAAAAATTTAAAATGTCTTTAAACCAATAAAATAATTTGTTTTTTAATTTTATAAAGATTATTTTTATCATTTTTTTAAATATATTTATAAATATTTTTTTTCAATTTCTTACTATTATTATATATCATTAAAATATAAAAATATATATTAAAAGTATAGAAAAAATGACAAAAAAATATACTAAAAATTTGATTGGAAATCTTTTGATATGTTTATTTTAATTTTGTGAAAAAATAAAAATAAATAACAATCTTTGGGACACAATCCTAGTCATCCCTCCTTTTATAAATATATATTAAACATTTTAGATTTTTAAATAAATTGATCTAAAAAACATGAAGAAGATATAACAAAATATTACCTGAACGATATTTATCTATCTATCTCTGTAGCTTTACGGAACTCGAAAGTTCTTGGCCTCAGAAACCACATTTCTTCAAATGTCTCTATCCTGAGCCACAATGAATGATATTTAAATACATTATAAATGTTTTTTTTTTTGTAATAATATAGAATTTAAATTCTGGTGGAGGATTATTTGTTTTTATATATGAAAGTTTTACTATTTGTTTCAATAAAAAATGTCAATTGCCAAATATGTTTGTTTGTGACTCAAATTAATAAGAATATCAACAAAATAATTAAAAAAAATAATTTGAAAAGGAAACGCGAAAGTGGGAGGAAGAAATCCGTGTACCTTATTTTTTGGAAAACAGAATGGATAGAAATTATATTTATTTTTTCTCATTGTGCATACAATTTTTGTTCTCCTCAATTATTATTTCTTTTCTAATCGATTTCGAATACATACTCATCTCCCCCTTTCACTGGTTACCGAGTCAAATTTTTTCTATAATTAATTGTTTAGAAAAAAAGCAAAAAGAAAAAAAACTAACAGGAACACAAAACTGTGACTAAAAACCAAATAAAATAAAAAAAAAACAATATTACATGTGATTAGTGAAATTAATTATCGAATAGTAAAAGAATTTTAACTAAAAAAAATTTTAATTAAAAAAAAAAAAAAATTATTAAATAAATTGTATAAAGGGCCTTTATGTCGAACAATCAGCAGTTTAAAAAATCGAATTTCAAAAGAAAATTATGGACGTTTAAATATAAATTATAAATGAATCGAATAAAATGATTGTTTATAAAAAGGAGTATGTATTTAAAGATTAAGAGAATTGGATGTTTAAAAAGATTTTAAATTGGTAATTTCATTTTTTCATCTTCAATCAAACGATTAATCTTTTCTTGATCATTCAAATAATTCTCTTATTGTTAGATTAAAAATGTTTATATTTATTTCATAAAAATTATTAATTATTTATTTATATATAATATTATTAACACTTAATTCATAAATCATTATTTTACTTTTTTACATTAAATTGATCCAGTTTCAATGCTAATTTGCTTATTTCATTTTTAAGTTATTATTTTTTCAAATATATGCATATATGTTATAAATATGTTAATTATATAGTACATATTTAGATATATGTAACATTTTTAAAATAAATATTATCATTTGAATCAAAATTTATGCTCTAAAATAGATTGTGAATTATTTTATAATAATTATATCTAAATTGCATACTGTTTTAAAAATAAATATTTTTTTTTTTTTGAATCTAATAACTTAATATTAAAATTTTGAAAATTATAAAATTAAAAATCTCTAAATTAATAAACTAAAATTTTATATTAGTCATAAAAAAGTAACTTTTTTAATTCTAAATTTACATCTGAAATTTATTTGAATAAATTTATTGTCATAATTTAATATTGAAAAATTAAGAATATTTCATTTTTGTTTTTCAAATAAAATAAATTAAATTCTATTCTATAAATATGTAATAGTTTTATATAAAAATCTTTTATATGAAAGAATTGTGATAATTTTTGATTTGTGACGGTCTTGTTCTAAACCGACGATATATAATCAAATGGCTCCATAGTGATTCATAATTTTATTTAAAATTATTTTT
Organism: Labia minor; assembly: GCA_963082975.1. Lineage (NCBI taxonomy): Eukaryota > Metazoa > Arthropoda > Insecta > Dermaptera > Spongiphoridae > Labia > Labia minor. The sequence continues at coordinate 20,818,577 of OY720346.1, read as the reverse complement.
AAAATATGCCTCAAATTATATGAAAATCATGGATTTTATTTAATCTGATTTAAAAAAAAATATTTATTTGACTAATTGTATAAAAATCAAAAAGGAAATATTTGAAATGAAATTTAATAAAGGATTGATCTTATGGTTGAGTTTCTTTCAGCTCGCTCTCCTGGTTGTGATTTCTATTTTATTTATTTCAATCACATTATATCTCTCTCAATATATGCCCTTTGTCATATTGCTATCATCAATTTTGTTATGTCATGCATTATGTTACATTACATTACGCTATGTCATTATTAAGTTAATATTTTAGTATGTATTTATTCTATATATACTCAACCTATATATACTTATAAATAAATATATATTTCAGTAATTAAGTAAAAAAATAAAACAAGGATTGAGGTTCTTTAATATCAAATAAATATTTTTAATTTTTTAAATAAAACAAAAATATTTCAAATACATTTGAAATGTGCAACAGATTTGTAACCAATCTGTAATCATTCTTAACTTTCTTTTCAAAAATTGTCTTTATATTCATTTAGATTCATACATGATAAACTTTTAATAATATTGATGGATTTTCACAAGAGTCCACTTATTCAAAATACAATTGAAATTTGTATAACAATAATACTAAAAATAATAAATAAAAATAATCCTAAATGCAATATTTTTACTAAGTTTTCATAAATTATATTAAAAAATTTCAAATAATTAGGACATTTATGTTTGAAAGAACTTCAAAACTTTAATCAAGATTTTCTTCATACCTGAAATTTTTAGATCTATGATCTTAATATATAAAATATGTATTTATTTAAGGGTATGTCATAGTAATATACATCATTTATTAAATTTGAAATGCATTTGAGCATGTAAAATTGACGTTGTTTCATTCTTCATATTTTATTAATTGTTAATAATAATTCAAATGCTTATATTTATTATATTCTGATTACTTAAATCTTAAACAATTTATATATATATATATATATATATATATATAAATATATAATACAAAAGAGAAATAAAAATAAAAAATATAAAACATAAAAATTTTATGAAGTATATGTTTTCTATTTTATTCAATTCACAAAGATTATAACATGGATGATTAAATAAAAATTGAATTACAAAAATAATGTCATGTTTGAAAACATTGTAGTTCTGTGATTAGACTCTAATTCTCTCACGACTGTCTTTAAAAACAATGTTGATATAAGAAAAAAAATAAATTAATAAAGTGTTTTTAATAAATAATTACTACTTTTTTTTAGTTTATAGAAATTTATTATTATTATAATTAATTTTTATTATTTAAATAATTTATCACGTTTTGGTATGTAAAGAAATAATATAATCAAATTATTTTCTTTACTGTGTCCAAAAATTAGTTGGATATTTGGATTTTGAATAAAGACAATTTAGTACATTTTTACTATCTCGTAAGAGATAGTATTGCGATCACGAAAATTTTCGATGTTGAGATTTTGATGTTTTTATACGTTTTGAAGGTTCCTGAATCATTTTCTCTAAGGTTGAGAAAAATGTCTGTGTGTGTGTGTGTATGTATGTATGTGGTCATTATTCAAAATTCGTAGTTTTCTATCAACTTATGAGATATGTAGCTGATTCGGAAGAGGACCATTACCTACCACGTTTTTTCATATTTTTTTCCTCTAAACTGACCGTAAAAATAAAGATATAAGTTTGATAATTTTTCACATGATTAAAAATTGAATAAAACTGCTATAGATATAATTTCAGCTTGATCGAATCACTGAAAGTACCGGAATTAATTTTATAAATATTTTAACATATTGACTGCCAATCACCCCCCAGCACGTGGCAATATTCTATTCTAGTATATAGGTTCTTCTCTGGAAGAAAGAATATATAATAATATAAATTTCAAAAACAACTTGGCATAAATATATTAACCATTATTCTGAATAAATTTATAATAAACATAGAGTAGAAGGTAAATATGAGCTACCAATTTTCTGATATCAGATATAAAAAAATAACTTGAAGTAAAATTCATTCCTGAATCATAGAGACTGGGACAAGTTTACTAGGTAACTTTGAATCATTTCCTTTTACATTAAATGAAGTTTTTAATTTTTTTAGGAAATCAAAATTCGAGAAATGGTGATGCAAATATGGGCTAATGTTAATAATGATTTAAAAATGCCTAAAGGAAATGAAAGTACAAAAAATAACATTTATGTTTTTTAAATGTTTAATTACTAAAGAAATCTTATCAATTGAAATTATTGGGTTGTTGCATAAATTCGCTTACATTTACAAAATCAACAGTATTCTTTATACTAAAATTGAAATACACCCGATGCGCGGATCAAAATTGGTTCCACAATGCAAAAAATCCAAAAAATTTGGGCATACCCGAAACTACTGTTCGATATCCAGTAAGTATGTTTCGCATTGTAGTCACCACCAAGAACAACTCGATTGTCAAGATGGTCAAAAATGCTTTTATATTCCAATTTCATTAACTTTTGACTTTTCAAAATTCATTTATTAATTTGTCAGTTTGTCTACGTTGGTTTTCCCATTGGTTTAACATCATTTGGCTGTTAAAATCCCACAGTTCAAATTATTATTTTTATTTTATTTTTTTTATTTAAATATTTTATTAAATTAATTATTAATAAATTGAATAATAAAATAAGCAAAATATGTTTTTAAACATTTAAACATTTAAATATTCTAAGTTTAAATTGGGTGGCTGGTATTGCTGGTTGCATACATGCCAGGGGCTCCTAGCCAGTAAACGTTCAGTCAGTCGCTGTCGTTGTGTGAGCGCGCATGGCGTAGCACACCGGGCGGGCCACGCTGTCTACAACGAAAGTGTAAGTGAATTTTCCATTAAAATTATCATAATTCACTAATACTAAGAGTAACCAATTAATGCCAATCTTTCCACTTACACACAAAGATCATTGTAAAATTGTTTGAAATGATTTACTGATTTTTAATATTGGCACTTATCACTTAGAGAAGGGGTATCGTCCCATTCATCCCCTTAAGCGTTAATATATAATTGAATATATTTCTATATCTTGTAACAATCCTGAATAAAAGTGTTATCATTTTAAATATTAAATTTTATATCAATAAAATAAAATGATTATCAAAAAGATATTATCATCTTCTTCAATGAATATGTTTTAATGTTTTTTTAGACTATTTTTATATTAAATTTTATTAATAATTGATTATATATATAAATATATATTTAATATAATATTCATAATTATAATTTATCAAAAACCTTGTTTACTTTAATATATCCACATTCTTTAAAATATTAATATAATATATATTAAATATACATAGGATTGATTATTTGTATTAAAATTTGGAAAAATAAATTTCTTCTTTAATATTTTTTAATAATTTTTTTTTATAAATTTAAAAATAAAGAAATTTGTGAATACAATCTACTACATAGGTTTCCCACTATATTAAATTAATTCTACAGGTAAATATATCTCACCTAATGCCTGTGATTTATTCTTTTTAAAACTCCATCGCTTCTTGATTTCTGTTGAGGCCACCGATATTGTTTCTGTTCTATTATTTACATTCGAATTTAATATTTTTTCCAAATAATCCCTCCATCTATTCTTAACAGAAAATATCATTTAATATTTTTTTTTCGTTATGTGGATTAAATTTGAACATATTTATTTAAAATTATTTTGAAAATAATTAAAAGATGGAAAATAAATTGAAAATATTTCTTTAAAATATATTAAATATATTTAGAGAATATCACAAGATACTTATATACCCCTATAATATTTAATATCTTAATATATAATTAAAAAAAAAAAAAAATTAAGCTTCTTTGGTATGCTCATTCAACACCTTCATATCATTGTACCTGTCCATGAGTGTTCATGTCTGCTTGACAATGAATAGAAATTTAATACTAATTCTAGAAATTCCCACACAAAGAATTATTATAATATATACATTTTTATTTTTATTTCTAATCTAGTTATATCATTTCAATTTTTAAATTGATTCTATAAATTTTTATTTTAATTCAATACAATTATTTGATCTTATATTTATTAAATTATTAGGGTAATATTTGAATATTTCATCTTTGCTATTTATAAGTCCACTATTCATTTTTTCAATATATAAAAAAAAACAGAAATATATTAAGAAAAAATATTGTCAATGAAAATTACTAAATTCCACTATCCTTATTTTTATTTTTATTTTAATTACTCAATTTAAATAAAATTATTTAATTTATAAATAAAAATCGTTTAAAGATGATATAAAAATTAAAGTTCATATATAATAGTAGGGAAAATTAAATCTTCGATCTAAAAATGTTAATTTGATTTCAAAGGGAAATAATAATTTTTAGTAATAACGATATAATTTAAACAATTTTATACATACACATTTCGGCCAAGGATTAAACTGATAATAATATATATTCTGAAATTATATTGACACCTGTACTTGTCTATATTTTAAGAATGGAGGTTATATTTTTTCTTTTTAATTATAATATAATAATCAAATATCATTTATATTATTTATAATTTAATCTAAAAAACATTTATTAAAAGTTAAATTAAAATTATTTAAAAATTAAAAAATCATATGCAAAATTTTATTTTTCTTTAAATATATTTATTGAAATATTTTTTAAATTTCAATATATATATTAATCCTATTAAAACTTATTTATTTAAAAAATATGAAGATGTGCTGATTATTTTCAAGATTCATATAATATAATTATAAATCAAAAAAATATAAATTTCTTATATTCATATAGGAATATATAATTTTAAATATTCTATATATTCTTTCTAATCTCATTATCGTTCACACCGTTCCTTTCAAATCTCATATGAATATTGTTTTGTCAATTTCATATTATTATAACACTTTTGAAAAATGAATAATATTTCTATTACCTACTCGTATATATCAATGAATCAGAATAAAATCTTCGTGAAATTAATAATATAATTATAATTAGTTTTCTGAATGTTTCTAAGATATTTTTATTATATGTCTATTAAATGCGTATTATAATAACTTATTATAATCATGGTTCTATATAGGATGTAAAATAATTTAATATTACAGAAATGAGATAATATTTTAAAAAATCTATACACTTTTTTAATCCTATTAATATTATTTATTTATTAATATCTTATTTTTTTATTTCCTGTATATAATATAAATCTAATATCTAATCTTAATTATTTTTTTCTTTATCAAGGCGAGAGTGATGGAATCAATTCAAGTCTACGAGCTGTTCTTCGAGTTTAATCTGCGAGAAATATCAACCCTTTATTAACTCCGAGGTCAGTATTTATTATTAATTTTATTTTTAATTCAATTTAAATTAATAATTAGTTAATTAATAAATTAAATAATATGTTATTTTTCTTCTTATATTTCATGCTTCAATCTTCGTTCCTGCTACTGAATGTTGATTTGAATTCTTGATTATCTTCTCCAAACTTCATGACGATGAACTGATTGAAATACAGCTCTCCAAATGTAAGTAATAATCGTTATTTATTTAGCATGGCGCACTTTAAAATAGAAAATGTAAATATAATATTTAAAGTAAAGTTTAATATAATATAGAAAGTAGAATTAAATTACAATGATTTTTTGCTTTTGATAATATTCATTAGGAGATTATAGAGAAATTAAATTAAATTATATGACAGAATTTAGTGAGATTAGGGAATTTCAGAGTACATCTTTCAAGAAGAAGCATAGATAAAGGAGGCAGAAGAGACAAAGGTATTTTTAGAATTAGTAGGTTTCGATGCGTTATACTGGGAGGGTGGCTATTTTTTGATATATATATATATATATATAGTGTTGTTAGGAATTTTCAGGTGGTTGCCTCCTACATCCATGCATGTTCTCATCATACTAATTCATAGATTAGATTAGAATTAATAAATAAATAAAATGTGGGTGGATAAAACAAATGCCATGCTATTATTTAAGGGATGGATTGCATGAATTGCATGTCAGGTCTGAATTGTGCCATTTTGTATTACTGAGAGTGTATTTGAGGTGGATTGGATGAACGGGAATTCGGGAAGGTAATTCAGCACAGTTCCGAAATGGGATTAGCCTGAACAGGAACAAATTGTTGGTTACCTTTTGAGCGCAGGGCTTTTTCGATTAGCATGGGCTTCCATCCATATTGATGGAGGCTATGCACCCCCTTACTAGGTAGGTTTTATTTCAGGTTGCCCCGAATGTCGCTATTTCATTTCGAAATCCAAAAAATCAAAGGCACTCTCAGCTGATTCAAAGAGGCTACAGACCAAACGCCTTATTTTTTTTTAATCTTTTCTTTTAAGGCAAACTTTCTTTATTATTACTTTTTCTAAATTTCGGAAGGCGAGGCTTGGAAGGGCTAATTTATGGGGAAAGGAGGAGGCCCTATTAAATATTCAATTGTTTTTTTTAATTTAATTAATAATAAAAAAATAATTGAATATCGCGATTATTTTCTTTAACTTTTTATTTTCATTTTGAAATATTCAATTTCATAATTTAAACTGTGATATATTTTAAATATTTTACTATATAGGTAGAATTAATTATTATTATAATTTCTCAATTTATAATTAAAATGCAAACATCACAAAAAAAAATCATATATATTGTAAAAATATAACTCTTTTTCATTATTATTTCTTTTTAACTTACCAAATATAAAAATATTTTCTTTTTTTTTATTATGGAAATTATTTCATATGAATATAAATATATTGTAATCGGAATATATCTATGCTCAATAATAATTTAATATTAATAAATTATCAATTTTTTTTCTTATCATTGTACTTTATCAGTACAATATTGGAAAGAAATAAAATATATTTAAGCTTATTTAAAAAATTAACTTAATGTATAATTTTTGTTAATTATAAACATGTGGTACAGCTTATTTTAAATAAATAAATAAAATTAATCTCCTAAAAATTTTTTTTAATTTTAGCTGACTTACAAATCCCATACGATCATTTTGCTTATTCTTATGTGTATTCTGTCCCAGTGTCCCCGCAAAAATTCTCTGGGAGATAAAAATGTCTCTGTTTACATAAATAAAATATCATCCGTGAATAAACACAATATTATTCAATTTTTACCGACCGACGATGGTAAGGGATGTATTGTTTTCACACCAAATTTCACATGTGGAGATTTTTACATATCTCCACTTTGTATTGGTTTTATCCTCGGGAAAAATCATCTTCATTAGTTTTTTCTTAATTTTAAATTATATGACGTCACCCAGCCCTTCATGACGTCACAGCCTAGTCTTGCAAATATATTATAAATAAAATAAAATTAAAAATATTTATCTTATATCCATATCTGTTTTTTATTGCATTAATAGATACATTTAAATTATTTGAAATTGTTTCTGTAGATGGAAATTAATTTACTTCAAACCGTCGGTCGGTTCGGACCTGGCCACAGGTCAACTTATTATACTAGATACTCTCTTAAAATAAATAAATTTTGAAATTTTAATTTTAACATTTTAAATATCAAAGTTTAAATTATTAGTACCTGGTTATTAGCCGCCGCTCAGTCATTAAAAAAAAACTATTCCTTATTATTGGGTTTGTCTGGTAATATTAATACCTGGTTCACCGAGTCACCGTTCAAATAATTCGAAAAAACATAAAATAGTAATAAACATATACTCCAATTTTTATACTACAATTTTTTTTTTTCTAGTATAATAAGATAAGATAAGATATTTAAATTCGATTATTTTAATTTAGAGTATATATAAAGTAGTTGATTTCCAAAATTTTCTAATTAATTGATTATTTATATAAAAATTTAAACAAATTGAAATATTATTTTTTTAAATTTCTATACGATCTAATATTCTTTTTTCCAAAAGTATTTTATTCAAAATAATAATGGGAATAAATTTTTTAATAATTTTATTTGATTATATTTTTAAAGGTAATTGTTTACTTCACGGGTTTTAAAGGTAATTGTTTACTTCACGGGCCCAGCAAGGTGGGTGGCTGAAACTTACCTTGAAGGACTCCTTGAATGATTCTAAACAACTTTTTCAGATTACTTTTTTTATGATTATTTTAGTTTTATGTAATGTACCCATTGACATTGGCATTTTGACTGTTTTCTTTTTTGTTTGCCAGTAGTAGGACTCACTGTAGCTGGTGTGCAGTCTATTACCACACAGTGCATCTAAATTACAGTGTTCATTAGTTTCAAGCCTGGTTAATGCTTTATTGCACTGATTCTGTTTAAGCCAAATCTAAATTTCACTTAATAATTTTCTATTAATATTATTCTACGATTTTTGAATTATGAGACTAAGGTAACTGTTGAGGGTTCGGGTTGGTTCGGATAGGCTCGCTATGATTCGTATCTGCTAAGTGGGCTTGTCGCGTGGCTTGGTTTCGCATTCTTCTTCGAGACAACGCCTGGGTGACATATTGGATAAGATGCTGGCAAGACAACAGCTGAAAGACAACACGTTTCTCTACACAACGAATTGTATTAATTATTCTTTCTTCATTATTTACATTTCAACATGTATATCAGGATTGTATAATCGTAATGTATTATAATATAACATACTCCAAATCGAAAGGTATTTATTTAATATATATATACGAATGATTCGCTCAACGCTGGCTGAACTTTCCCAGTGACGCCATTGATGATCGAACATTCAATGCATTTATATTAAGCTTAATGACGATTTATTCTTATCTAAACAATAGGGCTATCCTACGAATCGAACGATATGTTCATTAAATCCATTCGGTTATAGTATGTCTATATCCTCATGGCTATTCTACGAATCGAACGATATGTTCATTAAGTCCATTCGGTTATAGTATGTCTATATCCTCATGGCTATTCTACGAATCGAACGATATGTTCATTAAATCCATTCGGTTATAGTATGTCTATATCCTCATGGCTATTCTACGAATCGAACGATATGTTCATTAAATCCATTCGGTTATAGTATGTCTATATCCTCATGGCTATTCTACGAATCGAACGATATGTTCATTAACTCCATTCGGTTATAGTATGTCTATATCCTCATGGCTATTCTACGAATCGAACGATATGTTCATTAAATCCATTCGGTTATAGTATATCTATAATCTCATGGCTATTCTACGAATCGAACGATATGTTCATTAAATCCATTCGGTTATAGTGTATCTATATCCTCATGACTATCCTACATTCGACCCCTTAATTATTCAAACAAACACACTCCGTCTCGCCTGCTTGCGACATTCGTGTTGTAATAATCTTCAGGGAGTTTTTTTTCCTTGGCTTCACCAAGGTTTTCTCCCTATTTGGGGCCAATAAATTCTTCAATACGCACCCCAAATTGAGTATAATTATTTATTAATACCTATTCATATCTAATCCTACTCCATACATTTATTTTAGATCAAACACAAAGGATTAAAAAACTGAAGCACGAGAATTAGGCTTAAGGACTAGTTTTCGACGAAACAAATGGTGCCTCCTGTGAGGTTATGGACTGATAATATCTACATACAACAAGATTAAAAATTGAAAAACATTTCAAAATCAGTGCCTGATCTCCATCAACATCGTGAAACGCAATTAAATAAAGATAAGTTACAAATTTAACCTATTAACAACATTGGGTCCTTTAATTCTATTATTTTAATTATTATCATTAAAATTATCATATTTAAATTTTCAATTCGAACAATTATTTCTTATAAAGATTAACAACGCTATATTTTTTAATTCCATTATTTAATTATTAGTATCAAAATTATCAATTTTAAAATTTTCAATATTATCAATTAATTCTTACAAACATTAACAACATTAAATACATCAACCATTATTAATTAATACTTTTTGTTATTATTATTAATAATATTTCAACAATCGAATTTTAATTATTATTGTTTGTTAAACACTTATTTCTAATATCATAATTACTATCATTATAAAAACCTTTCAAAATGAATAAGAAAAATATCCCCATATCACAAAGGCGCGAAAGGCTTGCTAATAAAATCAAAAAATGCGAAAATGATTTGACAACCCAAAAAATTACACACGGAATAGCAGTTTTGCAATTTGAAAAGATAACCGAACTATTTAATCAATATGATGACATCGTTGATACTCTTGAGTTGACTGACGGGGACAACGAAGAGATAAACGAGGCAGATAATGTACGCACGAATTATTTTGCCCTTTCTTTTAAATTAAAATCTACCAATGGTTGTTCTAACACAACTATGGATCATACATTTAATATAAATAATTCATTTGAAACTCAACGATTAGCCAATTTGCCGACTACTAATCTGCCTAAATTCGATGGAAATTTTGAAAATTGGCTCTCATTTAAAAATACATTTAACACTCTCATTGACGCACGAACGGACATTGATGATGTTAACAAATTCATATATCTACGTGGATGTCTGACTGGTGCAGCTTCTAACAAGCTTGCACTTTATAATATTAGCGCAGAGAATTATAAAATCGCATGGAAACATTTAGAGGATATTTATCAAAAGGAGCGAGCTTTAGTATTTAAACATTATGATGCCATTTTAGATCTTCAAAATATAACAACTCCCACTACTGAAAATCTTAATAAATTTATTGATGATGCTCGTCAACACTTGTCTCACTTAAATTCTTTAAAGGCTGCCCCAACTGATGCCTTGATCGTGAGAATCTTAGAACGTAAATTACCATCGGACATTCAAGAAAAGTGGGAAGAAACTTTTACTGATGATAATCTTCTTCCAAACTTCGATGCCTTTAGTAAATTTATAATAAATACAGCCTTTCGGCTTCACATAAAAAAACCCGAACCTCATCGCAATCTTAATAATTCTTTGAAACGCAAATACAATGACAAAGGATTCGGTTCTTACAAGACACCCAAATATAATTCATCTACACAAGCATTGGTAACTATTACTCCTAATACTTGCCTCAACTGTAAGGGTAATCATCCTCTCTATAAATGCCCAACCTTCAACTCTCTCTCGGTAGATCAACGTATAAAATTTGTGAATTCCTCAAAACTCTGCAGAAATTGCCTCCATAGTCATAAAGATAAGTGCAACTCCCTTTTGTGTAAAATTTGCAATACATTTCATCATACTTTGCTACACGTTAGACGCCCCCAAACTCGCCGCCAACAAACAATGTCAAATTCAACAAATAGCAATACATCAACCTCTAACACCAATCATTTAGCAATGTCTCATAATGATCCATCTAAATGACTAGTCACACACAATTTCACGACTTATCTTAAACATCCCACATTCCAATTAATGATGAGTGCCATTATAATGATGCAGGATTCATCAGGTAATTTCATACCAGTTCGATCATTGCTCGATACCTGTGCAAAAGCTAATCTTATCACTGAATCGTTAACACATAAATTGAAAATTCCCAAACAAACATGTTCTATCCCAATAGGAGCGGTCAATGGAATGCAAACTTTCTCAAAAAACTTAGTACGAATAAAGTGCAAATCTATGAATAATAAATTTCAAAAATCATTATCCTTTTTGACAGTTAATCAAATTTGTTTGATTTGAGTCCCAGTGAAATCTTTCCCCGTGACGCAATAACAATCCCACGAAACATTAAATTAGCAGATCCACAATTCCATTTACCACGTCCAATTGATGTTCTTATTGGCGCAGGGACAACCCTCTCTCTTCTATCCATTGGACAGATTAATCTATCAAAACATGATTGTGATCTAATTTTACAAAAAACACAACTTGGTTGGATAATAGCAAGGGGAATTAATCGGAATAATAAATCACAACCTGTGTCCTGTCAACTGACTGATCTATCTAATCAATTAACTCAATTTTGGAAAATCGAAGACCTAAATCAAAGGGACTCGAGATCTTCAGAGGATTCTATATGTGAAAATCATTACCAAATACATACTATTCGTAATCCATACGGACAATATGTTGTCAAATTATCGTTTCGTATAAATAACATTGAATTTGGAGATTCTAAAATTCAAGCTCAACGACGATTCTTATCTTTACAGAAAAGATTGAATGCTAACCCCCAACTAAAAACAGAATATTGCAAAGTAATGCAAGAATACATTGACATGGGCCATCTGATACATGTCCCCGACGTCTGCGAACCAGGATATTACTTGCCTCATTACCCTGTAATCAAAACCTCCAGCACCACTACTAAGGTGCGGGTCGTGTTCGATTGCTTCTGCCAAATCAGAGAAAGGTATCTCATTGAATGAGGTTCTATTGATTGATCCTACTATCCAAGATGGTCTATTCACTATGCTGCTACGTTTTCGATCTTACATCTGTGTTATGACTTCAGATATCGCTCAGATGTATTGACAAATCCAACCATCGTAAGTTTCAAAGGATTCTATATTATCATAATAATGTTATCAATATCTTTGATCTTCAGAGAATTAGAATTATCTTTGGAGTCTCTGCTCCATACTTCCTTGCTATTCGAACTATTAATCAGTTTGTTGATGACCAAGCTCATAACTCTTCTAGAACTTTCGAAATTCTAAAAAAGGGATCTTTATGTAGACGATCTCTTAACTGGAACCAATTCTCTGACTGAAATTCTTCGACTGCGTGTTGATATTAATCAATTGACAAACAAGGTGTTTTAATAGTTGGATGGCGTTTAAAACATACCGCACTCTCATTCACGAAAAGAAAAAACATCTAACTCTCTTACCTTCTCATCATCACGTGACCGATTTGATTATCCGTGATATTCACAAATACACGTTTCATGCCGGAATCCAAACTACTCTATCCAATCTTCGCCAGACTTTGGACTCTGGATGGTAGGGTCAAGTTCGACGAATCATTCGATGATGCATTGATTTGTCTTCGATATCGACCAGTGTTATTGCATGGAAAGATGGCAGATCTGCCTTCTGCTCGGGTCACCGAGTCAGCTGCATTTTCTCATGTGGCTGTCGATTACTTCGGTCTCCGGTACATCAAGGAATGAAAATTCCGTAATCGAACAGAGAGTTTTTTATATGGATGTCTCTTCATCTGCGTGGCCACAAAGGCCGTACATCTCGAAATAGTGAGTGATCTAACAACTGACGGTTTTTAGGATGCATTTGGACGGTTCATTGGTCGACGAGGTGTCCCATCTCACGTGTATCCTGACAATGGTACAAATTTCATAGGTGCAAACAATCAATTACGTGAGCTCTATATATTGTTCTCATCTAAATCCCATCAAGGCATTGTCAACGATTTTGCCTTGGAAAAAAAGCATTACTTGGCGATTTAATCCACCCCTATCTCCTCATTTTAGTGACATTTGGGAAGCTGAAATGAAATCCTTTTAAACATCATTTCAAAACGAGTGGTGAAAGATCAATTATTAACTTTTGAAAAACTTAACTAACTCGCTATACATCTAGAATCAATATTCAATTCTCACCTCTTGTCTTCATTATTTAACGATTTTAATGATCTTATTGCATTAACTCTTACTCACACATTCTAATCTCTCACGATACTTCCCGAAAATAATATCTCTGATGTTCCAGATTATCGTCTCAACATATGACAATTCATTACTAAGGCCAAACAGTAACTCTGGAAACGATGGCGTTTAGAATATCTACACGAACTTCAAACTCGTCACAAATGGCAATGTTCTCGAGGTAAACTCGAGATCAACCAGATTGTACTTCTCATGGACAAAAATCAACCTTGTATGCGGTGGCAGTTAGGAGTCATCGTCGACGTCCTTCCTGCAGATGATGGAATATCTCGAGTCGCAAGGGATTTTCAAACGAAAACATCACTTTGCTATGTTTTTTAACAATTAATTCATCAATACTTGTTGTTAACATTCTAAACCATTGTCCATTCTATTGTAATCACTATACATATATCTTGCTCATTGATTCGCAACGGGGGGAGTGTGTTTAAGCCAAATCTAAATTTCACTTAATAATTTTCTATTAATATTATTCTACGATTTTTGAATTATGAGACTAAGGTAACTGTTGAGGGTTCGGGTTGGTTCGGATAGGCTCGCTATGATTCGTATCTGCTAAGTGGGCTTGTCGCGTGGCTTGGTTTCGCATTCTTCTTCGAGACAACGCCTGGGTGACATATTGGATAAGATGCTGGCAAGACAACAGCTGAAAGACAACACGTTTCTCTACACAACGAATTGTATTAATTATTCTTTCTTCATTATTTACATTTCAACATGTATATCAGGATTGTATAATCGTAATGTATTATAATATAACATACTCCAAATCGAAAGGTATTTATTTAATATATATATACGAATGATTCGCTCAACGCTGGCTGAACTTTCCCAGTGACGCCATTGATGATCGAACATTCAATGCATTTATATTAAGCTTAATGACGATTTATTCTTATCTAAACAATAGGGCTATCCTACGAATCGAACGATATGTTCATTAAATCCATTCGGTTATAGTATGTCTATATCCTCATGGCTATTCTACGAATCGAACGATATGTTCATTAAGTCCATTCGGTTATAGTATGTCTATATCCTCATGGCTATTCTACGAATCGAACGATATGTTCATTAAATCCATTCGGTTATAGTATGTCTATATCCTCATGGCTATTCTACGAATCGAACGATATGTTCATTAAATCCATTCGGTTATAGTATGTCTATATCCTCATGGCTATTCTACGAATCGAACGATATGTTCATTAACTCCATTCGGTTATAGTATGTCTATATCCTCATGGCTATTCTACGAATCGAACGATATGTTCATTAAATCCATTCGGTTATAGTATATCTATAATCTCATGGCTATTCTACGAATCGAACGATATGTTCATTAAATCCATTCGGTTATAGTATATCTATAATCTCATGGCTATTCTACGAATCGAACGATATGTTCATTAAATCCATTCGGTTATAGTGTATCTATATCCTCATGACTATCCTACATTCGACCCCTTAATTATTCAAACAAACACACTCCGTCTCGCCTGCTTGCGACATTCGTGTTGTAATAATCTTCAGGGAGTTTTTTTTCCTTGGCTTCACCAAGGTTTTCTCCCTATTTGGGGCCAATAAATTCTTCAATACGCACCCCAAATTGAGTATAATTATTTATTAATACCTATTCATATCTAATCCTACTCCATACATTTATTTTAGATCAAACACAAAGGATTAAAAAACTGAAGCACGAGAATTAGGCTTAAGGACTAGTTTTCGACGAAACAGATTCTTTACTGATGTTATAGTTTTTTTGAAATTGCACATTTCTTTTTTCACTTAACTGAAAATTATACAATTGTTTAAAAGAAAAAGAAAAAAAAGCGGACTAGCGAATTAGTTTTAATTAGTTTCGTAACGCCGTCAGATAGCGTAAAAAAAGGCGGGCTAGGCACGGTTTGAATTAGTTTTAAATTAGATTCATAACACCTGTAGATAGCTCAAAAGGCGGTTTCAATAAATTAACATTGAGTGTCCAAGTCTGATAACGGATGATCTGTGGTCACCACCTTGCTCCTGACAAATTGTATGATCAACAACAAAAAATTAAAAAAAAAAATTAAAACCCTTTACACATTTGCATTCCTCACAACCTACTCTATCCAATGAACTATGACTCATTTAAAAAGTGATTTTACAATTCTTGCCATCTCCTTGATAGTAAATCAAAATTATTATTTCTTGGGGATATTCAATTTTTCAGACCAAATTAAAATTTAAGAAAATTTAAATGTCATACTATATCTTTTAAAAATCAACAGTAATTTTTATTTATTTTTTATAAATTTATATTTAATACCTGGGTTTATTATTGTTGTGTCCAATTACTTTGACATCAACGTCGGGATTTTGCATCTCTGAGTTAGATTGTTGAATATCTCTCCGATACATACAATTCTTGAAACTTAGAAAATATTCTATCTGAATTAATAAACTTTTTTACCTGTGTAGAAGTCAGTGTGAGTTTAAGATTGTCAACAACTTTCTTCTTACTACTGGGCAAAAAGGAATATTTATATTCCTTTTATATGTTATGAAAAAAAAACAACAAATATTTGTATATTTGGCTAATGAACATAATTTTTTAATCTACACTAAGGAAGCTTAGCCGAGATTTTACCGTGGCAATTTTCTATACAAGAAGTCGGCGTTCGATTCCAACTAAGAACAAATTCTTATAATAAATTCAATTTAACATTAGCTCTCTCCAGCTCCAAGAACTGTTAGTTCATAACAACTGATTCAAATTCTATACATGCGAAAGGTAATTGGAAGCCACCGCATTAACATTCCCAAGAAAAATCATCATGGCTGAGCAGCTTCTATGGCTATCCTAGTCATGATGATGGCCAAACTCCGAAGGGAGACGAAGAAGAATATGTGTCTGACTACAAATGTTTAAAGAATTTTGGGAATCAATTAATCTTTTGAAAGAAATAAAAAATAATTTAAAACGTTAATTAATAAGCTACAATCAAGTCATTTTTAATTTTTTAGAACAAAAATTAAATACATTACATTAAGAAATTTAGGATTCTGTTATTTATTAAATATAATTTGTCAACATTTAAATGTAGATACAATAGAAAACTTAAATCATTATAATTTTTTATCAAATTATTGGTCATCAAAAAATACATAAACAAAAAAAATGTATTACTTTATTTAAATAGATTTTATAAAATGTTCATCTCTTAAATGGATTTAACACTTCAGATGAAAAATAATTATCCGTCCGGCGTCGTCTTTATAAAATATCCAAATTCTGGGTCTGTTTCATCAATTATGTTCATAAAATTATAATCGTATAAAACCTGTAAATATTATAAAAACAATTGAATTTTGAATATTTAGAATATATTGAGTCATAAAAGATATATATTTCATAACAACTGATTTAAATTCAAATAATTAAAGATATCATTATAATTAAAAATAAGAAACTTGTTTTTTCCATTGAATATTATAAAAACAAATAAGTTGATAAAATTGTCAATATTTATATAATATGATTACAATGACACTAACGTATATCCGTCCTTTCGTGTGTCATGGTTTATCTAAGGTAATTTTCAATTTCATTCTCATTTGAAATTTTACAAATATTTAAAAATAATGAGATTCCAATTGAAATCTATTCTACCAATTTTAAGCATAATGAACGCACTACAGATCTTAAAAATTGTTGCAAATCATATTATATTGAAATATTCATATTATAATAGATATATCAGAAAGTCATTTCGTTTTATCTAACAAAGGATTTAATTATATTTTTCTATTAACAAAATAATAGTGCCAAAACATATTTGGGAGGTCAGTTAAAACTGATGAAGATTAAATTAAGGCATTGATTCATGTTATTGATGTTCAAAATAACTTCAAGCTGTTTAGTATATTTTAAAACACGATATATAACTAAAAAATTAAATTTCTTTCTGAACAGCCATATATAATATATATTATATAGATATCTCTTTAGAGATAAGTATTAAAGACAAAAATAAATAAATAAACATTTTGCATTTTCTTAATAAATTATGATAGATTTTAGAAAGAAGAAAGTTTTTAAATTAATTTTTAAAAATCTATTTTAACTATAAAAATTTTATTATGAAAATTTTTATTATTATATTAAATTACAAATGGAAATAAATCAATATCTAATTTAATCCTAGATTATTAATGATTTAAAAAAAACGCTTTTAATATTATTAAGGTAGAGAAAAATATAATAAATATATAATAAAAGTAAATTAGATTTTCTATTAATTGTTTTTAGAGATTTAAGTTTCTTGATTAAAAATAATTTTGTTTAGAATTAGCAAAATTATTGATATAATATAAATAAACTTGTAAGAATAATTCTATAAATAAAAAAAATAATTAAAATTTAATTATATTCTGAAAGATGTGTTAATTCTTATAAAAAATTGTATTTGAATTTTTTTATTTTAAAGAAAATACCCTATATATATATATATATATTGATGTATTTTTCGAAATGATAATAAATGTATAAATTTTTTAGTAAAATTAAAGATTTTCAAAAAATAAATTCAATTCAATTAGGATCGTTACTTTAAGATTATAACAAATTGATTTAATAATAATATCATATTCCAAATTTAAAATCCGAAACTTGTTCATAAGTATTAAAAATATTATATAATAATGAAATATGAAAATTAATTACATCCTTTTGTGATGAGTTGTAGGATGAAACAATGATCAAATTCAAAAATAAATTCATTTGTAATAGGAAACTATTTTTTAATAAATTAAAGAAAAAACAAGAAAAAATTGCAAAGATATTTTACAAAAATAGCTTAAATAACTAAACTAATATATTTGTATTAAAAACATAATTTTATTTATAATATTAAAAATAATATTTAACTGATATTATAATAAATTATAATTAAAATGAGTAAATAAATTTAGAATAAAATAAAAATATATTGAAGAAATTTGATTCACCACCTTAGTTAATTGAAAATTAATTTAATTTTCTAGTAAAACCAAGGGACAGAGTATTTTTCTATTTCTATGATATCTATATATTCAATATATAATTTTTTTTAAGTATTCACATAATAAAATTCAAGTATTCTTTACTCTAAAAGAATACCATGCCATGTTAAGTTATAAACAGGATGATAATCTTGATTTCTAATTTTAAAATGAATATAAAAAAAATATAAATATAATATATTTTTTTATAGGACTATTTCAATCAATATATTACAAAGAAAAATAATTATTTTTTATTGTATTTACTTTAAATACTAGTTTAAAATAGTAGAATATTAAATTAATTTCCAGATATGGATAAAATGTTATCGTTATTATATTAAATGTATATATAATAAAATCCTAGTAAAAACTGAGAAAATTATAATTAAAAGTGAAATTAAAATATTTTATGTATGAAAATAAAATGAACAAAATCTACTTATGTTAAATATTTAGTAAAATTGTTCAATATATTATTATCAAAATTGAATTGTGACTAAATATATAGTATCACATATATATGTATAACTTATATTTCTTATTTAAAATTAATTTCTAAAACATCCATTGACGATAGAGAGGCTTTCGAGATGATATTAGGATATGAAAGTCTCTTGGTTTGTTTTAGTTGGTAGAGTTTGGTTCTAATCTCTATGAAGAAATAACTAAATTAGATTATTTTACTAATTAATTACTTCAATTACCACATTTTCGATAGATTTATTTTATTTTTATACCTCAGTTTCAATTTGTTCTTCCATTGTCTCTTCATATTGAATTGGTTCAGGAACATTGGGGTCATGAATCGCCTCAAAATTTTCATCATTAATAGTATTTTCTTGGCAAAATGTTGACTCTTCGATAAGTTCATCCTCTTTTATATGATCATTCATATTCACTATATTTGAATTTTCTTCTCTGTAAGATTCTTTGCTTTCTTCTTGATTTTCTTCAGTTTTTTCAATGGGAGGCGATTTAGGAGGAAGGAGACCTGACGCTTGGAGAATTTGATTTACCAATGGATTTTTCGTTTGTTGTTTTTGACTTAAATCAACAACGATTACATTGCCCTGCAAAATTTTTTTTTTAAATAAAGTTATTTTCCTATAATTTAAAAAAAAGTATATTACTTGGCTTGTAGGGCTGAAATTAATTTTTTGTCCAGAGCTTAGTGTAAATTGTTTATGAGTTTGTGTTCCAGCACTAATTAATTTCTTAATAGTTTCCTGTAACATTAAATTTGTATCATTAAAAACACTTAAATTTGTCTAATTTCATTAATTTATTGTAAATAATTGCAAGTTTGATACAAAAATAATTTAAATTATGCAGTATTGTAAATGAAAAAATTAATATATATCTATAGTATATATAAAGATATAAAGTATAATTACTTGGGATATTGTAATATTTCTTGTAGATATCGCTTGAGAATTACTATTTTTTTGAACAATCACAACATTTGATTTAGATACTTGATCAACAGGTTTCGGGGATGCAGCTGATTCTATAGTGTTTGATAAAATGGAATTATCTTTAATGGAAGACGATTGCGTTGAGTCAGATATCGAAGAATGTCCTGAAAAATTTTGCATTTGAATTTATTAACTTTATAAAAAAGAAAATGTAAAAATTAATTAAAAAACCTTCTATAAGATTAATAGAATTCGATATTTCTTTAGTAATTGGTTGATTTGATGTTGAAGGAATTATTACTCGTGAATTTATAAGAGGATTTCGACTTATGCCACTGCTAGTTGAAGGCTGAGGTGTTATATGATTGTCTTTGTTCTTATTACAAATATCTGATTGAGGTTCATTATTTTTATTATTAGTTGTTCTCTAAAAATTAAAAGGAAAGAATAAACATGATTTATAATAAAAAGAGAATTTTTAAATAAACTTATAAACTTACCCCTTTTGATGTACTTGGAATTGGATCATATGATTCAGAAATTTCCTATTTAAAATTAATTAATAAAGTTTAATGAAATAAGCAAATCATTTTTCAATAATATATATATATATATATATATGTATACCTTTTCTGAAATTGTAAAATCTCTTTCTTCTATCAATCTGGGTTTCTTGAAAGGAGGTTCTAATTCATCTTGTTTATTATGATTATTTTGCTTATCTTCTTGATCTTTTTCTTTTGAAATAGTTTTTTCAGGATTTTCAATAGGTCTAATAGTTACTCTTTCATCTGGCAAAATAAATGAAGGAATTGGTAGGGTAGAATTCGGAACAGCTTGATCAGCGATAGCTGTAAAAGCTGTTTGAGGAATATCTCTTCGAATTAATGGCGTCGTTCTCCGTCCTTCGGCTTTCCATATATCACTGGTTCTTGGACCTGCAATCCTGATCAATAATAAAAAGAGATTTAATTAAAAATATTAGTTTCTATGTATATAATCTTAATATAATCTAATTTAATGATAATTACAATTCAGCTATTGCAGTTAAACAATCATCATTTACTGCTCTTCTTATTTCAGCCTTATGTCTCTCAATGGGAATATGTAAAATATTAGAGGCATCTTCAAGTAATTTTTTTCTCCTTTTTGTAAGAAGTCCTTGAGCTCTTAATGCAGTCACAAGATTACTATAAGCTTCGAGTTCTAAAAATAATTAATAATTATAAAAAGATGTCAATTAAAACACTTATTACAATCAAATATGGTATGATGAATTAATATTGAAATATATATTTTTTTATAAAATAATTCCGCAACAAAATGATTTTATAAGTTGTCTTTGAAATTAAAGTTGTTAATCAAATTATTTCAAAATGAACTATTTTGTTTTGAAAGCGATAATACTTAATGGATGTAATAAATCATTTGAAATTAAATTAGGTAAATGTTTTTAAGGGTAAATTTTAACAATGACAAATGGAAACCAAAAATAAGAAAATATGACTTTTTAATAAACTTTTATTAGAAAAAAGAAAGAAATATTGATTTTTTCATTTTCTTTTTTATTATTGAATAAGATAAAATATTATTTATATTAATTTTATCACTTAAATCTCTATAATTCATAATCAATTAAAAGATTTTAAGAATAAATTTGAAAAATTAGTTTTTGCCCTTTTCATCAAAAATAGTTTATTGTAAAATTTTTAAAATCTTTTTAATATGAATATGTTAAAAATATATTTTGTTATTAAATTAAAAATAATAAAAATTGTGCAATATTTGATTACCTAAACGTCTTAGAATCCGTATGCCTTCATGACAAGTCATATCTATCAAATTATTTTTCCTGGATAGACGTAGAAAATATTTTTTATTAACTTTTTATTAAAATTACTATAATAAACGATTTAATAAAATTACTCATTCATATGTATTGATTCTTTGTATGAAATTGTATTCTAACAAAATATAAAGAAAATGATTAAAAAACATTCTCTATAATCGAAAATAAAGTCCATTATTTATTGTTTCATTAAACTGATATCTTCATAATTAAAATATACAATCTAGATTTAATTTATATTTATAGTAAACACTTTTTTTAATTAAGAAATATACTAGAAATAAGGTTAAAAGTATTATTTATAATCGGCGGTGTAAATGGGCTAAATATTTTTAAGTTTGTCACCAGGCTGCACCTACTCAGCCCTCCCAGCTAAATCCTTGTTTAGTTTTTGGGCCACGCATAAGAGATGGAGCTGCAGGCACCCAATTTTAACTTTGCAGGCGCTCAAGAGATCGCACTGATGCAGAGCAAGCATAATTTAAAAGGGAATTTCCTTAGTCTTATAACCACAGACCATTTTATTAATGTGAATAAATTAATAGTGGGATAGGCATTACTGTTAGTTGCAAATACTCGCATGTTCACTTAACCAGGGACCATGGATTACATTAACCTAGCATAATTTATTATCTATAAACTTAATATAAATATAATACATACGTCTGCAAGGAGTTGTTGCCAATGGGGTGTCATCTACAATCTGTAACTCAGGCTGCTCACATACATCTAAAAAAACATAAAATAATTATCAATAAATATGAATTGTTCATCTGAAAACATCTTTGTTAATAAAAAGTTACAATAAAATGATGAATTAAAAATAATCCAAGAAATTTCAAACATAAGTAAAGTATATATTATGACAAATAAAATACATACGTCTGCGAGGAGTTGTTGCCAATGGGATGTCATCTACAACCTGTAACTCAGGCTGTTCACATACATACATACAGGGTACCCTACCACGGACTAATTTTTTTTTCTCCTTTGTATTAAAATCGTTGTCATCAAAATGAAGGTTGCACACACGGTAATGCTTTATTTTACTCCATGAGCTTCCTAGCAAATCAGCACGGCCTATTAGATTAATCCACTTTTCACGTAGATTATCATTGGTGGGAAAACATAACATGGGACCCCATTCTTCTCTAGGTAAAGCATTTGTTTTGCATTTTGCATAAGCACAACCTGAAATCTGCAAAAATATTAAATTATTATACATTTGATATTTTTATATAATATAATATAATATTAAATTATTAAAGCTTTAAAAACAAACATATATTTTTGTATTTTTTAAATAAAATTAAAATAACAAATATCAATGTGGTTTAATTTACAAAATTCCGTTATAAATAATATAATATGTGTATATAATTATAATAAGGTAAATAGTATTTTATTTATATTGAAAAATTAATACAAAAATTCAAATGAGAAATTCCTTAAAAAATACATTGGACGATTATAAAAAAATATAATATATATTTTTCAACATTTTATTATATTTTTTATTTATATATATGATGTATATTAAGAGAATTTTTATTAATTTTTATATATATAGAATTAATTAAAATTAAATTTAATTTTAGTTGCTGTAGATCAAACCACGTGTAATTTAAATATATAATTAATTAACATCTATATACATAAAAAATGCAAATAAAATATATTAATAATTAAAATATATATATACATAATATATATTAATAAAATATATAATAAAATATTGAGAAATATATATTAGTATATATATATAAAATATAATTAATTAAAATACATAACCAATTAAAATATATAATTAATTAAAATATATATATATTTTTTATATAATAATAAAAATATACTTACTCTGTAAACCATATTTGCTGATGTCTGCTAGCTAAATTGTTGCCTGTATTGATTATGCACGAGGTACACCTGGTATGATCATCAACATCACAAATAAAACAAATGAAATTTAAAATAAAAACTAATACTTTCTCTCCGTTCCATCGGGCGGTAAAAATTTAAAAAAATATCATTTGTTGACACAAGCGCCATCTAAACTTCTCACGCACAAATACACATAAGGTCCCCGGAAGTTTCATTAGCGAGTCCCCCACCTGCTTATAACATCATCCCCCAGTTGTGTTATCCCCAGCACAGACTATCTATAAGATGTCCCCACTCCGGGTTAAATTTTGAAGCAAAGTTTTAGCACATCGCGCCACCTGGTATCGTCCTCGGCTAACTAATTTTATAAAAAATCGGGCTTGTGTGTGTGCGTGTGTGTGATTTTTTTTTTTTTTTTTTTCTTTTTTTTTTCTTTTTTTTTTTTTAAGGAATATTGTGAATGTTGGGAATTAAAAAATTGTAGAAAATTTTCTGTTAAATGAAAAATTATCTATTTGGAGATAAATATTGGTTTAATTTCCAAATAAATAATTTTTAATTAAAATGAAAATTTTCTACAATCTTGTTATGTAATTAACATATCTAAAAGAAACGAATAATTTTTTATGTATATAAACAATATATATTTGAAAATTAATAAAAATTATAAAATTATATTTACAAATTATGTGGTGATCTCACTATTAAACATATCTTATTTACATATTGTTTTTATCATATATTGTGAGAGGTATAAATTTACACCTTTGAAAATAGTTTTATTATTAAATACACAAAACATATTATCTTGGGTTACTTTCTGAGGTATCACTCCACGGTTTAACTTTTTCTTCTTGCTTGTTGTAAAATCGCTGTTTTCATGATTAATCCATCTGAGAAATGATAACAAATAATTTTAAAATAGTTTAATATACCTATATGTTTGGAATATCGAATTTTAAGTACATGGGTTGATCGACAGGTTATAAATATGGTCTGTTTAATAAAAACTTAGCCTATTGTCTTGGATCAGGTATACGAAGAATAGTTAAATTAGAAAGAAACTCGTTCATTTTCAATAGACAACATATAATAATAATATATTCAAATATTTTATTTTATATGTACATAATTCAGTAATACTGATTATTAATGTAAATATAAATAATAATATTTAATATGGCAAATATGTAAAATTTTGTAAATAAAAAAAATATTTAATAATATATTAATAAATTTAATATTAATATAAAATAATTTATATAATAAAATTTTACTTACTGTAGGCATGTTTGCAATTGCTGCCTTCGGATTTCGAATTTTTATGCACGATGTAGTCTGTGGCGAGGGGACAATGACACACATGGACTCACAACTGGGGGATGATTTTACAAGTCTAAGAAAATAAATTCAAATTTTATCTTCTGCAGTAGTGCGATCTCGAGAGCGCCTGGGGAGTTAAAAATTGGATGCCTGCAGCGCCAACTATTTATGTCCTAGAACACTAAAAACATGGGTTCAAAGGCTGCCTAAGAGTGGGATGGACCTGATCCCCAGTCTCCCCAGTTATCCCCTCATCACAGACTACCTCGTGCATACAAATTCGAGATCAGAAGGCAGCAATTGCAAACATTTAATACAATATATGAAAAAAACAATATGTAAATAAGATATGTTTAATTGTGAGATCATCACATAATTTGTAAATATAATTTTATAATTTTTATTAATTTTCAAATATATATTGTATATATACATAAAAAATTATTCGTTTCTTTTAGATATGTTAATTACATAAAAAGATTGTAGAAAATTTTCTGTTTAATGAAAAATTATTTATCTTATCTTATTATGCTAGCTAAAATTGTATATATGTATTTATCTATATATATTGGTTCTCAAAAACCGCTCTAACGATTTTTTTCAAATTCACACTAGATATAGTATTTATAAAGAAAAATTAAGTTTTATTGATGATATCTCTTGAAACATACAGCTTCATTATTAATTTCTTAATTGAAAATTATATATGGAAAACGTCAAAATTTTTAATACTGCCTGCTAAGACAGTAAAAAAATGACAATTTTTTATCTAAATACATATAGTCCAGCGGTTGGACTGATGTTTTAACGAGTGGATTTCGTCGGTTCGAAACTCGCCGGGTGAATCGTTATTTAAAAATGAAAATAATGATTTTGTTATTTTTTTTTCTTTTTATCTATTGTTTACTTTTTAATAAATTACTATTCTATATTTATTTATTCATTGTTCTTTTATTAATAAAGTTTTAGATAGTTTTATAAGTTTTAATATTTTTTCAATAAAATATTATTCAATATATTTATTAATATTATTTTATTTATTATTATTGAGTACCCGAAGTTCCATTCATTTTAATCAGATTGATGCAATGATGCAACAGTTAATAATTGTAATATTGTAATAAATTTCTATCTTGAAAATTGTTACATATTATTCAGGATATTTTAAAAACTATTTCTTTCTTTAATTAATATTCATTTTTTCTATAAGTCAGATATATTTCCAAATATTAAATAATTTTTGAAGTGAAAACTTCTTTAGCGGCGTTGAGCACTTTTGCGGGATGGGGAAAAAGTATAGAACTCGCGTGATCGTGACCAACACCATGAAACCATCTGCTTTCAAATTTCTTATAACAGAGCGCGAAATTTGAATTGTCATTAGAACTGTTTTATAATTCTTATCTCTAACATATAAATATATATTTATTATGTAAAGTTCATTTCATATATACATATATAATCAAAATTATACGAAATGAACTTCACATAATAAATATATATTTTATGTTAGAGATAAGAATTATAAAACAGTTCGTATTGCAATATTTTAAACAAAGTTGTGTATTTATATATATATAAATATAAGTTACAAATTTGTTTAAAATATATGTTTAAAATAATATATAAGTTATATATATATACATGCATATGAAATTCATCTTTCTCGTGAAATAGCGCGAATTTCGTCTGTTTTAAAATTTCTTACGCAGAAGTTTTCACTTCTGTCGGCCAGTCCCACGACTGCCAATTTTGCTTTTTTAATTCCGAAAAGCTGCAAAGCACGTTTTTTTGTCTTTAGTTTGTTTTATAACCACTTGGGGCGCTAAACAGTTTTTCAAAAAAACACTATAGAAAAAAAATATATGTACCTATATATTATATATTTATGTATTATTGAGGAGCACAAGTTCATTAATTTTAATCAGATTGATGCAAATGTGTAACATTTAATAATTGTAATAAATAATTAAAGAATTGTGTATCAATATTTTTTAAAGGGTAGAGCGAGAGCTCGGTGTCCCAGGTATTAATATTACCAGCCAAATCCAATAATAATGAATCATTTTTTTTAACTTAAGTACCGAGCCGAGGCTCGGGGTCCCGGTATTTGGATATTAAACCAATATTTATCTCCAAATAGATAATTTTTCATTTAAGAGAAAATTTTCTACAATTTTTTAATTCCCAACATTCACAATATTCCTTCATAAAAAAAAGAAAAAAACACAGACACACACATAAACAAGCCCGCTTTTTTATAGAGTTTTTTTATAAAATTAGTATTGGGTCAATGACAAGAGATGGCGCGATGTGCTCAAATTAGGTTTCATAATTTAACCCTTATAGATAGTCTGTGTTTGTCACACTTTGGTGTATTTCTAATTGGGAATTTTAACAAAAAATCACTAAAGAGAATGTCATGACACCATCAGATTTTTTTAAATCCTATCTTTACATTTATTTGAGACATTTATAATCGGATGTTCTGTGTTTGTAATGTTCAATAGAACCTGTTTTGCCAGTATTTCCAGGTGTTTATCTTATACTAATTGCAAATATTCTAAAATGTTACCAGCTTATATTCAACATCATGAGGGAGATGAAAATTTTAAGTTGTTTTTTCATTTAAAAAGTGATGAAATCAATATTAATAAACAATTAATATTTTCACGTAAAATAAATGAAAAAGTGGTTGACTTTATTAGTCGAATCAAAAGTAAAATATTAATTAAAAAAAAGAAAAAGAAAAGGAAAGGGCAAGAAACAGATATTGATAATGAATTTGATTTAAATATCCGATTATGTGACGAATCTGAACAACTGATTAATGAAAATACAACTTTTCATGAGATATTTCGCAGTCGACAAAATGTATATTTAAAAATTTTAAATCTAAAATACGAATTAAATCTTAATTCACCTATGATTGAAACAATTGCCTTACCTAATTCAATGATGGCCAATTTTCCAACTTATCCATGTAAATTCCAAGCCGAATTTACAAATGTAGATGAATCTGAATTTATTTGGAGTAAAAGTGTAAATATAGAAAAAGCTGGTAATCCTCATATTCTTTCTAAATGGGTAGAAATAGGAACTGGATATGTTTTTATACCAACCAACAAAGACATTGGTTGTAACTTAAAGCTAACATGTATTCCTAAAAATGAAGGTAAGGAAGGTCCAAAATTCGATGTATTTTCTCAAAATTCGATAGATGCGGGACCAGGTCCATGTCCATTTGAAACCAGACATCAATTCACCAAAGAGAGACTTGGTGGAAAAAAGTATTATCAATATTTTTCTACACAATAATATGATTGATTGAAAATAAAATTCAATTTTTCAGATTTCGTATTATGACTTATAATATCCTTGCTGACTTATACGCAGAAACGGAATTAGCCTGCACTGAATTATATCCATACTGTGCTCCATATGCTTTGGGTATTGATTATAGAAAACAACTTCTATGTAAAGAGATTTTAGGTAAAATACATTCAAATAAGTAATTGGTTAATCATAATGATAGGATATATTTTACAATTTCTAAATATTTATCAGAGAAACTTTTCTTTCAATCCTTTAGTTCAGATCCATTCTTATCTCCAGTATTTTCTTTTTCATTTTTACTATCTCGTAATTGGATGTTGAGATTTTGATTAAAAACAATGTTGATATAAGAAAAAAAATAAATTAATAAAGTGTTTTTAATAAATAATTACTACTTTTTTTTAGTTTATAGAAATTTATTATTATTATAATTAATTTTTATTTTATTTAAATAATTTATCACGTTTTGGTATATAAAGAAATAATATAATCAAATTTATTTTCTTTACTGTGTCCAAAAATTAGTTGGATATTTGGATTTTGAATAAAGACAATTTAGTACATTTTTACTATCTCGTAAGAGATAGTATTGCGATCACGAAAATTTTCGATGTTGAGATTTTGATGTTTTTATACGTTTTGAAGGTTCCTGAATCATTTTCACTAAGGTTGAGAAAAATGTCTGCCTGTGTGTGTGTGTGTGTATGTAACTAAGATTACGCAAAAACTGTTTGAGCTAGAATGATGAAATTTGGTACATGAACATTATTCAAAATTCGTAGTTTTCAATCAACTTTTGAGAAATGTAGCTCAACCGGAAGAGGGTCATTACTTACAACGTTTTGATTTTTTTTCCTCTAAAGTGACCGTAAAAATAAAGATACATGTTTGATAATTTTTCACATGATTAATAATTGTATAAAACTGCTATATATAGAATTTCAGCTTAATTGATTCGCTGAAATTACCAGAATTAATTTTTTAACACTGCAAATCTCACGGGCCAACACGTGACGTGATGCCATCAACAAAAAGCCAAACATGCGCTGGATTAATATTTATTATTTATAATTTATAATTAATTAAATTTAATTTAAATATAATATATTATGTTATTTAATCCAATTCAAATTGCGAGATAGTCGAGTGGAGACACTCCAGCTAATTTTATCATATGGACTGAATTTAAGCATCAACATCCTAGACCTAAACATATAATCATATAATCTAAGCTAATTTTATCATATGGACTGAATTTAAGCTGAATTTAATCATACGTCTCATTTTCTCTCAAAACTTTTGAGATTTAATTTGTAATAATTTTAACATTTAGAAATTTTTTAGATGACATACTTATTTACCTCATAAATGTTTTAATTTTTCAGTATATTTTCTTAGTTCAATTAAATAAAAATCTTTAATCTATTCAAAATTTATTAAAATTTAAATAAAAAATAATTGTTCTAATCACATTATACTAAAAACAATGTAAATGCAATTTTAAACCAATTCTACATTAACTTATTTTTTGAAAATTGTAATATTTTAATTCTATAATATAAATTTTAAAGAATTTAAAAAAATAAAAACTAGCTTTCAAAATAAATTGTTCAAATTATAATTTTCTTTTTCTTTTTTGTTTAGATTTAAAAGTTTTCAATTAACTTTAATTTTAAGAAGATTATGTTTTATTAATTATTCTTCTATCTCATAATATAATAATTGGAATCATATTTTTTAGGTTACAAAGCTGATATAATGTGCTTTCAAGAAGTGGATTCCAAAATATATGATTTCGATCTTATTCCAGTTTTATCGAAAAATGGAGCTCAAGGGGTATACACTAAAAAAGGAAATGTTAGCGAAGGGTTGGCTTGTATATTCCAAAAAAATCGTTTCAAGTGGGTTCACAGTTATTTTTTAAAGCAATTAATAAATAAAAATAATTGACTTTTTAAATAATACTCAATCAGTAATTTATATGTCAAATTATTAACTTATTGATTTTCACTAAATTTTAATTATTTTTAGTCTCTTATATTCTAAAAGTATAACCCTTTCCGAAGAGATTCAATCGAATCCATTATTTACCGATTTATGGGTTAAAATTCAAAATTATCAAGCATTTACTAATCGTTTTGTAGCACGTACAACAAGTCTTCAGGTCAATATTTAATTTTTTTTTAAATTTACAAAATTAAAAATAAAACTTTAATACTTAATACTTAATACTTTAGGTAGTAATCCTGGAATCAGTTGATAATAAAAATCAAATTCTTGTAATTGGAAATACCCATTTATATTTCCATCCAAATGCTGATCACATTCGACTTTTACAAGGAGGCATGTGCATTCTTTTTCTTGAAAGTGAAGTAAAAGAATTAAAAAAACAGGTATTTCTATTTTTGTTATCTTTTTATAATAAACATAAATTTAACATTTTTTAAGAAATTACTATATGAATGCTTCGAAAATTATTTAGAATTTTAAATATAGAACAGATAATTTACCCAACCGAATAAATAAATGCTTTGATATATTTTAATAAATTTATTTGCCAAATATATACAGCGTCAAGTGAAAGCTCAATCAAACTTTCTATGAAATCATCAACTTTTCCATAATTTATCCATATTCACAAATAAAGTTTGCAAATAAAAATTGAATAAAATAAGGTTTAGTGTCTTTTGTGAGGGGCTGGGATTATGAAAAGCGATCATTTCCTCGGTTGGTGTAAACTCAATAATTTTATAAAAGAATTAGTTCTTTAAGGTGATATATAATAAAATTTTGTTACAATTTTTTTAGTTCCCTGACAAGGAAATATCGGTTTTATTTTGTGGTGATTTTAATAGTACTCCTGATTGTGGCGTTTATCGTTTGATGACAACAGGTGAAATAAATGAAAAATGTATAGATTGGCAGAGTAGTAAGTAATTTATATATTTTTTTTATAAATTAAATGTATGCATTAATAACTTATAAATAATTCTCCATTAAATATTTTTCTCCGTCTTTTCTTCTAATCGTGTCATAATCTTTTCGATTTTATCATTCTAATTATCAATCCGGGGTTATATCATACGCTATTCAATCTGCATCACTAGAGATTTCCTCAATAAATGTTACCATGAATTTTATATTTAAACATAAGTAGTCTAATGATAATTGATTAACTTTTAATAAATATTTGAAATTATATATTCTATTGCAATTATAAGGATTAATAATTAAAATATTCTGTGATAATATTTTCAGTGCCTGAACAACACGTAGAAGGAGTGGGAATTAATCATACCATTTCTTTGAAAAGTGCTTGTGGGACGCCTAAATATACAAATTTTACTGCTGGTTTTTCTGGATGCTTAGATTATATCTATTATCAAACTGATAATTTACAAGTGTCTCAGGTAAAATTAAAATAATATAAATTATAAAATTAAAATTATCTTGTATGTGTTATATATTTTAGGTAGTCCCATTGCCCTCGGATGAAGAGTTAGTTCAGCATACAGCTCTTCCTAGTATTGTGTTTCCATCTGACCATTTAGCGCTTGTAACAGATTTGACATGGACCTAGAGCATCACACACACATAATGCTTAAATTCAATTTAAAATTGAAAATAAATTATAAATTTATTTATTCAATTTTTAATCATCAATTTACTAGTTTTCTTTTTTTAGTTTTATTATATTAAATTAACTTGTCTCTTTTAAGCTTTATTTTTATTATTATATTATTTCAAATAAAAATAATTTATAAATATAAATATTTATTTTTTTATATATAAAATATTTTAGTATTATTTTTTACCTTGCATGATATATTAATTTTCTAAAACCCCTTTCCAAATAATACGAAATTACATTCCGGATCACAATTTGTGCTGGTATTTTAGATGGATCTGGTCTACCTACAACATTGTTTATAATAAATTCTATATATTTAATCAGGTTGTAAAAATGAACATGTCACTTCTCGGATTTTGATGATACTTTGAGATAAATAAATATTTTTTAAGTTTGACAGATTAGCTGATTATGAACGTAGAAATGAGAGAAGCCATTAAGTAATGTTTTATTGACTAATTCATTAATTATTCACTTATTCACTAATTTTCGGTTCGGTTTGTATATAGGGAAATTATTTAATTAATTTTTTAATTTTTCTATATCCAATCTGAACTGAGAAAAACCCCAAAATTAGTGGTTCTCTCTGCTGGTCAAAGTAGTCTTACTTAATTTAAATGTGAAAATATATTATTATGTTTAGGCCTAGGTATAATTGAACCCTTTTCCAATTGATGGTAGTACAGGTTATGTTTATTCTTAAGAAGCCATAATCGCCGTCTTTTTACTATCTCGCCATAAATAGTATTGCGATCACGAAAATTTTCGATGTTGAGATTTTGATGTTTATATACGTTTTGAAGGTTCCTGAATTTCCTCATTTTCACTAAGGTTGAGAAAAATGTCTGTGTGTCTGTGTGTATGTATGTAGAAAAGATTACGCAAAAACGGTTTGAGCTAGAATCATGAAATTTGGTATACGGGAATTATTCAAAATTCGTAGTTTTCTATTAACTTTTGATTGTATATATGTAGCTCTTTCTCTACCTACAACGTTTTGATTTTTTTTTCCTCTTAAGCTGACTGTAAAAATATAGATATATGTTTGATAATTTTTCACATGAACAAAATTTGTTTAAAACTGCTATATATAGAATTTCAGCTTGATTGAATCGCTGAAAGTACCTGAATTAATTTTTTAACACAACAAATCAAGCGCCAGCACGTGACGTGGTGCCATCAACAAAGGGCCAAACACGCGCTGGTTTATTAAATATTATTTATTAATTTTAATTTATAATTAATTAAATTTAATTTAAATATATTATATTATTTAATCCAATTCAAATTGCGAGATAGTCGAGTGGAGACACTCCAGATTTTTTTTATAACTATAGCATCTGTCAACAATATTAAGTCTTAAAAATTTGATTTGATAAAATTTTTTCATGTCAATTTTTGGGCCTATAATGCGGAAAACATTAATGTTTTGTTATCATTTGAAGAAAAATGTGGCAGGTTTACACTAGTTATATTATATTTCCACCATGACTTGAACCTTGACTTTTAAAATATTATAATATAAGGTAGTATTTTAAAGTAAATAATAAAAACAATGCATTTTAACATAAATCTTTTATTTCTCTTTAATTAATTTATTTAGTAGATCATGTAAGGGACATACAAATTTGATAGCTTTTTAGTTGTGCAATTTTATTTAAAGGAAATATAAACAAATATATTTCCATTATCCCTTTATTTATATTTTGAATAAACGCCTAACTGACCTGCAAATTTTCTGGCCTTTTATATTGCAAGAAATGCATTTTTACAGGAAGATAAGAATTATTTACATTTTCTTATTTATACTGAATAGGATTATCGAGATCTCTAGCTTAATTTTTTTTACAAAAAAAAATGTCTAGAAACTTTAAAATATTTAGTAGGCATCATAATGAATTTTCTATATTTTTATGCCTCAATTTTGTCTTTGAAAGCTAGAAAAATGGAATGTTTCCTATCAAGATGAAAAGTTCATTTTGTTGACAAAATGTTCATAATTGGGAGAATTTTGTTTAAAAATTATTATAATGGAAGATATATATATATATAGACTAGTAAAAAAAAAGAAAAGTATTTAGCAATACCCCCCAAATAAAAATAAAAATATTTAAAAAAGACTTATAAACACTTAATATAATATATAAAATATAATAGATAATATTTAAATTACTAAAGTTTAATTGCAAAAAAAAATATTTTTAAAAATAATTTAAAATGTTTAATAAAATCGATGAATTGATTGCTTATGAAAAATCACATCATTTACACTTTTGCGCACTGTTTAGGTGCTATGTAATTATGATCAAAAGGAAATAATAGTCACATTTTTTTAAATAGAGAAATAAAAAAAGAGGTTAAAAGTATTTGAAATTAATCTTAAATAATATTAAAAGGCACTAGCTGGCACGAGATAGTTTCTTGAGCACATTAACGCCTTTTTCTTGATACTCTTGCTGTGTAATCCAAAAAGTCTCCCGATCTTTCATAACTTCTGCTAAAACAGCACCTCCAATGAAAACCATATCTTTCCGCCGAGGAGGATCTTCAATACGGATTTTAAATTTCTAAAAAAACAAAGGATTTATTAATATATATAATTCAATCAATTTGTAATATTTTTGGTGTTATAATTTTATATCCAATGAGTAAATATTAAAAAAAATAATATATCATTAGATAATTTCTATCAAGTAAATAATTCAGAGAGTTTTTAGTTATTAATTACAGTCTATATTTTTTAATAATTTAAAACGTTTATCCACTTATTAAATTATTTTATCAAAATGATAAATAAAGATAAAAGCTAGAAACTGAGAAATAGAATACAGTTATATTGTCAACTTTTGTTTATTTAATATTTTATTAAAGAAAAAATTGATTAATAGATTTATTTAATAATAAAAAATTTACTATAAGGGTAAATTACCTTAAATTACTTTTAATTTAAACGAAAATATTAAAAATATTAGGAAAAAGAATGAAACAATTATTTATATTTCATGTTTACAAACAATAATTAAATTTTGATGTTTTATTTGGTTAATATTTTTACTTACTGAAAGTTTATCGATATCATTTTTCAATACTCTTTCAAGATATAGTTGCTTAATTTCCCGTTCTAAACGACTTGGGAGTCCAGGATACATTGTTGAGCCTCCACTAAGCACAATATGTTTGTACAATTCACTTCGCATGTCGATATCTGCTGCTTGAATCGTACTGAACACAAGCTCTGCAATACCTTGCCCTTCCACATTAATAAGATGTGGTTGAAAAAGTGCCTCAGGTGCTTCAAAA
This sequence comes from Labia minor, assembly GCA_963082975.1. Classification (NCBI taxonomy): domain Eukaryota; kingdom Metazoa; phylum Arthropoda; class Insecta; order Dermaptera; family Spongiphoridae; genus Labia; species Labia minor. The sequence goes on along the minus strand of OY720346.1, from coordinate 20,783,185 downwards.
CGTTCACCTCCCACTTTAATTACTCTTCCATCAGGTAACTAAATAAAAAAAAGATTATATCAATAAATATTTCTAGTGATATTAAATTTAATAAAAATTATTTTTTTACAAAATATAAATATATATGGAATTTGTCATTTGGTGTTAATTAAATAGTTTATTATAAATTAATCTACTTTTGAATATTTAGAAATATTAATTATTAATTATAAAAATAAAAATTGAAAACTTACCGTATAGGGTTCTACAAGAACAGTTGTCTCAAGAGCTAATTTTTGTTCTGTTTCAATATTATAACCTATGTAACAAAGTTTCTCCTTCATAATTCGTACAGTTTCAAAATCAGCTGAATGATTAAATGCATAGCCTCTTAAAAGAAGAAGCTAAAAGAACAAAATATATATAAAATATATGTGTATTAAAGTATTAAAATTCTGACAAGAATACCTTAATTAAATATCGGGTAATATCCCGTCCAGCGATATCAAGGCGTCTTGTAAGATGAGGGAGAGCAAATTCCTCATAGACAGGACAAATGTGCGTTACTCCATCTCCACTGTCGACAACCACGCCGCTAAGCAATCCTTGTGCATAAAGTGTGAGCACGGCTTGTACTGCTATATAAGCACCACTGAAGCCATATTTTTCAAACATTACCTGAAAAATAATAAATGATTTTTAGGAATTATTTTATTAAATTATCTAATTAAATGATTTTTAAAAAAAAGAGTTTTATATTTTGAAATAAACGGGGCTCGCGTAACTTGAATTAGAATCAAAGATTATCTTCAGGATTATGTTTGATAAAAAAAGGGATAACACCTTAAGTAGTGCACAAACCAATTGTTATAATATATAAATATGTTCATGTTAAAAAATAAAAATAAATAAAATTGATAGTTTTGCCTCTTTCAACTAATAACATATTATCAATAATAATAAAGATTTTTTAAATATACTTACTTCTATCATTTTTTCTCGATTTTTAGTAGGATTCATTGGAGGTTCTGTCAAAAGTATTTTACATTCCCTAGGATCTATATTCATTTTCTCAGGTCCAAATGTATAATCCCATACATGACACATATCTTCCCAATTTCTGAAAATAATAATTTATATATACATGTTTACAAATTTAAACATATATTAGTGATTATAGTTTTACCTGACAATTCCATTTTCCATAGGATAATTAACTTCAAGCATTGATCGTAATTTGCTCGCTTCGTCACCAACCATTAAGTCCTGTAAAAATCATTTATTTTATCATATAAAATAAAAAACAATAAAGTAAATGTAAAGGGGCTGTAATTAAGTACAATAATTTAACAAAAACTTATTTTTAATATAACTTAAAAAATAAATTAAATTGTTACTTAAATTAAACCTATATAAAAATATTATAAATTAAAAAACAAATTAAAAATGAAACACATAAATATTAGAACAAATAGTATTATTTGAGAATTCGAAATTCTTGATTTGTTTAAATATTATTTCAATTGTGTTATTTACATTGATAAAGTGTATTTACAAAAAATAAATTTGATTTGGTATCACATATTAAATTGGGAAATACTTACAGGAACATGTTCATATCCCTAGCAGCATGAAAAAATAAATATTTAAAAAAATACATTTCAATTAATTTTTTATTTTGAGAAAAATATTACAAATTTTTATATACATCCATGCAAATGCTATCTAGATATTTTACGATACACTCATGCAAAATACTTCAAAAGACTTTTTCAACCAACTACTAACAATGGGGTAGAATAAATAAATGATTAATTTTATGATTTCGAAATTTTTTTTTAATTATTTCAAGAGTTGAATATACCACCACTGATTGGAATTGAAATAACATGCTAATAGTCAACAAAACAAAAAACCAACTGAAATAAAAAAAATACATAACAATGAGTAGGTCTTACAAGTACGATGTCTTGCTTACTTTGACATACATATCCTCCTGAAAGAAAAAATTGATTGTGGTTTGTTTTTATAATAAATTAAAGATCAGATGATTTCGATTAGAAAAATAAACATATTTCGAATATAACAACTATATTAATTATAATATATAAATAATTGATATAGTATGTCTTAACGAAATCATCTTAATTATATATAAATTTAAAAAATAAAATAACCATTAAATATTTAAATAAATTTAAATATTATATACATAATTCTTGATAATTTAGAGCTTATTTAAATGTTAAAAATATTTAGTTTTTTATAGAATTGTCAAATCACCAATAGCATTTTTAGTAAATTTGTGTTATAAATGAAAATAAGTTTTTATATTTGACTTTAACGACATTTTTTAATCATTGTGTTAAATCTTCCCTCATTCAGTCAAATATCAAACTTAACAAGTTTCAAATCTAAATAAATAATAAACCATTTGATTAATTAAAGTAAAACAAAAAAACAGAAATATGAAAATATGAGTTATTCATGATTAGTTGGAATCTATTCAGTAATATCGTTATGAATCATCATTTTATTTATATTTATAATAAAAAATCAAGCAAATATATGAGTTTAATTTAAATCCCTTTAGTATTTATAGTTTATTTATATATAAATTCTGTATTTTTGATTATACCTTAACTTCGATATCTCCAATCTTGTTGACTGCTCGAATGATCGGTCTTCCAACCATCGATGGAAAAATATGTGCTGGAAAATTGGAGCCTGCGTACCCACATTTAACAAACTAAAACAAATAATTTTATTTAAATAGATTTATTTTTAATTAAGTTTAATGATTTAATAATCATTGAATGTTATGATGATAAATCAATTGATGTTTAAATCTGACAGGTTAAGTCAATTACAATGTGTCAGTCATCCTATGATAATGTAACATTGAAATAATTATAAAGAAATAAATTGGATAAGTTACCCCTGTTCCATTATCGCACACGATTACTTTCCGTCCTTGACTATCCATTTTATATGATTTAAATATTTCTAGAAAAATAAATATTCTACCGGCAACATCTATATGGTAACCTGCAACTGTCTCCTGGAGCACTCCCTGTTGGGTGGGTCCGATGACGTCACAGCCGCTTCCTGAGAATGCCACATTCAAAAAGCCCGATAAAAAACAAATAGATAAAGAAATAAAAGCAATAGAAAACCGTTATTTTCCTTAAGTAAATAATTCCTTAATCTTAAATAAAAATCAATAATTAATTAATTATCTAAAATTATCTATTTTTGTCGTTCATATGGGTAAGGTCATCCCTATTTATGAGTCTGTATAAAATTTGCTTAGTCAAAAAAAATAAATATATTGAGTATGGAGAAATTTCTTTTTTTTACAATTAAATTAATTTTTCTGATATTGTTTGCTGTTTTTATTGTGATGTATATATAATATTAAGAATTAATGAATAAAGAGGGCAAGTATCTTTTTGAGATAGTAATTTCTTAAACTGCTTATTTCATCCTAGAGTTAAAATTATTTTCTTTGAGATCAAAATGATAGTATATCTGTAGTGAGTTTAATATTTGAGAAAATATATTTTTATAATAAGTTTTTGAATATTATTTAATTTAATTTTTTTATAAAAAAATAAATTTATAAAACTTTAAATGATTGAAAGAGAAATGTAATGGTTGTCTTCTATTAATAAAAGAAAAATATGGAATAACAATTTTTTCTTTATTAAATCTTTCGAGTATAAAATTTATGAATTTTTATTGTTTTATTCTATAAACCCTTTTTAACATTTTAATAATATGTTTTTATTAATATAATAAATCAATACTTGTTTTTAAAACAATTAAACCTAATCAATTAAATATTTAAATTTTATAAAATATAAAAATAAATCATTACAAAAAACAATCGAAAAGAAATTTACAAACAAAAATGTAAGAAACTCGTAAACAATTAAATAGATAGTATAGTTAGATATAATAATTTGAACATATCAAATGAATTAAACAAAATGTTGATTACAAATACATGGATAGGATTATTCATATAATAATTCTGAAAGTTTTTCGGCTTCTTTTTCTTTAATAAAGTTATTTTTTCTATTTTTTCTAAGTCTGAAATAAAAAATAAAATCATTAAAATTATATATCAATCTTTATAAATATATATAGCTCTCTAGTCCTATAATTTGATTTAATTTTAATTCCAAAATTTGCTTAGTCAAATATATTGAGTATAGAGAAATTTCTTTTTTTACAATTAAATTAATTTTTCTGATATTGTTTGCTGTTTTTATTGTGATCTATATATAATATTAAAAATTAATGAATAAAGAGAGCAAGTTTCTTTTTGAGATAGTAATTTCCTAAACTGCTTATTTCATCCTAGATTTAAAATTATTTTCTTTGAGATCAAAAATGTGGTACTGTTTTTCGTTAGCCTGCCATTACATGCTCAAAATGATATATTTTTATTTATTTTACTATAAGGTTTTAATATATAAAGCTTTTGGCATTAAATTATTTGTTTTATTCAATATTTGCGCTATATTTGGAGATGGTAATAATGGCGCCATATATGATTTTCAAATTGTCCCGAGCTAACGGAATTATAAATATATAAAATATTAAAATAGTTTAAAATTGAATTTACTATATAAAAAATATCAATTAATAATTATATACCTATAAATATATATTTTACGTGATTTATTTGGACACATCGGATACGGATGGTCTGTGGAACACATGTTCCAGTTCCAGTTATTAGTGGAGAGATGAATTAACTCTTTGTTATGGCATACATGCTTATCCAAATTATTTTGATATCGATAAGACTTTAAATATTTATTAAAGTTGATAGCTTTGGGATCCCAATTTAAATGGTTCATCAAAAGTGGGAATTTTTCTCTGAAATAAATTTAAAAAAAAAGTTAATTATATATTATTAAATTAAATTATATAAGTTTTATTTTATTTATATTTTATTAAATAATTTTTAAAACTTACGAAAATCTTTTTCGAATAATTGGAAAATCAGTAAAGTTTAATTGTAATGTATATGGTTCGCTTAAGGGTTGAGAAAATCTAAAATATTTAAAATAACAAATTAGGGAATAGTATTTTTTATATAATAAATATATTAAAAGATAATAAGATATTTGATAAAATTTTATAAATTAATTATTATCATAGTCATAGCCAATTAAATTATATAATTAAGAAATTGATTGTAAATGAAATGTAAATTCTAACCTATAATTGCTTTTTTGAAAATCATATATATTTTCTCTGGTGTATTTTATCTTTGGAATCGGCTTTTCTTGTTCAAAATCACATTCTACACTAAATGTTTTCAATTCTTGAGAAGAAGGTACAGAAATCAAGGTCATAGGATCTCGATCAGAAATTGAGTTTTTTTGAGAATGTATACCCTTGTGTTTTTTATTAAATGCTGAACAAACCACATTTTGTTTATCAGTTATTACTCCAGATTCGGTAAAAATTTGGTTATTTTTTTTATAATGATTGAGCTTGGAAATAATACATGTTTCAAAATTTGCAAAAAGTTTTTTTGGTCGCCCTCTTCGTTTTTTAGGAGTATCCATTGAAATAACTTCATTGATTTTAGGTGAATCAATCAAATTAATTTCATTGAATTTAGGTGAATCAATCAAATTAATTTCATTGAATTTAGGAGAATCTATTGAATTTATTTCATTGATTGACAATTTGTCAAATGCTTTCTGTAGATTTGAAGTTGAAATATTATATTCTATTATTGAATTGCCCATTGAAATTTCACTCATGTTTGGAATATTATTATGATTTTCATTATAATATACATTTCTGTTCATTTGATCCACTCGAAAGATGTTATGAACTGTATTAGGATGGTACACAGGTTCTGGAGATTCTACCCGATACAGTTCTGCATGATCAGGCATCTCAATATTTGGTTCTTTTAACTCCAAATTCATATTTGTTATAAAATTTGATAGGAAACTTGTATTTATATCTAAAAATTAAATTTAATTAGAATTAATAACAAATATAATAATTAAAAAATTTAAATTTATTTATATTTAAATTTCTTAAAATTCAAATACTAAAATTATTTAACTATGGAACTCCTTGGTTTATAATTTATATTAAACTACGATAGGAGATTTAATTGTAATTGTAATACATTATTTTTTAAAAAGAAATATGAAAAGCATTTTGTGAGAAAGAGGCGGATTAACGTTCACTCCGGATTAATTTCTTTCTTTCAAAATTCATCCATTTATATTACAATGTTTTAGAGATTAAATTTAAAAATTGTGAAAATAATATTTAGAATTTATGAAAAATTAAAATACATCGTGTGTAAATAATGTACCTATATTCCTATATTAAATTACATGGCAGATCTGCCTTTTTCTCCTCAATTTCAAATTTAAATTAGCTGGAGTGTCTCCACTCGACTATCTCGCAATTTGAATTGGATTAAATAACATAATATATTATATTTAAATTAAATTTAATTAATTATAAATTATAAATAAAAAATATTAAACCAGCGCATGTTTGACTTTTTATTGATGGCACCATGGCACGTGTTGGCGCGTGAGATTTGCAGTGCTAAAAAATTAATTCTGGTACTTTCAGCGATTCAATCAAACTGAAATTCTATATATAGCAGTTTTATACAATTATTAATTATGTAAAAAATTATCAAACATATATTTTTATTTTTACGGTCACTTTAGAGGAAAAAAAATCAAAACGTTGTAGGTAATGACCCTCTTCCGGTTGAGCTACATTTCTCAAAAGTTGATAGAAAACTATGAATTTTGAATAATGTCCATGTACCAAATTTCATCATTCTAGCTCAAACCGTTTTTGCGTAATCTTGTCTACATACATACACACACACACACATACACACACACATACACACACACATACACACACACACACAGACATTTTTCTCAACCTTAGTGAAAATGATTCAGGAACCTTCAAAACGTATAAAAACATCAAAATCTCAAAATCGAAAATTTTCATGATCGCAATACTATCTCTGGCGAGATAGTAAAAAATGCGGGCCCGATCTGTAAAAATTCAACGAGTACCAAAACTTTACTACTGTTTACTACATTATTCAATAAACTTTATAATTGTAAGAGGAAGAAAATTAATGTCAGTCATATCTTTGTTGCTAGGGGAGGGATATTTGAATTGAAAAATAAGTTTTCAAAAACTGATATCGATATCTTAATAGATACAAATTTTTTTTATGGTATATCTACATTATTTATTTAAGAATTAATAAAATATATTAGGTTGTTCGGAAAGTAATTTCGGTTTAATTATATTTTTTCGAACACAACTTCTCACTTAAGCATAACCTATATTTGTTTCGAGAGCTGATATGGCAATGCTTGTGTGTAAAAAAGTTAAATTGAATGAATTGAATCTACGCAGTAGTTTTATGGTTGGCGGCCTTTAAAATATGAGAGCAATAAGCAGCCTTATTGTCATACTTTACTTTACTTTTTTCCTATAGAAAAGGTTTAAATGGTATTCAATTCAAAAAGAAATTAACGGATGTATATGGAGATGTTTTGATAATACGCCAGTGTCAGAACTGGTTTGTGCAAAATTTAGATCCGCCAATTTAGATGTCGAAAATACAGAACGTACTGGAAGGCCGGTTGAAACTGATATTGACACGATAAAGATATTAGTTGATTTTTTGAACGGTAAAAAATTTACTTCAAATGAAGAGGTTTAAAAAAATAATCTGGATTAGTTTTTTGCCAACAAATAATTATTCATTATTCGATAATTGTCTTTCAATATTTTTTTTTTTTAATTTCCGAACAACCTAATAATATATTTTCTTCAAAGTTATAACTGATAAATAAATTTGAATCCTTCCAAATACACTAATAAGTTTTTACATTTTTTTTTTAAATTCTTATCAATATTTTTTTGAAAACATCTTTTTTAATTTGAAAACTATTAGTTTGCCCCAAAATTATTTTTTAATTTCTGTGGATAACTGAGTGTAACTTATTTTATAATATATTATTTATTAACAGAAACTAATAAAACTATCTGACTTCTTATACTAATTCCATTTCAGTTTTTTAAGTGGCAAAAATGTTGAACAAGTACCACCAACAGGTATTCTAGCAACTTTTCTAATGTGATCCATCAGTCCAACTTTATTTATTTAGATAATTGTTTACAAATTGGGAAGCTTCAGGGATTTGGATGAAACTTTGCCAGTGGATTCCTTTTAAATTCCAAAGAAACTTTCTTATGCAATATTACTCAGTCTCTTCTAGTTTACGAGATAAAAATTATTGAAATTTGACAGATATTGCCAGTGGATTCCTTTTTAATTTCAAAGAAACTTTTCTTATGCAATATTTCTCGGTCTCTTGTAGTTTACGAGATAAAAATTATTAAAGTTTGATAGATAAACAAGTTATGAATGAGCAGCAATTTAGTAATGTTTTATTGATTAATTCACTAATTATTCACTTATTCACTAATTTTCCGTTTGTTTCGGTTCAGTTTGGATATAGGAAAATTATGTAATTAATTAAGTTTTTAATTTTCTTATATCCAAACCGAACTGAAAAAAAACCCTGAAAATTAGTGAAATCCTCTGCTGGCCAAATGAATAGAACATGGTAGCTAAATTGAATGTTAATGGGTTTATATGCAAACTTTAATAATTTTTATCTCGTAAACTAGAAGAGACCGAGAAATGTTGCATAAGGAAAATTTCTTTCGAATTAAAAAAGCAATCCACTAGCAAAGTTTTATCGAATCTCTGAAGCTTCCCGGTTTGTAAACAATTACCATGACATGATTTTAAAAATAAAAAAATATATAATTTCATTATGGTTTTGACTTAGTATTTACAGTTGATTCTAATTAAATTTTTAAATAGACAAAAAAATATGAGAATGAAAAAATAGAAATATAATATATTAAACGATTGATTATTAATAAATAAAAAAAAAACAAATGTATAAAAATATCACAAATAAAATGTCATCATAATAACAACTCTGTAAGTCAAATTAAACCGAAACGTTTCCGCGCATGATTATTATTATACCATATTATTTTTTCTTTTAAATTATTACCTGGATCTTTATTGGACCATTGATTATTTTCATTAAAAGTATTAATGGATACATCTGGCAATGTATCCGGAATGATTAGTTCCTGTTTGGAATCCAAATCTAGAGATAAAATAAAAAAAATTACAATTCAGAGTATTTTCATTTTTTAAGTTCATACTACCGTATTTTCTATCTCAAAAACTATTAAGAGATATAGTGGTCAATAGTGGTTTAACTAGTCATCAATTTCTATATCAAAAGACTATAAGATTATTTTAGGGGACCGAACTATTTATTTTTTGTATAATGACAATCTGTATTTTTAATAGATCTTTTTCTGATTTTCATACCTTTAATTAATGACTATTTAAATATAAATATGTATTATCTTGATTATGGCACAATAAAAATATTTTGAGTTTTAAAATAAAAATTGAATCCCTTAATTCATTATTTATTTATATAGAAATTGTTTGTTAAATTAAACAAATATGAATCTTATAATTACTGACAACTTGAAATGAACGCCTAATATAATAATAATATAATATATAATTAATGATCATAAGAGAATTGGGGATGTTTTAGAAAATATAAATTATGAATATGGAAACTGAATAAATAGAATATTGTTAGTTTATATATTATATTTATACTTCCGAGTCAATTTTCTAAAAACAATTATAATTATATACGATAATTTTTATGCTCTTGTTAACTTTTAAATAGATATAATTTATCAATCGAAGAAATTATAAATTATAAAAAAATGATTTATAATTTCTTATTTTTATAAATTTTAATTATTCATTAAAAAAATACTTACCTACAATTACTCTGGAAGAGGTCATTTTATTCTATAATTAATTAATCACCTTTAAGTAAATTAATAGGAGGATCTATTCTCTAATGTGTCGCTAGAAATGAAATAGAATACTGTACTTAAATCTTTCAAACTTTGTATGAAATTGAATATCATTTCAATACTATTTGTAATACTAAACTAAAATCTTTTATATTATTTTAATATTGATATAATTGTGTATAATTTTTAAAATATAATACATTTTAATACATTTTAAAATCATTATTCTTTTTGAAAAAGAAAAAATATTTAATTAAATAATCAAAAATTGTTTTTTCAAACATTATAATTATTTATATATTTGTAGTAAATTATTTTAAGGAATTTTCTGAACAGAAATTTGCAACTTTGTTTTAAAGAAGTGAGAGGAGTTGGGAGAGGGGATGAGATGAGGCTTATTACCGACCGACGATAGTAAGGGAGGTATTGTTTTCACACCAAATTTCACATGTGGAGATTTTTACATATCTCCACGAATCATGCATTTTCTAAACAGAAAAAAGTATTTTTAGCATGTCTGTCCGTCCGTCCGTCCGTCTGTCCGTATAGATGTGTACAGCCTGAACGGCTGAACCGATTTTGATGAAATTTGGTATATTTACTTAATGCATCAGTGGGATGAATTGATCAACTTTTGGTGCAAATCCGAAAACCGGAAGTGGTAGTATTAGCGATCGACGATAGGAAGGAAAGGGCTATTTTTACACCAAATTTCACATGAGGAGGTTTTTTACGTATTATCACGAATCATTCACTTTGTATTTGTTTTATCTTCGAGAAAAATCATCTTTATTAGTTTTTTTCTTAATTTAAAATTATATGACGTCATCCAGCCATTCATGACGTCACAGCCTGTTCTTACATATATATTATAAATAAAATAAAATTAAAAATATTTATGTTATATCCATATCTGTTTTTTATTACATTAATAGATATATTAAAATTATTTGAAATTGTTTCTGTAGCTGGAAATTAATTTATTTCAAACTGTCGGTCGGTTCAGACCTGGCCACAGTTCAACTTATTTTTTTTTAAATTTTTACTATCTCGCCAGAGATAGTATTGCGATCATGAAAATTTTCGATGTTGAGATTTTGATGTTTTTATGCGTTTTGAAGGTTCTCACTAAGGTTGAGAAAAATGTCTGTCTGTCTGTGTGTGTGTGTGGGGGGGATGTGTGTATGTATGTAGACAAGATTACGCAAAAACGGGTTGAGCTAGAATAATGAAATTTGGTACATGGGTATTATTCAAAATTCGTAGTTTTCTATCAACATTTGAAAAATGTAGCTCAACCGGAAGGGGGTCATTACTTACAACGTTTTGATATTTTTTCCTAAAAGTGACCGTAAAAATAAAGATATATGTTTGATAATTTTTCACATGATTAATAATAGTATAAAACTGCTATATATAGAAATTCAGCTTGACTGAATCGCTGAAAGTACCAGAATTAATTTTTTAATACTGCAAATCTCACGCGCCAACACGTAACGTGGTGCCATCAATAATTTAATAAATATTATTTATTAATTTTAATTTATAATTTATAATTAATTAAATTTAATTTAAATATAATATATTATGTTATTTAATCCAATTCAAATCGCGAGATAGTCGAGTGGAGACACTCCAGCTAATTTTACAAAAACGTCAAAATTTTACACAAAAATCTTTCTGATCTTAATTTCAAAGTCATAAAAAATATTCATTTCAATATTTCAATTATAAATAGGGATAGGTAGATATGTATAGGTATATATTTTCAAAAATAAAAATAAAATAAGTTATGTTATTTTAGAAGCTTCTCTTTTATATTCCTTGCCCTACTGCTCAACAAAGAAAAAAAAATCAATTACTTCGTTTATTAAAGGGATTTTTATTAATACATATTTATATAATTTATTTATTTAGTTAAATAAATGTACAACGTTTCGACTGCTTATTCTGTAGTAGTTATCAAGTACCGCACACTTGCTCCGACTCAAGCAGACTGACTTCGTTTATGTTTTGTGATAATTTATAAAAAAAAACCTAGGAAGTAGGAATTTCAAAGTTTATATACATTTACATTTTTTTTCTTTTTTTTTCTTTACTGAGATTGTTTTCTGGATTAAATTGATCATTCAAAAGTGATTGAATTCCTTGAAATTTATTTAATTTGATTATAAAGTAATGAATATTTTCATTTGTTTTATTTAAAAAAAAAAAAAAAAAATTGATGCATAACTAAATCAATCGAATTATATCGATGTTCGATTCTCAATTTAAATGGTTAATACTAATCCTTGTTTATCATGATTCCAATTAATTTTCAATCCTATAGCTTGAAATCAATTTGTAATGAATTTTAGTTGAGTTTAGAAGAAAATAAAAATAAAAATAAAAAAAAAAAATAACAAAAATAATAATAGTTAAAAGGGGAAGAGAGCGGTGGCTATACGGAAATAGGACAAGCGACAGATACAAACTATGCTACGCTTTCGCGAAGTCCAACCAATTTACATAATAAACCAAAACAACAAACGATAATGACAAATGAAAATATAAAACTGGAGACAAGTGTCCGTCAATTCGAAATGTTATATATATATATTTATATTTAAATCAATAATGAAAAAATATTAACTACTTTATTAAATTATTGTAACTTAAATTAAATGATGATTTGTAATTTTTATTAAATATATAGTTCTTCCTGATCTGATTGAGATTACAAAAGCCAATAAAATTTAAATAATAATAAGTTGACCTGTGGCCAGGTCCGATCCGACCGACGGTTTGAAATAAATTAATTTCCAGCTACAGAAACAATTTCAAATAATTTTAATATATCTATTAATGTAATAAAAAACAGATATGGATAGAACATAAATATTTTTAATTTTATTTTATTTATAATATATATGTAAGACCAGGCTGTGACGTCATGAATGGCTGGATGACGTCAAATAATTTTAATTAAGAAAAAACTAATAAAGATGATTTTTCTCGAGTATAAAACCAATGCAAAGTGAATGATTCGTGATGATATGTAAAAAATCTCCTCATTTTGAAAGTTGGTGTGAAAATAACCCTTCCCTTCCTATCGTCGATCGTTAATACTACCACTTCCGGTTTCCGGATTTGCACCAAAAGTTGATCAATTCATCCCACTGATGAATTAAGTAAATATACCAAATTTCATCAAAATCCGTTGAGCCGTTCAGGCTGTACACATCTATAAGGACGGACGGACGGACAGACATCATGCTTAAAATACTTTTTTTCTGTTAAGGCTGGGTGACGTCATATAATTTTAAATTAAGAAAAAATAAGTTGACCTGTGGCCAGGTCCGAACAGACCGACGGTTTGAAGTAAATTAATTTCCAGCTACAGAAACAATTTCAAATAATTTTAATATATCTATTAATGTAATAAAAAACAGATATAAATATAACATAAAAATTTTTAATTTTATTTTATTTATAATATATATGTAAGACAAGGCTGTGACGTCATGAATGGCTGGATGACGTCATATAATTTTAAATCAAGAAAAAACTAATAAATATGATTTTTCTCAAGGATAAAACCAATACAAAGTGCATTATATAAAAAAATCTCCTCATATGAAATTTGGTGTGAAAATAACCCTTCCCTTCCTATCGTCGATCGCTAATACTACCACTTCCGGTTTCCGGATTTGCACCAAAAGTTGATCAATTCATCATACTGATGCATTAAGTAAATATACCAAATTTCATCAAAATCTGTTGAGCCGTTCAAGCTGTACACATCTATACGGACGGACGGACGGACGGACAGACATCATGCTAAAATACTTTTTTCTGTTAAGAAAATGCATGATTCGTGGAGATATGTAAAAATCTCCACATGTGAAATTTGGTGTGAAAACAATACCTCCCTTACTATCGTCGGTCGGTAAAAAAGGGGCAAGTGCTCCTTAGAATATTTTTAATATTTAATTAATTAATAAAATATATATTTTAATTATTTATTCATTATATTTTATAAAATCAAAAAGTTTTGTAAATGATATTCTCTTTTCATATATTCTTTTAATTAAAATTAAATTACAATATAAATAATAATCATAGATACATATTTATTGTTTGTTTTTGTCAATGTAAATTACTTTTTAATTTTTTATTTGTTTTTTTTTTAAGATAATTTTCAATCTAAGTACATTATTTTAAAACGACACGTTTATCTAAATATTTATAAATAATATTTAAATATATATATTCAATAAAATATTAAAGAATTTTACAATCTTTAAAATGACATTCGGGTAGGAAATTAGGATCGATCGAAGCTCCCCATGACAAAGATCTTGAAATTTCAAATTCTCGATCTAAATTTTGTGCCTTTGGCTTCAGAGAATAAGCATCGAAAAAATCTTCTGTAAAGGAATAAATATTGTCTGGTTTCTCAATAAGAATATTTTGTAAATAATCACCAATTAAATTAACAATATCGGGATGCTCTTCTAAATAACTTTGATATTTTGCTTTGAATTCGACATTCATATCTTGAACTTTGGATTTTAATTGAAAATCCTTTAATGGTTCATCAGTTGTATATATATTCAAAAAAGTGTTTTTAATAGGATCTAACATTTCTGTTATCGTTAAATAAATATCCTTTTGAACCCATTCATGTCGTAAACAGAATCCATTCCTTGTCATAAATGTCTTAACACTTTCAGTTACACTATTTTCTTCATAAATATCACGATGAATGGTAAGAACTTGAGTTAAATCCCCATTAATAATTATTTCATTTATTTTACCGGATTTAATAATGTTCCGAAGAATAGTTCCTGAATTATTAATTGAAAAGATTTCTAGGTTATCATTAAAACCTTGAGTGGCTAACATTCTATATAGGAGAATAATCGAACCTTCGCCCATAATTAATGGTTGATAGTTTAATTTTTTTCGCTTTTTTGATAAAACCTCGCCCAACTTTCCTTTTGAAATTAAACAGAAATAATAATTCGGATGTCTCACTAAACACAAATTTGCAATTTTTGTGCCTACTTTTGTTTGTCTAATTTCTTTAAAAGTTTCTAATTTTTCATTAATATAAGAGAAAATACTCTTCCTGGTCAAAACACCCTTAATATATCCTTCAGCTTGAAAATGAACTATATAGACTTTAGTTTCATTATCATATTCGACATTAAAAAGGGCCTTACCGGTTGTTTTCTTTTGTTTATTTCTTATTTCAAAATGTTCCAAAAATTCCAAATTCTTTTTATTATGTATATATCTATTGATTTTGTCTTCATTTTTTATTTGTTCGTGCAACAATTTTTCTTTAGGGATAGATGGAGTATTTTCTTCCAATTTATTCATTGATTTTTTTATTTTAGAGGTTTAATATTAAATATATATATATATATATATTATAATATATAGATATATTTAAATAAATATATATATAAATATAATGTTTATTCAATGAATAATTATTTTATAATTTATTCCAAAGAGACTCTAATCATAAATACAGGGATCTCTTAAAACGCTTGCATTTAAATTAAAAATGGTGACAAAATTAAAAATTAAATGCAAGCGTTTTATTTGAGAGATCCCTAGAAAATTAATTAACTAATTCATTTTAATTAGGCTCTTTATTCAAAGAATCTAGACCATTGTTGTTGAAGTGCTAAGTAGGCGGACCCTTGTAGAGCCCCATCATGAAGAAGAATATACTTATTGAGGATAAGAGAAAAATCATTTTCTAGTTTTTAGTGCATTTATAAATAAAACACTGTAACTTAATTTTTTTTAATTATTTATTTTATTTTTAATTTTTTAGTAAATAAATATTTAAGGTTTTAATTTTTATTTGAATATACTTTGAGATCATAAATGATATTTAATGATGGGTTAAAATGTATTAATTAAATTATTAATTAATTAATTAATTAAGAAAATGAAATCTTTATTTCATATTCATGTTTTGTCATTCAAATCTGAAAAGCGTGCAAAGTTTTAGTTCGATTGATCAACTGCAACTGTGTTAAAAATGAGTTACTAGATTTGAACCATACAGACAACCAAGTAAGTTATATAAAACACTGTAAAAATGGAATAATTGCTCAAAAATACTTCAATCTGAAGTTATGAGCAAATATTTTAAATCAAGGGAAATATAAATATTTTATCTTCTTCTTAAGGCGTTTTCTCCCTATAGAGGTTAGCGATCCATATGGCAAGACATCTTTTCTAAAGATGTCAATTGATGAGCATCCAAACCATCTACTCAGATCTCCAAGCCATGAGTTCTGGCGCCGACATCTCGATCTTTTGGGAGCTTAATGATCCTGAGTAATACAAATAACCTCGTTCGGTCTTTTGATAACCTCTATCGGGCCATCTTACTTCACTAATACCAAGAATATCGATCTTAAATCTTTGCATTACCGTTTCAACATTTGTAATTTTCCCTGCCATAAAAAGTCTTCTAACATTTCACGTAGCAATACAAAGGTTTCTATTAAATATCTTCAGATTTTCAACTTTAACAAGATCTTTTCTGAAAGAAGACGGGGAGATTCTTAGCACCCTCTTAAGAGCTGCTCCGGACTGAGGGCGTTTTTGAATTTTCTTATACCATAAAGATATTTTGGAAGTATTTATACAGTAGACGTTCCGTTGTCTTTCTGTATCGCAGTATGGAAACCGTTTATACTGATACAGCTGCGCCTTCCATTTTTCTTTCCTTTGCCAGTTTTAAGTCATTCTTCTTGTGCTTCAGTAAGATAAGGATGGGCCTGCTGCTACCTATTACCTAAATATTTTATACGCTAATATTTATCATGGTATTTTTATTGTTGTTGAAATTGAAATAAAGGATAGAAGATCAATATTTATTTAATTTTTTGTTATATGTTGATAAATTCGAGATATTCTGTATAGTATATATATATATATATTAATTAATATTTGTAATTGAACCATTCAATTTCATTTTATATCAATTAATAAATGGGAAAATCACTAACAAATGAATGAGATAACATCGTGTCGGAACTTTGGGGATTCCGTCGATGATTCATCATCCACAAAAGAAGAATGGTCCTCTTTAAATGGAATAAATTAAATAATAGGTTTTTTTATGTGTGTTTATATATAGATAACTTTCACAATTGACATTTATTTTCTATGGAATTCAATTGTTTTTTTTTATTTTATTTTTGTTTTTTATTTTAAGAAGTATCCTTCCGGTCCAGTGGTTTGTACTTTAGACATGGCTAATGGAGAGAAACCCAAAGGATGACCAAGCAACCAATGGACATTTGCTTAAATTGTTATTGTCCGATATCTACCCTAAGTAATTGAATGTTTACAAAATTAGTATATAATATTATATATTTTTTTCAACTTTCTCTAATAATATTATATCATAGAATTCCGAAATTATTTGTTTTTGACAATTTATATTTTTGTCTATCGGGTTGCATATCTTTCAGGGGTCAGGATGGAAGACTATTGACTATACTTAATAATTTTATTTATAATTATATTTATCATATTTGGTTTTAATAAATAATAAATAAATTTAAAATAATAAGAACAGAAATATTTTTATATTGAAAGAAAATATAATCGTTTGTTGACATTACTTATCGGATGCAGAGTGGTTTACATAAAGAAATTTCAATTTGCACACACATAAAGGAATATATATTTCAAATTTCAAAGGTAAGAGTTATAAATATACCCACCTCTTTCTTAAATTATAATTTAATTTATCTATCTCTCTAACTATTTCTATGGCGCTATTTAATTCGAAAGCTCTTGGCCTCATTTTTTCAACTGTCCTTTTATTGAGCTTCCTTTCAATTCAAATTTGTCACCAATCTTTCCTTTCTTATCCATTTGAAAGATGTGCCCATCACAACCCTTTTAACTTACTTTATTATTCTAACTATATTTGGGGATGCATTAAGTTCATGTAATTCCTCATCAAGCATTTTTCACCATTCTTTTAAGTATTCATCTTTTTCGGGATGGAAATTCTACAAATCTTTCAAAGTCATGGGCATCATCTCCTGATAAAATTCGACACCTGAATAATATTTTTATTACTTCAATTGAATTATTTCATTATGGAAATTCTTTAATAAAATAATTTAAATGATACCAATTTTTACTTTCCCGCATACTTCGTATAAGGGAAGTATTGGAATGGTCAAAAATTTCGACTTCGAGATTTCGATAGATCTTGACGTTTTAGACCTCTGAGGCGGAAAATACCAATTTTCGAATTATGTCTGTGTGTGTATGTATGGATGTATGTAATGTTTGTCTGTGAGCAAATTTACTCAGAAACTAATCAAGCTAGGACTTCGAAATTTGGAACACCGATATTATTCACAGTTTGTAGATTTCTATCAAAATTTCGTCAAAATCGGTTAACCGGAAGTGGTACTTTACCTACACTGGTTGCGTTTACCTTTCAAGTAAAGTACCAGTTTGCTTCGAGATATTTGCTTCATATTTTGTATATAGATTTAAAAATATGAAAAAAATTCAGATACCAAATTTCATCATGATCTGACTACCGGAAGTGACATTTTACCTATACAAGTAGCTTTAGGTGTAAATTATAAATATATATAATAGTGTTAAACCATTTTACTTTATAATTTAAATTAATTTGTTTATTTTTATTGTTGTTAAAACATAATAATAATAACCTAATTACCTATTTATATGCGGGAAAGTCTAGGGGAGGACACTCCCGATTTTTAAGTGTGTAGTGACCAAAACTTGTCAATTTGTTAGTTACTTTATACTATACAAGTTTAATGAAAATTAAAAAATCAATTTATTTGGATTTATTGACAATAATTTTACATTATCCAAATTTTTTTTAATTATAAATCATAAAAGGTGGTTGATTAAAAACGTCTGGTGTCAAAACATTCGCGACCTCATATTCTTTATAATAGTTATTTATTCATTTATATTTTCTTTGTATGTAGGACTAAAAGACTAATTCTTTTTAATTGAGAATTTTTTTGTCTTTTCTTTTTCAAAGGATGATATTTACAGGCAACATTTAATTGAAAATTGCTGGCATTCTCATTCTCCTTGACACCTACATTCATTTCTCTCGAAAAGAGATTCCAGTGACAGAGACAGTTTATTACTATCTAAAACATTTCCAACACTCGTTTGGATCCCACATGGCATTCATTTCCTCTTTAATCTTTGTTATTTTCTTGAAAAATATAATAATTCCTCATTGAATGTAATGTAATATAATATTATATAAAAATAATAGTATATGATCAAAAACAAGATAAATACGTTATATTATGTGATTTACTCAATATTTAAAATAATTAATTATAGATATTAAAGCCTACAAATATTGATATTTTTTCACTGTTAACAGAATAGAAAAAAGTTTATTTCTTTCTAATAAATTTTAAACCAAGTTAATAATTAGTGCTTCTTATCTACTTTGACCACCCTAATATCTAACAATATCCTATAATATTTTAAAGAAATAAACGTATATAATATAATATTATTTGAATAAAATTGATTATTTTGAGCTCATTTTACTAGTCATTAATTTCGATATTTATTTAATCTTCCAAAGCCTTCTTATTAATAGAATTTTCGTCAGCTCTAACATCTTTATTATTTTATTTATCCATTTCTATATATTATTTGCTTTTTAAATATTAGAATATAATTAAAAATATTAAAATAAAATTTATTAAAATTAAAATATGTTTGAAAATTGTTATTGTAATTATCTAACACATGTTCTTTTAATTTTTCGGAAATACATTATATTTCTGTAAATAGACATTTATTTATAACGACGAATTCCATGACTTCTATTCATCTTCAAATTTTAATTAAAAAATTATTATGTCAGCCTGGTAAAAATTTATTCAAAGGAGAAAAACCCTGTTTTTCAATTGAAGGACTCAGCACCTGAATAATAGGAGTTAAAAATAAAAGTTAAAAATAATAAAAAAAAATAATTAAAACTTGTTACATTCAAGTTTCAATAAATATATTAAAGTAATAATAAAAATAAATTTATTGATTATTTATTAGATGATAATAAAAAATTAACAAATTTCTTATTTTCTTGGTTTCGATTTACTCATAATATTTTATTAAATGAATGTAGATTACATAAGATCACTGCACTGAAGAAGGTGAATTAAAAACATTAAAAGTTATAATATACAAAGTAGGCTAACTTCATTGAACCTAATTGTATGATCTAAGATTTGTTTATATAATGCCATTTAAGTAAAATGTGTATTTTCTTTTATAACGTTATAAAAAAATAAATTTCTATAATTATCAACTTTATAGTAGACTTTTATAAAAAAATTTATTTTTATAAAATATTATTATTAATAAGCATTATTAATAAGCATCATCCAGAATATAAGATAACTTATTTTTCTAGCTCTGAAATATTGATAAACAATCATATATAAGCTTTTTATATATCATTGTGGTGACAAAAATAAATTTCTGTCATTTTTATAATGATGCCAGTTTGTGTAAATGGGTGATTACATGCCGTAGCCTCTACATTCTTTTTCCAGCTTCAAATTGTGGAGGTTACGAGGAAAAATACCAAGGATTGTAAAATTCTGTAAACCTATCTGTATAGATATCTGAGTAATAGTGTCCTCTAACTATTTTTAACTATAACATATTTTTAGTATACTCGTAAGTCTAAATTTATACAGTACATTAAAAGTACAAATACTTTATAGTTTAGTTCTTTAGTTTATAAATGTAGTATTAAATCTTGATTCCCCCCCCTCTTTAACATTCCTTTTATACAAACATTAACATGGAATTTTTTAACTAATAATTATTAACTATTTTTACCGACCGACGATAGTAAGGGAGGTATTGTTTTCACACCAAATTTCACATGTGGAGATTTTTACATATCTCCACGAATCATGCATTTTCTAAACAGAAAAAAGTATTTTTAGCATGATGTCTGTCCGTCCGTCTGTCCGTATAGATGTGTACAGCCTGAATGGCTGAACCGATTTTGATGAAATTTGGTATATTTGCTTAATGCATCAGTGGGATGAATTGATCAACTTTTGGTGCAATTCCGGAAACCGGAGCGATCGACGATAGGAAGGAAAGGGTTATTTTCACACCAAAGGAGATTTTTTTATATATCACCACGAATCATGCACTTTGTATTGGTTTTATCCTCGAGAAAAATCATATTTATTAGTTTTTTCTTGATTTAAAATTATATGACGTCATCCAGCCATTCATGACGTCACAGCCTGGTCTTGCATATATATTATAAAGAAAATAAAATTAAAAATGTTTATATTTATTATTTATGTATCCATATCTGTTTTTTATTACATTAATAGATATATGAAAACTATTTGAAATTGTTTCTGTAGCTGGAAATTAATTTATTTCAAACCGTCGGTCGGTTCGGACCTGGCCACAGGTCAACTTATTTTAGTTTATAAATGTAGTATTAAATATCGGAACTGCAAAAAATAATTCACTATTTATATGTATTAACTAAGTTTTAATTTTATAAACAACTATAAAATTTTATAATGAAAATCCTGTAAGATAAAGAATTATAATAAGATTCTTATAACTCTCTCAAATTATCGGTAAATCAGTTTTATTTGGGTGAATTTAAAAATAAAAATATTTTAATAATTCAGGGAGCAGTGTAATTCATTCTTATTAGTTAATTATTTATCATTTATTAAAAAAAAATGACTGTTTTTCATTGTATAGGAAAATTTAAAAAATTGAATGCTTTCCTCAAAGATTAAATTTTCCTTAAACTTCATAATAAAGCAATTTTTTTCCTTTATGTCACACCTTGAGGTTGCATAAATTTTGATAAAATCTGTCATTCTAATAACTTATCAACATACAATACGATACGATACGCCAGACTAGTAGGAAATTATGATTTTCACCTTTTCTCATTAATGAATGAATAAGCAAATCATTATAATATTATTTGACTTTGCCATTGTTCTTAATAGTTTGATGCATAATAGCAAATTATTATATTTATTATCATAAATAATAAATAATAACAAAAAATAATCATAACAAGTTTAAAAATTTAAAATACTCTGTCCTATTAAGCGGCAGTTTAACTGCTCCGATTATTATTAGTGACGTCATCATGCCTGAGCGATAAACTGTATGAACTAGACAGTTTTATATTTCCGTCACTCAGTTCTCAGGCCTGAGCTTGTGGTCCGGTAAACTGCACAGGTCACTCAGTTTATCGTTCAGTTCTGTCAGTTCCATTTCAGCTTTTACCATGATTTCATCTACAAAGAAATCTTTACTCCTCCAATTAATAGAATCACATACATTACGATTCCTAAGCTTTGGGATACACAATGTTCAGGATATTTTAATAGAATCACAAAAGCAGCTGCTTATGATCAATTATTAGAAAAATTTAAACCAATAGACGCAAAACAGTCAGCCTGGCTTCAGAAGTTATAGGTTCTCTGCTTTTAATAGCATTTCTTTGTTTATAAACAATTGAAATATACTTCTATGCATTAAAACGTAGTTTCTTAATTTCTTCTCCTTTGTTCAACTCGTTCAGCAAATTGATATAACAATTAATATAATGTTTATTTTTAGAAACCAATCCTTATTTCTCAATTTCTTTCATTTTCTTTTACTTTCTTCATAAAGAAAATTTGAACTGGCAAAAATACAAACTTCAACTTCACTCATTATATTGAATCATATATTAACTAGATACAATAATATTAAAAAAACTCTCAACACTGAATAAAAAAAATTCAAAAAAATTAGTCAAATCTTCATACTTTTAGTTTAGTTTATTTTTTATAGTTTTTTTTATACAGTTCAAAAAGAGCAGTTAAACTGAAGGTGTTTGGAAAGCTTTTTTATATTGTTTTTTTATTTATTCCATTAATAAATAAAATTAATCTAATTGATTTATTTATATATTAATTCCAAACTAAAAAATAGTGTTAGTTTCAAAAGGATGCAAATTAAATAGCAGAATTGGGTAAATATACCGTTTCTCCTTCACCCTACAAATAATATCAAAAAAAAAAACTTGAATCCGGGACTGTGTGCTAATTCAGTTAACCACCACCCTACGAGGCGACCTTTATAATATCATTAAAAAGATAAAATTTTGTCACTGAGGAAAATATTAAATTGAAGAGATTTTTTTATTTATTTTTATATTTCAATATTGATAATAAAAATAAAAATGATTCGGTGTTGGGAGCACTCAATGGGTAGTCCGATTAAAAGATGTTGGGAGGTGAGGAAGCAGTCCAGTTTTTCTCGTGTCATGTCCAGCAGGTGATAGTCCAGGATGAAAAAATCCAGTGTTGGGAGTTTTCTATGTCCGAGTCTGTCATCTTAGGGCAGTGGTTCTCAACCAGGGGTACGCAAGTTTTGTCCGAGGGGTACAGTTTAGCTTCTGTATAAAATGGCGAATTTTATTAATTTTTTGTGATAATAATAAATTTTCTAGATTTTTTAATAAGTTTAATAAAACATAAAGTAGTATAATTGCTTACTTTTGAGTTTTTCAAGCAAAAATTAGTATGTATAATAAAAACTTCAAAAGAAGAAGAAGAACTGATTGAAATTGAATATATAAAGAATAATTTTCTTGTGTGCCTGTTTCGACATTTTGGATTACACTTCAAGAACTTTTTCCAAATGTTGCTAAAAAGGCCATTATACGACTTTTGCCGTTTGTCACTACTTATTTATGTGAATGCGGCTTTTCAAAATATTGTGATACAAAAACAAAAAAAAAAAGAAATAAATTAAACGCATCAGCGGACATTCGATGTCAACTGACGTCTTGGGAACCAAATTATGAAAAAATTGCTGAAAATTTAACACAGCAAGTTTCTCATTAGCAATTAAATTCATATATTTGTAATTAGTTATTTGTTTATTATATATTTTATATTTATTGTTTCTATGTTTATAATTTAATCATGTATTGGCATTTTTCTTTATTGTTTCATTATTTTTCACTATTAAACATACATTTATATTTTTTTTTAATTTCACAAAATAAAATTTCAGAAATGAAAAATCTAGTTATTTTTATTTGAACCTTAATCTTGCATTTAAAAAAAGTAATAGGAAAAGGGTACTTACAAAAATATCTAAAACTATGGGGTACGCCTGAAAAAAAGGTTGAGAACCACTGTCTTAGGGGGTTAAATATACAAACTGCAATAACCACATACTTGTAAATATTTACTTGTGAACAAATGGAAACATTAAATATATATATAATTAGTAAATCTATCCAAACCCCAAAAGGGGAGGAGTGAAATAAATAAATAAATAATATTGATAATAAAATTTTTAAATATAATATTAATAAACCATTAATAATAGTATTATGTTATTAATTTTGACTAATAAAACACTTATAAAAGATATAAATCATAATATTTTCATTATTAATTTTTATTAATAATATATGCAACTAAAATTTTAGATACTCTTTCTGCAATTGCTAAATTTACTAAGCTCACATTAAAATATTGATGGTGATTTGTAAAATAATTGAGCACATATACCTCGACTTCTTTTTTTTACGAATTACATTACTGCGCAAGTGTCTCAACGTTCACCTTCAATCTTTTTTTAAACAAAAATAAAAAAGCTGGAGTGTCTCCACTCGACTATCTCGCAATTTGAATTTGATTAAATAACATAATATATTATTGAAGCTTAAATTAAATATATTATATGTAGTTTATAGGATGATACCCCTTTTTAAGAAAAACTAACACTTTGGTTGTTAATCGATAATCAGAGATTCAAAAAAATGTTTAGATTTGATTCAATTTCTGTCTTTATTGTTCCAAATTGATAAATATTTTTTTTTTTCAATTTTGTGTAACATTATGTTTTTTATATATAGGTATATTCTAAACAAAAATAAAAAAGCTGGAGTGTCTCCACTCGACTATCTCGCAATTTGAATTGGATTAAATAACATAATATATTATATTTAAATTAAATTTAATTAATTATAAATTATAAATAATAAATATTAAACCAGCGCATGTTTGGCTTTTAGTTGATGGCACCACGTCACGTGTTGGCGCGTGAGATTTGCAGTGTTAAAAAATTAATTCTAGTACTTTCAGCGAATCAATCAAGCTGAAATTCTATATATAGCAGTTTTATACAATTATTAATCATGTGAAAAATTATCAAACATATATCTTTATTTTTACGGTCACTTTAGAAGAAAAAAAATCAAAACGTTGTAGGTAATGACCCTCTTCCGGTTGAGCTACATTTCTCAAAAAATGAGAGAAAACTACGAATTTTGAATAATGCCCATGTACCAAATTTCATCATACTAGCTCAAACCGTTTTTGCGTAATCTTGGTTACATACACACACACACATACATACACACACAAAGACAGACATTTTTCTCAACCTTAATGAAAATGATTCAGGAACCTTCAAAACGTATAAAAAAATCAAAATCTCAACATCGAAAATTTTCGTGATCGCAATACTATCTCTTACGAGATAGTAAAAAATTAACCGTCAATAATATATAATAATGATTTAATAGGAATTTTAGTTTTATTTTCATCATCGATTTGAAAAGAATGAATTCGTGGGGGATGAAGATTTGGAATACTCTTTCACTGATGAGAAATACGAAGAAAATAATTAACTAAAATTCCTATTGAACAAAATAAAATATGAAAATATTCGCAATTAAACCAAAGTGCCGATTTGATGATTAATTTTATTCTTTTGTTAACCGATGCGCATCCCCCCACTATCCATCTCCTTCGTAGGCGGACAGTCACTGCTTATAAAAGCGCGATTCATTCGCCGGCTCTCCATTTGTCGTCAAGTTCTATCAATGATCAGTGTGGTGCTTTAAGTGCATAACCAAAGGCAATTACACCATGCACTATAAGGTAAACATTAAATATTATACTAGAACCCATGTAATAGAAAATCCAAATAAATTTAAATTAAATTCTATACTATATACATAAAAACAAACATTCAATATCCAAATCGAAATCAAATCAAAATTATTATTATGATTATTACCTATTAAAAAAATATGATTAATAAAAATCTCCATTCAGAAAAAAAAATATATTATTTCTATTAAATTTACTCTTTTTATGTCTTTTTTAATCAAATAAAATTTTGATATGTCAGTTAATTTTAAAGATATGTTTATAATTATTAAAACTCAAGTAAATTATGCTATTTATTAGATTTTTTTCTAATAGGTAGAATAATATAATATAAAAGGAACAGAAGTTGGCGCCTTTACCTGGGGTACGAAAGAAAATTTTCTTAATAATCATTCTTTCGCTATAATTTACAAAATTAACTTGAACTCAATTGTCAAAGGGTATACATGTTTGACTATTCACACAAAACAGATTAATACTCCTAAAACATTGAAAAATTTTCAAAAACAGATTTTTGGTACCCTTTAACATAAAGAAATATCAAAATTTAATTTTTTAAAAATATCTTCGCAATACTTTTCGAAAGTAAAAACAGAAACATAACGTAATATGAAAAAATAATTTTGATTTATAATTATAATAAAATTCTTTAAAAAATATTTATATTATAAAAATTTTATACAAACAATTTTAATTTATTTAAAATTTTTATAGTTATTTTATTAAAATTTGATTAGATTTCATAATTACTAAAATATTATATTACTATAATGTGATATTTCTAGTTATACTATATATATAAGACATTTAGCAATATATTTGAGCCAGTTCATTATCCTTATTAGGTATTTATATCTTTGATGCTTTGTAAATTGGAAAAAGCTACAGAATTAAAAGGATTTTAGTGTTTCATTTTATATACCACTTTATATATTACTGTCTTTAGGAATGGAATATTCATAGAGGTAAATCAAATATTGTAATATTTTCGTCAAAGTAAGATTGTAAAATAATTTTAACAAATATTGTTTAGTGATGGAATAAAGAGAATTTAACCACTTTTATCCCATTTGACATTTCAAATAAAATTACAAGAAAATAAAAATTGAAATTAATTAAATCAAAAATTATTTAAAAATTTTTTTATAGATAAACAAATTTTAATAAAATTTTCAGAATAAAAAATATGCCACTTAATCTATTAATCAATTAAATAAAAATACAAAACAAAACAAAGTAAATACAATAAATAATAAACACAATAATTAATACAAATTGTATAAAATATTTAAGCAATTGAGTCATATGATTATTTTCAATAGAAACATTAAAATATTTTTTTAACAGAGAAGTTAAGCTGGAACTGAACTAAAAGTTACAAATGATGTCTTCTTTAAACTGAACGTTTAAGTTAATACTTGGCTTGAAATTTCTCAACTTCTATAGAGATTTCAAAGTTTATATTCATTTAAACTGATAATAAATAAATCTATTATTAAAATAATTACTAATAATTATCTAATTTCAAAAATATATGAATTTTTTTATGATTTACACTTGCGTTTCTAATAGGAGATTCGACAAATTAAAGATACGGTAGAAAAGTGGTAAAGCTTGAAATAAATAGTGTTAAAAGAAAACATAATATTTGAAAATGTAGAAAAATTTAGGTTCTGTTATCACGAAGGATAATAATATTCGAGAAGAATTTAAATCGAAGTTGCTATCGGGTTACGCATGTTATCATACAGTAAATTAAAATATACACGATTATTTTGCCGATTGTATTATATGAATGTGAAGTATGGTCTATGACCTTAGAAGATGAGTGTAGATTTAGAATATTCGAAAATAGAATTTATCGCAGCAGTTATGGGCGAACGAAAGATGAGGACAACGGAGAATGGCGGACACTGCATATCGAAGAATTGCATGATCTCTATGCATTTCCAGATAAAGTTAGGGTCTTAAAATCGAAAAGGTTGCGATGGGCAGAACACATGGCAAGAATGGGAGATGAACGACTGAGAAATAATATTGTGGGGAGGCCGATTGGGTAACTAACATATTATAATATATTTATGTAGGTATATATATTGACTATATTTTTATATTTATTTAAAAAAATTTTAATTTTGTCTTAGGAATAAATTTTATTTTTAAATATTTTCCATAAGTATTATATAGAGTAAATATTATCTAATAATAAAATTCAATTTTTAAATCGCCTAATTATTTTTGCTTTTATTAATTTGAATACTATTGTAATTAAAATGTGAAATAGATGATTACTTTATATTAAAAAAAAAATATTTCCATTGTAAATATAATATATAAGTGAATCTGTTATATTTATTTTAACCTCTGTCGTATTCTAAAATAAAATCCTTGGCTTAGCTTGCTTTGATTTTTGTCGCCGATGTGGGTAAATGTTGATCTCGATGACCCCGTTTTATTCCCACCGCTTTCAATTTCCTATTGACAAAATCATCAAACAACAGATGAATCAATTGAACTGAAACGGACATATCCTACTACTTTACTTTGTATTTGTGTTTTTTAGTTAAATACAATTTCAAACTGAATATTGGAATTACTTTTTCTTTAAACTGAATTCAATGACATTATTAGAATTTTATTTTTATTTTGTATTTAAGAAAGGAGGACATGAGACGGAAACCTCTTGGTAAATTCCAAAAAGGTTTCCTTTTAATCAAATAATTTTTTTTTATATATTTGTTCTAAATAATTTAATCAAAGTATCATATGTTCATACTGTGTATAGAATGTTGTTGATTCTGACTATCTCTCCAGAGATAGTATTGCGATCACGAAAATTTTCGATGTTGAGATTTTGATGTTTTTATACGTTTTGAAGGTTCTTGAATCATTTTCACTAAGGTTGAGAAAAATGTCTGTGAGTATGTGTGTGTGTGTGTGTGTATGTGTGTGTGTATGTATGTAGACAAGATTACGCAAAAACGGTTTGAGCTAGAATGACGAAATTTGGTACATGGGCATTATTCAAAATTCGTAGTTTTCTAACAACTTTTAAGAATTGTAGCTCAACCGGAAGGGAGTCATTACCTACAACGTTTTGATTTTTTTTCCTCTAAAGTGACCGTAAAAATAAAGATGTATGTTTGATAATTTTTCACATGATTAAAAATTGTATAAAACTGCTATATCTAGAATTTCAATTTGATTGAATTGCTGAAAGTACCGGAATTTATTTTTTAACACGACTGGAAATCACGCGTTAGCACGTGATTTGGTGCCATCAACAAAGAGCCAAACACGCGTTGGTTTAATAAATATTATTTATTAAATTTAATTTATAATTTATAATTAATTAAATTTAATTTAAATATAATATATTATGTTATTTAATCCAATTCAAATTGTGAGATAGTCGAATGGAGACACTCCAGCTTTTTTTTATTCTTTACAATTTTTGAAATTTAAATATAGATATTGCAAATGTATTATTATTATATGATTAATATAAATTTTAAATATATATTTTTTCATTTAAATAAATTATTATGGTACAGAACAAATTTAAAAAAATTCATCAGGTAATAAAAAGTCTCAGTTATTCATTTGTAGCATTTTTCGTATTTTTATACATTTGAGTGTATATAAGTGTGTTGTGATTAAACATATACGGTATAAATTAATACAATAAATTCTTTTCGTTAGTTCATTATCCATCTCGAAAAATTATCAAACTTCCTTGCCTTTGAAATGAAATTTTAAAAACCATTTAAAAAGTATTTGTTTCTGGAAATTTGAATTAACTGAGATACTCATTTTAGATTTTTTTTTTAAATTAAATCAAATTTAAAAATAAAACAATTTTTAAATTAAATGACAACAAAACTATTTTTATTTTTAAAAATATAATTCTTAAAAATATAAAGATTTAATTAAAATCGATGATAACTGCCTTTGCTGGATTGAAGATATTTTAAAATTTATTAATCCACTATTAAGAAAAATAATAAAACGTTTTTTAAATGGGAAATCTATGACATCTAAAAATTAAATGAATTAATTAATTATTCATGATTATCATTTATAGCAAGAAATGCTTCTTATTTATTGAATTATTGTTTATTAAAACTATAATTTATTAAATGTACAGCTCAAAACAACAAATAAATATACATTTACAAATGCCTCTATTTTGATTTAAATTATCCTGTAAATGAAATCATATTAATCAAAAATAAATTTGTCATTTTCCCATTTGTATTAATTGAAATTCCTTATACATAAATAAATTTACATAAATTGACTCATCTTCGTCCCATTGATTAATTTTCTTTTCTATTCGATCTATTATGTCATTTATTGTATTATTTTAACATAAGAGAAAGTCCGTAATAAGATAAAAATTATTGACGTATTTGTAATTTTTACTTTTTACTATCTCGCCAGAGATAGTATTGCGATCATGAAAATTTTCGATGTTGAGATTTTGATGTTTTTATACTTTTTGAAGGTTCCTGAATCATTTTCACTAAGGTTGAGAAAAATGTCTGTGTGTGTGTGTGTATGTATGTAGACAAGATTACGCAAAAACGGTTTGAGCTAGAATGATGAAATTTGGTACATGGACATTATTCAAAATTCATAGTTTTCTATCAACTGCAAATCTCACGCGCCAACACGTGCCATGGTGCCATCAATAAAAAGCCAAACATGCGCTGGTTTAATATTTATTATTTATAATTTATAATTAATTAAATTTAATTTAAATATAATATATTATGTTATTTAATCCAATTCAAATTGCGAGATAGACGAGTGGAGACACTCCAGCTAATTTTCTTAATAGTAGAGTTTAATTGTCTTCAGTAAGGCAATTGATAATATAAAGTAGATCCAAAATATTTATTATTATAGTTTGCGAACTTGTACAACCAAGCATTTGAAAATATTAAAACAATATCTCATTTTTCAATTTTGAAAATTTATGAATCTTTAATGATTCTTCCAAAAGCGTCTTTTTTGATTTGGATTTAGCTGCTTATTATTAAGTGTCTCTTTACAATTATTTAACTAATTTAATAAATAAATAAAAATACATTTTTAGAAAGCTTGATTGATTTTAAGATGATATATTCATTGGAAATTATATAATATGTTTGATATATATATACCCCATAGTACTAAAATAGTATTTTATTTTATTTTTGCTTAAGGAATATTATATAAAATACTAATAAAAAAAAATTTGAAAAAGAAATTATTTCCAATAAGTGCAAACTTCTGTTTATAATTAGAAGGTGAATGTTATTTTTGTTTTAATCACGATTTTCACGGCAGGTATAATAAAGAATAATATGATTCATCAATATAATCAATTTTTTTTTAACGAAGATATAATAACCTGTAGTATCATTAATTGCATATGTCCGCCTTACATAAATTATTTATATTATTAACTTTAATTATATAAAAAATATGAATTTTTTGTATTGTCATTATTCGTTGAGTTTTATTACAAACAAAAGAGATATTAAATTAAATATTATAAATTAAATTAATTAAGTGAATTTCTTTAATAAAAAATTAATATTATCTTATTATTAAATATATATTTTACAAATTTTCCAAGAAAATCATGTACCTATTAACAAACCAATTTTTATAAATATTTTATTTTTAGGAATAAATACCTTATAGGTTACATTTTAAAATCTTTTTTCCAACAATTTTTTTTTAATTATTATTATAGTTGTTTTTTGATTTTTTATAATAGAAAATAAAATTAATTTTTTTTTATATTTTTTATCTTGTAATCAAGTTAAAAATATCTGTTATTATCGCAACCATATTTCTATCCACTGATTCTGAAAAGTCGTAAACAAAATTAAACTTATTTACATTTAAATTTCAAATAAATTCAATGACCTCAACCCTAACATAATTTTATTAGTCGCGCGGTTAGAAAGATTTTTTTGACGACTAGAGTTTGAGGGATCGAAGCTTGCCGAGTGCATCGATATTTAAAAATAAAAATAAAAACAAAAATAATAAAATGGTGATATATTCCAAAAAAAAGAAAATTTTTTTGATATGTCTTGTCGTTATATTTGTATATATTATATATTAATTCTTATAAATTTTTATTAGTTAATTTTATTTTATTTTATTTTGATCTATTTTCGTGTTTATTTTTTAATAAATTACTATTTTATATTTATATTTTCATTGTCAAACGAAGTCAAATTAAACAAAAAAATTCAAGTATTAGGTTACGCAGAAGACTTAGATATAATAGGAGATTCGGCAATTGCAATCATAGATAGCGTAGAAAAATTAATCGAAGCAGGAAAAGAGGTGGGACTGAAAATTAATAATGCTAAGACAAAGTCTTAACATACAAGATATTGAATTTGAAAATGTAGAAAAATTTCATTACTTAGGTACTGTAATAAGTAATAACGAAAGATAATAAGATAATAGATTGATAGATAGATTTATTTATTGTTCTTTTATTAATTAATTTTTAGAAAGTTTTATAATTTTTAATATTTTTTCACTAAAGTATTATTTAATATTTATTAATATTATTTATTATTTTTGAGAACCCCAAGTTCTATTCATTTTAATCAGAGTGATGCAATAATGTAACATATAATAATTGTAATAAGTAATTAAAGAATTGCATATCAATATTTTTTAAAGGGTCGAGCGATAGGTACTTTATATTATAACAATTACAAAATATATTGTTTTCTGTTTTATTTTCATTATGTAATTGAAAATACTCATCTAATAAATTCACACACACACACAAATGATGATTTTTTCATTATTTATTTATTTTTATTTTTGTGGAAAAAAGCTTGTTTTACTGTTTTGTTATCCCCTCGAAATCCTTTCATTTCATTATTTTCTTAATCCATAATTCGTCTTTCATCTTGTAACGCCCACTTTGCAAACGTTCAACATCGATTCGTATTTAAATTAATAAAAGCTATTAACTCGTATTTTGAATTTCGGAGAAATCTCCTTCCTTTGATCCTTAATTCACTTTTCATCTTTTATTTATAATTCCTTTAATTCTATAAACGCCAAGAGAGATAATGAAATTAAAAATAATTATTCATTTTAAAAATTATTTTATTAACTCCACCACTATATATTTTTTTTTTAATTAGAAAAGATCATTTAACTCGATGATAAAAAATAAAATTAAGTGATGAAATAAACATTATGCATATTTGAGTAAGTATTAGTAGAATATCTACCCATATACCATATACATTTTGTATTTATACTAGTTATGATAAGAAATAAACTATACATACATAAGAGAATGGTGGAGTTTATATCTATATATATAATTGTAGATTTTACAATAGAGAGAGAGAGAATAAAATCTTTAAATCAGAAAAAGTAGCTTTGGAATGATTTCACGATTATCATTTCCATGGATCAATCTTCCTTTCTATCGTAATTGCTTTTTAGAAATTGTTAGTAGCTTGATTCATATAAATTCATTTTATATTCGAATTCTAAGGAAATTTAATATTACTTATAAGTATTTACCGATTCAAATTTATTTTTAATTTTGGAACATCCACTGGATATTACGTCATTATCGTGTTTTATTTACCTTTTTGGATATCTTTATCCCTTATTTCCATTGGAATTGTTAATTGGTGAGAATAATAAATATATTATTATCCTGGAATTAATTTTCAATTTTTCCTATTAGTAATTATTTAAAACCACAATTTTAAGGAACTCTGATAAAAATATCAAAACAAAGATGAATATAACGATAAAACAAAACAATATATATATATATATATATATATATATATAAACTTCCAAATAATATGATTTGTTTTTGACAATATATATATATAAAATATTTTATATTCGTAATACCAAATAATCTTTGAACTGTGATACGAAGTAAAAAAAAAATATTTCTCACATATTGATTTAAAATTTCTTAGAATAAATTTTACATTGTTAGACTATTTAATGAACTCAATGAATATAGATTAAGAATAATGTTCATTCAATATTTCAAATTCAAATCTCGGAGTGAATAATTGTCTGTCTGTTTTGATATTATTATACTATTTTTTAAATTTTTTTTAAAAAATAGATGAAATTATACGAGTATAAAATACATCTAATAATTTTATATTTTTTAAGTAATTGTAGCAATTTAATAAATTTAGTTGAATAAATTATATTTACTAAATTAAATTAAAATCATTTTAAGAATGAACAAAACAATATATAAACATAGGATTTTCATTTATATTTATCAAATTAATTAAAAAGTGAATAACAAATATATAAATGAAATTATTTAATATTACTTTTTAAAAGACATTTTTTTCAAATCAATCTATTTCATATTATTTTTCAATATAGATATTTAAATAGATGTAATATCATTTATAATTATTTGAAAAATATGTCCATGTTTTATTTTTTCACCTTAATAACCAAAGGTCTTTACTAAGGACATAACTCATGTTTTAATTATTTATTATTCATATTGTATTACGTAGGACGTATCATTTAGCAAAATCGCCATGTAAATTTGTCTATTATTCATTTCTTATGATTTTAACCTTGAAATTATTTAGAAAAATTAAAAATCAAACTTATAGTATGTTTATTGGTATTATATATCTAGGATAGAGTTGATTTTCAATGTCCTTGGTTGATTAAATATGCCGGATGCCGTTAAACCTTAGTTTAATCAACGGGGATGGTATCTGTAAAAATCTAGTGGGAGAGTCACACTACTTTCCTTTACGAATTATGATATTAATGAAAATAAATATACAAATCAAATATAATTATTTTTAATATTTTAAAAAAAGAAATATTTTATATAATAATTATATAAGAATAGTAGTGGGGTTTCATAAAATAAGTTGACCTGTGGCCAGGTCCGAACCGACCGACGGTTTGAAATAAATTAATTTCCAGCTACAGAAACAATTTCAAATAATTTTCATATATCTATTAATGTAATAAAAAACAGATATGGATACATAAATAATAAATATAAACATTTTTAATTTTATTTTATTTATAATATATAGATGCAAGACCAGCTGTGACGTCATGCATGGCTGGATGACGTCATATAATTTTAAATCAAGAAAAAACTAATAAATATGATTTTTTTCGAGGATAAAACCAATACAAAATGCATGATTCGTGGTGATATATAAAAAAATCTCCTTTGGTGTGAAAATAACCCTTTCCTTCCTATCGTCGATCGCTAATACTACCACTTCCGGTTTCCGGAATTGCACCAAAAGTTGATCAATTCATCCCACTGATGCATTAAGTAAATATACCAAATTTCATCAAAATCATTTGAGCCGTTCAGGCTGTACACATCTATACGGACGGACAGACGGACGGACAGACGGACAGACATCATGCTAAAAATACTTTTTTCTGTTTAGAAAATGCATGATTCGTGGAGATATGTAAAAATCTCCACATGTGAAATTTGGTGTGAAAACAATACCTCCCTTACTATCGTCGGTCGGTAAAAATTATTGATTTTATTTTTATGTATATTTTCAAACTCAATGGTATGCATATTAATTTTTCTTCTATATCTATCTCTTTTCGTTATCAATGATATGACTGAGGAGGAAATTTTTCGCGCTTTTTTGATGGAATGTTGTTTTTCAAATTTTAATCAACTTCTTAAGTATTCTTATCAATTTTGATAAGTACAAAAAGATCAATATATTTGTTTATTATACGAGGTTTGTACAAAAGAAAATGTGGATTTTGAATTATTTCGAAAAGTATTTATTTATTCATCAATATCCATTTTGTCCCCTTCAAAGTAATTCCCCTCATATATAATGCACTTATGCCAGCGCTTCTTCCAATCGTCGAAGCACTTCTGAAATATGCTTTTCAGTATGACCATCAGCTCGTTTTCCGATTCCAACTTGTCAATTGTGTCAAAACGCTTTCCTTTTATTGGTATCTTCAGTTTTGGGAATAGGAAAAAGTTGCAGGGAGCCAAATCTGGTGAATACGATGGTTGAAGCATGATTACGGTGTTGTTTTTGATCAAAAAATCACAAACAAGCTGGTGCATTATCGTGATGAAGAATCCATGATTTATTTTCCACAATTCCGATCGTTTGAGTGTTATTGCTTCACGCATAACTTCCATGTAGTATTTCATATTAACAGTACGACCTGTTGGCAAGAACTCATGATGCATCAAGCAATTATATCGAAGAAAACAGTGAGCAATACCTTCACATTTGATCGAACTTTCTTTTTCAAGTCTTGGCTCTTCTGGCCGTTTCCATTAAGATGATTGGGCCTTGGTTTGGACCTCATAACCATATACCCCCGTTTCGTCTCCAGTTATGACCTTTTTGAGCCAATCTGGATTGTCATTCAACAACTCCTGAGCAATAATTCGACGTTGCTTTTGCTCAAAATTTAGCAATTTCTGAACATTGATTTGGTGATTCGACGATTTTCCAAAACCATTTTCTTCACTGTTTCGATGTTTTTTCGCTTGTTGTCTTGGTTGCAACTCTAGAATGCTCATCAACATCTACTCGGCCTTCTGTAAAGCGCTTTTACCACATATAAACATTTTATCGAGACAAAGTAGACTCGCCGAATGCCACAGTCAACATTTTAAGTGTGTTACAGCATTTTATTTCATTTTTAAAGCAAAATTTAATACAGATCCTTTGATCTATTTTTTTTAAGTAAAAAATCGAAGAACACGCAAAAACGTGACTAACTTTTTCAGTTGTCAAAAACAAACTACTAAACCAAAATGGCTGATAATGTCAACATATGAGAAACATATGTGTACCAACATAATTAAAAGCATTGTACAAAATATTATATTTTTCTAAATTAAAAAGTCCCCTATATAGTCCAAGAACTTTTTTTACAGAAAAGACTTAAAGAAAATGGTAACTAGAAAAATTGAAATAATTTCAAAAAACTGAAATAGATTTTATCATGAGGGCAGAGTTGACTATGGAAATAGAGGGTGGATTCGAACTCAATTCTAAAATTTAAGACTAAAATCATAATACATAATTTAGATAAAGAAAAAAATTTTAAACATGAACAGTTCTATTATCCTCTTTATGCCCTAGAAATTAGAAGAAAATAAACATCATAGTAGAAAGAAAATCTTGACGTCATAAAAATTAAAAATGTTTAATACTAGGTCTTATTGATTGTTTTTACCGACCTTATTATTTCTTCTTCCTAATAAGAAATTTTGTTTTTAATTTATTGGGAGAGGTCTATGCACTTAGAGACCTGGTTTCATTATAATAGTATAATTTTAAAAATTATAATTAATGTAAATATCAAAAAAAAGACAATAAATAAAAAATTTATAATTTATATAAGTGAATACTCACTCATATAAAATAGAACTGATTGTTAGCAAGCAAAAACCAAAATTTCGTGGACAATGAAAAGTATAAATAAGTACTTTTATCGACATTTTAATTAATAATTTCTTTATAAACAAAAAAAAATAAGTTGACCTGTGGCCAGGTCCGAACCGACCGACGGTTTGAAATAAATTAATTTCCAGCTACAGAAACAATTTCAAATAATTTTCATATATCTATTAATGTAATAAAAAACAGATATGGATACATAAATAATAAATATAAACATTTTTAATTTTATTTTATTTATAATATATAGATGCAAGACCAGGCTGTGACGTCATGCATGGCTGGATGACGTCATATAATTTTAAATCAAGAAAAAACTAATAAATATGATTTTTTTCGAGGATAAAACCAATACAAAATGCATGATTCGTGGTGATATATAAAAAAATCTCCTTTGGTGTGAAAATAACCCTTTCCTTCCTATCGTCGATCGCTAATACTACCACTTCCGGTTTCCGTTGATCAATTCATCCCACTGATGCATTAAGTAAATATACCAAATTTCATCAAAATCGGTTGAGCCGTTCAGGCTGTACACATCTATACGGACGGACAGACGGACGGACAGACGGACAGACATCATGCTAAAAATACTTTTTTCTGTTTAGAAAATGCATGATTCGTGGAGATATGTAAAAATCTCCACATGTGAAATTTGGTGTGAAAACAATACCTCCCTTACTATCGTCGGTCGGTAAAAACAAAAAAAATGAATGCAATTTTATTTTTATTGAAAAAAAAAATAAAAATATTCGATTAAATGGTAAAATATCTATTTTTGATGGAGGAATTTAATTCTTCAACCTCATTCATTTGAATCAATTTTTAAAATTAATTAAACCTCGAAACAATTAATTAAAATTTAATATCAAAAATAAATGCTACATATATATTCAAAGCACTTCTCTCTCCCTCTATTTCGAAAATATTTATAGTTGAAATATTTCCATGCTTAAATTAAGGTTTCCTTAATTACCGACCGACGATAGTAAGGGAGGAATTGTTTTCACACCAAATTTCACATGTAGAGATTTTTACATATCTCCACGAATCATGGATTTTCTTAACAGAAAAAAAGTATTTTTAGCATGATGTCTGTCCGTCCGTCCGTCCGTATAGATGTGTACAGCTTGAACGGCTCACCGGATTTTGATGAAATTTGGTATATTTACTTAATGCATCAGTATGATGAATTGATCAACTTTTGGTCCAAATCCGGAAACCGGAAGTGGTAGTATTAGCGATCGACGATAGGAAGGGAAGGGTTATTTTCACACCAAATTTCACATGAGGAGATTTTTTACATATCATCGCGAATCTTTCACTTTGCATTGGTTTTATACTCGAGAAAAATCATCTTTATTAGTTTTTTTCTTAATTTAAAATTATATGACGTCATCCAGCCATTCATGACGTCACAACCTGGTCTTACATCTTAATCTATATATATAAAGGAGACTGTTTGTATGTATGTATGTAATTCGTTTACTTTTTTGCTGTCATAGTTTAATATGTTAAAATGTAAGTTATTTACATTTTAACATAAAATAGAAAATATATTATTTAAGGATTAAAGAATAAAAATAGAAAGTAAATTAGTGAATATTTTAAAAATTAGACAATTTGTGGAAATTGAAATAACTAAGAAATGAGAGGTGGAGGGGATGAGGAGAGAGGTGAGAGTGTGTGTGAGCGGGAGAGAGAGAGATTTAAAGTTTATATATAGTTCTCCGTGTTGTTCATTCAAGAGCCAGGCGTGGCCCACTGACTGGCGGACTTATTTTACACAATGTATATAACTAGCAATCAAAGAATTATTATAAATTTTAACTTTTTATTTTAAATTCTAATATTCAAATATCATTTCAATTAAATAATTTATTCTAAAAGTTCTCATTTTAATTAATATAATAAAATATTTAAATCATATTTAACTTAAATTATTTTGTATTTATTCTTTCCATATTTGAATAGGTACTTCTTTTATTTTAAGGGAGGGAATTAACTATGATCTAAAAAAATTAATAAATGAACTTAATAATAAAAAATCAAATAAATCCATTAATTTAAATTAATACTATTAATGAATGTATATATTGTTAATTTATCTTTAGTTTTATCAATACTTTTATACCGTTAATTTTTATAAATTAATTTTTATAAATTGTCTCAAGTCTCTAACTTTGCATTTTCTCTAATTTTATTATAATTAAAAATATTCAATAAAAATCAAACAATGAAATTAAAATATCGAAATGAAATGATCAAGAAATATTATACTCTATTATAACATATACAATACTTATAAACTATAGGCGGAGGAAATATTAGACGATATCATTGCGGGTTCATGCCAAATCGATCAACATTAATTAAGATATTTTCATTATGACAGATATTAAAAAAACCGCGAATTCAATATCTCTGTTCACTAATTATTTGTAGACTTTAGTAAAACCTACGCATGACTCAATAGATCCGGATAAACTTTTTCAAATTTTGATCTTAAAATTTATCTTGAAGGTAGTAAAGAAAGAGTAAGATGTGGAAATCAATTGTAAAATATTAGGTGACCCAGACGACTTAAATATAATAGGAGATTCGGCAATTGCAATTACAGATAGCGAGGAAAAATTAATCGAGGTAGGAAAAGAGATGAGGTTTGAAATTAATAATGATAAATAAATATATTTAGAAACAAACATACAAAATGTAGAATTTGAATATGTAGAAAAATTGAATGTAATCACGAAGGATAATAATATTTGAGAAGAATTGAAATCGAAGTTGCAATCGGAAAACGCCTGTTATCATGCAGTAAAGAGGCTTATCTCATCAAAATTATTATAAAAGGAAATGAAAATTAAAATATATAAAACAATTATTTTGTCTGTTGTATTATATGAGTGTTAGACATGGTCTATGATCTTTGGAGATGAGAGTGGATTCAGAGAATAGGATTCTCCCCAGCATTTATGGGCCAAAGAAAGATGAGTACATCAGGGAATGACGTACGAGAGATGGAACAGAGGCTCAGGATAAGGACACTTGGAGAAATGTGGTTGTAGCTGCCAAGAACTTTCGAGTACCGTTGAGCCACGCATGGTCTATGACCCTGGGAGATGAGAGTAGATTCAGATTATTCTTTCCAGCATTTATTGGCCAAAGAAAGATGAGGTCACCGGGGACACTTGGAGAAATGTGGTTGTAGCTGCCAAGAACTTTCGAGTAGATAGATATAACATATTCAATAATAATATATATAATTAATTTACTAAATAAATTAAAATATATTTTAAATAATCACACAATAAGAAATGAATGTTTTATGTTATACATTGTTTGAAACAAAATGGATGAAAACCTTTTACTACTTTCAACCAAATACTATGTACCACTCGGGGGTACAGGGGGCGGAGCCCCCGTCTAGATGTGAAGAGCGACGAAGGAGCTCTGAGCAGCTAGTATATTATAAATAAAATAAAATTAAAAATATTTATGTTATATCCATATATGTTCTTTATTACATTAATAGATATATTCAAATTATTTGAAATTGTTTCTGTAGCTAGAAATTAATTTATTTCAAACCGTCGGTCGGTTCAGACCTGGCCACAGGTCAACTTATTTTCTTTTGAGGCTAACTTTAATTTTATTTTCTTTTATGTTATTTTTATTTCCTGCAAATTTTTATCTAAACATTACAAGAATAAAAAAAACAAAAATGTTTTGTCTCGTATATAAACATAATTCTAAATGTCGAAATTATTTATCAGCATTTCAATAAAAACGTCAACTTTTAGAATTTCCTCTCCAAAATTACATATTGTATTATTCAAATCTTTGTATTTTTTATTGTTAATACAATAAACATATAAATTATTACTTTTACTTTCCTAGTTATTTATTTAAGTAATTTCAGAGATGCATAAATTCAAAAAAAAATATTTTTGTCTTTTCTGTGGGTTACGCCCTTAAGCGTAGATACAATTGATTAGTAAATTTCAATTAATATTATGGAATAGAGATTTACTTTATTTTTTTATGTAAGTATTAATGAAATCGTCTTGTCATGTCTAGCTGTAACAAATAGGAAAAGCAAATCAAGCGTTTATTATAAACAAAATAATTGTTTATTTCTTAGCTATTTTTAAATATAATCTAAACAAATTCAAGAATGATATTTTAAAATTTATTTTTTCAATTTACAGGATCTTCCTACTTTTAAATTTAAATAAATATTTATTTCAATCATTAAAGTCAAATTATATATGCGTAAGTGTTAAAATATATATTCAATAAATACTAAAATCTAAATTCATATAATTATTACTATTAATTTTACATTATTTATTAACTATATATATATACAATTTATAGTAGATATTCGTTTTTTTATATTACAAAAAAAAATAATAAATAAATAATCATCAATTATAATTGAGAGATGCAATGAAATATTAAGTACTTCGTAATACCATAAAAAAAACACTTGTAAATTTGATTGTAGGAAGTAATTTGTTTAATTTTCTGTTACTTGATCTGAACTAATTGATTTTCTAAATCTAAACAAATCTTTAAGCCTTTAATCGCTTTCGTTTCCGGTTCATTTCTAATCAATGAAAGGAACATTTCCTATCTGTATTTTAAACAAATGGTGGGCAATGGATTTATTTATAATTCTATTGAAAAATCTGAATTATATTATTTATACTGAGTTAAATGTATATTTATTTCATTCTACAGGAATTTTATTTGAAGATATTTATTAAGTGATGATTTTTCAATTCTCAATTATCCCGATTTTGTTGACATTAAATATAAAAAGTTTTTTCTAATGGTTTTTATTTTTAAATCTTTAAAATAACTTTTTCTATAAAATATTATCATTAATTGATTAATTATTAAATTCATATTAATATAAATTTAAAAATAACACAGTAAGTTCGCGAATAGGAGGATCGGAAGGGGTATCTGCACTTAAAAATTTTGATATTATATAATAATACATAAATTAAAACCGAAATTATGATATATCAACTCCAAAATTCATATTTAAATATTTGTTTTAGCTAAAACAATAAATATGTGTATCTGTCAAACTAGAGTAGTAAAACAAGAAATAATATATTTTTTAAATATCATTAAACAAAAATAATCAAAAACTTTTTAAAAAAAACTTAACAAACTGAATGATTTTTTTTTTCATATTTTCTAAAAAGATGTTGATTTTTAAATTTTATAAAAAAAATATCTTAATAGTTTATTTAATAATATATTTTGATAACTATAAAATAAATTATATTATATTATATATATTTTCAGCTGAGAAATTATTCAATGTTTTGATTTTGATTTCTCTCTAAATATGATTATCATGAAATCATTAAATAAAATAAGAAAAGAATCATAATCTCTTTTATTTAGAATATTATAATATAAATCATAAATTCATTTGATTAATTGTATTTTTGAAATTCCCATGAACTTGGAAATTCCTAAAGGATGCCATTTCAAATCACTAGAAATGTTTTCTCCCTAAGGTCAATCCCAGGATGCGTGCCTAGAAGCAAAAATAAATTGAAGGTTGTTTAATATGTGTAAAAATCGCGCGATCGTTTCCAGGTGTCCGATTCGGAGGCGCCGGAGGGGGTACGGGACTCGACAGTACCCCGACTGGTACAGATATTGGCTCTCCTCTCCATTGCACTTGTACTCTCCGCGGCTGTTATCCTCTTTCTCGTACTCACCGGTCAGTTATTTTATCAATAATCCTTCACCTTGGCAGGTGGATTACTATTTTTAAATTTATTATTTAAACAATAAAATTAAATATTTCCTAAACAATTTTAAATATATATATATATATATAATGCATATACCATATGCATATGGTATATATATTAAAAATAAACTTAACCATTAATACATGTATACCTGAATAAGTGAAGAAGAAAAAGAACTTAAGGTCTATTTGTAATTTTTTTTTTTAATTTAAACATCAGAAATTTACTAATATTTATTTTAATTTTTAAAAATATCATATTAAAATAAAAAATATTGAGTATTTTTATGTTATAAAATTTTTAGCCATAAATTCTAAATTAGTTTGAACTTTATAAAAAGACAAACGATTGTTAAACTAAGAATTATTTTAATGAATCTTATATACCAAACAGCTTCCCTGTCTCAAAAAATCTATAAATATTTTTTTTTTAATAAATTGTTAAAAAAATTCAGAATTTTTTACTTCACCTCAAGTTTCATGCACAGAAGAATTAAAATATTTGGGTTTTTTTCGTGATTTTATAAACTCAAAATTGTATTATAAATACTTATATCATTTAAAATTTTCTACATTAATTAAAATTATTTTATCCGTTGTATTATATGGGTGTGAGGCATGGTCTATGACCTTAGGTGACGAGAGTAGATTTAGAGTATTTGAGAATAGGATTCTTCGCAGTTATTATGGGCCAAAGAAAGATGAGTTCACCGGGGAATAGCGGAGATTGCATAATGAGGAATTGCATGATCTCTATGCATCTCCAGATATAGTTAGAATTATAAAATCGAGAAGGCTGCGGTGGGCAGGTCACGTGGCTAGAATGGGTGAGGAAAGAATGGCGAAAAATATATTGGGGGGGGGGGGGGAGACCGAGTGGGAAACGCCCGCTTGGAAGACCGAGGACGCAGTGGGTGATAATGTAGGAAGGGACGTGATAGGGATTGGAGGTTTGTGGCTCAGAATAGGGACGACGACACTTGGAGAAGCATGGTTGTTGTAGCCAAGAACTTTTGAGTTCCATAGTGCCACAGAAATAGATAGATAGATACATTAATTAAAGTTAATAAAAAAAAATTATTAATCTATTTTTTCTAGTCAAATTAATTTCATAAAAATAATAATAACAATTATAATATATTTATATATAGATATATATCT
Organism: Labia minor; assembly: GCA_963082975.1. Taxonomy (NCBI): domain Eukaryota; kingdom Metazoa; phylum Arthropoda; class Insecta; order Dermaptera; family Spongiphoridae; genus Labia; species Labia minor. The sequence goes on along the minus strand of OY720346.1, from coordinate 20,738,783 downwards.
AATAATTAATTAATTATTTGAATTATTATAATGTGATTTAGTGTCATACATTAAAAAAAAATATTTTTTTTATTTTAAATTACTAATTCACTTAATATTAAATTTTTTTTTTCTGAATTTTAAGCAATAGGTAGGTAGGCATATATTTAATTTAATTTTATGTTAGTCAAGTTTATCATTTTGCAAGAACATATTTTATATTTTATAAGTTGTTTTGTTTATCCGTCTATTGCATCTGATGAATAAAATGAATTTCTTCAATCCTCCATTTGTTTTTCATCCTTCACTCAAGATTCTACTGATGAGTCATCTTTAAAACGCAAATAGATAATTGTCCTATTTATTTTTATATTCGTATCCCATTTTTCTAATATATGTAAAGATTTTCCTTATATATATATAATAAATTATAATAATTTTTATCACCTATATAGTATAATAACGAGCACAAACCGTTCTTTAATGATTTATAATCTTTCTATAAAATTTTAACTCAATCGAATATTGACGCTAAATACCACCCACATATACTCACAAACACACACATACATTTAATCGTAAAAATCTTTTTTTATTTGATAAATATTATTCGATCTTTTCATTTAAAAATAATTTATTCAAATTCTAATAAAGTATAAAAATAAATATGATATTTATTTATCGAATTGATAATTATTTTATTTTTTCTTTATAAAAATAATATCAATTTTATCTTTTTTCTAATATTATTATTGAGGCTAGAGTTGTAATTGAAAATAAAATAAAATAAAAAAAAATCTTATTTTCTCATCAGTACTTCTTTCTCAGGATGAAATTTCTGGCTTCGTACCAAATCGATAAATATTCCTCTAAGACTATATATATAACTATTGAAAAATATTTAAATTTTATATAATAAATTTTAATATAATAATATTATTTAATAACAATTAATAATAAAATTGGTAGTATTTAAATATCTTAATTCTTGATTAAAAAACTATTATAAATTTATTTTTAATTTATATCTAAAAATTAAAATATTAAATATTTTTGATATATAATATTATAGATATGTAATTTAAATAAATATACCTACCTAAAATAATTTTTGTTATAACTAATATTTCTTCTCAATATATTTGGTAATTTAATATTAATATTATAATTTAAATTATTTAATTTTTTATATTTAAAAAAAAATAAATAATTTTAGGTGGAGGCTCTGCAAAAATTTCGCAGAATCCTGTTGTTGGTTCTCTAACATCTCATCGCTGCGATTCAGAAGAATGTGTTCGCACAGGTTGATTCATTTTATTAGTTATTTCAAAAAGAAAAATTATAAAATCATATTTTTTTTTATAATTTTTGAAAACAATTATTTATTACATAACTAACTTTAACTTTTACCTTTAAAAACAAATTATAACATTATTTTTGATAAATTTTAACTATAATCATCTAATAATAATCGCAATTAATTAAATGAATATAAAAATTTAATTGTTTTGTCATTAATTATTTAAAGTAATTTTTACTCTTTAAAATAATAATCTTTGGATAAAATTCACTTTCATTTAATTGAATAAAATATCATCCATATTACCTAATTTGAACCTGCATTAAATACATGTAAAAATGTTCAGATAAATTTTATAGAATAAATATAGAATATCTTGTTAATGTTAGTATACTTACGTATATTTATAATCTACTTCTAATTATATTAATATATAATCCCAATATAAAGCATTTTCTGATAGTATTAGGTATTCATAAAATATTTTTACGAAAAATTATTTTTATTTACAATAATTTATATCATAATACTTATAACGATGCATTTCAATTTATTATTTTTAGTTTTTGATTAAATCAAATAATTAGAATTGTGCTATTTCTTAATAATATAGAATTCAAAAGATTTATATATATAATTAAAATCATATATCTCAATGACTTTATCTTTTCCCTATTAAAAATAATAAAATCATTGTATAATATTTATAGGTAATAACATTGAATGTAAGGTGTAGGTTTCAAATTGCATAATTAATATATAAATATAAGATAGAAAAATAATTAGAAAATATTTATTGTCCAAGAGAATAAGATATATTTCTTTAATTATTTAAATGTCAAACTGATTTATTTTATTTAAAAAAAAGCTTAAAATAAATAAATATTATAAATTAGAATTTCGTTCGATCTTCGGAGATTACTTCTAAATATTCTTATGAATTATATATATATATATACATATGTAAATTCTAATTTATATTCTAATTCTAATATATATATATATATATATATATATATATAGCTAATTAAATAATGTTTATTTATCATCCAATTTCAGGCTCTGTAGGGAAAGGAGGGAAAGGAGGGAGAGAGAGGTCTTTCCTCCCTCCGCCTTTTTGAAAAAAGCCGCATATGGTCTGAACGGCTTGTGAATAAACAAGATTATCACATTGTAGTCTCATCAATGAATTGTTTTGACAATATATAACGATTAATTAACTAGTGTTTATATCCAATTGAGAGTTAAGAATTTAATTCATTTGTAACACATTTGTTCAAATAAAAAAAAAATTATTATTTGACTTTGATGAACTAAGGATGATCTAATCAAACGAAACAAGCACAAGTGACAATATCATAAGAACCCATTCATTTGATACTTCATTTTCACTTAAATATACATTAAATATAAAAGTTATATATATAAATAAACATACATATGTATAACACGAGTGAATTGTCTGCGTCATCTAAAGGAGGGCTTAACTTTATATCAGGGATTAATAATATAATTATCCTTCTCTCTTCGATTTTTTACATTCTCTACCTACTTCTTAGTCTATGGGGAAATCATTCTTAAATCATCAATTGATCAAGCATAACTAAAAAAAGTGGGTTTAAAATTCGACATCTCAAAAGGAATCTGATTGTTGTCTCCATAAAATCGATTTTAGATTTTTTTGTACATATGATTATTTATAAATTTTTAAACATTGTAGAGAAACAAATTATGAAACGACTGGTGGGTATACCAATGATACACCCGGTTGCCAATATAAAGGCACATATGAAGGAGTTGGGTGAGATTAGAAATTAGATGGAGATATAAAAATATGAATGAAGCACTTTTTAGCAACTTTAGAGTTCAGTAATATCATAGATAAATAAAAATAAAAATATCTTAAGAGTTATTAGCTCTAGCCATAGGAAATCATGGGCATGTATTTTATTTTTTTTTAAAACTAAAACAAAACATATCATTTTAGAAAAATTTGGATAAAAATTTTCCGGTCATTTATTATCATAACCTTTGATAAAACTATTAAAAAAAACTAAATTTAAAATATAAAGATATTATAAAATAAAAATGTAATATAATTATTAGTAATAACTCAATTTCAATTTTTCACATTAAAATAAATTAAATTAAATTTTAATTTTTTAAAATTTAAAATATTATTTTGTCAAATTAATACTTTTAAATTATGTAATAGTTTATACTAGGTGAAAATAGTGTGATATGCACCCGCATTTATTAATTAAGCAATTTATTAAATCTTATCTTATCATATTAGCAAATTATATATATATATTTGTATTTTTGAGATATTAAACCGCTCTATGGATTTTTTGAAATTCACAGATAAATTACGAAATATATATTATGTTATATCTACAGGCCATACTTTTCTATCTTTCAATGCATTAATACGTACATTTAAGGGCTATTTTTTATGACTATTTTTTTAATTTATGTTCTTTTAAATTATTTGAAATTGTTTCATATATTTTGTCGTTTATTTATTTTAAATAATAATCTTAATCTTAAATATTCATAGTTCATAAGGAATAATTTTTTAAAATACCGAGTGGTGGGTCGTTCAACTAGGTATTAAGTAATAATAATGATAAATAATTTAGATGTAGAAAATGTATACACATTTTAATAATTTTGAATAAATTCTTAATATTTAAAATCTCAATTTATTACTTTCTTTATTCTTTTATTTCGTCCATTCGTGACTTTTTATAATTGTTTGATTATCAGTTTAAAGGAAAAATAAGGTCAATGTTATATATAATTTCTCTTAAAATATTCTATCTTTTTAATTATTTGAAAGCTTTCACCAAAATACTTTTTTTAATAATTATCAAAAATGTATATATATATACATGTATACCTATATCATCCCATATATATGTTTTTATATTAATGATGATCAATAATTCCATTTTCTTTTCAGCTGCCCAACTTTTAGACTCATTGGATCGATCAGTGGATCCATGCAACGATTTCTATCGATTTGCTTGTGGCCACTGGTCCCGGCATCATCCCATCCCGGAGGCCCACGCTTCCTGGAATCAATTCCAAGTGCTTCATGACTCCCTGCATTATGTTCTGAAAGGTGATTATTATCTCTTTCTCGGCTCCCTCTTTATTCTAGAAATCCTTTATTCATCCTCGTGGAAAAAGATAACATAAATACATCCTTTCTATCAAGTTCCTTATCACTATTCCTTTTTACATTGAAAAATATAAATATAAAAAAATTTTATTAAATAACGTTTTTCCAATGGACTAAAAAGAATAAAATAATTTTTCTATAAGCCTAACTAAGTTCATGGATGAATTGCTTCCTATTCAACGAAAAACGTTGGGCGCATTTAGTTCTATGCAATTAACTTCCTTTATAGAGCTATAATTCATATATATATTTAAGATACATACCACACTAAAACACTTAATTAACAAGTAACAGTATTTCTTCTAATATTATCAAACATTTTGGATTTGATTGATATTATGTAAATTTAATAAAAATTCTTTTAAATGTTGATAGATACTTTGATATAAGTATATTACAGTTAAAAATAATAAAAGATTAATTTCTTAGCTCTTAAACTATCAATTTCATTGTATGAAAAAAAAATTGTCAGTTTATGTGTTTAATAAAATTTTTATTATTACAAAAATTTGACTTGATTGTTCATATAAATAAATTAAACTAAATGCGCCCAACGTTTTTCGTTGAATATGAAGCAATTCATCAATGAACTTAGTCAGGCTTATAGAAAAATTATTTTATTCTTTTTATTCCATTGGTAAATCATTATTTTATAAAATTTTTTTATATTTATATTATTTTATTCTTTTTAGTGCAATTTTAATATAAATTTATTTGATATAACAAGAGAAATAGAAAAGATGAAGTTATACGAACATTTACAAATTGAATAAAACACAAAAATATATTAATCTTCCAAAATTGATTTTATGCATTTATGTTAAGTAAATGTTATTATTGGCGATACAACTGATTAATAAGAATTCATCATTAATTTTAATGCTATGAAATATTTTTAAATACGTTCAAAATTACCTGAAATCAATATTTATGTTTCAAAATCCGTCGAAAAAAAAATTAATCGGAGCAATACAAAAGGAGTTAGTTACTAAAAGTAATTAATCGCTAATTAATTACAATTAATTAATTATAATTCAATTGTATTTCTTCTATACCTTCTAGGGATCCATTGAAATATCTATAAAAATTGTAAAGGTCTATCTCAATAAAAAGTCGATGAAAAATCGATTTCAATTTGTCAAAAGAGCGAACAGACAGACAAAGAGACAGACGCCAAGTGAAGTTAAGAAAAACGATATAAAAATAAATAAATATATCATTTATTTTCTTTTTCAGAATTACTTGAAGATGATAAAATTGCTAATGATGTCATGGCTGTGAAAAAAGCGCGAATATTTTACAAAAATTGTAATGATTTAGGTAAATTAACATCTATTATAATAATTATAATAATCATTCAATAATATTGAGAAAAAGAAGAATCACCAGACATGACTTTTTTTGAACTTTGCTTTTGTGAAAATGCCATATTTAAATTTAATAAATATATTATGTCAAATAGTTGTGTTTCTGATTTAAGGTACTCTAGAAAAGCTTGGTGTTGCTTCCCTTTTAAAGCCAGTTTTGAATCGGTTGCATTTAACACCGAGCCTTCCCAAAGAAGCATCCCCTGCTTTCGACTGGCTCTATACCGAGGCTACTCGACGACGCCTTTTGGGCAACTCTGCTCTTTGGAAATTAACAGTTCAACAAGCGATCCTCAACTCTTCTCGACACGCGATTCACATTGATCAGACAAGTTTGGATCTTAATGAACGGATTCTTCTCGACCCAGAAAAATATCCAGTGGAGATAAGAGAATATCGGTAAGGATACAAGAGAAATTTTCTAAAAACTCCTTCATAATAATATAGTTTTATAACAAACTATAGGGAACATGAATTAATAATGAACGTTTTTTTCCGAAATTCACGGATTTATTTTCAAATAATGGTTACAAATATATTAATCAAAGTATTGTCCATCAATAAAACCAAGAAATCATTTTTGCTAGAATTATTAATTTATAATTGTATTTATTAAAGCTTTTGTGGTTATTTTGATAATTATTAAGAGAATTTTTATTAAAAGATCACATTATTTGTATAAAATTATTTATTAAATTAAAATAATTGTACAACGTTTCAACTGCTTATTCTGCAGTCATCAGTCCGCTTGAATCGGAGCAAGCGTACGGTTACTTGAAAACGACTGCAGAATAAGCAGTTGAAACGTTGTACAATTATTTTAATTTAATAAATAATTTTATACAAATAATGTGGTCTTTTAATAAAAATTCTCTTAATAATTAATTTATAATTCATTGTGTAAAATGAATCCGCTTGGTCAGTAAGTCAAGCGAGGCTCTTAAATGAACACGGAGCATTATATAAATATTAAAAAAATAATTTCTGCGTTTATTCATTAGATATTAATAAAATTTATAGCCTATGTTCAAATAGAGGTATATAAGAATATTGTGATGTAATTTCATAGAAATCGGTCCAGCCAATTTTGAGTCTATAACATCCATATTTTCCGGACAGACAGACAGACATGAAAAATTATAAAATCACTTTTGGATTCTAGAGGTCATGAAACGCGAAGATATGCAAAAAATTTGTAAATTCTGAGCAATGTGCAGACACTTGATTCTAAATTATTATAATTAAATAAATTATATATATATATATAATTTATATATATTAAAACAATAATTATTCCTATAAAATTTATTCTTGTTAAAATACTAATATAGAAAAAGTTTTCAATTCCATAAAATTATTATTATAAAATTTACTTAATTATTTTAGTCGCTATATCTATCATTATTATTACATATATATATAAATTATTCATAGATCCTTTTATATAATATTTATCTTAGATTTTTATACTTTATTGCTATACTTATATTAAATGAAGATATTTTTCCCTCAATTGATGCAATTATTAAGTGAATATTAATTTAAGACCTTGTGTGATATTTCCTACAGACGTTATGTTGAAACAGTTTTAAGTCTTCTCGATCAACATCTGTCTCCAGAGTCGAATAAAACACTAGTCGAGGAGATGACTGACCAAATCGTTAATTTCAATAAACAACTCGCAGTGGTGAGTAGATCCCGATTATAATAAAAATAAGATTATAAGATTAATTTTTTTTTTAATAAGAATCATCTAAATATTAAGAAATATATTTTTATATAGAGCGCATACGATTTTTTTTAAATACTTATGTCTTATGACAATTAACCGTTTCTTGCCTTTGTGCCAATTTTTTACTGCGCCCATAGCAATATTGGTGTTACTGTATATAAATTTAATAAACGTAATATTTAATGAAAATTCATTAGAATCATTTTGAAATTCTATTCTATTAAACCAACTACTTCAGTTTATGCATAATAATCTAATATAAATTTATTTATTCTCTTAACGTAATTATTAAGTGAAACATATGTGAGATTGACACTCACAATATTATTTATGTAAACAACACTAATTAGCTTTTAAATGATTTAATAACAACTTTGATATAATATGCAATAAAATCATCAATGTATCAATTAAAATATTATCAATCTTGATTAAAATTTATCCTATTTTTTCTTCATCAATTTAATTCCATTCTTATGTAATAATCATGTTAACCAGCAAGGTTGACTGACCGTTATTGTAAATTGAGACAATAATTATGATAAAAACTATCCTTGTTACCGGATTGTATAATGATAAAGGAAAACATTATATTTTTGTTTTTATGAAAATCAATATTGATAATTGAATTTTGATTTAAATGTGATGTTGAACAAGCCATTATTCGTCTTGGAAATGACTAAAAGTAAAGATTTTAGAAAAAGAAATAGTTTAGTTACATATTTAAATAAATCATTGAATATAATTTAAATAAATGATAGTATTGATTTCAAATGCAAGTTATATGTATAAAATGTTTTGATATCATTAATTTGATATCAATAATTTTTAACAAAATTCACTATTTTTTAAAAAAAAGTGACCTACTAATTTTCAAAAAATTTGATTTTAAATTCAAAAAATATTATTTAATTTTAATGTATTTATATTATTGTCCTTGTGTATGTATCTGTTAATAACTCATTAGTATTTACACCGTTTATAGAGAGTAAATTCAAATTTTGCAGATATATAATAAATCTCTCAAGTCGCTTTTGGACAAATGAATAGAAAAAGGAATAATATTCAGTAACATTCAGTCGAACTTACAATTTTCATAAACACATTTTTTATTTAATGTTAGGAATTAATTAGATTAATATAATTGCAGAAAAGAAGGAGCAGGATAAGGATGTGTTCTAGGATATAAGGGCATACATTAACCAACGACGAATTATACGTTGGAATTAGAGGGTTACTTTTTTCGGAGTATTTTCGGAATCGGGAAATTTAAAAATGCATTTCCCGGGATTCCCGGGAAATTATAAAAAAATACTAAATTTGAGGTGGAAATTGTAAAAGTTTTACGAAAAAGTTAAATAAATGTTGTTTTTCCCAAAAAATAAAATAAATTTAATTCAAAAATAAAAAAAAATTCAGAAAGATATAATATATAATCATCAAAATATAACATAAACATAATTATTTTCTTTTACTTGTTTAGAAAATAACATTTTAGAAATGAGAGGCAATCAAGGGAAATGTTGCCTAAAACTGAGATCCTTATTTTCCCGGGAATTCCCGGGAATAACCCTCTACTTTGGATTATAAGCCGGGTGATGTTTTAGATATATTGTATAATAACAAACAAATTCAAAATTTAAGAGAGAATATATATAATTAAGCCAATCAAATAAGATTTAAGAATAAGTTGTTTGAGCCACTCTCTCTCTCTCTCTGTAGCACAGACCATCCGTATGTAGTGGTTATTCTCACCAGTTTTACCAAATTTTATGAAATGCAACATTAGGGCAACCAACAATTAGTCATGTTGCAATATATATTAATTAACTATACATAAAATTAACTTACTTATATATATATGATCAGTATAAGTATATATTAAAATATTATATTTAATTCAATCTAAATATATAAATAAATTTCACTTTTACAAGTTATATATAAATATTTATTTATTATTTTTAAATTTATAATGATGTAAAGATGCTCTTAAAATTATAATATATTTTAACATAATAACATATAATAATATATTATTATAATTAAGCTAAACTATTTCAAAACGATATATATGTATATATATATATTTTACAAATTTAGTAAATACTATTTTTTAAAATTTTCCCTACACGAATTTTTAATGTTAAATATAGTAATATATAATAAAATGTCCTATTTGAATAATCGTGGATTTTAAGATGTCTAAATATCCTAATTACTAAATGATCATGTTCTGATTCAATCTGTTGGTGTAGATCATGGTGTCAGCAGAGGAGCGGCGCCTCCACGGTCAAAGTCTCATTGTGCAAGTGCTGGAGTTACAGGCAGCCACCGATCGTGCTGTATTCAATCAGGTGATTAGAACATCCTCCCTCTAAATTGCGTACTTCGATTAAAACATTTCAATTCCCATTAAGGCATCTTTCATATTAAAAAAAAAAAATTAAAATAAGTTATTGGTTCCACAATAAAAAATTTGAAATAATTTATAAAAAAAAATCTGGAATGTCTCCACTCGACTATCTCGCAAATTTGAATTGGATTAATTAACACATATATTATATTTAAATTAAATTTAATTAATTAAATTATAAACTAAAATTAATAAATAATATTTATTAAACTAGCGCATGTTTGGCTCTTTGTTGATGGCACCACGTCACGTGCTGGCGCGTGATTGCCTGTCAGCGTATTAAAAAATTAATTCCGATACTTTCAGTGATTCAATCAAGCTGAAATTCTATATATATCAGTTTAATACAATTTTTAATCATGTGAAAAACTATCAAATATATATCTTTATTTTTATGGTCAGTTTAAAGGGAAAAAAATGAAAACTTTGTAAGTAATGACCCTCTTCCGGATGAGCTACATTTCTCAAAAGTTGTTAGAAAACTAAGAATTTTGAATAATGCCCGTGTACCAAATTCCATTATTCCAGCTCAAACCAAGTCAAGTTTTTGCGTAATCTTGTCCACACACATTGAAAATGACTCAGGGACCTTCAAAACATATAAAAACATCTCGACATCGAAAATTTTCGTGATTGCAATACTATCTCTGGCGAGATAGTAATTAATGAATTCTTAATTTATTGTTTAATCAACCAATTTACATTAAATAATTTAAATGAATGATATATAATATATTATTAATATAATAATAATATAATATTATAATACACCATAATATATTATATTATATTGTTTGGGAGAGGAGAGATCAGGAGTCTTTAAGCTGCTATTTCTCTTAGAAAGTAGATTATCTACAAATTTGAATAACAATATATTAAAATTAATTAATTCAAAATCAAAATATTAAAAACATTTATTAGTTTATTCTATTTTTTTCTTTAAAAAACAAAAACAATTAATTCTGATTCTTTTTCAATTTTTACTTTCCCGCATACTTCGTATAAGGGAAGTATTGGAATCGTCAAAAATTTCGACTTCGAGATTTCGATAGATCTCGACGTTTTAGACCTCCCTGAGTCGGAAAATACCATTTTTCGAATTATGTCTGTGTGTGTGTATGTATGTATGTATGTATGTATGTATGTATGTATGTATGTATGTATGTATGTATGTATGTATGTATGTATGTATGTATGTATGTATGTATGTATGTATGTATGTATGTATGTATGTATGTATGTATGTATGTATGTAATGTCTGTAAGCAAATTTACTCAAAAACTAATCAAGCTAGGACTTCGAAATTTGGTACACCGATATTATTCACAGTTTGTAGATTTCTATCAAAATTTCGTCAAAATCGGTTAACCGGAAGTGGTACTTTACCTACACTGGTTGCGTTTACCTTTCAAGTAAAGTACCAGTTTGCTTCGAGATATTTGCTTCCTATTTTGTATATAGATTTAAAAATATGAAAAAAATTGAGATACCAAATTTCATCATGATCTGACTACCGGAAGTGACATTTTACCTATACAAGTAGCGTTTCTTTTTTACCGACCGACGATAGTAAGGGAGGTATTGTTTTCACACCAAATTTCACCTATGGATATTTTTAGGTACATATCTCCACAAATCATGCATTTTCTTAACAGAAAAAAGTATTTTTAGCATGATGTCTGTCCGTCCGTCCGTCCGTCTGTCCGTCCGTCCGTATAGATGTGTACAGCCTGAACGGCTCAACGGATTTTGATGAAATTTGGTATATTTACTTAACACATCAGTAGGATGAATTGATCAACTTTTGGTGCAAATCCGGAAACCGGAAGTGCTAGTATTGCCGATCGAAGAGAGGAAGTGAAGGGTTATTTTCATATCAAATTTCACGTGAGGACATATCTCCACGTGTTATGCACTTTGTATTGGTTTTATCCTCGAGAAAAATCATCTTCATTAGTTTTTTCTTAATTTAAAATTATATGACGTCACCCAGCACTTCATGACGTCACAGCCAGCCCTTATATATTATAAATAAAATAAAATTAAAAATATTTATATTATATCCATATCTGTTTTTTTTACATTTAAAATATCAGTTAACCGGAAGTAGCACTTTATTCTATATATATATATATATATATAAATGTTACCAAATATCAAATTTGACACCAATAAACTAATACGAACTGGCTCTTTATCAATACCAAGTTTACACATTCTAAATATTCATTCACAACTCTTTATACCCATTTATATGCGGGAAAGTCTAGGGGAGGACACTCCCGCTTATTTTTAATAAAATAAAATTAGTATATATTAATTTAATAATTCGAATTGATGTTTCTAGTTAAAAATTAAAAAATAAATGTCTTAATTTGGTTCGAACGTTTTTAAAAACAATATTTATAATCCTGAAATAATATAGAAATAAAATATAATATAATATATAAAAGAAAATTATATTAGAGAATTGGGAGTCTTTGGGCTGAATCTTTTATTAATTAATAGTGGAAATTTTTTTTTTTAGATTGATTGGGAAAGGTACATTAATTTAGTATTCCGAGATACAAATGTAACTCTTTCCTTAAATGAACCTCCACCATCTCCAACTACCAATTCTGAAGAAAACGATGCTATCCGTGACGCCTGGAATAATGGTGAACTTGGCGATACAGTCACTGTAGCTGGGCTACCATATCTTCTGCGACTTGTGAAGTTAATCAATGACACTGAGCCATTGGTTTTAGGTATTTATTATTTGATTATAATTAAAGTTGATCTATTACAACTAAAATATTCAATGAAAATTGTCTAATAATATTAAATTAAATTATTAAGTAACGAACGACGGCTTGGTGAATCAGATACTATTAATTATTGGGTCGAAATGCTTTAATAAACTTTTTTATTTAAAATTTGATAGAATAAATTTCACCGTAAGGGAAAAATTGAAGATTAAGATTAAAAATTGCATGATTCACGAATGAATAGACGACCAATACTTATTGTTATATTGTAATAAAGAAAATTTGATTTTGTTTTAAAAATTTTTCACTAAATCATCCAGACTTATTAAAGTAAAATTGACTCCTTTCTCAAATGATCAATTTAAAGTTCAATATGTGAAATGAAACCATATTTATTGCATAGTTTCAATAACAACTTGAAAAGATTAGGTAATTCTAAAAGTAATACTCTTATTGGCAATTGGAATTCAATAAATATAAAAAAATATTATTTTAGTTTTTAAATTGAATATAAACTCTTTACCTATTCAATTTTATTTCAATTGATTAGAACGATTTTTATGGTGGAGAGCTGCTAGTAGACTCGCTCCATTCACATTAGCGGAATTTCGTACGGCTCAATTCGAATTTGGAAAGGCTGTATTGGGTATCCAAAGTGAACATCCACGATGGCAAACCTGTCTTGAAAGTGTTCTTAACACCTTCGGATTTGCAATGTCTCATCTTTATGTACGGGCAGGAAGTTTTCCCACATCACAACGCCAACAGGTATCTATATACATCCAATTTTACTTTTCAATCAATGATTTTGCATAGCACATTTAAAAAAATAATGTTCAAATTTACTATATTTGAAATAATATTATATATAAATATTTATGTATATACGTAGCCAAATTTAAAAAATCTGGAGTGTCTCCACTCGACTATCTCGCAAATTTGAATTGGATTAAATAACATATATTAATTTAAATTAAATTAAATTAGTTAAATTATAAATTAAAATTAATAAATAATATTTATTAAACCAGAGCATGTTTGGCTCTTTGTTGATGAGACCACGTCACGTGTTGGCGCGTGAGATTTGCAGTGTTAAAAAATTAATTCTAGTACTTTCAGCAAATCAATCAAGCTGAAATTCTATATATAGCAGTTTTATACAATTATTTATCATGTGAAAAATTATCAAACATATATCTTTATTTTTACGGTCACTTTAGAAGAAAAAAAATCAAAACGTTGTAGGTAATGACCCTCTTCCGGTTGAGCTACATTTCTCAAAAGTTGAAAGAAAACTATGAATTTTGAATAATGCCCATGTACCAAATTTCATCATACTATCTCAAACCGTTTTTGCGTAATCTTAGTTACATACATACACACACATATACACACACACAGACATTTTTCTCAACCTTAGTGAAAGTAATTCAGGAACCTTCAAAACGTATAAAAACATCAAAATCTCAACATCGAAAATTTTCGTGATCGCAATACTATCTCTGGCGAGATAGTAAAAATACATAGAAGAACAATAGGGAGCAAATTCGAATTGGATGAAGATGGTTGGGAATTGGTTGCTGCAAAGATTTTTCGTGGCCAGTAGCATCATCACCACCTCCCTATATAAATATAGGCGAAGACGGGGAGATCACTTACTTTCTAACCTTGAAAACATAACTATTTATTAAAGAAAATAAGAATTTATATGATTTATAAAATCACTTATAGATGGAAACTTTTACTAGTTTCTCGTTAGATTTAAAAATTATCTTCTGTCATTTAGCATTGAATTTGTCCTGGTTAATTATTCACATAGTGAAATTCTTTAACATATAAGTATATAAGGATTGGATTGACATTATGTAATTCATGTTCATCCTATCACCTACTATCATTTTATCCTCAATTCATAGAATATGGGAATTCAAGTAGAAAGTAATCCTTTCTATTACTTAATACTATAATATTTAAAAACCGTTTGTTCATTTCAATTTTTGTAAAAAATATCTTATAAAATAGCTATTATTAATTATTAAATAAACATTTTTATATTCCTTATTTTTTAAAAAGGAGTACTCTGATATTTTATAATCATACTTTTTAGGCTGTTGAACTTCTCGAAGCGATTCGATGGGCTTTTGAAGAAAGTCTTCGTGCAAATGATTGGATGGACTTAGAAACTAAACAACGGGCAAGGGAAAAGGCCCTGAAAATGCACGCCCTCGTAGGTTACCCTGAATGGGTACTTGATAAAGCCAAATTAGATGAATACTATCATCAGGTAAAAAAAAACATTACATCTTTTCTTGTGCGGAACAAATAATTCTTTATTTAAGTAGTGGGGGTTGCCTTTGTAGGTTTTACTTAAAAAATTTTTATTAAATTTTTTACTCCCTATTTTTTATACACTTTTAATTAACTCACTCTGTCCGGTTGTACGCGGGTTGTCCGGTTGTACGTTGTCCGCGGCATTTTATAATCGATATTTCAACAACTTCCCGTCATTCAATCAACTTGAAATTTTGCATACGCGCTTGCTCCTGCTAATAATACATGAATCAATTGAAAAATCCACTGAATTATTTATCTATTAGTGGTAATTAATTAACTAAACTTTCATATGCGGAATATGGAATAGTTCACTATTTCAATCATAGATGGCGATAGCAGTTCTAGAGGCGCTGAATACGACTAAAAAGTATAAAATAAATTTAAGTAAATAGAAATCTTTTTAAAAAATACACTTTACTTAAAATTGCACTAAAAAGTAAAAAATAAAATCACTTTAAAGTGTGTGCGCTCAAATTATAATAAGACCGTAAAACATTTAACACCGTAAAACATTTGCTTCCATTTGGTGTTATTATAATTTAAGCGCACACACTTTAAACTGATTTTATTTTTTACTTTTTAGTGCAATTTTAAGTAAAGTGTATTTTTTAAAAAGATTTCTTTTTACTTAAATTTATTTTTCCTCTAAAAATAATTCATTAAACAATACATTTTTCTTTTTTTATTTTAGAAAAATGTAACAGATGGAGAATTTTTTCGATCCCTGTTAAAACTTTTAGATGCTGAAATTCGTACGAATTTAGAAAAGGTTCATCAACCAACAGATCGATTAAGGTATTTTAATCCACCTATAATGTTTATCATATTATATTTTTTATTTTATATAATTTGTTGTTTTTTCATTTTTTCATATATTATTTGAATATTAAATTTATTTATTTAGTTATTATAGTTATTATTTGTTTTTTAGTTGGGTGTCTACAGCAACGAACATCAACGCCTTTTATGCTTTTTTTCAAAATTCAATCAGTAAGTTTAATTAATTTATTTTTTATAAACTCATATAAGTAAATGTAAATATAATATATATATATATAACAAAGCTTTATATAAATATATTTAATATATTTTAGTCAAAAATAAATGCTTACATATTCATTACATTATCAGCAACAAGTATATAAATAATTTGAATTGTAGAAATTATAAAATTAATGAAATAATTGCAATATTTAAACATATTTTGCTTAACTGATAAAAATTATTATCAAAGAATCGATTAAGCCTCCATTTTTCTAAAAAATAAAATGTAAATTAATTGATTATTATTATTATTATTATATTAAGTATGTGAATACTAATATATCCATAATTTAATTGATTTTCAAAAAATATTTTAAACAAGACTATAATTTTAATTCAATGTTTTTTTTCAGCATTCCCTGCTGGTCTCCTTCAATCTCCATTTTACGGGCTTGGAATTGAGTATGAAAATTTTCATTTATTAAACTAAATTGTTCAATTCTAATTTATAAATGATAAATAAAAGAATAATTATTACTTTTTTATTTTTTTAGAGCTCTAAATTTTGGTGCAATTGGTGCTATAATGGGGCATGAAATGTCTCACGGATTCGATGACCAGGGTAAGTTTTTATTCATTTTCAATAATATTTCCGTTATAAACATTTTTATTATTTAAAACTCTAAATTAGTTAATAAATATAACAATAGGTAATTTTTCATTAACATTTTTCTAATTAGTATGTCACTGAGTATATTTATTTATTAATCATATACCTATTTAAGATTATTTCTAATATTTTTAGGTCGACGTTTTGATGATAGAGGTGAATTTTCACAATGGTGGACAAACACAACTTTATCTGAATTTGAGCAACGGGCATCCTGTTTTATCCGTCAGTACGCATCGTATTGGCCACAACGTTTAGGGCATCGTTTTCCTGTAAATGGTGTGTTAACGTTGGGGGAGAACATTGCTGATAACGGAGGATTGCGTCAAGCGTGGAGGGCGTTTGTCAAGCATCAAGCAAATCAGGAAAACGACATGCGCCTCCCCGCCCTCGGAAATTACACTCAAAAGCAATTATTCTTCATGGGATTCTCGCATGTAGGTTAATAGAATAAGATATAACAAGAATTTTTTCTCTAATCTAACCATCACCATGAAAAATGAATTCATCCATCATTTTAAAATTTATTAATTAATTTTTATTAAGATAATTTGTATTTTTTAAAAATAACTTAAATAAATATATTTATTTCGATTATTATTTAAAAAAAAATCTGGAGTGACTATCTCGCAAATTTGAATTGGATTAAATAATATATATTAATTTAAATTAAATTAAATTAATTAAATCATAAATTAAAATTAATAAATAATATTTATTGAACCAGAGCATGTTTGGCTCTTTGTTGATGGCACCACGTCACGTGTTGGCGCGTGAGATTTGCAGTGTTAAAAAATTAATTCTGGTACTTTCAGCGATTCAATCAAGCTGAAATTCTATATATAGCAGTTTTATACAATTATTAATCATGTGAAAAATTATCAAACATATATCTTTATTTTTACGGTCAGTTTAGAGGGGAAAAAATGAAAACGCGGTAGGTAATGACCCTCTTCCGAAAGACCTACATTTCTCAAAAGTTGTTAGAAAACTAAGAATGTTGAATAATGCCCGTGTACCAAATTTCATTATTCTAGATCAAACCGTTTTTGCGTAACCTTGTCTACATACACACATACAGACATTTTTCTCAACCTTATTGTTAGTGAAAATGACTCAGGGACCTTCAAAATGTATAAAAACATCAAAATCTCGACATCGAAAATTTTCATGATTGCAATACTACTTTTGGCGAGATACTAATGATTATAAATAAATTGATTTAATATATTTTAGGATATATATTTAAAAATTTATTTATTTTTCACAAAAATATAATAAAATATTATTAATTTATTTAGTATATCAAAGTTGGCCAAGAATCAAACCCAATGAGTCAATAATGAAATAATAATTATAAATGCACTTAAACTTGGGAAAGGAACCACATTCGACTACAGTTGTACGAAATTATTTTTATTATTATTTTATTAAAAATAAGTTGACCTGTGGCCAGGGCCGAACCGACCGACGGTTTGAAGTAAATTAATTTCTAGATACAGAAACAATTTCAAATAATTTTAATATATCTATTAATGTAATATAAAACAGATATGAATACATAAATAATAAATATAAACATTTTTAATTTTATTTTATTTATGATATATATGTAAGACCAGGCTGTGACGTCATGAATGACTGGATGACGTCATATAATTTTAAATCAAGATAAAACTAATAAATATGATTTTTCCGAGGATAAAACTAATACAAAGTGTATGATTCGTGGTGATATATAAAAAAATCTCCTCGTGTGAAATTTGGTGTGAAAATAACCCTTCCCTTCCTATCGTCGGTCGCTAATACTACCACTTCCGGTTTCCGGATTTGCACCAAAAGTTGATCAATTCATCCCACTGATGCATTAAGTAAATATACCAAATTTCATCAAAATCGGTTGAGCCGTTCAGGCTGTACACATCTATACGGACGGACAGACGGACGGACAGACGGACGGACAGACGGACGGACAGACGGACGGACAGACATCATGCTAAAAATACTTTTTTCTGTTTAGAAAATGCATGATTCGTGGAGATATGTAAAAATCTCCACATGTGAAATTTGGTGTGAAAACAATACCTCCCTTACTATCGTCGGTCGGTAAAAATTATTATTTATTGTCAAAATATGGGTGTATAAATAATCTTAATTATCTAAACTTGCATATTTTACTCTCTATTTTAATTATTTATCTTTACTTCTAATTTTTTGATTCATATTATTTTTCAATATATTATTTATTTTCTTCTATTAATTACGTATTTATATTATTTTTTTTTTTATGAATTATTATTGATAATTCATAATCAATTTAGGAAAATGAATTGAAATGTTTCAGATGTGGTGTGGTTCTGAAACGCTTGGTTCGTTACGAAAAAAACTTCTTGTGGATTCACACGCTCCAAATCGTTTCCGAGTCATTGGATCTCTAAGTAATATGAAAGAGTTTTCAGAAGCGTTCAACTGTCCAGTCGGGTCACCAATGAATCCAGCCATGAAATGTGTTCTCTGGTAGGATAAAGATAATTTAAAAAAAAAAAACAGAAACAAATAACTTTCCTTCCTTCATTTATTATTTATATATGATAAATGTATTTTATTTCTTGAGAAATATGAAGTTTCTTTTTATTCTAGTCCGCTAGAAGTTAATTTATTAAGTAATAAAATAATTGAGAAAAAAATAATTAAAGATGATTGGTCATTTCATAAATATTTCTTTAACTACTTATAAATATTTATGGTTATATTTTGATATACCATATACCTATGTAAAGAAATTAACACAAATTGGAATTAATAACTTTTACTTTTATGAATATTATTATTTAATTAGTGAAAGTAATTTGTTATAATAAAAAATGATATCTGAGCAAATATACTTAAATTCATTAATTGAACTATGAATTATTTGTTGATACACTTTCAATTATAATTTTGATTTGAATTATAAAATTCGACAAAAGTCAAGTTTAAAATATTTGAGAATTTGGATTTGAGGCCTCCTTAAATCTTATTCTGATTATCAAATATTAAATATTTTAAAAATAGTTATATTTATAATGGAGAACCATATTTCATATTAATTGAATATTTTGATGTCAGCAGTAATGTCTTTAGAATTAAAATTTTTATTTATAAA
Organism: Labia minor; assembly: GCA_963082975.1. Taxonomy (NCBI): domain Eukaryota; kingdom Metazoa; phylum Arthropoda; class Insecta; order Dermaptera; family Spongiphoridae; genus Labia; species Labia minor. The sequence continues at coordinate 20,718,921 of OY720346.1, read as the reverse complement.
TCAATATTTATATTGTATAAAAGATTTTTCTATGTTGTTAAAATTTGAAATTAAATGTTTGAAAATCTAAAATGACCAAATGTTTAAGGAAATTATATTTTAATAAATAACCAAAGATTAATAATTATAATATAATTAAATTGGTTATTATAATTATAAAAATAAACTATCAAAAGAAACCTGATTTATTATAATAAATAATATATTATTTTCACGAAGGATTGATTATGGGTATAGATAATAATAATATGATAAATTATTATAAAGACTGAGTAACATTTAGGAAAGTAGCATAGAAAAATGTTCTAAAAAGTGTTCTTCGACTATAAATAAATATTAATTTTTTAAAAAATATATTAATTAAGAATATTAAGAATATATAACTATGAATTAAAATAAAAAAAACATATAATATAATGTAAAAACAAACATTTCGTGATAATTTTGTTGAATAAAAATTAATATTAAAAAATTAAAATATTATTTAATATGAATTAATTTAAGTTTATATGAGATTTATTTTATATTTTTCCTTTCTATTAAAATTATTAATTAATTTTTAAATTTTAATTGTAAAGTAAATTTATATCAATTTTTTTTTAATATATTTGGAATACAGTTTTCTTTAGTTATAAAGGATATTCATACTCTTATATCATTTAATTTAATCAACAAGATGTTAACTATATTTTATTATTAATGTGAATGAGAACACATATTTTCATAACTATTGTATTAATATTAGTTTATTGTATCAATAGACTGAATGAATATGTTAATTAAAAAACAAATGATTTATTTATCTAACATTTATTTATATCAAATATCCTAATTTTATACATAAATTTATTATTATAAACTTATAAAAAAAATGTTTTAAAATAAATATTCCATTAATATATAAAAATTTAATTATCTATATTACAATGTAATATTTTCGATTTTATCTAAATAGTTTTTCTAGATTGATCTTTAACAAGATTTTTAACAATAATAAAGCACTTTTTCAGAAAAGCCCAACGACCTTTAATTATAAATAAAATAAATCGGGAAAACTTAACCACGAAAAGAGAATTTTAATATTATTTCATATTAAGTATCAAAAGTTTAATCACAGGCATATTATTGTGTTTTTAAATTTGTTGAGAATGTTTGAGCCATTGGACTTTACTAGAATTGACCAAATCATTGAATCGAATAAAAATATATTGGTACGAAATTGTTTTGTAATAAATAAATATTATATATAATATATAAAATAATTAAATGATTTTAGATTTTGGTTATTTTAAAGGAATGTGTCTAAATAATAATTTTTAATTATTTAAAATATACTTATAAAAAAATGACAAAATAGAAATTAAAATTATTTGTGATATAATATTTCTTAGCATTAATTTAAAAAATGATACGGTTAAGATTTTTACATTTGTGGTAATTGTTCAATTGGAGTAAAGAAAGTAAAGTTCTCAGGAAATAATTTCACAGCGTGTGGATACATCAATTTATAAGATTGTCGAATTGTTACATCAGCAACACCAGCAGTATCTCCAATATCTTTTTGACTACGTTTGTCTTCAGAAGCCTAGAATAAAAAATATTGATTTAAAATTTTGAAAGATTATATTAATTGATATTTTTATTCAATTTAAAAACAAAAACATATTTTTATAAGTTAAATTAAAAATAATTGTTGAAATTTTTGTTAGATAGCGTTTAAATATATTTTTTTTCATCATCCTATCACCCTGACTGAATTTTCAAATACTTTATAAAGTAGAGTTTACCTGAGATGCCATATAAATTGCTGCTGCTGCAACAGAAATGGGTGATCGACCAGGAACAATATCTAATTCAACAGCTTTTTTTGCAATATGAGTTGCTGCTCTTTGTACCACATTTGGTAATCCTAAGATAAATAAAAAAGAAGAGAAGTAAACATAAGAAACAATTTTTAAACATAATATTAAAAAAATTATTTCAATACATAAAATTTTAAAACATATTTACCTAAGTTTGCACAGAATCGGGACATGAAATCTCCTGTTGTAATTAAATCAACAACAGTATCAAGTGCCTTTAATATCAACTTAAAACATCGCCCAATTTCTTTTTTACAAATTTTACTAACTGCACATATTTCCTAAAAAGTAAAAAATAAAATAAAAATAGGAAAACAAAATTTAATATAAGATTAAGCATTTTAATTAAATGTAGTATATTTTTTGTATTTTTAAAAGAATATTTTTTATGCAAATAATCAAATTAATTTAAAAAGGAAAAAATCCTACCTTAAACGTTCTAGGTACACCTTCCTGTCGACATGCTATATATAAACAGGCAGAAGCAATGGCATCATTCGCTCTTCCTTTAAGATTTTTACCATCATGTACTTGTTTAAATAAATTATTTGCTCGATCCACAATTGTTTTCGGCAAATTTATCCTATCAGCCATACTATTAATTTCCCTAAAGGCATTTATCAAAGCTCGGTCAGAGCTGCTCATCTATTAAAATAAAAATAGGAAATATTATAATAATAGATTAATCTAATAGATTAAGTTTAATTTAATACATCATAATTTTCACTATTACTTACTTAATATATGTTATGAAATTATATATATTATATTGATTAAAATTTAACTTTATAAAACTTTAAATTATTAATTATGGTAATCAATTACAGACAGAATTGATTGAGTAATAAATTGAATTACCGTTCTTCTGTTCTGGTATTTGGATACTCCAAATCCATCAAAAGAGGCATCTCCTCTACCGGGCCCAATCATTGTGGATAAATCAGAGCCATTTAAGAGAGGATTTTCAGGGCCACCGACACGAGAAGGATCAGCTCCAGCCTTTTCATTACTAAAAGTACGCCATTCTGATCCAACATCAATTACCCTTAAAAAAATTTTAAAGTTAAACAGTGAGCATTGATAAATTACTATTTAAGCATATTAATGTATAAAAATACCTATCACCAACAACCAGGCCACATTCTGAGCAAATTTGATCTCCAGCACGATAATCTTCAATTAATGGCGCGTCTGGATGAGCATAACAGCAAACTTGATTTGTATTATATCTAAAATTGAAATAATTATTATAACCCACTTTTAATATATATATTTCAGACATATGCTTATTTATTCAATTAAAAAACAAATTTACAAACTTACTTTGAAGTACTTGCCATTTTAAAATATTCTTTAAAAATATATATATTCTATGAGATAAACATGTGTTATTTTTTTAAAATAGAAAGCAATGAACACAGATAATCCGTATGGTTCTATTTATTTACTAAAAATTATCAAATATAAAAAAATTAGACAAGAGACATGTCTAAAAACATTATAAAAATATCATATAGATGTCGCTCTATGAATTTGACTAAATTTAAATTAAGCATTAATATTATAAAATAATATAAAGAGAATTAAACGACAAATATTAAGATAATAATAAAAATTTTATTTTTTATTATAACGAATTCATCAATTCAACTTTTAAATAACAATAAGAGTCTATTAAATTAACAAAAAATTCAAATTAATCGAAATATAATAAAATACAATAAATATAAATTATAATTGTAAAATAATATATATATATATATATATATATATATATTCATATTATTTGAGTTTAATTATTGAAAATATACAATTTATTTTCCATTTTAAATTTTAAGATAAAAACAATTTTAATAATTTTCTCGCTAGAGGTCATTTCTAACTTATTGATTTGCAATTGTAAGTCTTCATAGTTGTTATCTCTGTAAAGGCCGGTCTAGCAGAAGTAACTTATCCCGGCGAACCCTCCGTAATATTACCGCAACTATGTCTGCTTTGATTCTCACAACTTTCGTTCCTCTTTGACGTCCCTTTATTAATCTGCTTCGCACCGCTTCCGCAGATAAATTGCCAGGTATTTTTAATTCCAATTTTATTATTATTTTTAATTTACCATATTCTTAATAAACTTCTAATAATAGCTAAGCGGCTATGGATCTGAAATAATGGCAGAAGGGTTGACACCCCTTATTCATATTCGCTTTATTGAAACATTGTATTTTTATTAACTATTCTTATATAAAATTATTCCCGTATTAATAAATTATTTATCGAATAACTAGAACATATTACACTAATTTTTTTTTTTATTTTTAAAATTTTTTATACAAAATTAGTTTTAAAAAAAGAATACAACATTTAATTAATCAAGCATAAATTGAATTTTTTCTTTAAATATTATTTTTAATATTAGTTCTTAATATTTAATTGATTATATTTCTTTTTTTTGTAATTTCATTTAAGATATAAATTAAAAATAATAATATATAGTTAAAATATAATAAATAATATTTTTAATCAATAACGTTTTATCTTTTATTAGTTCAATCAGATATTTCCACTGACTTTAATTAAATTTTTATGTTATAAATTATGTATATCCAAGTATTTTAATAAATAAATATTCTTTACTTTTTTAAAACAAAATGATCATAAGAGAATAAATTGATAATATAAATATGAATTTTTTTAGGATAGTTTTACAACAAAATTATCTCTAAGTTTTATCATTTGTCTTCATTTTGATTTATTATTTGATCTACTATAAACTATTTTATTAGCTAATTTATCTTTTCTTACCTCACTATTGCTTTAACGATAAATCTTATTAACTTGAAAATAGTATTTAATAGCCATTCGATGTCATCTCAATTTGTATAATTTTTAAAACAAATTAAATAAACTATAAAATTAATTCAATCGAATTCAAAATTTGGAATGTCATTCATATAATCAAAACTATTCTTCAATTTCTAATTATTGAAAGTGGTAAATTGCTTCAAACAACTTTTTAATCATCCGTTTTCATCCAAAATAAATACAACCCTAATTAAAATATTTATTAAAATTAAAAGTGATTTACATAAGAATTCTTACTTACTGTAATGATAATTTACCTGATCAAACATTTGATTATATTAAATTAATGTATCAATATATATATTCTTCTAATTTTGGATTAATATTAATTAATTAATTAATTAACTTATTATTATTAATAAGTGGTAAATAATATTTAATTCTTTTTTCGCTATAAAATCTCTGAAACTCTAATTAATTGATTTATTTTGTTAATTTTATAATTTTAATTCGTTTCATACTTAAATTAATTATTTTTTAAATATATTTAAAGCACCTACTTCAAAATGATTGATTTTTCTACCTATTCTTTTAACTCTACCTGGCCATTATTATTTATTTTGATATAAATAATTGTAATATCCTAATTCTATAATAAACTTATTACATTTTACCTTTCCATTAACTCTTTTTTTTATCACGATTAATTGAAGGTCAGAATTTTTCCTCATCAATCAATCAGCTTTTTCCTCTTTACGGTTTTTTGTTCTACATAGTCTCGTAATTTTCAATTTCATATTAAATAAATAAATAATAATTATTAAGTTTATAAGTTTAAAGAATAAAAAAATTGTCCAAATAATTTAATTTGGTAAGAAGTATATAGAATATTTTATTAGATATCAATAAATGAAAAATAACATAGATTATTAGCAGAAAACTTTTAGTTCAATTTTTTTGGAAAGTTTCTTATTATGTCTATTTTAATACAGGGGTAATAATATAATTGTTAGTAGAAGTTAGATTATATATAATTAAAGTTCCCAAATCCCACATAAATTAATTTTCAAGTGGAAGAAACTTTCATTAATTATTTTTATTAATCAATCAAAAATCAATATTAATAGTTTTAAATCAATAAATTCCTAAATGATTATAGGAGGGTGGGGTGAAAAGTTTCCAGTCTGACCAAGAAAAACGATGTTTTTAAAATTTTTTTTTGCTTTATTTTTCAACATAATCTTCATCAACACTGACACATTTCTCATAACGGTCTTCTAATTTAGTTAATTAATTTAATTAATTAATTAAATTAAATTTAATTTAATTTAAGTCTCATCAACAGTTATGAATCGACGCAAAAATTCGTTTGGATTACGTCTACAGCGCCAAATTGTCGTTAGAAATGTTTTTTCGAAGCAGTTTTTGGTCTAACGTTAGCAAACGCGGCACCCACCCTGCACACAGCTTTCCATGTTCAAATGGTTGTAAAAAATATTTCGCATACGTTCAGCTGACATCGTACAGGTCTCAGCTATCTTGAATGTTGAAAAATAAAGAAAAAAAAAATTTAAAAACATCGTTTTCTTGGTCCGACTGGAAACTTTTCACCCCACCCTCGTATATATATATATATATTTCAAAATTAAAATCACAAAAAATCGAAAAAATAAATTAAAGTGAGTTAATTTTCCTGATATTATTTTCATCGTAATTTTCCAAATCATAGTGTTTGAAAGAAAACTTTAAAATTATGATACTCCTTCAACTTGGTAATCTAAAAAATGTGAAATAATAATAAAATATATAATGAAATAATATTTTAATAAATTTAATGTTTTTTTTTTAATTTGATGCTTTTTATTCTCAAATTGAATCAAATATTCAAATTTTTTACTGGTATTACACACTTATTATTGTCCTCAAATTATTTTTTTAAATTTTTACATTTTTAAATTTTTTTATATTTATAATAATATAAATATATAATATCTTCATAAATTGAAATCAATTTCACAATTCATTTTTTATCATTTTCTCTTCATGTTTGTCTGTTTGTTCGTTCTTATGACAAATTGAAATCGATTTTTCATCAACTTTAAACTTACATAGACTTTTGAAAATTTTTATAGATGTTTCATATAAATAAATAAAACTAAATGCGCCTAACGTTTTTCGTTGAATATGAAGCAATTAATCCATAAACTTTGTCAGGCTTATAGAAAAATTATTTTATTCTTTTTAGATCATGAGAAAAACGTTATTTTATAAAAAAATTTTATATTTATATTTTTGTGATTATTATGTAATCGTACATCATTTCAGCAGCGAAAGAAATTCAGAATATGTACAATAAAATATTTAACAAATAACTAAAATCTACTTATTTATAAAATGATAGATCATAGTTAAAATTTTGATAAAACATTTAAGTAAAAAAGATGAAAAAAACATAACTTAAATGTCCAATTCGAGGTCGGTCAGGCAATTATATTTTAAATTATAGATGACGGGCCTCACTCAAGAGTGTAGTGTCCTTAAAATGTGCTGTTTTGTGCCTGGCTAGCGCAATCCATATATGTAACTAGCTGATTAGAGCGCCTTCGGCGCTCTTCACACCTAGACGGGGGCTCCGCCCCCTGTACCCCCCCCCCCCCCGAGTGTCCCTATTCTGAGCTATAACAATCTAACTCCTACCCTATCCTATCTCTCTCACGTTCCTTCCTACATTGTCCACCCTGTTCACAATTGGTCTTCCAAACGGACGTTTTCCAATCGAACTCCCACCAATATATTTTCCTCTCCCATGCTAGCCATGTGCCCTGTCGGCCCCAGCCTTCTCTATTTTATGACCTATAATTTAATAATTTTGATCCCCTTTGATAATAATTTCCCGATTGCAACCTCGATTTAAATTCTTTGCAAATATTATTCTCTCTGATACTAATTATTTTGTCTTATCACTATTAATTTCAAACTCCATCAATTTTCCTGCCTCGATTAATTTTTTTATGCTACTTTAAATGTTAATAATTTATTTAAAAAAAAATCAGAGTAAACAAAATAAAAATAAAAAATAAAATTAGCATAACACTAAACTACTATAAAAATAATATTAAAAAATATATTATATATTAAAATCTTACGTGAAAATCCAATTATGAGATCAAATTTTCTTAATTAAAATAATTTACTCACATAATCTTAAAAATTAATAGTATTAAATTATAGCCGTAATGTGAATGTTTTCAAAGTTTAAAAGGCCAATAAGATCAATTGAGATATTGTAAATATCAATAGATATATAAAAAGATTTTTATCTGCACATTGCTCAGAATTTAAATTACCGCCAAATTATCGCCACCAGCGCCTCTATGATCTAGTATGGTAACTAAACTATTTTTAATTAATATTCTTTATAATTTTTTTAAAATTTTTCTAATTAAAAAATCGAAAATCGGGCTTCGAGGTCTGGTGGCCAGCCCCTTTGTGCTTCCGTGTAAAAAATTCCAAGTCCCTGCGTGCGATAGTTTTTGCTGGAGAGCTCGGTCAAACAAACACACAGACAAACAAACAGATACATTACACTTGCTTTTATTATTATAGATATTAAAATTTCGTATCCCTCCTAAATCTAGTATTCAAAATTTTGGAAAAATCTGGCTCACGAATTGATTTTATTACAACTTCTAATGTTTTATAATTTTTCAAGCACAATTTAGCACAAACTTAGTCTTAGAACAAGCTCGCTTAATTACATAGAGAGGGTCTAAAATAGGGTTTCCCAAACTTTTTCTTCTCTTTTAATAGACTCCTATTTTTTGATGCAGTTGCTTATTATATTTGTAGTAGTAGAGCTAATATTATTTAACCTAATTTACAATTCAGTATCTTATAAATTAATAATCTCATAAATAATTAATAGGCATTCGTGACTGAAAAAAATTAATGTGGCGATTAAGGCTGATATTTTTTGATATCATGATCAAATTTTTTTATAGTAATTGAAAGAGGAAATTTTGCCATCGAACCCATACCCCCCACAGATTCTGTCGTCCCTATTCAATGATCCATACTCCAAAGAGGAGTCCACCTGGACGTGTCTAAAATATTGTTTTATGTGATTTTTTGACTTTTTTATATTATGGCTTTAATATTCGAGTAGAATGTACACAAAAAAAAAAAATTTAAAAGTATTTTTTATAATATTTATCTGAAAAGCAGAGTATATCTACGATAACTATTGTTTTATTTCATTAATATAAGAAAACAATTTTCCTCTTCAAAAAATGAATGCACCTCTTGATTAAAATATATCATGTTTGAAAGTGAATTAAATAAGTATTATTGAATCATTCACTTTAATTGATAAACATTATTTGAATATAAGTATCATCTGATCTTAAAGGAAAAAAAAATCATTGAAAAGATAATACAGTAGAACCTTGATAAGTCGTCTACATGAACAAACCCCGGACCATTCAGGAGTTGAAGACAGCAATTCACAACGAAATCACATCAATTCCGGGTGATGTGCTTGAGCGGGCAATGCGGAACTTTAAGGGCCGACTCCAAGAATACGTCGCTCGAGAAGGAGGGCATTTGTTGGATGTAATTTTTAAAAATAACTTTATTAATATTTTGTTAATAAACTTCCATTGTAACTACACGTTTTGCAGTTTATTTCAATCCAATATCTTTAAAATTGACAGTTTGACAAGTAGTTTAAAACCACGTCACGTGCTAGCGCGTGATTTCCAGTCGTGTTAAAAAATTAATTCCGGTACTTTCAGCAATTCAATCAAGCTGAAATTCTATATATAGCAGTTTTATACAATTTTTAATCATGTGAAAAACTATCAAACATTTATCTTTATTTTTACGGTGACTTTAGGGGAAAAAAAATGAAAACGTTGTAGGTAATGACCCTCTTCGGGTTGAGCTACATTTCTCAAAAGTTGACAGAAAACTACGAATTTTGGAAAATGTCCGTATACCAAATTTCATGATTCCAACTCAAACCGTTTTTGCGTAATCTTATCTACATACATACACACATACACACACATACTCACAGACATTTTTCTCAACCTTAGTAAAAATGATTCAGGAACCTTCAAAGCAAATAAAATCATCAAAATCTCGACATCGAAAATTTTCGTGATCGCAATACTATTTCTGGCAAGATAGTAACAAAGGGTTAAACTTGTGTCGAGTCCATTTTCAAATTGCCCCCTATGGGGCGTGGGCCCTACGTTCGCAAACACTGCTATAGAGTAAAAGACTTTATTTATAAAATCTTATCTTATTATGCTAGCTAAAATTGTATATATGTATTTATCTATATATATTGGTTCTCAAAAACCGCTCTAACGATTTTTTTCAAATTCACACTAGATATAGTATTTATAAAGAAAAATTAAGTTTTATTGATGATATCTCTTGAAACATACAGCTTCATTATTAATTTCTTAATTGAAAATTATATATGGAAAACGTCAAAATTTTTAATACTGCCTGCTAAGACAGTAAAAAAATGACAATTTTTTATCTAAATACATATAGTCCAGCGGTTGGACTGATGTTTTAACGAGTGGATTTCGTCGGTTCGAAACTCGCCGGGTGAATCGTTATTTAAAAATGAAAATAATGATTTTGTTATTTTTTTTTCTTTTTATCTATTGTTTACTTTTTAATAAATTACTATTCTATATTTATTTATTCATTGTTCTTTTATTAATAAAGTTTTAGATAGTTTTATAAGTTTTAATATTTTTTCAATAAAATATTATTCAATATATTTATTAATATTATTTTATTTATTATTATTGAGTACCCGAAGTTCCATTCATTTTAATCAGATTGATGCAATGATGCAACAGTTAATAATTGTAATATTGTAATAAATTTCTATCTTGAAAATTGTTACATATTATTCAGGATATTTTAAAAACTATTTCTTTCTTTAATTAATATTCATTTTTTCTATAAGTCAGATATATTTCCAAATATTAAATAATTTTTGAAGTGAAAACTTCTTTAGCGGCGTTGAGCACTTTTGCGGGATGGGGAAAAAGTATAGAACTCGCGTGATCGTGACCAACACCATGAAACCATCTGCTTTCAAATTTCTTATAACAGAGCGCGAAATTTGAATTGTCATTAGAACTGTTTTATAAATTATAGATAAGAATTATAAAACAGTTCGTATTGCAATATTTTAAACAAAGTTGTGTATTTATATATATATAAATATAAGTTACAAATTTGTTTAAAATATATGTTTAAAATAATATATAAGTTATATATATATACATGCATATGAAATTCATCTTTCTCGTGAAATAGCGCGAATTTCGTCTGTTTTAAAATTTCTTACGCAGAAGTTTTCACTTCTGTCGGCCAGTCCCACGACTGCCAATTTTGCTTTTTTAATTCCGAAAAGCTGCAAAGCACGTTTTTTTGTCTTTAGTTTGTTTTATAACCACTTGGGGCGCTAAACAGTTTTTCAAAAAAACACTATAGAAAAAAAATATATGTACCTATATATTATATATTTATGTATTATTGAGGAGCACAAGTTCATTAATTTTAATCAGATTGATGCAAATGTGTAACATTTAATAATTGTAATAAATAATTAAAGAATTGTGTATCAATATTTTTTAAAGGGTAGAGCGAGAGCTCGGTGTCCCAGGTATTAATATTACCAGCCAAATCCAATAATAATGAATCATTTTTTTTAACTTAAGTACCGAGCCGAGGCTCGGGGTCCCGGTACTTATATATATATATAACATTTTGTTAAATAACGATAATTGTAGTTTTGAAAATATGATTGTCTTCATAAAGAGTGTTATGACCCCTATTGATATAATCGCTTTTTATTATTTTGTTTATAAGTTAAACTTATTAATGAAAATTTCTTCTGAATTTGTAATAAATAATAAAAGATTTTATTTTCGACAATATTGCCACCATCACACAACAGCCCTATATTATTTAACATCGTACAAATAGTTGAAGTAATCCTCTATTTTAATTCAAACATATTTATATATTTATATTTATTTCTAAAATTCAATTTATATATTTTATATTAATTTTATCAATAAATATTTTATGAATTTAAAATTAATTGAAGTTGTCATATAATATTATTATTATAAGAATATAATAAAAAAAATATCTTCTAAATGATTTCTACAGGAACAACTTGGTAGTTTGTATTTTATACTTTAAACTATATTCTCATATAAACATTCATAATATACTTATATTGACTAAAAATATTTATATTCTGACCAAACATTTATCTTGATCAATTTCTTAAAAATAGTAAATAATATATCAACTTCAAGATAATAAATTATATATATTTATTGTATATAGCTTTTCAAGGAGATTAGGTAAATATATTAATTTTTTATCTATATAATTTGACAATCACCTATACACACGTCATTTTTTCATAAAGACATTTTGTTAAAATACTATAGACTTAAACCACTCTTAGAAAAATGTAATTTATAAAACTTTCGATCTTTAAATAATAATAATTTATTTCGAAACTAACTTTTATATTTTAGATCAATTAAAATATAATTTAAACTTTTCTAGCTTTCAAATTAGTAAATTTTTCAATTAAATAAGAAAGATGAAAATTATTTTTTTTTTATTTTTTTATTTAATATTTTAGATTAATTTATTATTTTTTTCTTCAATACAAATATTATTATGAATATTATTATATTATATTATTTTTTTGTAATAATATACATGCTTCCTGCGCCACTATCTTTAATGCGTCCCCTTGCCCTCCCCCTCTTATTCTGGACATTTCATAACTGATATTATTTAGTATTTGACTCCTTTAAATTTACTTTTACCAAATATCTTAATATTATGAATTAAACTGCTTATTTAATTTTTAATTTACAAAGGTACTCTTATATTATATGTATATTGTAAAATGTCTTTAAGCTGACCTATTTGTCTGTTTATGTTATCTCCTACAGGATAAAAACACCTAAATAAACATTTTTATCAAGTTCTAAATAATGAAAATTCCATAGTTAAAATCCTTGATATCTTGCATGATAATTTCAATTCTATAAAAATAATAATGTAATATAAAAAGAAATATATTATCTTTATCTTGTAATCAGTTAATTAAAATAATCTAATAAACTAGCTGCTCAGACCCCCTTCGGCGCTCTTTGCAGATGCCCCCGAAGTGATACATAATATTTCGTTCCAAGTCTGTATGAAATATATTTTCATTTATTTTATTTCAATCAGTTTATTAAAACATTCATTTCCTTTTTGTATTCTTATTTATTTTTTTTAATTATAGGGAACTTGAATTAACAATGAGAGTTTTTTTCCGAAATTTACGGATTTATTTTCAAATAATGGTTACAAATATATTAATCAAAGTATTGTCCATCGCTGGCCACTACTTTTCTCATCTTTCTGGCAATCCAATCATCGTCCCATTTTTTGCATTGTTCATATGAAGTGAACTTCTGCTGGGACAGACCATGTGTCATCGACTGAAACAAGTAATAGTCCGAAGGAGCTATGTCTGGAGAATACGACGGGTGTGGTAGGACTTCCCATTTCAGTGCTTCTAGGTAGGTTTTCACCGGTTTTGCAACAGGTAGTCGAGCGTTGTCATGCTGCAAAATCACCCGCCGTCGTGCCTTTCTTCGAATTCCGGCCGTTTTTGCTTTAATGCGCGGCTTAAACGCACTCCTGAAGCGTTTGGCATTGATCTACATTGAGTAATGATTCCAATTCTTTGTCTTCAAACTTTTTGGGTTAACCTTCCTTGTCTTCGAGCTCAAAATCACCACTTTTAAAGCGACCAAACCATCTCCGACACGATTGTTCAGATAGAGCCTACTCGCTGTAAACTTCCACTAAGATTCGATGACTCTCTGCCGCACTTTTCTTCATTATTAAAATAATTTGTGAAGTTCACGGAGACGATACTATATCAGTTCGTGTAGCACAACAATGGTTCGCTCGCTTTCGTTCTGGAAATTTCGATGTGAAAGATGCACCTCGTTCTGGTCGACCTATCGTTGAAAAAGTCGATGAAATTATGGAAAAGATTGACAAGGACCGTCACATAAGCAGCCATGACATTGCCAAGGAACTAAACATTCCTCATCAAACGGTTTTGAACCATTTAAAAAAGGCTGTAATTACCAATATAAAAAAAATTACTTGAAGTTTGATTAGAAATACGAAAAGATTTTCGACTACCCTATATAATAATAATTTTTGACTATACCTTCATATTTCAAGAAGAATGTTTACTCTATATGACAAACATTGATTATTACTGTATTGTTAATTAATGTAAATTATTAATCCAAAAACATGAAGATTAATTAATTCCTCTAATTATAATATGAAAATGAAATTTAATTCTATATTAACCACTTGTACACCTTTGGAATTAATAAGAGAATAACTATGAAATCACATCCGCCTTGAATAGTATTTTTCTTTTAATATGGCATTTAATTGCTTGATGCTAACATTATAATGTTTTGTCTTATTAAAATTTCTCATGTTGAGTAATATTAACATTTAAATAATGATTGATCGATCTCCCTGAAAGGTTTTAGTTGGTTGCAAAATATAAATATATACATATTTACATCAACTTCATTTAATTTAATTATTTTTTTCAATAGTTCTATTTTTTGATAAAATTTCAATTTCCATACTTATATTTTTTTTTAATTGAAAATAATTGGGTAAATTATTTATTTTAGTCGTTCTTCCACAACACCAAATGTTGTTGAGATACGCATAGATATTGGTATGAAGAATACAATATTTGTACAATATTATTAATACCATTTTAAAAAAAATCTGGAGTGTCTCCACTCGACTATCTCGCAAATTTGAATTGGATTAAATAACATATATTAATTTAAATTAAATTAAATTAATTAAATTACAAATTAAAATTAATAAATAATATTTATTAAACCAGCGCTGTTGATGGCACCACGTCACGTGTTGTCGCATGAGATTTTCAGTGTTAAAAAATTAATTCTGGTACTTTCAGCGATTCAATCAAGCTGAAATTCTATATATAGTAGTTTTATACAATTATTAATCATGTGAAAAATTATCAAACACATATCTTTATTTTTACGGTCACTTTAGAAAAAAATTAGCTGGAGTGTCTCCACTCGACTATCTCGCAATTTGAATTGGATTAAATAACATAATATATTATATTTAAATTAAATTTAATTAATTATAAATTATAAATAATAAATATTAAACCAGCGCATGTTTGGCTTTTTTTTGATGGCACCATGGCACGTGTTGGCGCGTGAGATTTGCAGTGTTAAAAAATTAATTCTGGTACTTTCAGCAATTCAATCAAGCTGAAATTCTATATATAGCAGTTTTATACAATTATTAATCATGTGAAAAATTATCAAACATATATTTTTATTTTTACGGTCACTTTAGAGGAAAAAAATCAAAACGTTGTAGGTAATGACCCTCTTCCGGTTGACCTACATTTCTCAAAAGTTGATAGAAAACTATGAATTTTGAATAATGTCCATATACCAAATTTCATCATTCTAGCTCAAACCGTTTTTGCGTAATCTTGCCTACATACACACACACACACACACACACACACACACACACACACACAGACATTTTTCTCAACCTTAGTGAAAATGATTCAGGAACCTTCAAAACATATAAAAACATCAAAATCTCAAAATCGAAAATTTTCATGATCGCAATACTATCTCTGGCGAGATAGTAAAAATCAAAACGTTGTAGGTAGGGCTTACAATACCGGGATCCCGGACGATTTTTGTCCGGTATTAAAAACCGGTATTCATGTAAAAATACCGGTATTTAGGTATTACGAATTTACAAAATGTGTATGATTTTTTAATGACAATAGTGCCGACAAGTGTAGAATCAGAAAGAGCTTTTTCGGCCTCTGGTTATATTTGTACGAAAATTCGGTCCACGCTTGATGATGAAACGCTTGATTCTTTGTGTTTTTTAAGAGCAAACTTTAATAAACAAAACGCAAGTTATTAATATTAAATACTTTCAATTTATATTTTTATATTTTTTACTTCTTTAATTATATTTAATTCTTTAATTATATAATACCATACGAGCCTATTATATGTAAAATGTAACATAGAATTTATTATTTACTTTATTTTACTTGCACGTTTTTTTGTATCTTTCTACTCCTACTCTCGATGTAATAAAATAAATAATATCTACTCATTTCAGAACAATATTTATTGGATTTCATATATTATTTGTTAAAAAGTCAATATAACAACTGAGGTAAGAAGAAATATAGCTAGTAAATTTATTATTAATAATACCGGTATTAATACCGGTATCCCGGTATTTCAAATTTCAAATACCAAATACCGGTATTCAGATTTTAGTTCGGTATTGTAAGCCCTAGTTGTAAGTAATGACCCTCTTCCGGTTGAGCTACATTTCTCAAAAGTTGATAGAAAACTATGAATTTTGAATAATGCCCATTTTCCAAATTTCATCATTCTAGCTCAAACCGTTTTTGCATAATCTTGGTTACATACATACACACATACACACACACAGACATTTTTCTCAACCTTAGTGGCGAGATAGTAATTATACAAGAGCTTTGTTTTTAAATTGTATTTCACTCATAGACACTATATATACCTATTTACAAACATTGATTGATCTTGAGGAAGGACTATAGTGTTTGAAATCTAGACTAAAAAACTAATTTATAATTTTTAACCCATTCGAGACCGATTGCATGCACACCGTGTACACAACCTTCTTTCTCTCCAACTATGTATATTGTGATTTATTTTATTTTCTAAATTATTGAATTTACTCTCTGACCTAACATTTCAATGTCACGTTTCCCATGTAAATAAATAAAAAATTCATTTGACAAAGTAATTATTTTAATTTGGAGAATTTCGGGATAGTAATTATTATTATAATTATTTTCATGTAAAGATAATAACATTTATTTCTAGGTATTATTTTAATGATTATTTATACATTTTTTACATAATATTGATTATTGGAAAGTTAAATTGATATTTTACTTTGCTTGATTGACTTCTTTATGTCCATTAAGTGTGAAAAGTTAATTCTCATGGATAAAGTTTAAAATAGCATTTAAGATTTCTCAAAAATAAATGATTTTTAAAATCGATAATTTTTTACAAACTATTAAAACAGTGACGCGCAACCTGTGGGTCGCGACCATAAAATTTTCCGGGTCGCCAAATTTAAAGAACTATATATAACAATAAAAAATATAGCGGGTTCGTAAATCTGGTGTGATGTCAATCAACGTTATTCTAAGTATCATACTAATAAATATCTTCAAGTAGGTAAATTAACTTCCTTAACGATTAAAAAAAACTTGTACTATCTACTCAGGGGTCGCAACAAATTTTTTCAAAAAAATGGGAGTCGCAAATGAAAATAGGTTGCGCACCTCTGTATTAAAATACAGTTTATTAATACACTTTATTTAACTCACACTGTCCGGTTGTCCGTTTGTACGCGGGTTGTCCGCGGCATTTTATAATCGATATTTCAACAACTTCCCGTCATTCAATCTACTTGAAATTTTGCATACACGCTTGCTCCCGCTAATAATACACGAATCAATTGAAAAATCCACTATTTATCTATTAGTGGTAATTAATTAACTAAACTTTCATATCCGGAATATGGAATAGTTCACTATTTCAATCATAGATGGCGATAGCAGTTCTAGAGGTGCTGAACACTACTAAAAAGTATAAAATAAATTTAAGTAAAAAGAAATCTTTTTAAAAAACACTTTACTTTTTAGTGCAATTTTAAGTAAAGTGTGTTTTTTAAAGATTTATTTTTACTTAAATTTTTTTTAATTTACACTTCATTATTTTCAATTAATATTTTGAGAAATATTAAATATATAAAACATACAATTCAATAATAATTTTATATTAATATCTCTTTTAAATAATCAATTTGTTCGTGATTCAAACTAAAATCCAATAAGCATTAAAATAAAATTTCATACATTTCATTCATATTAATGCAAGATCTCGTTATTTCATGAATAATTATAAACAGTTTAAGATTTGAATATTTAAATACGTATATTGCAATATTTATATTACTTATTCTCTCAAATAGAAAGTAGATATTTCAAAGTTTATTATTTTTAAAAACAAAAAAAATAAATAAATGAAAATAAAATATAACTTAAAAATTTGTAATTTGCTTTATCTCTGATTTATGTAAAATACTAATGCCTGTCTCTTAATGTTAAATGTATATATTTTTGAAAAATTGAATACTATTACTATTTAGAGTGAAATTTAAAGATAAAGATATAATGAATTATTTATAGATATTAAAAGGATTTTTTTCTAAAACATTATTCCCCATCCTCAAATTTCTGCAGTAGTTAATTAGATAATTAAATTTTTGAAAATTGTTTCTCTATCCCTCTATATATATTTAATTTCGTGTGGAGATAAATATGACAAAAAAAAACATCCAAATGTTGCCCATAGCCAAAGAGGCTACAGTATACACACATTACTACGTAATATTGATATATAATAAATATTTATTTGTCATGTGTGAAAAAGGTTTTTTCATTATTTACATTTACAACTCAAATAATTCATTTTTTTTCTTTCCATGCATGTTCATACAATTTTCGATTCATTATCTTTATATCATTCAACACAAGCACTTCTAGGAATTACCTGCTAGAAATTCGTAATTTGACGTGAGTTTGTTAGCAAACATTTGAAAAAATATAATTTTCTAGTATAAATTTTTATTTTCTTTTGAATCAAAATTTCAATTCTTTATATTTAAAAATATAGATAATTAATTGTTTTAATGATAAAATGCCACTATTGAAAATTAATTCCTTCGTTTCATTAAAATAATTAAATATTTTAAAAGTTTTTCAATTAAAATATTTTTTTTTTTAATTACTAATTATATCTAATAGCATACGATAGTTATGAATACCCATTATTATAATATATTAAATATTTATTTATTATCTTTTTAATCTATTTTTTTATTTATTGTAATGCACTAATGGAGATAATATATGAATATACCTATTTTATTATTAACATATATATACATTATATTCTAATTCACTTCATTAAAAAATATCTTTATTTATTAGAATATTTATTTAAGCATTTATTATTGTTAAATTTGTTTTTAATTAAAATTATTATGTATATAAATATAAAGTGATTTATATATATGAATTTATTTCAAACTATTTTAATTTGTTCTAGTATGGAGGTAAAACGTCGACATTTGGATGGCTTTTCTGATATTTTAGTCAATCGACGAATATCAAGCGATTTTTTATTCTTTACCCAAACTTGGAAACCAAAATCAGTCTATGATGGAGGAAAAAAGAAAACTACCCCTGAACAGATGAAACAACTTGTTTATAAAAGCCCTCGACTTCAAACTCAAGTGTATAAGGTATTAAATAATTTAAAATTTAATAATAATTATAATAATAAATAATTCATTCATTGATACCTACTAACATCGTTTTTATTTTATATGTATAGTTAATCAATTATTTATTAATATACACATTCTTTTTGACGCTACTATGAATTGCCCGTTTTAGCGTCATTGCACGATAACATTATTTGTCCATGATAAATAGATAAATATTTTTTACTATTTAATCAACATTAATAGTTATTATTAAAAAATTAATTAACAATATTTTTTTTCCAATTATATATATTATTCTTTTCTCTTATTGAATGTCTAGTTTTTCAAGAAACATTCTTCACCCTGTTTTCTAAAAATTAGTCCATTTATTTGCTTATCTTTGATTTCTTTCTTTCTCCTTTTACATAATAACATAAACAAAATGAAATGATGATAATTTTACATCTAACAAATTTATTATATTAAAATAGAATCATATAAAATGTAAATAAGTTTTTTATGATAACAAAAAAGTGAAATCTTAATCTCAAGGTAAATGCAATTTAAGTAAAATTAAATAATAAAAATTACAATCTTGAAAGGATCAATTTTTTAAATATAAATATAATATCTTTCTCTCTTATCGATTGATTTTTTTAGTTTATAAATTGTTTATTATATTTTAGAATATTAACAAAATTGTGGTTTAAAAAGAAGTACTATTATGATTTTATTAAATATTTAATTTTATTTCAAATTTGAGTATTTATATTTTAATAAAACTGTTATTAAACTATAGTTTAAAATAATTTTTAATTTAGAAATTTCTGTGAATATATTATTCTTAATTTGAAACTATTTATTTCGAAATTCTTTAATGTTTTTAAAAAAAGTGTTTAAAATGCTATAGGTACATATATTAATATTATACCCTCTTGTTACCTTCTCATATTAAAAAAATAAATAATAAACTGGAAAAAAATTGCTTCAATAAATAAATAGATATCATACACCTTTATTTTTATGAACAATCACACATTCTATTTATATATTTAATTTGATATATATTATTGATCTGCAATTTTTATCATATGTATGGTATATTATAATTATTATAAAAATTGATTATGTTCAATGTTTGATTCATTGTCAGATAAGTAAACGGGATGGTGTAAAAAGAGAGGAACTACTTAAGCGAGTGCGTGAATATATTGAAGAAATGGCATTGAAACGAGAGGTTTATGTCTTACGATGGCTTGGATTAGTTGTCATCAAAGTTTTTAAAAGGATTTTCGAATCAATTATGATAGATGAATCAGGAATCTTATCGGTAAGTGTTTATATATCAAATATTTATTTTAAAATAAAATTACAACTGTCAACACTTCACACAATATTAATTATTTCTAAATTTAATACAATCTATAAGTCTAAAAAAACACTTTAAATTTATTTTTTCATTTATCTAATGTTAATAATAAGGCTGAGAAAGAAACAACTCAAATAAGGATTAAATTTCAATACCATATTTCAGCGACAATACCAATTTTAAGAGTCCAAAACTAACTAACTAACTAAAAATATTATTCCCCTGCATCTGCTCTGTTTTTGTGTTAGTGAAGGTGTATGGTTAGACAAGAAAACTCATAAAGACTATTATAGTGAAATTATATATTTTATATTTAATATACATATTCAGTGGAACTGCGCTTAATGAGCATAATTCGTTCCAGGAAAAATACTAGTAAAGTGAAATACTTATTATGTGAAACAATTTTTCTTATTTAAATTCATGTTCATTACGATAGTTCGTTTCATGTTGAAAAAATACTCATAAAATGTTATTTTTAACGATTATACAGAGAAAATTAGTTACATATCCTTAAAAAAAATAAATCATTTTCATCTTTTCTTCCACCGCGGAATGACCCCAACTAGAATGTGAATTTGCAGAAGACAAAATAAAATCGATTTACTTTAAAATACATTCTTAATTTTTTTTTCTATAATGTTAAGGGACATTAGTTTTTACAGTCGCTTCAAAATGTAACAGCATTGTCATTAAACAAATTTGCAGCCAGAGCCGACCTAAGATTTTCAGCGCCCGTGGGCTTCTAAAATTTTGCGCCCCTTTTCATAAGAATTTTCTAATAAATTCACTTAAAATAAAGACACTTTTCAATAAAATTTGAAACAGTGTCATTTGTGTTGAAAATGTTATATTTTTCAACATTTTCAAACTGCACAATTATCGCTGCTGTTAGGATTCTTATTAAAATTATTTATACAATGCTTATACGGATATAATGAATATAAATAGATATGTATTTTGAATGTGCATGATTAAAATCTTTGAAGTTATGTCACTCCGGATTGGAGGTTACTATAAAACTACTATTTAACAATAAGAAAAAATATATAAACCAATAAAAAATGCCGCCCCCAGAAGGATTGCGCCCTAGCCCAATTAGCCCTGTGGTTAGGGCGGCCCTGTTTGCAGCTCTCATTGTCACTTCCTTATTAGTGTGATGCTTCCCAATGTAAGATTTAAGATTTTCATGCTTTCATCATTTTTTCTCTTATTTCTCTTATTTCGCCTCTGGATGAACATTCCTCCAAAACTTCTTATTGTGAAACACAATGCAATTCCATAAGCTTTGAAGATCAGGTGTGGGTTGGGCACTTTGAGTGTAATTCACCCCCAATCTCATGATTATGGTCAAAGATGCAATCTCGTTGACTACAGGTTCCACAGGTACTGTCTCCTCGAAGTCACAATCGACAAGGCTTTCCGGCCAAAATTTCTTCCAAACAGAAGTTAGAGTTTCCATGGCAACCCTTTCCACCCTATATTGATCATCTTGAGGCAGGAAACGATAAAAACTTGATTTTTCTGTAAGTGAGGTTGAATTTTTCAGTCACTCACAAAGCTCAAAAAGTGCATTAGTGTAGAACTCTTTAAAAATAAGAAATAATTTGTCGAAGTGGTGTTTGGAGACAGAAAATTGATGAACTTAAATTCTTCTGGGACATCATTTTGTAAGGCTTAAGGATGGGCAGAACCATTATCTATAACAAGTAAATAAACATGACCCTTCTAATCCTTCAAATAATAATTTTATAATTTTTTTTCTTGAATAATTAAAATTATTATCCTAAATTATATATTACTTATTATGTAATACTAATCTTACACCTTATAGGAATTTAAACTCTAATATTTAAATTATAATAACTGATGACTAAGCTGTATTGTTATAAAATTTGCTTTTTTTTATTTTTGTTAAATTTATTATATTTCTATTTTTTCATTATTACTTAAATTAAACTCAACTATATATATATATATATATATATATATATATTTGTAAATAAATGAAATTATTGACGAAATTTCCACAAATTATTATTATTTCTTTTTTTAGAATTCGAATATTAATATTTTACAAACTTAAAATAAAATTCTTCTAACATATTATTAGTATTAACTGACTAAATATTAGATAATACTTAGAAATAGAAAATAAATGATTAACAAATCTCTATCTTCCTTTTCTAGAAGTATTTCCTAATTCTTTAATACCTAAAATTGTCATTCCTATGCTAAACTAATAAATACACTCAGAGAGCATTAAACTTAACCTATCTTGGACATATTTTTAAAATAATTATAAAATTTAAGTACACATAAAACTTAAATTTCTTCATTATGAATCCCTATTTTAATAAATACATATTTCTTAAATTAAGTTGTAAAATAAATACAATAAAACCGCTCACATATATTTTAATGACAAATCGTTACTTCTTAATAAATTTAGGGAAATTATGATGTAATTGAAAAAACAAACAATCGTAATAATATCAATTGTATTACATTCATAGTATAAACCACGTGCTTTTCTATAACACCTCGTAAATCAAGTGACGACTAAATATAAAAACACAACCAACTTGTTTCTGGCACTTATAGAATATTTAAATACTCCTTTTAACACAGCTGTGGGATACAAAAATAGACAATTTTTTCAAGATCTTGATCATCAACTTATAGAAGAACGATTTTTTTTATTATAATCACCGGTTAATAATAAAAATAACATTATTAATTAATAAAATATATTTAAGTATTACTATAATGATAAAAAAAGCAATAAATAGAACCATAATTTATTACCGACCGTCGATAGTAAAGGAGGTATTGTTTTCACACCAAATTTCACATGTGGAGATTTTTACATATCTCCACGAATCATCCATTTTATTAACAAAAAAAAGTATTTTTAGCATCATGTTTGTCCGTCCGTCCGTATAGATGTGTACAGCTTGAACGGCTCAACGGATTTTGATGAAATTTGGTTATTTACTTAATGCATCCGTATGATGAATTGATCAACTTTTGGTGCAAATCCGGAAAACGGAAGTGGTAGTATTACCGATCGACGATAGGAAGGGAAGGGTTATTTTCACACCAAATTTCACATGAGGAGATATTTTTACATATCACCACGAATGTATTGGTTGTATTGGTTTTATCCTCGATAAAAATCATCTTTATTAGTTTTTTCCTGAATTTAAAATTATATGACATCATCCAGCCATTCATGACGTCACAGCCTTGTCTTACATATATATTATAAATAAAATAAAATTAAAAATTTTTATGTTATATTTATATCTGTTTTTTATTACATTAATAGATATATTAAAATTATTTGAAATTGTTTCTGTAGCTGGAAATTAATTTACTTCAAACCGTCGGTCGGTTCGGACCTGGCCACAGGTCAACTTATTTTTTCTTAATTTAAAATTATATGACGTCACCCAGCCCTTTATGACGTCACAGCCAGCTCTTATATATTATAAATAAAATAAAATTAAAAATATTTATGTTCTATCCATATCTGTTTTTTTCTTTATCTATTTTAATTTCTAATCCTAAATGATCAATCCTAAAATCAAGGGCATCAAATGGGATTATATAATAGCTGATTCAGAGAATCAATTCATTTTAAAAAACAATAACTAAAGATCATTTACTTATTTCTTTAGATTTTTTGTTTATTAATAAGTTTTCATTTAAGACAATTTCCTTGCAAATTAATAATACAATAGAATTTATTAGATTTCATAAAAATAAGGACTGATAAATGCAATTTTATAGATTTTATATAAATCTAAATAGAAATAATTTTTAATTCAAAGCTTTCTTCTTCTCAAATTCTTATCGGAAATGTATCAATAAACCTGAAATTTTACCGAGTGTTTTACCGACCGACGATAGGAAGAGAAGGTATTGTTTTCACTTCAAATTTCACATGTGGAGATTTTTACATTTCTTCACTAATCATGCATTTTCTTAACAGGAAAAAAGTATTTTTAGCACGATGTCTGTCACTCCGTCCATCCGTCTGTCCATTGTGTGTCCGAATTTACGTGTACAGCTCGAACGGCTTAAGGGATTTTGATAAAATTTGATATATTTCTTAATGCAGCAGTAGCATGTATTCATCAAATTTTGGCGAAAATATCTGGAAACCGGAAATGATAGTTTCCAAAGTATTAATTGTCGGAAAATATTTCACTTAAAATATAGTAGTAATTAATAATTGAGTAATTAAACTAAAAATATAAACCAAGATAATTTTTTCATTTTAATTAAAGTTTCTAAAATATATATTTTTGATACTTTATAAGTATATATATATATATAATGTTGTTTGAAAATTAATTTATTTCAAATCGTTGATGGGTTCTGTGCCTGGCCACAGCTCATTTTTTTTTAAATAAGAATGCTTTAATACAAGTCTACCCTTTATTTATTAATTAGATTTTTAATTAATTAATAATATGAAGGTATATCGTATCTATCGAATCATTTAAAATGTGATAAAAATAAATGATTTAATCACAAAAATTTTAGTATAATATTTTATATAATTTTGTAAATTATTAAATAAAATACAAATTGCCAAAATATCCATAAATAATCATTTCACGGAACATCAGGATACTGATTAAATATTACAAGAATAAAAGAAGACAAATAATAATAAAAAAATGTATTTAGTTAATTAATTTTTTCTACAATATTATATCATTAGTTAAATAATAAGATATTTATTAGTTTAAAAAAGAAATTCACAACAAAATAGCAATGAATTGAGTAAATGTTTTAATATTTATATAGCTAAATAAATGATTTCACTTGACAAATAATAAAATCTTTTTTTTTTTAATTTTATTTATACAGGTGATAAAAAATGCAGGCTCAAACCCTGTCATCTTTGCTCCTACACATCGTAGTTATTTTGATTTTATACTTCTTACTTTTGTTTGTTGGCAATATAATTTGGAAATTCCAGCGGTCGCTACGGGAATGGGTAAGTTATAAATCAATGCCTCAGTCATTCTTAAACAAGATTAATCATCTTATTAATAGAATTAGGGATATAAGATATCCTGTTATTTTAATTTTTTTTCTATAATACTTTACTATTATAGATTCTAAATCATATTCTTCCATCAAGTAAAATTTAAGGCATTGTACTTGGTTTTGAAATTTTATACTTTCATAGATACCAAAGAAAATTATTTCTACCAAAACCTTTTTACAGAACAGAAATTCATTTATTATATATAATTCATATATTTGATAAAATTGTAATATACAATCCAGAATAGGGAATAAAGCCTTAGATAACTTTTTTAAAATAGAATTTTAATTTCTTTTTTATTTTTATTTTTTAGATTTTTATAACATGCGGTTTTTTGGTGAACTTATAAGAAGATGTGGCGGTTTTTTTATGCGCCGAACATTTGTTTCTGATGAACTCTATCGTATAACATTTAGTGAATATGTACATCACGTCGTCACCAATTTTGAATATCCTATTGAATTTTTCATTGAAGGTACAAGAAGTAGATCTGGAAAATCTCTTCCTCCAAAACACGGTATCTTATTCATTTTATTATATATATATATATATATACTAATTATAACTACTTAATTTTTCAAAAGCTGATTAGAAAATTTAAAATTTTATAAATAATGGATTGTAAAATGTAAATTTTTTGTTGAGATGCTCTAACAAGGTGGAATTTTTAGTTTCATAATTTCAGAATGTGAAGAAATATATTTCAATGATAATAAACAGGGTCTAAAATAAGTGAGTTAATCGAAAATGTAGAGTTGTTGGAAAAAAATAAATCATCTTCAAATGTTCAAAGTGCAAAATTATAAAGATATCTAAATCAGATGTTTAAAATGATATAAATTATATTCTTCTAACAACACTGCATTTTCTGTTGACAGACTTAGGCTGGATCATTTATTAATCTTTATAATGTATTTAAAAAAATAATGTGACAAAAGTAGCTATAGTTGTAAATTAGTTCGAATGTATTCAAATCGATATGTTGAGTTCACCTGACATCTCTTTTTTGTTGCTTAATTTACAGAATCATTTATTTGTTTATGAATATAATTATAAAATTAATTTATTTGTTTTAGGACTCCTGTGGATGACTTTAGAACCTTTCTTCCTTGCTGAAGTTCCTGATATCACAATCGTGCCAATTTCAATAAGTTTCGATCGCGTAGCAGAAGAACGTCTTTTTGCATACGAACATCTTGGTGTTCCCAAACCAAAAGAATCTGCTACTGTAAGAATGGAAAACAAAATCTTTCAAATTATATTCTTAAATTCTTACATTTGATTTTGTTTAGGGTTTATTTCGTTCGTTAAGTATTATTAACCAATCCTATGGAAAAGTGCATATAAAATTTGGAAAATCATTATCAGTTAAAAATTGGATGCAAGAACAACAGAATATATCTTTAATAAATTTTGAACTTCTTTCTCGTCCAGAAAGTTCCAGAAAAACCAGTCCCATTGAAGTATATAATACGTTCAATTCATATTCTCAAATATATCACAATGAAGATATTAAAGATGTCTTTTTAGGGACAAATTTGTCGACAATTAACTCATGAGATCATTCAAAGACAGCATCAAGGGATGATCTTATCACCTTTTTCACTAATTGCCACTCTTCTCACCTCTCAATTACTGGACGGGGGCGTTTCTCTCCCTCTTGGCGAATGTATCCAAGATTTTATTTGGTTAAAAAATGTTCTTCAATCTTGGGGGGCTACCATTGATATAACGCCAGGTGAAGTTTTCACACGTTTTTTATTATATTTTACTAATATTAATTTATCTTTAATCTATTACTATTTTTTAAATAGATTCTTCTGTTGAAGAAGCAATAAATCATTCAATAGATACACATAAATCATTGGTAAAGATTACAGACAAGAAGGAAATTAAACTTATTGGAATTCATCAATCTACTTATATTCCACCTGATATTTTTAAAGGTAATATTTATAATATAATTCTTACCTGATGATGACTTAGATAATTAATTTATAATCTATTCATTTTTTTTCAAATATTAATTTATATACTAATAAAATTGTTTTAAACAAATTCAAAATATTTCGTTTTTATAAAGGTATTATTATTCTTTTTTATTAATTTTCAAACTTTAATTTCAGGTCATACTCTTTCAGACCATACAATGGAATTGGCTGTGCCTCTAATAATGCTTCAAATTTATGTCAATTCAACTCTTTTTCTTATTGCTTCGCCGGCGCTTGTTACAATTTTGCTCAAATATCATAACGAAGTAGAAATGAGTAAAGGTATATTCCAGCAATTTATAAAAATTTATTCAATAAAAAAATTATAACTAAATAATAATTATAATTTCTTCAAACATATTTCGAATTATTATCTTTTTTTAAATATATTTTAGATAATATCATTATTATCTATAAAATCCATTAAATTATTTTTCTATTAAAAAAATGGAAAATTTTTTTAAATAGACTCACTTAAATCATCTATCTATTTTTCTTTATTATTTAGTGTTTATTTTCTTGAAATTTTAATTTAATCTAGCAAGTTGCGGTAATTTAAACAAATCTTATAGATTTTATCTAATATAATTTTCTATATAATTTTAATTAAAATAAATTATTTTTCTTCCTCCTCTGTTTGGTTCCATTTTTTCTCTTTTTCATATCTTTATGGCTATGGTTTAATTTCTTATTCAACAGATGAACTTTTTAATAAATATCGATTTCTCGTCAAGATTTTTGCCGATGAATTTGCAATTAAAACTTCAAATATTTTTGAGGTAAGATCATATTTCACATCGATTACACTTTCATTTCAACAACATTTAATTATCATACTATTAATTAACACCTTTTATCAGAGTAGTTTTAATATCTAATTAAATATGCATTTTTATTGCTTTTTATTACTTCTTATTAACTTACGGTGGATTTTTCTTTTTTTTCTTTTATTTGTATATAAATGTTGACCAACTCAATTTACTTTTTAATATTTATCTAACACTTTGTTAAACAAATATTATCAGTGAAAATTTTTTTGATTAAATTCTAAGTTTTATTTTTTATCAAAAAATAAAAAAATAAATATTTATTATAAATATATTTCTTAATAAGTTCAATATGTTGTTATTTACTTTATATGTTGTTTACTGGAGCACATTTTTAAAATATCTTTATTATTTTAATATGAATAATTATTTACAGGGAATAGGCATTGAATTGAATTGTTAATGAAAAATTTCAATTTCACGAAATTTCCAAAATTACTGCTTTTGTTCAAATAACAAGATATTGTTTAATATTAAATTAAATTCCTTTTTGTGTTTTAAGTTTTGTTCCTAAAATTTTTATTTATATAATAATGGAGTAAAAGGTGAAAGATATATTCGTATTAAAGGGAGATCCGTGTCTTAATATTTTATATATATATATATAACTTATTTCTTGACAGGAATTCACTCGCACCTTGGAAAAACTTGAACGAGTTAATATTGTTTATATAAAAGGAGATTATTTAGGATTAAGTAATCATCATAAATTGCAAAAATTGCTTTGCCAAGTTATGGACCCTTTCATTGGCGCGTATCTCGCTCTCAGTCAAATCATTCAAGAGGTAATTATTGTCTAACTTTAAATTCAACACTTTGTAATTGTATTATTATTATTATTTTTTTTTATTTGTTTATATTCTCTTAATGTTAAACAACTATAAAAGAATATCTTATTTTTAGAAATGTTTTGTGGAAGCTATTCATGATCGAGTTTTGATAAAACACACCCAATGCTTAATCGAACAACGATTACATGAACAAAGTATGGAAAGTGGGATAAGCTTTGTCCGTCATCCCTATTCACTATCTCTCGATATGTACCAAACGGCACTCCAGGCTCTCGTCAACTCAGAAGCTGTTGAAAAATCACGAAATAAGTAAATTGATTATTCTTTGAACACAAGATATTTAATTCATAAAATTGATTATACTTTTTTTCTTCTAGTCTGGGTCAATTTCTATATAAAGCGAAAGATAAACTAGAAGAAATAATTATAGAATTAGGTGAGAAATATTTTAATATGTATTATAATATATATAGTATAAATTATAAATTGTAAATTTAATTTCATTTTGGTTTTTATACTTTTGATTTAACAGAACGAATCTCTATGAGAATGGAAAACAATAATCCAGATAAAGGAGACAACCCTTTTACAAGACAATTTCTCATTAGCCAAGCAACAAATTCAAAACTTTAAACATAATTTATTATTATCACATTATTTATTGTATTTTATATAGAAATATTCAAAGTAAGAACACCAAACAAAAATGGAACGGGAAGCAACTAAAACAAATTGGAATTTATTCTAGTCACTACTTAAGTTATTTACGATTAATTTATTTAATACTTAAAAATTGAAGGATGTATTATTATATTTACTTATATAGTAATATATATAATTATTTCAAATTTTAACTACAATTTTAATTTTACTAATTCAAAATATAAATATATAAATAAATAGAAGACAATCCTATTTTTTTTAATAAAATGCTTATTTAATTTTGTCTATTTGTTAGTCTATATCAGAGGTCGGGGAACTTTTTTAATCATTACCCCAAAATATTTTTGTGTAAGTTGTTATTACCCCATGGTGAAGAGCAAAATAAAAAAGGAAATCTCCTCTTTTTAGCATCTTTCCTATTATAGCCCCCCATGATAATTTTGAAAAAAAAAACAATAACTAAAAATTTAATTTGTAAAAATACTAACAGGTTTATAAAATAGCAAATTAAAAATATATACTTTTTACTCACAAAAGTTTCATTTTTACCCCATTTGGGGTAATTTACCCCTGTTCCCCGACCGCTGGTCTATATTATTAAGTGACAAAGTAACAATTATATCTCTAATCACAGTTTTACCCATAATATTCTCTTTTCAATTTATAAGTTTTTGTCTTTTATTTCTTTAAAATTAAAGAAATTTTTAATTTTTATTTATTTTACTCTTGTTATATCATTCAATTATGTCTTTAATATAATTAATGAACATAAATATATATATATACTTGCTATACAATAAATGAAATCGAAACATTGGAAATTTTTAATTTGAAATTTAAATGTAAAATATATATATAAATCATTAAGGTTTTCATTTAATGGGAACAAATGATTGGCCTACATTACAATTCTCAAAATATTTAATTCGATTCATAATGATATAGTTCAAGTTATAATAATCTCTTGTGGAAGGAAAATGTTAGAATAGTATGACTTTGATCTTCAGAACACTGAAAGTTGTTAGCTACAGCCTTAATATAATTCGCTTGCATTTTTCTTATGAAAATTTAAACAAAATATCTTTTAAATCAAAGACGTACCATCTTAGTTAAAGTACTTAAATAAGGATTAAAAACCAAATGGCTAAATAAAGGATTTTAATATTTTAAAATCAGATTAATCTTTCATATATAATGAAATATAATTTTTTTTTTTAATATTTGTTAAATAAAACTCATTATTATATCCGATCATTTTTTTTTAAATTTGATATTTGTTTTTATTTATTCATATTTGTCTATTTCATAAGCAAAATTTTTCCACTATGCTTAAAAAAATGTAAATAGATGTGTTTTTTAAAAAATGATTGTTTTATTTTTAAATGATTAATTTCCTGTAGGTGAAGTATAGTATTTTTAGAAAATGTGTATGGTTTTTCTTTTAGTTTTATTTATTTCATCTCTAAATCACTAATCAATAACCCAACAATCGAATTACACATTTTCAAATTACACAATTAGTTATACTCTTCAATTATTTAATTTTATTATGAATCTCTGTTCCCCCAATGTTTAATGTTATATAAATACTATATAAAGAGAAATCAAATTAGTTCAAGAATATATCTTAAATTCAAGTAAAAAAAAAAAAATCACCAATGTAATTTGTTCAGAGAAATAAAATATGGACTTTATTGAGGTGATGTTTACACTTAAATGAAAAATTATATTAGATCACAGAAATCAATTCTAAGTCACCAATGTGGGGGTTTTAATAATTATAAGATTTATATTCTGTGATACATTTTTTCCATTAGATTGGATAAGCATTTGGGTACTCTTTTTTTTTTTTTTTAATAGTACCCACATTTTCAAATTGAATGTATTTTTTTGATACTTAAGCGAGTTCGTCCTTTTAGTACTTAAGGATGTTAAATAGAATTTAAACATCGTTTTGTTATTAATGTTTTAAAATATTTTTGTTTTATAAAATGTATTTTGTAAACCATTAAAAAAAAGAAATAATCACTAAAGCTTTATACTTACGTTTAATTAATTTTTTTTTGCAATTATCCTTGCAGAGATTGTTACTTTTATAAATAAAAATAATTAGAAAATAATGAGTAGGAAAAAATTAATTAAATAAAAATGTGTTTTATGGATTCAACCAACAATACATGATTATTCTGATCTATTGATAAATGATTTTTTAAAAATTTTACTTTATTTCACATTATATAATATTTTAAAACCTTTTGTTCTTTTTCCCCAAATCTACAAGTATACATTTTCAATATTTATTTCCGTAGCTCTTTATATAAATAAATGAATCATTTTTAAACATTCCATTATATTATTATTTAATATTTTGAAATATGTTTCTAATTCTAATCTAAACAAATTAGAATCGTACACACACATTTTATTTTATTAATTTTCTATTTATTCAGATGATGAGATAAAAGAGTATTTGAATATATATAATTAATTTTATTAAATTAATTATCCTCAAATTATTTCAAAAAATAGAAAAAGTTTAATAAACCTGATTGAAATTATATATTTAATTAATTAATTTCCATGAATAGAATTCTTTTGATAATAAAAGATGATAAAACAGAGAGTGGTATCGTTGAGGGAAATGGGTTTTATAATTTAATTTATTTATTTTTATAACAAAATAAATAAAATGAAAATTAATATATAATTAAGTGAATGATCCTCTCTTGGGAGAGAGGGTACGCGATGCGCGCGTCTCTTTGTTCCCTTGTCCATTCCTGAGCTCATTCTTCATTTGAAGCGATGTGGTGGCTGTTGCTGTTTGTTCCCCTCGTATCCACTGACAAGGCCCGTCAATGCTGTCCCGGAGATCAGATCTTGAATGTCACCTCGAGCACCTGCGAGGCTCCATCACCTTTCCCTGCCCAATATACTTTGCAATTGGTGAATGCCACTACCAAGCCAGCACCACTTGATTGGGATTTGTCCAACGACACTTGCCTTGATATCGACAACGGCAAAGTCATCCGAGTGACATCGAATGAAAGTCGGATGCCGGTAGAGGCTCCCCACCTTCGAATTTGTTGTTATTACGGACAACGATATTCGAGTATAACCAAAGGTTGTGTTCCTCACAACACCAGTGACGATGAGTTTGTCTCATTGTTTTCTACAAATATCCGAGAACAAATCCTATTGCAAGTACATGGACCTTTGAATGAGTGTTTATATTCAAAAGATAATGCCATCGTCGATATCCGTATCCACCCCCGTGAGGTGTACTTGGATAAAAGTAAATCAGGATTTTACATTGATCTTCATCCAGGTATATTTTTGTTTAATTATAAATTATCTATATTAGTTTTGTATCTAAGTTTTCTATTAGAATACACTAACGTTGTTTTTCTCAGAATTTTTTAATCATTATTTCAAATTTAAAGAATTTTTATTTTTGACTGAAATTTTTTAAATTTAAACATTATAATTATATAATTACCCCATATGAATTCAAATATTCATAGATTTTATTTTACTTCATAATGCATATAATTCACATAATTATTTATGATGAATCTAAGCAGGATCTAAAAAAAAAGTAAAAAAAAAAAGAAGGGAATGTCCTTCAGAAGATGTTTCCTTGCTATTGCTTATTAATAATAAAAAAATACAATTTAATTGAATCCCATCTTCAACATCGAATCGATAAATTATAGTTAAGAAATATTAAAAAATTAATCTGTCGAAATGAAGTTATTTTTTTTTGTTTTTTAATTCATATATATAAAGAAATTATAAAATAATTCAAATTAAAATATATTTTTTTGTTTGTTATGCATTTATTAATATTTTTAGTAGAAAGGAAAAAAAAAGAGTAGAATGATTCAAAAAAGAAAAGAAAGAAAAAATTGCCTTGGCAATAAAAATCTATTGATTCTCTAAAATTCATTTGATACCACAGATAACAAAAAATTTAAAACCAGATGATTAATTTAAGTAATATTTGGTAATTTAATCTTACTAAATATATTATAATTTAGCCAACTAATTTATCCAATCTCTAATTGATTATAATTATATATATATATATAAGTGATAGAGAACAAACTGATCATTTAAAAAAGCTCAAAGCTATTTTTTTGTGTTTCAGTCTAGTAAAAATATGATAATACTTTAGCAGACATAATGAAGTTGATAATCACATACTTGAAAAAAAAATTATTAATTGCCCCTTTCTTACTCCACTCAATAAAACAAATATTACTTTCTATTTCTCAATATATTTATATTTATCAATTACTGAAAATTAAAGATATATTTTTTGTGACTCTAGAAATATTGATAATTGATATAGCTTGAAGAAAACGACGAAAATAATCTCAATATAAATGAATGAATGAATTTTATTTTAATAACAGAGAGAGTGAGGACGTACCTGGATATATGTCCTCCCTTCAAGATAACATCAAAGAAAAAAATCAAAATTTAACTTAATATTTGTTTTATTATTTATTATTTATTAGTACAGTTCTAAGAATGAGATATTACTATCAAAAATTAACTCTACGCGATTTTCTGGAAGCAAAGTCTTCAATTGCTTCTTGAATACTCAAATTATCAGCAATTTCATTTTCAATCCCAATAATTGATAAACTACTGAGACGTTCTTGACCCATTGAAGTTCTCAAGTAATTTTTAATTATTTTTAATTTTGAAAAACTAATGTAAACCGAAAACTAATGTTACATTGTGCATTGATACACAAGTATTATGTTTAAATTGTACTGAAAATGTTTTCAAAATTAACGTAAATTTTTCAATTTTCAATAAAAGAGAATTTATGTTTTATAACACCATACTTACTTTGCTTTGCTTTTTCCTCTTCGTTTGTTAATTAATAATTAATTGTTAATGATCATTAATCTCCAACGTGTGTCTAGGGATTTAAACAAGTTATTATACTATAATATAAAATATAAACTATATTGACCTCGACCGATATACAAAACCGTTTTTATATGAGTTGTAGATATTATTCTCATAGTACGTAGTACCGGGACCCCGAGCCTCGGCTCGGTACTTAAGTTAAAAAAAATGATTCATTATTATTGGATTTGGCTGGTAATATTAATACCTAAGACACCGAGCTCTCGCTCTACCCTTTAAAAAATATTGATATACAATTCTTTAATTATTTATTACAATTATTAAATGTATTAAATAATATTTTATTGAAAAAATATTAAAAATTATAAAACTATCTAAAACTTAATTAATAAAAGAACAATGAATAAATAAATCACGAAAATAGATAAAAAAAAATGCAGTTTCGATCCTTCGAACTCGGGGAGTAAAAACAATTGTTCTAACCACTGGTCTAAGATATTTTGATAATAAAAAACATTTTTACCATCTTTCGAAGACATTTATTTGTTTTGTTTTTTTTTTGAGAGAGATTAATAAATATATATATATTTTATTAAAAATAAATATTTTTAATTTTATTTCGAAATTAAATAATAAATTTTAAAATATTTTAAATATAAAAAAAATATTAATACAATATCCTTTAAAAAAAGGCGGGAGTAAAATTTCAAATGACGTCACCCATATATAATTTTTAATTAAGAAATAAATAATGAAGCTGTATGTTTCAAGATATATGATCAATAAAACTTAATTTTATCTAGTGTGAATTTGAAAAAAATCGTTAGAGCGGTTTTTGAGAACCAATGGCTATATATAGAAATATAGAAATATATATAGATAGATATATACAATTTTAGCTAGCATAATAAGATAAGATAAGATAACATTGTAGTTATATTATATAAATATAAAATATATTTCATTGAATACATTTTCAGCAAGTTCGTAATATAAAATAAATAGATAATACAAAAAGTGGCTGGGATGAAAAAAAAATTGGCTTCTCTAAATATGTGACGTTCGGCCGCCTTTTAATTCCGCCGCCTGCGTGCGGTGCAGGCAATGAACGCTGGTCAGTCACGTCCCTGGAGATACCTGGTTCACCGATGAGTTACTCTTTATATGATTATATTATCTAAATAAATTTAAATTAATCAAATTTTATTTTAATTTTAAAATTAATATTAAAAGTTGTAATAAAAATTAATTTTATGAAATTATTAGATTATATTTTTTTAATGATTTCAATAGTGTGAATGTTTGAAAGTGTATTTTCATCAGAATCAATATGTTTAATTAATATAATTTATACGTTTTATATTTTATTAGTATGTTTTTCAAAGTCAGATTAATAAGTTTTCTTGAATCATTATTTTTTGAATTTAATTATCTTTGATATTTTTTGACACAGATTGATTAATTACTTTAATTAAGAATAAACCGTAACCCTTTACCAAAAAATAAAGATTGAATTGTTAATTAAAAAAATACAGATTTAAAGACTAATTAATTTGATCATTTGTCGAAATGTAAGAATTTTTTAATTGTTGCATATTATTGAAATTAATAAGCATATACAAGTCAATAATAATCAATTCAACAAAGCATAAAATTATAAACTTATCCTTCTATTTTTGTAAAATTTGAATTTTCAACTGACCGAAGGAAGGGAAGGTATTGTTTTCACACCAAATTTCATTTATGGAGATTTTTACATATCTCCATAAATCATGCAATAAATTTATCAGATGATTAATTGTAAGTAATATTTGGTAATTTAATCTTACTAAATATATTCTAATTTAGCCAACTAATTTATCCAATCTCTATGATTTAATAAAATATTATAAAAGTATAATTCATCAAATCTATTAACATTTTTTTATAAGAGCCAAAGTGTGAAATTTTTTTTCATATAATTATTCTGATTAAAAGTGGAAAATAAATTAACATTCACTTTCGTGATAAAAAATAATATCATAAATGAAATACGTTTTTCTTTATTATCAATGTTCGAATGTACAATTAATTTACTCCTGAATTTCATTTACATTTTTCTTGATTAAATTAATTTGTAGCATGATTTTATATGTTGATTTTTATTTGAAAAATATTTTTCCGATTTTCTAGATAATGATTTAATTTAATAATACAATTAATAAATGGGAAATGCAATTAATAAATTGCAAATGGGAAGAAAAGAGTTTAAAAAGACTTAAAATATTTAAGATGAAGTGATGGAAGTGATGGTAAAAATTTCAAGGCAAGAGAGTCCGATGAATGGGGACCTTGAACTTCGTTGTAAAACCTGGAGAAGTAGCCTTTCAACCACACACAACATGAACATACCTCCCCTCCCCACTCCCCTCACACATCTGAGAACATAATCACTCACTCCATTAGTTTAGAATTTAAATAATAAAATATCGACGAAAAAATAAAAGAAATTACAAATAAAAAAACTAAATTCAATAAACTTAAATTTTATTTATATAAGAATATTTAAATAAAGGTAATACTAGGTTGTTCAATAAGTTCGCGGAGCGATAAGATATGGTATTGAAAGACCGTCTTTTGATTGAAAGAGATTCAATAGAGGCTTGGGCACCATGAGCAATATTTTGAGTGTACATTTGGGTTTCAAAAAACTGTGTGCAAAATGGGTGCCTCATTCTCTAACGATGGAGCAAAAACACCTTCGGATGCGACTTTGTTAGCAACATTTGGAGCATTTTTAAGAAGAATAAAAGCGACTTTATCACTCGATTTATCACAATGGATGAGACTTGAGTCTACCATCATGATCCTGAATCAAAACAGGAGGCTAATGAGTGGTGTGAACCCGACTCTTCGGCGCCGAAGCGAGTTGGCGTGCAAAAATCAGCCAAGAAGGTGTTAGCATCTGTTTTTTGGGATACAAAAGGAATTGTGTTTATAAAGGGTGTTTCTTTTAGAGTTATAAAACTTTAAATTGCAATAAAACAACGATGGATTATTCGATTGACATGAATTTTATTTATACGAAAGATTATCTTGTGGCATTACATTTTATATATGATTTCTGGCATAGGACCGCCACGGCTGGCTCGGATGTAGTCCAATCTGGACGTCCAATTTTCGATAACTTTTTCCAACATTTGTGGCCGTATATCGGCAATAACACGGCGAATGTTGTCTTCCAAATGGTCAAGCGTTTGTGGCTTATCCGCATAGACCAATGACTTTACATAGCCCCACAGAAAGTAGTCTAGCGGTGTTAAATCACAAGATCTTGGAGGCCAATTCACTGGTCCAAAACGTGAAATTAGGCGGTCACCAAACGTGTCTTTCAATAAATCGATTGTGGCACGAGCTGTGTGATTTTGTAAGCACGCAAACCAAGATCCTTCCGCAAAATCTTCCATAAAGTGGATGGACACAGACCCAATTCCTGTGCTCGATGGCGATTGGACTCATTCGGGTCTTCCTCAATGCTACGCTCTACAGTAGCAATAGCTTCTTCTGTACGCACCGTACGGCGTCTCTGGGGATGCGAAAACGTTCCATGGTTAATCTGATGGACGATTTTGTCTACGATAAAATGGACGTAGTGCACGATGCGTATTCCGCACAGAACCATTATTTTCGAAATAAAATTGCACTATTTGCAAGCGTTGTTCAAGCGTGTGTCTATTCATGATGAATTGCCAAACCAAACTAAGAATAAACCACTTGACAGCTGTTAAATCGGTCGTCAACTTGAACAGTAATGCCAACTTAAAGTTCTATTCCTCGAAAAAAATACCCTTTAGATTACCTCCAAATTGGCAAAACAATCATTTCGGATTATTATTGTATCCTTTTGAATCAATTTTACAAATTTTTACAAATAAAAATTAGTTTCTTCATTTCCGTTTCGAGAACTTATTGAACAACCTAGTATAAACCTTTCTATAATATATATATATATTAGAGTTACATTTAATATAAATAAATAAAAATTCTCTAAACTCTTATTCTTTATTATATCTTTATAAATTTTATTCATATTCAAATTAAAAATAAAATAATTTAAAAAAAACCAAAATTTTTACTTTCTAAAATAATTTTCAGTCAATGAAATCAACTGAACTAAATTCATTATAAATAAGAGCACCTATTTCATTTCTTTCTCATTATCATGAAAAATTTCTGGATAATCTTTATTATTATTATAATTGATAGCTGGAAAATATATTTGAAATTTAGTGTCAGTGTTATTGTACTGGGGCGCGAGTTAAGCTCGCTACCCCTTTGACGAGAGATTGCTTAAATGAGAGATCACTTTAACCGGAGATATTGAGAGTGTCTGAATTGTGAAGTAATTTATATATTTATTGTAAATAAAGCATTTTTAAGAAATCTATTATAATCTTTTATTGAAAAGCCCAAAGAAGAAGTCGTCTTGTTGCTCTCAGGAAAATTTTCCCTTATACTCCGAATCGATCCCCTCCACAGCCTCTACATTATTTTTGTTGTGATCAAAATATTTCTATATATATATATATATATTATATACAGTTTAATCTAATATTGCGATAGATAATTGTTTACTCCACCTAATGGGTAATCTGGTAATGGTTTTGTATAAACATTCAAATAAATCATATATTAAAATTATTAGGTAGGTATATAAATTTAAATAAAAAATGTATTTAATTAAAAAAATATAAACATATGAAGCTATAATCAGATTTCTCATCTTGCATATCTTTTGTTACAATTTAAAATAATATATTTCAAATTTTTATTAATTACTAAACTTTGAATATTCTTTAATTTAAAAAATTATACAATTACACAATTTTCCTGTAATCATAATAAATAATTAAAATGTCAAAGAGAGGAAAAAATTGTAAACAAATCAATCAAAAAAATAATATTTAGATTATTCAGCAACATCCATCCCTTAAAAATAATAGTGAAATTACGAGGGCAATTCACAAAGTAGGTTACGTTTTGGAATTAAGACAAAACTAGTACAGGAAAATGTTTTTTTATTATATACATTTGAAAGAGAAACTAAAATACTATTTTTCTACATAATCGCTAAAAAAGTTGAGACATTTATCGTAGCGATGAACGAACTTCGAAATTCCTTCCTCATAGAAATCCGCCGCCTGAGTGTGGTACTCACCTGGCTTATGGTAGCCTAACTTATGAGAAACAATTTCGTACAATAAAGTGCGTGAAATTGGCGGAAAACTGAAGGAAAGTTCGGTCCGCAAATTTCACGCAAAAATAATATTTTAGTTTTTCTTTCAAATTTTCCTCTACTAGTTTTGTCTTAATTCCAAAACGTAACCTACTTTGTGAATTGCCCTCGAACATCAAAAAAAAATTTTTTTATTATTTTTATAGTGGTAAATAATTAGTTATGAATCGTTGTTAGGCAATCCACTTTGAAAAATAAAATTAGTGCCTTATCAATTGAATTCAATTGAAACAGGTATTTCGACAGTATTTGAAGGGTCAAAATTATTTTAAAATGGTTTCTTATATTGTTGCAGCGTTATCAGGTGTTGATAAATGTTTAGCCCTGGAAAGTAATTCTTCCCTTCTGGTGCATGCATGCATGCCCAGATCTTACGCCTGTAACTCTGACCGAATATGCATTCGGCGTTGTTGTCCTGAAGGAACAACTTATTATGGCTCAGTACCTAAATGCCGCCCAAAATGGCTACCATTATCTATGAATTTTCATGAAAGTTTTGGTACGAATTAAAATAAAATTATTTTTTCAATAAATTACATAAATTTAGGATTTTTTTATTTTTATTTTAGATTATGATAATTTGACTTCCAAAATGTTAGACACATCCGCTTATGCAATCAGTCATGGCGTCTCCTGCGGACTTGTACCTGTAAATCGTACTATTAATGATTGGAGAGCGTTGGACAATGGCATGATCCTCAGAAGTAACGGTCAACAAATGGATTATCGTCAAGCTTGTTTTGAAAATATACAAATATTCGGATTTCCTTCTGGTAAGAATAAAATGATCATTTCTAAATCTACTCTTTCTTTTGAAAATGTGAATAATTATTTAAATAATTAATATATATATATATACTTTGACTGTAAAATGTATTGATTCAGCCTATTTCAAGTCTATAGACTTTAAGAAATTTTCCCAGATAGACAGGCTTGACTAAAACTTCACCAGTTTATTATTAGAATTGATTAATTTCTTTCAAATTTTTATCTAAATTTTATTTTATTTTTTTCAGGAGTTACACTGTTTGTTTGCGAGCGAAAAGACCCTCTGGATTATATCAAGGCAACGTCTTTTATTATCTCCTGTATTTTTCTTATACTTACTATTTTTGTGTATCTAGTGATACCACGCTTATTAAATATCACTGGTAAAACTCTAATCGCCTTCGCCTTTTGGATGTTAGTCACTTATGTTATAAATTTTTTCATGAGGGTAAAGAAATTAAATCACACCACCTGTCTCTATTTAGGTAAGTGATTTTTAATACTCATTTTTATTATAATAAAAATTTATTAGAATAATGACATATATGGATCATATATATATATATATATATATATATATACTCGTATATGAGGTAATATCAATAAAATAATTTGTGTTGGAAAGTTCATAATTGATATGTATCTATAAATTTTAATATTGTTTTTGAAAAAAATAATTATATTTTTAAATTATTAAAAAATAATAAAAAGATAGAAAAATTCAGTTTTTATTTTTCATTAAAATTTGAATTCTAATTCTATTTCACTAAATAGAAATAGTTAAATAAAATGGGGGACTAATTATAAGATTATTATTAACAATTTTTTCAAAATTCTTGTTATAAAAAATGCCGTTGGAAATAGGTACACCCTCCATTCCAAAAGAAACCGAACTTTTAAAAATAAATAGTATCACTAATACCATCTCTTGTAATATTTTACCCGTAGATGGCTTAGTCCCTCATTGACAACTGATATAAATTTCATGATATTTGGATGCATACAACAAAAGTTATTGCGTTTCAAATGTCAGTGTGTTTTGTACATCGGTCGGATTGTGATAAACTTGGTAAAACTTTTACTGAAACGCACCAAATGCTACAAAATGCATATGGTGATGATTGTCTATCCCGTACGCAAGTTTATGAGTGGTTCGGGCGATTTAAATCGGGTAGAGAGACGCTGGATGATGATGAAAGATCAGGCCGACCGGATTTTTCACAGTCACTGGAGAGTTTCATGAAGCGTTTGCTGGCAAGAATTCATCGTATTCGGCCAGAATATCGAGAAATCGGCAGTTGGACTCTTTTGCACGATAATGCACCATCCCATCGTTCGCGACTTGTAACTGAATTTTTGGTAAAAAGTCACGTTATTCCTTTGCATCATTCGCCCTATTCACCAGATCTGGCTTCGTGCGACTTCTATCTGTTACCTAAACTACATTTGGCGATGAAAGGAAAGTGGCACGCATCGATTGAAGCCATTGAGAAGGCGACGACCAACATCCTAAAGACCATTCCAATAAAGGACATGGAGAAGTCGTTTGACAACTTGTTGGAACGTGCAAATTTGTGTATCGATGCAGAAGGGACTCCCCATTGATTAATAAAAATGATTTGTTCCAAAATGTTCATTGGTTTTTTGTTTTTTGTAAAAGTTCGGTTTCTTTTGGAATGGAGGGTGTATATCGAGATTCTAATTTTATTTTCAAAATTTTAAACTTCACTTTATGAAAATTACAATTAATTTAAAAAAAATGTTAATTCTTGAACGAAATAATTATTCTATATATTGGTTATTATTTATTTAATTCAAATTAAAAATTACCATAAAGTAAAAAGAAGTACTATTACAACGATAAATCGCCTTCGAGTTGGTCACGCATGCATACGATCACATTTGTTTCGGATAGGTGTTGTTGACTCTGAGTTATGTGAGTGTGATAATTTCAGCGTTCAGGACACTAATCATTTGTTTTTCGAATGTAATAATTATAAAGAATTGATTAAATGGTTTTTTAATAATTTATGTGGATGTGTGACGTTTCCAGTTTGTGCTAATTCACTTTTATACGAAGCACAATATAATAAGTATATAGTTAAATTATTAGAATCGTTCATAGATCATTCTATGGTTAAGATTTAAAAAATATATATATATTTATATTTAATTGGACATAAATGTAAATAAACTGTATGGAGTAATTTTTGTGTAATACATTTGTATAATAATTTGGCTTGGCTAAATGGTTTTATACCTAAGCCAAAAAATAAATTAAAAAAAAAAAAAAATTAAAAATTAATCATTATTTTTTATTTTATAAAATTGATTAAATTAGTAAAAAAATATTTTATCACAGTTTTGTTATATAAATTTAATTTAATTTATTATATATTTATTTTAATTACTTATATAATTCTAAGTGTTGAATCATAATTATGGAGAGGGGGATAAAAAATATCATGGCATACCAAAGGGGGCTATGACCACTCTTCAAATAATAATAAAATTTAATCTCAAAATATACATCTTTTCTGATTACTAAGGTATTTATTAGATAAAGCTACCTTGACTAGCAAGAGATTTTAGGCTTAAATATAATATAAAGATTTGTTCGATTCACGAAAACCAAACATTATTTAGGCTTCTTCATTTTGATTCGTGAGTTTTTATAATTATCTGACGGTAATTAAATATAAAAAATACGGTGATGAAATTATTTTTATTTTTATTAAATAAAATATCTAATTTTAGGTAAAAACAAAAACATTTTCAACATGCATGTTTAATCATTAAAATTATTTTTTAAAAAGTAAGAATCTAAAGATGTTGAATTATACACGACAAAAATAAATAAAAAACTAAAAAAATAAATAAAAATAAAATAAAAAATCATTAAACTATAATATATAAATATAAATTAATTAAAAAAAAGAGTAAAAAAATTATAGTTTAAGAGATTATTTCTTATTCCATTCTTTTATATATTATAATAGATTATAATTAATTATATATTATATATTACATTTTAATTATAGAATTTTCAGTCAATTAAAATCTTTATTCTATTATTTTTTAGGTTATTTTTACTATTTTAGTTTTATTTCTGCAAATACATGGATGAATATTCGATGTTTTGATATTTGGTGGACTCTTGGGTA
Source organism: Labia minor (assembly GCA_963082975.1). NCBI lineage: Eukaryota > Metazoa > Arthropoda > Insecta > Dermaptera > Spongiphoridae > Labia > Labia minor. Next base: position 20,674,934 of record OY720346.1, on the reverse strand, counting down.
AGAATCAATTTAGAAAATATACCTATATGTATTTAATATATGTATGTATATATCCAGTGCCGGCAGTGGCGTACCTAGAACTTTTGCCGCCCGGGGCGTTCTCCAGTTTGCCGCCTTTTTTATTATAAGTCAATCAAATAGTGGTTTTTAAAAATTAATACACATAAATAAATTATTAAGTTATTTAATCAATATTAATTAATAATATACTCGTATAATATACTCGTAAACATATTTATATAATATTTACTCTTCTAGCTTTCATACTAGAAAAATCGTGTATAATGCTCTCAAAATTTATATTTATATTTTTTCCGCCGGCCCTGCTTTTCAAAACAAAATCGATGATTTAAAAAAATATTGATATATCACTTCAAAGTAATCATATAAACTTTTCAAAAGAAATGACATTTATAAACTGATATCAGAAAATTTTAGTTAGGAAAAATTGCCGAACAAAATCGTAAAGATGCGTTTACTAATTCAACGAATTTTAATGAATACAATAAAATAAAGTTATTATCCTGTTCTTAGAATTAGAATTCAAAATTTACACTAAAATGCATTTATATACACCGAGGAATAATATTCGAAATCATATGATTAATCATAATTTATATAAATCAAATAGTAAACTTATAATAATAATAATAATCATTTATTATTCAAGAAAGAAAAAAAATAAATATGAAATGAATAAGTTGCTTTTTACAACTATAACTAAATATAAAAAAATGCCGCCCCAAGATAAGTGCCGCCCGGTGCGGACCGCACCCCCCCCTAGGTACGCCACTGAGTGCCGGTTCTAATATTTTACAATTTAAACATGTTGAGATCGTAAACATTATTTAATATGCATATTTCAAGAATTTTCTAATTAGTTGATATGTATATCTTTTTCTCAAAATTAAAAATAATAGATATCACATTATCAATATTTTGTTTTGTCAATTTTAAAAAAATAATTCGTAGTAAATAAAAATATATGGTCTATAAATTTGAAAATGCTTCAAATTATTTTTTTTAATTCTTCTTTTTTATGCTTAATTAATTAACATGTTCATTTTACACAAAGAAAGGAATGTGATTAGAACATATGTTCTTTTCTTTATTTTTTTTAAGAATAAAAAAAGGAGAACACATAATTAATGGGATGAATAAAAATTTAATATTTGTTGCTTTAATTTTTTTGACGGAATTATTTTAGAAGGAATTATTTTATTAGCAATATATATATATAATATATTATAATCAAATCTTGCAATGTTTACTCAGAGATCAAAAGATGGAAATGAGGAAGGGTAGAGAAGGAATGACAATTAAGGAATTTCTTTGGAATTTGTCATATTCATTATATTAAATAAAAAAAAATTGTATTTTTCAGTCGATGCAAGCCTTCAAGAAGTAACAAACGTTTTTTTAAATATGCAATATATTCTACCAGTTTCCCAATTATTATCACATCACTTTGTCTATTGTTTCAATTTACACTCGGATTCATTCCAATTGATTACAAACCAAATATTGCCCAGGATGGAAATTGTTTCTTTTCGAGTAAGTCGATAATTAAGTATAATAACCAAGAGAAAATATTATTAAAAAAAATTCTTGTTTTCACAGTCCGTGAAAATTAATTTAAAATCAAAATAAGAACACAACCATATACATTATTATTGTAACTGGGGGGGGGGGGGGGTGAAAAATGCAAATTATGATTCAAACCTTCGCCACGAATACTGATGTGCTGAGAAAAGCTTAAGTATAATATAAATTCTACTTTCTTTAAATTTTTTCGAATCTAACATTAAAATTTATCTTAATTTTTCATTTTTATTACTATTTTGTATATTTAGTGACGTTCAGATGATATGTTGATGATATCGATATTTCCTTTTCGATATTTAAGAATTGATATTCGATTTCTGAGTTAATAATCTTATTACATTTAATATTAACTATTGTCTATTATTCTTTTTTTGAATTAATATACTTATATTATTATATAATAGTGGCGGATTAAGTTGATTGGAGGCCCCGGGCGGTAAAATTGAAATGGGCCCTCTGTTATTTACAATTATAATTGAAAGACAAATTTTGTTTATATTATAATTTAGGCTGTTTTATACTTACATATATAGTACTTATGTAAAAAATACATAATTTTTACTGTGGTCGCCGAGACCCAAAATTGATTATTTTTTCTTAAGTTAGTCGGGGTTCAAATACGACCGAATAAAGATCTGTTATTCAATAAATATCTGTATCAAGAATAACTTGTTTGATTTAAACTCCGATTATCCATAAACTCAACAGTTTTTTTAAAATTTTTTTTAAGGAAATATTTTTATTTAGGTTTCGATGGGCCCCTCGGGCTGGTGGACCCCGGGCGGCCGCCCGGTCCGCCCGGCGTTTAATCCGCCTCTGAATATACAATAACTGATGTTTATTATATGTTTCAGGTCGTGGATATGGGCAACTTATCTATTACATTATACCTCTAGGATTGATGATTTCTCTTAACACATTGTTTTTTATTTTAACCGTAAGAAATTTTTTGAAAATTAGAAGCGAAATTGAAAAAATGCAAGAAAGTTCAAAGGAGGGTAAAAAACTTAGTTTATATAACGATAAAGCCAAGTTAGTATTTATAAATTAATTTATAGTTCATTTAAACTCTTGTAATACTTTATTTAAAAATATTCTTAAGTCATACATAATTCAAAAATTTATTAATAACTATAATATATACATTAATGTATTTAAATATCAGTTTTTTTTTCTAGATTTCTAACAAATGCGAAACTTTTCACTGTAATGGGAATTGCTTGGATCTTTGAAGTATTGTCCTATAAATTGTATGAAGAACATTGGATGTGGTATTTACCTGATATAGCAAATTCACTGCATGGTCTTCTTTTGTTCGTTGTTTATGTGCTTAAGAAGAAAATATTAAAAGAATTAAAAATGTTTCTCTGTAGAATAGAAAAAGGGAAAAAAGAAAAATCACATAATTCAAATACCATTTCAACCCAAATATGAAAGAGAAAAACTAGAAATAAATTTTCCGTTAAAAAAATGTATTTAATTTATAAAAAAAAAAAATATTTATTTTTTGAATTCTCCCACATAGAAGTGGAGTTTAGTTTTAATTATTTTTTTTTACTACAAATGTTACAAATATTAAATGAGAATTATTTATTATGTTCGAAACTTATTCAATTTAAGATCTAGTTAAAATTATAAAATTTCAATCATTTCATATTAAAAAAAAAACCGACCATCAATGTTCCTTATGGTTCAGAAAATTATTTTTTTACAATAATACCTATGTGTGAGTTTGTAGGTGAATGAATTAATTGTGTTATAGCGCTATGGCTACAAGGAAATTTATTTATATATTTTTTGAGAGTGACTATTTTTTATTAATTGATGTATTAATTAAATCGGATCTATTATATCTTTTTATATTTTTGTATATTTTATATTATTTTAACTAACTAACTAATGTAAATATTTGAAACGAGAGAAACACATACGAATTGTTCTTAGAGAGAAGGAAATTTACAAATAAATAAATAAATAAATAATCATTTCCATTTCCAATAAGATACTATTTATAAAGATCACAAGAAATCCATTAATCATTGATTAACCAAGAATAATTAATCAAACGCATTTTTAATAATCTAAGTTTATCAAACAACTGATTTACGTACATTTGAGTTAATTTATAAATGAAAAAAATCTGGAGTGTCTCCACTCGACTATATCGCAAATCCGAATTGGATTAATTAACACATATATATTATATTTAAATTAAATTATAAATTAAAATTAATAAATAATATTTATTAAACCAGCGCGTGTTTGGCTCTTTGTTGATGGCACCACGTCACGTGCTGGCGCGTGATTGTCAGTCAACATGTTAAAAAATTAATTCCGGTACCATTCAATCAACCTGAAATTCTATATATAGCAGTTTTATACAATTTTTAATCATGTGAAAAACTATTAAAGATATATCTTTATTTTTACGGTCAATTTAGAGGAATAAAATGTAAACGTGGTAGGTAATTCCTCTTCCGAATGAGATACATTTCTTAAAATTATAATGATAGAATTGATAGAAAACTACAATAATGCCCGTGTACCAAATATCCGTTGTCGCCTGCAGCGCCACCATGTGGCATGCGCCCTGCAAAATTAACGGCTTCAAAACGCTCATTGAGGTGTCCCACAGAACATCCTTAAGTTCAAATTCTTCTTACCTGATTGGGAACAATAAAATCTTTTTAAAATATTTTTATAAAAAATAGAAAATAAAAGAATTTCCTTTTCCTTATTATTATTATAAGTTTAATATTTGGTGTCCAGGGGTAGGGCCTGGGTGTTAAATTAAATATCTTAAGAGGGGATAGTTTAGAAAACTTATAATAAAATAATTCTATATAACATGCCAACACGTATCCAACTTTTATAGAATAAAAGTATGTAATCCAAACAAATTTAAAGAAAAGGCATGATGTTTAGCGTTGATTTTCAAAAATTTCAACACCATTACATTTATATATATATATATATATATATATATATATATATATATATATATAATTATTTAATAAATTTGAAATAAAATTGAAAAAGAAAATAAAAAGAAAAAAAAAAGTGAAAGTTGAATTTATTTTTTGGTTTTATATACCTTTTTTATTATCTACGATTCGTTATAGGAAAATTCTTTTTGCGATTTTTGAAGTAAAATTATGAAAATTGTATTTAATTATATTTCTCATATATTAGAAATTATATAATGTTGCCTAAACCCGAAGAGGGTAAGGAGGAAAATAAATAAATAAAAAAATAAAATTGTAGTTGGAATATTTTATAATTTCATTTAAAACAAATTCCTAACACATTACACAAATTCTGCTATGTTTACTTTCAATTGATTAGTTTCCTTGAATGAATCTTGACCCTATCTACCTGTTTTTTTCAATTAGAACTATCCCGAGTTTGATTCATAAAAGAACCTGGTTAATATAGAAAAGAATGTGTCTTTTGTGAACTCCTTTTGTCTCGATTTGTTTCTTCACTAAAATTCTCTCTCTCTCTCTCCCTATATATATATATATATATATATATATTGCCCCTATCTACATGTTCTTTTCTAATGAAACTCACAGGGATTAATCCATAAGACAGGTTTTAACAAAAAAAAAAAACATTTCCACTTTCTCTCGCTTTCTTTCTAAGGTTTAAAATATTAATTTGAAATATTGCTAAATTTATGTTTCCTCCTGGTGCGATTTAAGTCCAATAAGATATTGGAAAATTTTCAAATATTTTGATTGCAAAAATTCAAAATTCTACAAGATCAATTTGAAAATATCTCAGATTTAAAATCCAACCCAAGGTTAAAGAAATCAATTCTCCAATTACATTTTTTTAATTAAATAAAATTAATTTAATTATCAATCCTTTCAAAAAAGAACCCCCGGTTGAAAACATCTTATAAGAAGGAAGTTATACTCCCCATAACGCCCCCTGGAAAACTTCAGTAAGTCGGATATTCCGGAGAGAGAGAGTAGATCTTCAGGATGGAGTTTTCTAGAGGGCGTTAGGGAGGATTAAAACTTCCTTCCTGCAATGGGTTAGGCCAGCTATTCTCAAAGGGGTCCATGTGGACACCAAGGGGTCTATTGGGTGTCTATGGATGTCTCTTTAGTAAAAAATAAATTGAAGGCGAGATTTAAGAATAAAACAGTAATTTTAAAAATATTTCATATCTTAGGATGGAGTATGTTAGAGGGCGTTAGAGAGGATTAAGACTTCCTTCCTGAAATGGGTTAGGCGAATTCTCTCGAGCTAAGAGAGTCTCCGCCATGTCAAACTGAAAATTCAAAATCTGTTGGTATCATTAAATTATTTTTATTTTTATTAAATATAATATTTAATTAATTAGGAAACGACAAAAAAATTATCAACATACATGTTTAATGTAAAAAAATCTAAAGATATTCATACAAGACTAAAATAAATATTATAAAAAAATCATTAAACTAACATATATTATAAATAAATTTAAACAAATTAGAAAATATAAAAAAAATTAGAAAAATTATTTTTTCCTATTCCAATCCTATATATTATAATAGATTATAATTAATTATATATTACATTTTAATTAAAGAATTATATAATTAAGACATAAAACAAAATTTCTTAGAGAGTGTAAACATCATAAAACATGTCCGAAATAGAATAGAATAATATACAAGTGTATTTCTCTTTCTGTGTAAAATAGTTTAATTGATAATGAAAATATTTTTCAAAGAATACATTTCCGTTAATATTTTAAAAATAAATTAATAATAATTGGTTCAATAAAGAAACATTATTTTTATAAATTATATTAAAACGTATATTATATCTATATAATGTTGGTTTTTACTTCTAAATATAATAATCAAATATATATTTATATTATATTTTTTTAAATTTTCTTAAAAATATAAAATTTTAGATTTATTTAAAATTAAAAAAATTTAACAAAAATAATAAATAAGCTGGAGTGTCTCCAATCGACTATCTCGCAATTTGAATTAAATAAAATTATATATTATATTTAAATTAAATTTAATTAATTATAAAAATTAAAGAATTAAAATTAATAAATAATATTTATTAAACCAGCGCATGTTTGGCTCTTTGTTGATGGCACCATGGCACGTGTTGGCGCTTTAGATTTGCAGTGTTAAAAAATTAATTCCAGTGCTTTCAGCGATTCAATCAAGCTGAAATTCTATATATAGCAGTTTTATACAATTTTTAATCATATGAAAAATTATCAGAAATATATCTTCATTTTTGCGGTCAATTTAGAGGAAAAAAAAGGTGGTAAGTAATGACCCTCTTCCGGTTGAGCTGCATTTCTCAAAAGTTGATAAAAAACTACGAATTTTGCATAATGTCCGTATACCAAATTTCATTATTCTAGCTAAAACCGTTTTTGAGTAACACACACACACACACTCCTTACTCTCTGGCGACATAGTAAAAATGATTATTTGATCCAAATTACATCTAAGTTATTGAGAGGAGAAGAAATTTTTTTAATATCTTATATTTAATTTTTTAATTATTTATATTTCTTCACCTTTATACCAATTTATTATAAAAAATTATCGAAATAATTATTTTGAAAAAGATTTGAAGAAATAATCTTTTGTTGAAAAAGGTCCAATAAGCTTCGAGAGGTGATAACAAATGAAACAATGTGTTTTGTTTATTTTCAAAAATAGAAGGGGAAGGTCCTAAGGACCCATCCCTTCCACAAAGTGCCAAAATATATTTATCTCGCATATTGGACTATTCTTGTATTCGTCATGATAAGAAAAACATCTCGATATTTTTTTCTTAGGGACTTGAACAAGTTTGCAAATTTTATTTAATTGTCAGTTATCTTTGTCTTCAAAGATTAATTAAGGTAAGAATATATTTATTTTTATTATAATTATATTGATTTTTTTTTTAATATTTTTATCCATTTTTTTTATTTTAAATATATTTAAAATTTCATATTTTTTAAAAATTAATATATTAACATAGTAAAAACAATTACATATATATATATTTATGTATATAGAGACTAATCTCTAACTAACTTTTTTTTATATCCTACATCAAATTTTTCTGATATCATATGATTTTTGAATAAATTTTCATGGCGGACTCTTTTACCTTGAGGGAATTCGCCTAACCCCGGGCTTCTCAAACTTTTTCTTCCATAGACCCTCTGTAGGAATTTAATTTTTTCATAGACCCCCTACCCAAGGAGTATATATATATACATCTAATTGTATATATATATATACATCTAATTGAGTGTGTGCAAAAGCTACCATGGACGACTCATTTTAAAACACATAGTAATAGGAAAATGAGTGGAAATTGTACAGAAAAAAGAAACTGAAATATCAATAATTATATCTATATTTTTAATGATTAAATTTAACACATAATAAAAAAACATTAATATTTTACAAAATTATAATATTAGTGTGATGGATGGACTTGACGTTTTTGTGCGATTTCTTTTGTTTGGCCTAAAATAACTAAGTTTTATTCTTAAATCTCCCCTTTCAATTTATTTTTTACTAATTTTTATAATCTATTATAATATATAGGATTGGAATAGGAAAAAATAATTTTTCTAATTTTTTAAAATTTATTTATAATATATGTTAGTTTAATGATTTTTTATATTATTTATTTTAGTCTCTTATATGTATATCTTTAGATTTTTACATTAAACATGTATGTTGAAATTTTTTTTGTCGTTTCCTAATTAATTAAATATTATATTTAATAAAAATAAAAATAATTTAATGATACCAACAGATTTTGAATTTTCAGTTTGACATGGCGGAGAGAGAATTCGCCTAACCCATTTCAGGAAGGAAGTCTTAATCCTCCCTAACGCCCTCTAACATACTCCATCCTTAGATATGAGATATTTTCAAATTACTAAGTTTTATACTTAAATCTCGCCTTCAATTTATTTTTTACTAAAGAGACATCCATAGACACCCAATAGACCCCTTGGTGATCATGAAGTCCCATAGACCCCCAGGGGGTCCACATGGACCCCTTTGAGAATAGCTAGCCTAACCCATTGCAGAGGAAGGAAGTTTTAATCCTCCCTAACGCCCTCTAGAAAACGTTATGGAGTGTATGACTTCCTTCTTATAAGATGTTTTCAACCGGGGGTTCTTTTTTGAAAGGATTGATAATTAAATTAATTTTATTTAATTAAAAAAATGTAATTGGAGAATTGATTTCTTTAACTTTGGGTTGGATTTTAAATCTGAGATATTTTCAAATTGACTTTGTAGTATTCTGAGAATTCTATATTTTAAAATATTTGAAAATTTTCCAATATCTTATTGGACTGAAATCGCACCAGGAGAAAAGATAAATTTAGTAATATTTCGAATTATAATTTTGAACCTATGATAATGAGTTTATTCTATTTTTTTTTATATAATTTTTTAAAATTATCTTTTTTATAAATCAATATTTGTTTTTATTTATTTAATTTTTTTTTTAATATGTCTCAAGAATTTTAAGATCCACTACTAATTGCTACATACGTAATATTTATGTGAGCAAATTGGGGTAGGCAAATGATAACTTTTTTTATTAATTCTCATTACCTTGGCAGTAATAATAATTATTCCATATATAATTTATTAGAAAGACTCCACACGGTTTGAAAGGTAACCTCGTGGTCCAAGTCCTGGTAAGAGAATTTCTCTTTATGGGATCGAGGTCCACCCGCCCTTCGTAATCAAAATTGGGATGCTATTTGAAATTTAGATTTTGCCTTATCCTCTGCGGATTTAGGCTATATATATATATATATATATATATATTTAATGAAAATTAAATTTTAACTAATTTTAACTTTAAAATAAAAAAAATAACTAGAAATTTTATTTTCAAAAACAAAGATACTTTAATTGAAGTTAAAATATATATATAACATAATTGTTATCAATAGCTATTATTTAAGTAAATAGTCGTATCATATATAAATTGAATCTCTCTTCTAAGAAAAAAAATAATACAAAATAAATGAGAAGTTTCCATTAATAATTTGATAAACTATGCTCTTTCAATGGATTTATTAAGATCGAAAATTTTTTTTATATTTTTTAAATATTATAATAGAAATATTATTGTTTTTTATAAGAATTAATGTTATTCAGATTAGTTAATTTTTCGAATATGTTTTTCATTTAACATTATCTTATCTTATTATGCTAGCTAAAATTGTATATATGTATTTATCTATATATATTGGTTCTCAAAAACCGCTCTAACGATTTTTTTCAAATTCACACTAGATATAGTATTTATAAAGAAAAATTAAGTTTTATTGATGATATCTCTTGAAACATACAGCTTCATTATTAATTTCTTAATTGAAAATTATATATGGAAAACGTCAAAATTTTTAATACTGCCTGCTAAGACAGTAAAAAAATGACAATTTTTTATCTAAATACATATAGTCCAGCGGTTGGACTGATGTTTTAACGAGTGGATTTCGTCGGTTCGAAACTCGCCGGGTGAATCGTTATTTAAAAATGAAAATAATGATTTTGTTATTTTTTTTTCTTTTTATCTATTGTTTACTTTTTAATAAATTACTATTCTATATTTATTTATTCATTGTTCTTTTATTAATAAAGTTTTAGATAGTTTTATAAGTTTTAATATTTTTTCAATAAAATATTATTCAATATATTTATTAATATTATTTTATTTATTATTATTGAGTACCCGAAGTTCCATTCATTTTAATCAGATTGATGCAATGATGCAACAGTTAATAATTGTAATATTGTAATAAATTTCTATCTTGAAAATTGTTACATATTATTCAGGATATTTTAAAAACTATTTCTTTCTTTAATTAATATTCATTTTTTCTATAAGTCAGATATATTTCCAAATATTAAATAATTTTTGAAGTGAAAACTTCTTTAGCGGCGTTGAGCACTTTTGCGGGATGGGGAAAAAGTATAGAACTCGCGTGATCGTGACCAACACCATGAAACCATCTGCTTTCAAATTTCTTATAACAGAGCGCGAAATTTGAATTGTCATTAGAACTGTTTTATAATTCTTATCTCTAACATATAAATATATATTTATTATGTAAAGTTCATTTCATATATACATATATAATCAAAATTATACGAAATGAACTTCACATAATAAATATATATTTTATGTTAGAGATAAGAATTATAAAACAGTTCGTATTGCAATATTTTAAACAAAGTTGTGTATTTATATATATATAAATATAAGTTACAAATTTGTTTAAAATATATGTTTAAAATAATATATAAGTTATATATATATACATGCATATGAAATTCATCTTTCTCGTGAAATAGCGCGAATTTCGTCTGTTTTAAAATTTCTTACGCAGAAGTTTTCACTTCTGTCGGCCAGTCCCACGACTGCCAATTTTGCTTTTTTAATTCCGAAAAGCTGCAAAGCACGTTTTTTTGTCTTTAGTTTGTTTTATAACTACTTGGGGCGCTAAACAGTTTTTCAAAAAAACACTATAGAAAAAAAATATATGTACCTATATATTATATATTTATGTATTATTGAGGAGCACAAGTTCATTAATTTTAATCAGATTGATGCAAATGTGTAACATTTAATAATTGTAATAAATAATTAAAGAATTGTGTATCAATATTTTTTAAAGGGTAGAGCGAGAGCTCGGTGTCCCAGGTATTAATATTACCAGCCAAATCCAATAATAATGAATCATTTTTTTTAACTTAAGTACCGAGCCGAGGCTCGGGGTCCCGGTACTAGTTATTTTAATACAATTGGTAATTAAAATTATAGTTTTGGTCAAACTTTATTGAAAATATAAGTGAAATATTTCTATTATTAGTACTATTTTTTGTTTTCAGAAAATGGCTCCGAGGAAGCAGGTGCCAAAATTGGAACATATATTGGAAAAAAAATTTAAAGAGGATTGTCAAAATTTTTTTAAAGTTAAACATCCCAGGAATAAATATAAAGACATGGTTAAAAGAATAAAAAATATATTTCCATATAAATATGTTGATATGATGTTAAATGGCGTGCTGTCATTATATCACAAAGAACAATCGAACAATGTAGATGGAGTTATTAGTTGCATCAATCACAGAACAGAAGAATTAACCCTTTCAAGAAATATCACCATGGAGGATGAATTATTTGAAACGATAGCCAAATGTGAAAATCTAGTGACTTTGAAAATATCATTTTTGAATAATACCAAACATTTTTCAAATAATTTTGTTCATCAAATTCATATTTTTAATAATTTGAAAATTTTAGAAATAATGGACATAAAATTGTATGGAAATAATTTAAAAATTGTTCTAAACCAAAGCCCAAATCTTGAACATCTTAAATTGACAGAAATAAAATTGATGGAAGAGATTAAAAATATTACACCACATCAAAATTTAAAGAAATTTTCATGTAAAACAATTATTATTAAAAGATGTTTAGTAAATTATTTTTATCTTGTATTTCCGAATTTGACTACGCTTCATTCATATAATAGTTTACATTCGTTGATGGGAAATATCAATAGAAGTATTTTAAAATCTAGCCCCCAAATTAATAAATTACACTTAACGGATGTATATGGTAAAATATTAAATAAACCACAGATGAATCGGATGATTGATCATTGTCCCAATTTGGAAAAAATTGATATTCATTTTATTAATATTTTCAATATAGATAATTTATCAAATTTGAAAAAATTAAATGATGTTAAATTACATTGTTATTTAGTATTGGATAATGATACTCCATCGTTTTTCACAAATTTTGGTTCACAAATTATTCATCTGAATTTAACAAATGTCAAAATTAATATAACTAATATAATCGAATTATGTCCCCATTTGAAAACATTGAGTTTATTTAAAAGTATTATACTCGATTCAAATATTACTGATTCTAAATTTCAACTTGAAAGTGTTTCTTTTGATAACTGTTTATTTAACATGACTAATTTTATTCAATTTATTTTTAATTGTAATAATCTTCGTGATTTTAAATGTATTCCTTTAAACCCAATGGATGATATACTTTTATATGCCTTATCGGCAAGTTTACAAACACTCTCAAAGATTGAAATTCATTATTTGATTTTACCCAATGTTAAAAGTGTTACAGATATAATAGTATTATATCCTAAACTTAATCAACTTCGATTGCCTTTCTTGATAAATAGAGATAATCATCAAAAAATTGTAAAATTTATTAAGGAACATAATTATGATGTTGAAACGATCTAAACAATAAGCAATAATTGATACTATTAATATATATATTAATATGTATATATATGTATATATGGAGAGGGGTTTTCCTCTTAGCTCGTAAAATCCTTCTATATACATATTGTAAAAATAAAAAAATGTTTATTTATACGTATTTAATATTTATATATATTTTTTTATTTATTGAATAATATATATATTTTTTCATTGTAAATAAAATACAAAATTTTGTATTCTAAAAATTATTAAAGATTTTATTAAATAACCTGTGATATTTGTTCATCCTATGAAAGATTAGCATCAGATACGGATGCTCTGTGATTAGCATCTGTCTAGTCGGTTGCTATCTAAGCGCTATGAAGATCAAGACAATGGATCCTCTAAACCTTTATCTTGATCGGACTCGACTTTATTTCAAAAAATTTCCCAATAGATGAATAATGAAAACTTGATAAATCTATATATATATATAAAGGTTTTTTTCTGCACATTGCTCAGAATTTAAAAATTTTTACATATCTTCGCGTTTCATGACCTCTAGAATCCAAAAGTGACTAAAATTTTTCATGTCTGTCTGTCTGTCCGGAAAATTACTATATTTTATAGACTCAGAATTGGCTGAACCGATTTCTATGAAATTACATCATTAGTAACATAGGCTATAAATTTTATTAATATCTAATCAATAACCGCAGAAATTAATTTTTTTAAAATTTATATAATTCTCCGTGTTGTTCATTCATGAGCATCTCGGGGCCTTCTTGGGGCTCACTGACCCTAGCGGAATCATTTTAGACAATGCGTATATATTAATTATTATAGGAAGTTCAAAATAAAGAATTAATATAATATTTATTTTAAATACTAATATTCAAATATCATTTCAATTAAATAATTTATTCTAAAAGTTCTCTTTTTAATTAATTTAATAAAATATTTAGATCATATTTAACTTAATTTTTATTTTCTTTCTATATATATTTGAATATTTCTTCTTTTCTATTTGAAAATGAAAGGTTAAAAAAACAGAATATATTATTTTTAATGTTTTATGAATACAAAAATATTTTCAAAACGTCAATTAAAATGACTAAATTATATTATTTTTGTTTTTGTTTCAATTATTAATTACAACTATATTTTAAGTGCAAAAATGATTTCTTGGTTATATAAAATTAAAATATGATTTTTTATACAAATGATATAAATTTAATAAATAAAATGATTAAATTTTGAGTATTTTTTTTTAAATTTGTTTTAAATCAAAATTATTGTATTTTATTATATTTTTTTATTAATAGGCTTCTTTTTTTATTTTTAATTTTTAATAAATTCTCTTTTTTTGATATGATATTAATAAAAAATAATATTAAATTGTAAATAAATTTAAAAATTAGAATATTTGAATTTTTTTAAATTTTAACACATGTAATCATTCATATACATTAAGAATGGAAAATTTTGAAAATCAACTTGGTATTAAATTCAGAATAAAATACTGATATATAGAATATATAGACTTGTCGAATATAATTTAGAACTCTTTCTCTCCTTCTATTTTAAATTTAAAAAACGGAGTTTAGAGATGCTATTAAAGACAGGAAAAAAGCTTTAATATTATTTAATATCGCCCCAACATTTTAAAATTTAATTAATTTTAAGAAAAAACGAGGACGTGCAAAATGTTTAATTAAACAGGCTTAAAAACATTAATGGGAAGAATACATATCCACTATAACGTATCTCACTCCGAGTATAAAAGGATCTCAACCTGAAGTGGTCTCCAATCCTTATGAAAATATTTCGCGCAATCTTTTGAACGAATATTCTCATCTCAAAATTATAACCCTCGAAATTTGATAATAAAAAGTTCGGCAGAAAGTTTAAATTTTATTTTTAACTCTACAAACTACTAATATATGGGATAACATAATTAATTCTCTAAAAACTCCCCTCTTGGCTCAGATCTTGATAAAAAATTTGCCCACCTCCTCTAAGCAATCTCTTATAAACATTATAGATAAGAGCATCTCTATCACCTTGAACACTGTAAATTGATTTTCTAATAAGGAACATACTATAGTCGCGCGCGCGCGCGTATTTCCTGATCTTGAAAATGCTTTTGATACTTCGTGGTGACATCATATTCTTCGCATAATTCACTCATGGAATATATAGGGTCACATGGTAAAATTTATAATAAACTTTCAGTATTCCGTCAAATTCTTAGGACTTATTTTAGATAAAAATTGTACTGGAAACCACTAATTGAACAACTTAGAACAAAATATCTCAAGTCGATGAATCTTTTGAAAGTTCTTTCAGGGTTTCGTTGGGATGCGGACTCGACCGTGCTCCTGAGGGTCTACAGAGCTATTATTAGAAGTCGGATCGAATATACTTCTACAGTCTATTTATCGGATCAAAATATTATTTTAAAAAACTCGATCTAGTACACAGGAAAATGGTCTACCCCAAAGTAGTATATTATAGTTTTACTTTGGTTAATATAGCCATTAACGATATCTTGTCTCTTTAATTAGATACCAAGACAACATTCACTCTTCGTAGATGATCTGGGTATGAAATCGAAGAATTAGATTCAAAGTTTGACTGTTTCAATTTACATAAAAGAATAAAAGAGTTAACTAATAACAAACCACAAGAAATAGTTCTGAGAAATAAAAATAATGAGATTATTCTGCGGTGGAAAGTTAACTTAAAGGATGGGAAAAGTATATTCTAGACCTTTTGAGGATTCTGTATCATTATGTCCACCCACATCGGAACAACTGAATATGGACGGACATAAAATAACTAGAGAAGAAGTGATCCATGCCTTTAAACTGCAGAAGAGCGGAAGAGCAGTAGGGCCTGATAAGATTCATATAGAACTATTCATGGTCATCGACAGCCAAGATTCAATCACCTTAAATATAATTACATACATATTTAATTTAATATATTAATCGGATAAAATTCCGTCGAGCTAGCTGAAATCCATCTTTGTTGCTTTGCTCAAAAAACCTGGTTCAACATCTTGTGATGATTACAGACTGATCAGCCTTAAGTCACACGTGCTTAAAATATTTTTAAGAATAATTCACACCAGAATTTATCGAAAGTGCAAGGATCATGATTACGAGATTCAGTTTGGTTTTCGGAAGAGGCGCTTTTCTCCCTGAATGTTCTTACCCAAAGATGCCACGACATGGCTTACCGCAAAGCATTTGATTGCGTAAATCATGAAAAAATGATAATGATGGTGTAGATCAGAGGTTCTTAATCTTATGTACTCTGCGGACCCCCACTTGAAAAAATTTTTTTTGACGGACCCCATTCCAACTTTAGGTACTTTACGTCATTTTATTAGTTAATTTCTGGCTTACGATCTCATAAGAACAAGGATATATGATGAATATTTCTAACAGTGATTGGTGAATAACGATTTTTTTGCATATTGTAGAACACATTTTATTAGAAATTATAATATTGAAGAAAGAAAATTCTGCTAAATATGAAGATGGAAACGGTAGCAATAGTTTTCTTGCACATTTCGTTGAATTTGGGTATTTGATCTCTGTTTCCTCACAAAGCCATGCCATCGCTTCTTTTATATTAAATAAAGTTTTAACCGACTCATCATTTTCTCGTGCACCTGTACGATGGCTTTGCGGACCCCTAGTAAAGGCTTCGCGGACCCCCAGTTTAAGAACCTCTGGTGTAGATGGAAAGGATTTACAGTTCATTAACAACTTATACTGGAATAAAAAAAGCGATAATAAAAATCAATAATATATAATCCGATCCAGTAGAAATAAAGAAAGGAGTCAGGCAGGGGTGCATACATCGCCTCTTCTATTCAATCTATATTCGGAGGTAAAATTCAGGGAATCACTGGAATACGTTTCGGGTGGAATTAGGCTAAATAACATACGATATGCGGACGACTCAGTGATCTTAGCAAGGAATCAAGCAGAACTACAAAATATGCTGGACAGACTAGTAGAATATAAATATACAAATCATCCCTCTGGTAAACAGCGACATCTTAAGTCCTAATTGGAGATCAATAAATTTTTGAACTTTTTAAATATAATTCCTATATCTATTTAGATTTTGCCTTATCCTCTGCGGATTTAGGCTATATATATATATATATATAATTTCGAAATTAAATACAATTATTTTCTTCTCCCTTTCTGTATCACAGTGCCCTGGTTCTTCTAATTGTATGTCTATCAATATGATATTTATTAAAATTTTTCAGCGAATTTTTAATGAAAATTAAATTTTAACTAATTTTAATTTTAAAACATAAAATAACTAGAAATTTTATTTTCAAAAACAAAGATACTTTAATTGAAGTTAAAATATATATAACATAATTGTTACAATAGCTATTATTTAAGAATATAGTCGTATCATATATAAATTGAATCTCTCTTCTAAGAAAAAAATCGAATTGGCAGTCGTGGGACTGGCCGACAGAAGTGAAAACTTGTGCGTAAGAAATTTGAAAGCAGACGGAATGCGCACCAGCTTCACGATAAAAATGAAATTTATATACGTATATATGTAAGGTGGCTTTCAAATGAGAGAAAGGTTTCTTCGTTTTTGTCGTGATTTTATTAATTCTAAAAGAATATTTACAATTATTATACAATTATTAGAATATTTACACATTTAAATAATACATACCTAAAAGAATAATTAAATTACACGTTATTTATAGAATATATTATATACACAATCAAAATTAAACTAACTGCTTATCTTACATTAATACTTAATAAATACTTAATAAGCCCTCTATCCTAAACTATATACACTAAGGTTAAAAGAAGTTATAAATATAATTTATACCTCCCCCCCAAAGGTCACTTTTTCACTGAAAAGGTGATAATTTGCTTGAATGAACAAGTTTTCCCTTTTTCCCCCAATTAACTTTATATATCGAGGAAGAAATTCTTTTTAAAATTTTATAAGGACCTATTCTTACTTTATCCAATTTTTTCCTATTTAGTTTATTTCCATTTTCTATGTAAACTTCATCCCCATCAGAAAATTCATACTCTCTTCTGTTCTTGTCAAATCTTCTCTTGTTTATTTCAAAGTTTTTTGAAGAATTTAACAAGGCTCTTCTTCTATCTTCTAATAGATCACTTTTTATTTCGAAAGGAGAAATACTGGATTGTTTCCCGAAAAGTAGATAGCCAGGTTCATACTTGGTTGCTGTATGAATAGTGCGATTATATTCACACGCACACTCTTCCGCAATTTTCGACCAAGCTCTTCTATCTCCACTATTCACCTTGCACCTGATTCGATTAACCAACGTCTGGTTTAACCTCTCATTAAGTCCATTCGATTGTGGACAGTCAATCGAGGTATATATCAATTTGATATTCATCCCAGTAAGATATTTTTGAAATTCTGTAGATTGCAATCCCGAATATTGATCAGCTAACAGAATTTTAATTTTGTTTTTCTTTGCTATTGGGTCAATCATCTTTATAAAATCTCTAGAACATTGGCTTACTGATGTTGAAATCCAAGTGTATCTACTAAAATGATCTAACAAGATATGTAAATATTTCTTTGGTGATCTATTACCTCCAAATCCACCAACCGTGTCAATAGACATGATCTCATATGGTTCTGTCGCTGGGCCTAGTTTTGACATTAAACCAATTAGTCTACTCCTACGAACCTTATTTTCTATGCAAATCGAACAGCTTTTACAAAATGTATCTATCAACTTATCCATATTTTTAAAATAATAATATTTTCTTATCCTTTCTTTCAGATGTGCAGCTCCAATATGACCATAATATTCATGTACTCTTTGTATTAGTTGAATGCCAAAACTGACTGAAACGAATATTCTAAATTTTCCTCTTAAATTTTTGAATGTAATATTATTACGTCGTACGGTGTTTGTCCATGCTGTTTTTAGTTCATCTATGTTTTCTTTCTGATCTTTTATTATTTCATTCAATTCTATTAAATTTACCACTTGAATAGCATCTTCATTCTCAAAATATTCCAAAACTGGTTGTCTTGATAATAAGTCAGGTAAAACATTGTCCCTCCCTTTCTTATAAATAATTTTAAAATTATATTGGGATAAGTAATTAACCAAATCACCTAGTATTTCATCCGTTCTAGCTTTGGTTTTCAAATTTTCTAATGGTTTATGATCGCAGCATACGGTAAATTGCCGACCAATAACATAATATTGCCAATGTTTTATAGCATCTTTAATAGCTTTACATTCTAAATGTATTATGTCCATCCGTTTTTCTTTTTCAGATAATTTTCTCGAAAAATATGCTACCGGGTGTAGTTTTCCATCATCTTGTGGTTGTTTTAAGGTGGCTCCCATACCTTTATAGCTCGCATCTGTTTCAATATATATATCCTTATTTATGTCATAAATCGATAAAATTGGTGAAGAACATAAATACTCCTTTATCATGTTAAAACTTTTTTCACATTCATCTGTCCAAATAAATGGGATATTCTTCTTGAGTAATCTATGCAATGGTTCAAATTTTTCAGAACTATTTTCAATATATTTTAGGTAAAAATTTATTGATCCTAAAACGCTACGCACTCCCGATTTATCAGTTGGTCTTTGGAGATTCTTTATTGCAACAAGGTTTTCACGGGCTGGTGAAATTTTGTTCTCCTCAAGTAAATGGCCTAAATATTTAACAGATTTATTTGCAAATGTACATTTTAATAAGTTGAGCTTGAACCCTTCTTCTGCCATAACTTTTAACAGTTCTTCAATATGTTTAATATGATCATCCCATGTTCTTGAAAATAGTAAAATGTCATCGATATAATTAATGCAAAATTCGGATAGATTATTTTTTCTTATGATATTTGATAAAATTCTTTGAAAAATTGTTGGCGAATTCTTTAATCCAAATGGAAGCACTTTAAACATAAATTTACCAAATTTTGTTATAAAAGATGTCTTCTCTCGGTCTTTTTCTGTAAGAACTATATTCCAAAATGCAGAATTTATATCGATGACTGTAAAATATTTACAGTTGGATACTTTTTCTATTACATCGTTAATAGTTGGAAAAGGGTAACATTCTGGAATTATTAAATTATTTAATTTTCTAAAATCAATGCATAATCTCGACTTACGCCCCTCTTGTTTTTTATAAGCAAGAGTTACAGGGGAAGAAAACGGCGAATCTGATTCTTCTATTAAATCTGCTTCTAGTAACTGTTTAATTTGTGATCTAATTTCTTTTTCATCTGGTATAGAACATTTGTATGGACGAGAATTTACATATTCTTCTCTTATTAATTTAATTTCTGCTTCTTTTGACTTCACCTTTCCAACGTCGAATTTATCTTTAGCGAATATATGTTTATAACTCTTGATTAAATTTGTTATCATTGATTTTTGTTTTTCATTGTTTATGTGATTTAAATTCATCTTAAATTCTTTATCAAAAGTATCATTAATATTTTCATCAATTGTATCTTCATTAATAACATCATTAGTCCTCTTATCAAATGAAATCTCATCCAATTTAATTATTTTATTATTATCAATTCTTTGTAAAATTTTCAAATTTTCATCTTGTATCAGTTTAAAATTTTGAATAGCGTCGAGACCTAATAATATGTCATATGAAAATTTATTTTCATCCATTATGTATACTTTTAATCGATTTTTGACATTTCCAATTTGTAATATAACATTACCCCGGGCAGTGCTTAAGTTGAATCCATTGAAAGTTTTAAAACTATTTTCAGAATCAATGGTATCTAATTTTAAAAGATTAGTGATTCTTCTGTTTATTAAACTAACATTAGAACCACTATCATAAATGGCTTTAGTTTTTATTTTCCCATTGATAATTACATTTATTTTTATTAATGGATTCAATCTTCCCGGGCTTTCTAGTTTAAAGAAATTTTATTTTCTGTTTCATTTTTGCCATAATTGGATTTATTCATTTGTATTTTCTTTTCAAACAAACTTTTATTTCTACATTCGTTACTTGGATGGAAACGATTAAACCATCCAAGATTTTCGCAAATGAAACATGGTTTTTTTAAAAAATTAGAAAATTTAAGTTTTTGTTCATATTTTCCTTGTTTAATATTTTCATTAAAATTCGATTCAATTTTCTTTTGATTAAATCTATTGTCTAATTTCCTTAATTCTGTAAAAAGTTTTTCTATAGTTGTAATTTCTTCCCTATCTAATTGATTTTGAATATCCATTGGTAATCCGACAACAATCATATTAATTCTTGCTTCAACTCGACTCTTATTTTCAGCCTCTAATAATAAATTCTCTTTACATATCGCATAATCTATAAATGATCCGCCTAGATATTTATAATTATAAGCTTTTCTAATTATAGACCATCCTTTATCTATAAATACATTTAAAAATGAATGTTTCCATGAATTCCATTTTTCTAATCCAATTTTTTTTAAATTAGCCTCATACCAATCTTTGGTTGGGCCCGAAACAAAAAAACGTAAAATTTCAACTTTATCAATATCCAAATCAACATGGTGTCTTTCGCATTCTTTTTCAAATTGTTCAAACCATTTTATCGGATTGTGTTTTTTATCAAATTTGTTTAAAATAAATTTTTTTTCCACCTCGTGAAAATTTATTTCATTTAAATATTTTTTTAACTTCAAATCATTTATTTCTTTAGTTAAAACATTTTCTTCATCAGATTGATTATACTTTAATTCCGATTGAATTGAATTTATTTCTTCCAATGGAATATTTTTATAGCAAAGGTTATCATCTTCATCGAAATATTCTTTCATTAAATTTTCGTCTATTTTAAGTCCTATTTTCCGATAACCATTAATAGGTTTTATAGCCACAATAGCGTTTTTTATTGATGATTTTTGAATAAGTACCTTGTGATCTGCCAAATTTTGATATTCGTCTGGAAGTGCATACCATAAGATTTTATCTAGCGAAAGACCTTCCAGTCTAAATTCATTTTCATTTGTTTTTATGATGTGTACATATAATTTATTTTCTTCCAATCGGCTTGTATCCATTCTAAAAATTTCCAGGTAATTTAATTTGTAAGGTGGCTTTCAAATGAGAGAAAGGTTTCTTCGTTTTTGTCGTGATTTTATTAATTCTAAAAGAATATTTACAATTATTATACAATTATTAGAATATTTACACATTTAAATAATACATACCTAAAAGAATAATTAAATTACACGTTATTTATAGAATATATTATATACACAATCAAAATTAAACTAACTGCTTATCTTACATTAATACTTAATAAATACTTAATAAGCCCTCTATCCTAAACTATATACACTAAGGTTAAAAGAAGTTATAAATATAATTTATATATATATATATATAAAATTCATAATTATTTTTTTCAGCAAACTGATTATTATTACAAAAATATTAAAAATACGATGTGTATGAATATATATATATATGTCTGTCTGTCTGTCTGTCTGTCTGTGTGTGTCTGTCAAATACTCAAAAACTACCCGTCCGATTGCGATGAAACTTTCAGGGATTGTTGTGGGCGTCCCAGGGAAGGTTTTAGTGTAGTTAAATCCAAAATTAATTTATCCAAAATTAATTTAAATAGTAATATTTTGGTAAAAGTCTATTTATGGTTACCATGGTTACATTGAAAAATTTACAATAAATAAATAAAAATAATTGGAAATCTTTTCAAATTATTATTTTGATAAATTTTATTAATATTTTAAATTTTTTTTAAACTGCCAAAAATAACATACCCATAATAATAGTTGTAATAAAAATAAAAATATAAATCACAATGTAAGTAAAATATTGAATCGTTTTATTTATATTGTTTCAATTATTGTTTGAATATTTATTAAATTTATATATAGATTAATTTACATGTTTAAATGTATATTTAATAAATTTATTTATTGATTCTTAATATTAATAATTCCAATTACTTTCTTGAAAATTTTTTTTATTTAAAAGCATATTCAGCATATCTCGCAAATTTGAATTGGATTAAATAACATATATTAATTTAAATTAAATTAAATTAATTCAATTATAAATTAAAATTAATAAATAATATTTATTAAACCAGCGAAAGTTTGGCTCTCTTTTGATGGCACCACGTCACGTGTTGGCGCGTGAGATTTCCAGTGTTAAAAAATTAATTCTGGTACTTTCAGCAATTCAATTTTCGATGTTGAGATTTTGATGTTTTTGATGTTATAAATAATATTTATTAATTTAAATTAAATTAAATTAATTAAATTATAATTTAATAAATATTATTTAATCAAATTCAAATTTGCGAGATAGTCGAGTGGATAGTGGAGTGTTTGGCTCTTTGTTGATGGCACCACGTCACGTGTTGGCGCGTGAGATTTCCAGTGTAAAAAAATTAATTCTGGTACTTTCAGCGATTCTATCAGGCTGAAATTCTATATATAGCAGTTTTATACAATTATTAATCATGTGAAAAATTATCAAACATATATCTTTATTTTTACGGTCACACACACACACACACACATATTTAAAAATTAATTTATTAAAATATATATTATATAATATATTATATATAGTATATAATTTAATATATATATATATATATTCTGAAATTAATTTTAAATTATATAAATATATTAGAAATTAATTTAATATAATTTAACACATAATAATATATTAAAATATTTTATTTTATATATACATAATTTAGTAATACTGATTATTAATGTAAATATAAATAATAATATTTAATATGGCAAATATGTAAAATTTCGTAAAGAATGTATCAGAAGTTTAGTGTCTAACATTCTGGCGTATTGCGCATGCGTATATCGGTCGGTCGGTGGGTCGTCCGGTCGGGTCTGGTCGGTGTCGTTTTGGAATCTCACGCGAAATCTATATTTTTTCCCCATCCCGCAAAAGTGCTCAACGCCGCTAAAGAAGTTTTCACTTCAAAAAATAATACAAAATAAATGAGAAGTTTTCATTAATAATTAGATATATAATAAAAATAAAATACAATTATAGAGATAAGGTTGAAACTAACTCAAACTAAATAAATAAATAATAACAACTAAATAATTTTTTTCTTGGATGTTTTACGTGAATAAATTTATTTTTAAATAATTTACATAGAATTAATGAATATTTTATAGATAAATTAATATTTTGAATATGAAATTTAATACATAATTATATTTTAGTTATCAATTTTCTATTTAAAATTTTAAAATAATTAATTTTTTCTTCTTCAAAAATGCAAATTTTTCAATAAAGTATCATGTCCTGATATACATTTTGTGTTATCAGATCTAATTTTGAATTAATATGATAAAATTTATAAAAACATTTTGGTATTGAAATTTTAAAAATAATATATTTTATTTATCTAGTCTAAATTTTTATTCTAAACTCCATTACATCCGATTAAAAAAATAATATAATTTCAATTTTTACTTATGAAGTAACAAACTATTCAAATAATTTTAAATTTCTAGAAAATTAAATGAACATTGTTTAAAGTGATTTTTATAAATTTAATAAATTTAAAGAATAGTAATAATTTAAACATTAAAAAAAAGAATTTAACATTAATTTAGAAAATGATAATCAAGAAATTAAATTAATAAACAAAATATATTTATTATCAAATTTTAAAAAAGATACTTGTAAAAATTCGTTATTTCTTTATTTTATTGAAATTTAAATAAAATTAATTTTACATTCTTCTTCTATTCTATAATTTGGGTTAAGTCAAATACAATCTTGATTAAAATGTTTTTAAATATTTATATAATTATATTTTTTTATATATACATTATTTTTTTGAAGAATTCTGTTAATAGTTTAATATTACCCACTAGATATATTTTCATTTAGAACATTTAATTATTTTAGTTATTATTAGATGAATATTTTGAAATTTGTCAACTGTTAACAGAATATTTAGTCAATTATATAAAAAATCATAATTCAATAAGGAATAGATTTAATTAGAATTATTTAATAGATATATTATTATTATAATAAAAATCAATTATATGTATTTATAATTTTTTAATTTTCATTTTTTTTTTAATATTTTTATTTAGGTTATTTTAAAATTAACAATATACATTTATTTCAAAATATAACATAATAATATAATATAATATAAAAGATGTATCTAGGAATGTTTCTTCTCTATTAAATTGGATTCAGCTTTCTCAGTATTTTCTTTGGTTTCATTTAGAGAACATTTTTGTTCATTTTGTTGAATGTTCTTCTCTTCAACCGATTTCCACGGATTCCATATGCTTAATACGATCGGTTGTATCCATCGATGCCAAATAAAAAGAAAAAATGGAATGACAATACATGGTACACAAACCATAATTCCAAATTCAAAAAACTACCCTTTTCTGGAACATAATAAAATAAAAAAAAAAATAATATTCTTAGAAATAAATTTGAGGTGGTTGTTTTTTACATTACATTTTAAAAATTAAAAAAAAAAACATTAATATTAATTTTTAAATATCCATTGTCTAATATATGTATAAAAAATATGTATTTTGTTTTTGAATTATCGATACAATTCAATTTTCTTTTTATCTTTTATTTCTTGGATTATTTTATATAGTGGATTCAATTTTTTTATTAAATATTATTAAATATTAATTGAATTTAAGAGAAATTGATAATAACTATATCATTTTAAATTTTAATTAATAATAATAATAATAATAATTACTTACTTATATATTTATTTGTGACAATTAAATTGATGTTCAGTAATTGGTAACCCTGAAAACAAAAGAAAAATAAAAACATTTGGAATTTTTATTATATTATATAAAATTTAATTATATATAATATATATTTTTGATATTGATTTGATATAAAGTAAAATAATAAATAATTTGAATAATTTTTTTAATATCATTATAGCATTTGAAAAAAAATTATAACCTTTTTAAAAATTAAATTTTATATTTGTGTAATTTATTTTATATAAATAATTATTATTTAATTATATTTATTTTTATGAATTTAATTAATTATACTTATATTAAAATAAATAAATAATATTATTATTAATATATTTTAATATGATAACATTTCTGCTTTTAGATAAAACATTTGTAATTTTACAATTAATATTTATTTTTCTTCCTTATATTTTATATAAATTAATTTAAATATATTTAATAGTTATTTAAAGGAACAAATAATAAGAGACAATAATTCCTAGTTGAAAACTTTTTTGATTTAAAATAAAAATGATTTTTAAATATTAACTTTTTAATTTTTAAAAAAAGATTATCAATGATTAAAAATTAATCTTTGATTTAATCTGTTTTAAATATAATATTTAAATAATAATATGATTAAAGATACTACTCACAAATATATAAAATTATAATGAAAAATAAAAAAAAATATTTAATTTTTAAGTATATTCAAAAAATGAACTAACTGACTGATAATTTTGATTAAAATGTCATTTTTAAGAATAAATTTATTTTATTAATTTTTATTATTAATAAATGTTATTTAATTTGTGATTCGTTGTGAGGTCCTATGATATAATAGTTATATTGTTTTTATCTAATTTTTTTTAGAAATTAAGTCAAATGATTTTAAACAAATATTTATATTTAAAATTATAAATGATTATATATATATATATATAATCACAATGAATTATGTAAATTATTATAAGCAATATTAAAAAAAAAAATATTTTAAGAAAAATTAAATATAAATAGCTATAATAATTTCAAATGTTTATTTACAAATTAAGAAAATGAAGTTATTATTATTTATTTTTATAAAAAAATGTTAATACTTACCAAGAATAAATAAATAAATAAATAAATTTAGTGATTAATCCAAGAGCGTATTATTTATTAAAATCTCGATGAAATGTCAAAACAAATTGTAGAGTCATTGAGAAATAGGCAACCATTTTGTTGAATGGATTAGGTTGCTGACATCAAGTTGCTGCTTTCTCCACGAGGTGGTGTGGATGGTCTGATGTTCCACCTGGATTCCAATCCAAGATGTTTTGATTGTGATTAAGCAATGAATATTAAATAAATAATAGAAAAATGGATATTTTTTAAGGTTCTATTTTGGTGTGACATCCCAGAAAGATTGGATGTGATGAATGCTATTTCGATTGAGATTGGAAATATGGAAAGCAAAATAGTATCCCCCGATGGTATCGTAGGAGAGAAAGGGTAGAAATAAATGCAACCTTCCTTATCGTATGCAATGATAATAAAAAGAACAAGCTTAAGTGAACGTGGACGAGTATTTGGAATTGGATGAATTGGAAATAGAAGGTGAAACGAGGTGGTTGAGGTGGTAGAGGTGGTCGAGGTGGTAGAATAGGTGTAGTAAGTACCTGGCGTGAGTTGTTGTCGAGAGCAACTGAGCCTCTTTGGGAGAGGCGTGTTCTGCTGGGCCGGCGGCCATGATGGCCGCATCACGCCTCGAGGACGTGACGCGGCCATCCCGCGTGCTGCGGCCCCCCCTCGCGAGAGAAATGTCCCCGAAGCGCAGGTAGAGTCGAGGTAGGCTGCCCCCCCGGCAAGAATTGCGAGTGGCAAGCCGAAAAATCCATAAGCCCCCCCGGGGAGGGGAGCTGCTCGTATGGTGGGGGTAGGGCGCGCAGTGGAGGGGGCTGAGCGACGCGCCAACTCGAGCTACGATTGGTCCGCGGCGAGAGGCTCACGGCCCTAAATGGCACTTGGGCTGAAGGTTTTATGGCGTTGGGACGTTGAGTGGCAGCAGCACGTCGCAGCATTCTCGTCACGTTGTTCCAGTGTTTGTTGGGTGAGCGCTGAGGCGCCGAGCGCGAGTGTCTTTCCGCAACAGCAGCCGGCGATGGCTCGGCCGTGACGCACAACACGGTGTCGTCGGCTAGTAGTGAGTGTGTGCAGTGCGTGCCATGGACGAGCAAGCCACCAGGATGATGCATGCTCCGGGACAGATGATGGCCCCGCAACCGTACGGACTGCAGCCGGTGGCGGGCGCCAACGCGGCGTCGGCCGTGCTCGAGCACCCGGCCGCAGGGCCCGCCACCCCCGACCAGGAGACCCGTAAGCAGGACATCGGCGAGATCCTGCAGCAGATCATGAACATCACCGACCAGTCACTCGACGAGGCGCAGGCGAGGTACCCACCATTCCGTTCGTCCCCATGTGTCAAAAATGCGCCAGCCGACGGCTAACAACATCACTCGACATACACGTGCACTCCACTCTCTCTCTCTCTCTCTCTCTCTCTCGTCTCTCTTTTATCTCTTTCTCTCTCTCTCTCTCTCATTGACACGCGGTTCATCCACCCTTGTGTAATGATTAGTGGTTGCTTTTGTTTCGTGTTATCACCAAAAAGGAGATCTTCTTCTTTGTCTTGGAAACATGTGCTCGACGACATCCAATAACCAACAACCAGGATACCATTCCAATTTTGACATCATCCAACATTATCCATTTATCCAATTACCAATTCTCCAATGATGCCCATTCCTCATTCATTCCGATCACTTACCATTTCCAAACATTGCGTCCATTCGAATAGGAAAAACAAATTTTGTTAAAACGCGCTCGAACCTACCTTCCGTCGGACCAAAGCACACCTTTTAACAAAATATCAACAAAGTTTCTTTTACAATGCCATCAATACGATTTGAATTTCGTTATTTCAATGAATGGATTAAGCCGCTTTGCTAATGTGAATCCAAACCAAATTCGATCGAAACATGACAATTTACTCACATTCCTCTCAAATACAAAACACAAAACAATTCATTTGTTAACAAATTTATTTATTTACCTCGTTTATAATTATCATTTTCTTTTGTTAAATAACCCTTTAAAAATGGATAATTTAGAATGTTTAGTAATTGGTTCTTGAATTTTTTTTAAAAAAAAAAAAAAAACTTAAAAAATATAAATAATATCTTTCTTTATTGGAATCAACATAAAATAGAACAAAAATCTTTTGTTTATTAATTTTGGATTTTAATTATTTTAATTAATTATATTTCTTTATTAATTATGAAAAAATTATTTAAAGTTATTTTTCTGTGAATTAAAAAAAAGGTCAATATACTTCAATTTCAAAGACTATTTTTAAATGAATGATATATATATATATATATATATATAAATATAGATAGATAGATATAAATTACTTGAAAAAATACCTTTCTTTACTTTATTTTGTTTTTTTTTTTGTTATTGAAAATATCCTTTTCTTTTAAAAAAATATTTATGAAAATAATTCATAATTGAAATTATTTATTGTTCATAATGTAGGTAAATAAATTTTAGACATGATATATTTAAAAAGTTTGTTTTGATTGGATTTTGATCCGAAATGCAGACCAGAATCTAGGCGATAGGCGACGGGAGTCTTTAGATTCAAAAATTTAGCCATACTATCAGTTGGTTCACTATTTCTAAAAATTAAATAAAAATCAGTCATGCCTTCCGATGGTTCACATTTACAACAAAAAAAAAAGTAAATTTTAAAGTATTTAAAAATGATAAAGAAAAAAATCAATTAAATCAAATTAGATAAAATTAAACATTCAAATTAAAATAAAAACATTTCTCTTAACCTAATAGATAAATATGCAAAAATTTTTATCTTAAAAATTGGAAACAAATCAGAATTTTTATCAAATATTTTAAATTATAGGTTTTAGAAATAAAAGACAATAATTACAAAAAAATATTAGATATTAATAATTAATAGGAATTATACATTTTGGTTTATATCAATTTATTCATTAAGTTATGAATTCTATTAATTAAACACTTCTGTTACAATTCCTTTCATTATTTTAAAATAATTTAAAATTCTTTTTCTAGTCATTTATTTAATTATATTGAGTTATTTTTCATAATATTTACAATTTATAAACTTTTCATAATCATTTTTCTAAAATTTTCAATGTGTTGGAAAAAAAACCATAATCAAGTGACTGTGATCTCTATTCTATTATTTTCTAAATGTGATGTAAAAGATATTATTTCTTACTTAAGTGATCCATTTAATGTTGTGTATTCTATATATTTCTTATATTTCCTGTGATTCCAAAATGGTATGTTAATATAAATATAATACCTATATTTATTATTATAAATATCTAATATAGCAAATAGTTTAGGCCTCCTTGATTTTTGCGGGGTCAATTCACATTTGTTGAGTTAAATATTCTATGAAAGATTCACACTTAGTAAAATACATAAAATAAACTCGAAATGCATTATTAATCAATAAAAATCCACTCGATATCTAATAAGAATAAGAGTGGGAAAAGAGAGAAGGGAAAGGGAGACACTTAGATAGTTTTTATGTCTCAAATCTTGGCTTTTTTATAGTCCATCAGAGACATATTAAATGGTTTTAAATCATTTGGATTTATTAAATATAAATTTATATACATATATAATATATATACCTATATAAAAATAACATTTTTATATAAAAAAAAAAGCAAATGTCAAAAACATTAAAAAAAAAGAATATTTAAAAACGAGATATTTTAAGAAATCATAGAAATATCATTTTCTTTTTCGGTCCTTAATAAAAATTAAAGAAATTATTTTGTTTTCATATTTTATTTTTATTTCTCAATAAAATGAAGCTTTTAATTAAAATTAATAAATTCCAAGTATACGTTTTTCTAATAGATATTTAATTAAATGTATCTTATAAATTATGTAGTGTTTTCAGCTGAAATACAATAATATATAGTCACATTCGAGTACTTCTATTGTTATTCGAATCCTCTAGAGTCTATATTCTATATATTAATTATAAATCACATATATATTTAAAATTATTTAAGAAAAAATATATATACTGTTTATTTTTTTAATAATTTTACACATATAATGTATTGAAAATTAAATAAAACTTAATAACAATTTGGCAATTTTATTTAATTGTGATTTTAGTATTTTTTCCTAAACATTGAGACCTATTGTAAGAATATTTAAAAAAAAAAACAAATAATATAGGCACATAAATCAAAAAAGTATACACTTTAATAAACATTGCAAAAATTATATACATATTTTTCAATTTTTAAACGAAACATTTGATTATAATAATAATGATAATAATATAATTTTAATAATAAAATTTATTTAAAATTTACATAATAATTTACAAAAAAAAAATATTTAATGAAATTTATTTAATTAAAAAAAAAATGTTAATTTGAAATAATGTTGAAATAAATGAATATACTCGTATGTTGTTAGGAGCTATAAGTTCTATAAATAACAAAAAAAAAATCTAAAATTAAATTTATTATTTTTTAATTGAAAATTTATATATATTTATATATTTATATACATTTATATGAATATACATTTTTAATTAGGCAATGAAAATAACATATTTCCTAATGAAATTTGATATAAAAAAAACTAAAACTAAATTATAAAATTAAATATTAATCTTTGAACTAACAAAGAAAATATATTAATTTTTTAAAAAAAATATGAAAGTAAAGTAAATTCATCAATATTTATTTTATATGTCTTCTTTTTCATTTAAATTACTTTATTAAAATAAATTAATTTTCTTAGAGAAGGTATAATAATTGCTTTTCTCAAATTTTTATCAACACTTTTTACAATATGAATTAATAATTGATAAGCAAATTTAGGTTTTATTATGAAAAAATGTAAAACACAACAAAATAACCCGAATTTATCTAACATACATTTTTTATATATTATTTTTTGACTAATTTATATAAAATTCTAAAAAAAAAACTTCCAATCTAAACGAGGTAAAGTAGATACACACATAAACACTTGTAATTTTTTTGAAAAATTCAAATTTTTATTTTATTTTCTTACTAAATAAATATATTCAAACATTAAAAAAAATTCTCTTGTTTGAAATTAATCCTATTTATTTTTGTATTTGTATTTGTTTTCGGGACGTGTGTTTGTATTTGCCAAGCGGTTTCGGGTTGCTCCGGCTCCCCGCATTTGCCACCACCGATTAATTAAAACAACATTCCGTTATTTGCAATTGATTCAAGTGAGAGAGAGGGAGATAGAGATATGGATAGTATGTGTATATGGGATATATATATATATATTTATTTATATAGGATAGGATATATAGGAAAAAAACATTTTTCAATGTAAAATAGTCAAATTTTTCTCTTTTTCATTTTTGGATTATTATTTTCTAATTTAACTAATAACTTTTTAATAAATCTGAATTAATCTATTGGATTTTTCATTTTCATTTAAATAATATATTTTACTAAATTTCTAACTAACATTCTATAAACTTATAACAAATAATTTAAGGTTTAATTATTTTAATACCTTTATTTTTTATTAAAAATTTAAATTTATATATTGTTTAATTTATTTACTTACAATTATTGATGATAATAATAATAATAATAATTTATTTTTCAACCTATAAAATAAATGTTAGGATTTAGTTCGATTACTATGTAATAACAATAAATACTTTATTTTATTTTAGTCTATCAAATTATCATTATTAATTTTAAATAAACTTGTGAGTAGAAAAATTTATATTTTAGAAATAAATAAACAACTTAACAACAAATTTTTGAGAAAATGATTTCTTAGTAATACTATACTATAGGTAATCAATTATTAGTATTATTGAATCAATTACATTTTCAAAATTAAATTAAATATAATTTTTCTAAAGTTATAATAACATATATTCATTAAATTTCTCTTATTTACATATTTTTAACGCTTCTATAACAACTAGATTAAAATTCCCCCCCCCCCCCCCCCCCAGAATGTTCATCTACTTGAATAATAAATAATTAGAAAATGTTTGTAAAATCCAGACATTTATGATTTTGATTCTGACTATTAAGAAGATTATAAAAATTAAAAACTATAAAAAAAAAAAATTAATACAACAACAAAATTAATTTTGTTTTAATAATTTTCAAAAATATTTTTTGTTTTTTTTGTTTTCATTCAGTTTATCATTTGTTATTTATTAAGATATTTAAAAATTATTTAATCATAATAAAATAATAAATATTTTCTTACCTGTGGGTATAAAAATATATTTTTATGGCGTCAAAATCCTCACCCTTTAAAAACAGAAAAATCAAAAAAAAAAAAAAAATTCAAAACATTAAAGGTTAATAAAATGATAAGTATTTTTTATAAGAATTTATCCGGTTTAGTAAAAAAATATATAGATATATAAGCATTAGACCTATAAACTTTTATTAATATATTAGTTAAATATTTAAAAATATAAGCAAAATAATATTGATAAAACGTTTGTTGATATAATTATAAAACAACCACATAATTGTAATATTTTAAAATAAATATGTAATTAAAAGTATAAATTTATTTGAAAATTATCAATTATCAAAAACAAAATTCAAAATATTGTAGAATGAATGTTAACTATTTAAATATTATTTTAATCATGTGATTATATAAATTTGAATATATAACAATATTATTTACACCTATGTGGTTTTATTACAAAAATTTTAATAATCATAAAATCTCTTCTATGAAAATAAATACTTTTTAAACATTAATACACCTTTTTCATTAAATAATAATTATATTGCTACAAATTTTTCTACTCCGTTTTTTAAGCTATAAATTTAAAGAATAATAAATAAATAATTTAAATGCATATTCATATATATATATATATATATACATTTTTTTTTGTTTCATTGAGAAAGTGCATCATCGTTCCTTGCCTTCGTTTCCTTTAATCTCTCTCGCTCTTTCTCTCTCACTTGGCCAATTGTCATTCAATTGATTTATGATCAAAACATAACATTTCTAGTAGTCAGTTGTAATTTTGTTTCTTCTTAATTCATCATATTGAAGTATTCTGTTTTTATTTACTTTAATTCAATCATTTTCAATAAATAAATAAATAAAACTAAAATTTACCAATTTATCAATTTTTAATATATTAAATAAAATTATAAAATATCAATTTTATATATTTTATATATATATATATCAAGTTCACAATTATAAAAATTATTTATTCTTAAAATATCTATATTCTTTATTATTTTTTAAAATATATATTTTTAGGCATTCTTCTTATTATTTTGCTATATATTGGATAAAATAAAAATATTTTCATATTTAAATTAATATAATAATCACATCTGTGCTTGTTTTTTATATATATATATATATATATATATATATATAAACACTTAGAATTATTTATATTGAGATAATTTAATGATCTACTATTTTAAAAAGAATTCAACCAAATCATTGCTATTGATCATATTAACAAATCCTATGTATGATGATAATAATAATTACAATTTAATAGATGTCTAGAGAGAGAGAGAGAGAGATGGAATAGGATATGTTAGAAGAGGATGGGGAGGGATTCTAAGAACCTTATCAAATTATTATATTATATTATTTCAAATTATTTTTTTTTTATTTAAATAAAACTAAATATAGATATAATTAATTATCTAATTTTTAATTTTAATCCATTATAAATTTTTTAATTTCATTAATATTACTAAATTTTTATTTGTTAGAGTAAAAATAAATAAATTAAAAAAAAAAAAGAAAAAAAATTAAAAAGTTTATACCTGTAATGTATAATAGAAATTTAAAAAATCAATTATAAACAAATAAATAAAATAAATTTTAAGAGGGATTAATTCAAATATTTTGTTTTGTAAAAATCAAAAAACAAAAACAATTATAAAATTGTAATCTAAACAAAAAAATAAAATAAAATAATAAAGTAAATAATAAGCATAATAATTTTCATTAAAATTTGTAAAAAAAAAAAAAAAAAAAAAAAAAAATTCCTTCTAAAATTAAGCTCAGCTTATATTTCTAGTAAATGCGGGTGAAATGATTCAGACAAATTGACTTTTCGACTTTAAATATAATTTTATTAGATTATGTATTTTTAAAAGTATAATTCGAATTTTGATTATTCCAAAATTAATAATTAATAAATTAATATATAAATTTAATTTCGATTATAATAGAGAGAATGATAATTTCAAATAGAGATGAAAAATAATATTTAATTCTTTAACGATGTGGTAAATAGATAAAAACCAGGAGTGAGCCAATATTGACTTGGTTTTCCATGTGTATCTATGTCTTGTTGAGTGTAGGTGAGTGTGTTTGATGTCCATATTGAATGTCGAGGCGAGAGAAATAAATCTAAGTGTTTTGTTGGTTGGTTGATAATCTGGTTTATTAATATACGATTAATTTGTATTTTTCAGGAAACACACACTGAATTGTCATCGGATGAAGCCCGCGTTGTTCAGCGTCCTATGCGAGATCAAGGAGAAAACAGGTCAGTTCGCATCATCCAAATACTTTTTCGTGTTGAACGAATCCGAATCAAGTGGGTGAATTGGACAATAAGGAGGTTGCAGTGTGTCCCGTGACATATGTCCCCGTGTCATAACATTTATCAAGGCAGCCATCAGTCAGTCACTCAGTCAGCCTAGCGCTCGGTTGCTTTTTCAGTTCAACTCTGATAAGATTGACAAGAGCGGCTGATGAAATATGGAGCCGATGCGAGAGACCAAGAACCCTACAATTTGCCCTCTCGCGTGCTGTCTTTTTTTTTTTTCACCCACTTCTTCTTCTCCCTTTGATTGAATAGGGGTTGTATACGCGCATTGCTCTAAGCTCGAGTAAAGAAAAATAAAAAAAAAATGAATTTGAAATTGAAATTGAAAAAAAAAAAAAAAAAAATTTTAAAATAGAAATAAATATTTATTCAATAAATTCATGAATTGATTTGATCAACGTCCTTGGAATATTGTAAACATCGGAATAATCTTTGATGTTAAGCATCATATTTGACGAGTGATACATTAAGACTAGAAGCCGAATTTAACAAATATTTAAAATTTAAAATTATAATCATTAACTTATATGCGAAAACAAAAACAATAACATATATATTTTTTAATTATAGATATTTTTATTTTAAATAAATTTTAGAATTTCTTATACAATAACTTTTATACATTTAAAATTATCTTCAGATTTTTAAAATAGAAAATTATTATTCTGTGAAAATTTTATTAAAATTAAAATATCTACAGTCATTAGCATTTTTTATTATTAGATCAATATTAATAATAAAAAAAAGATTCTCAACATATGTACAACTATATGTATATATAGGTATACTTAAATATATTTATTTTTTTATTTTCATATACTCTATAATATTTTAATTTTCTTTTTTTTTAAATTCAATCCATATATAGTTATATAAAATTAACTTTTTTCAATTTCGTTATATAAATAATAATTTTATTTAATATAAATTTCACTTTTTATATTATTGTAAATAAATATTTATTTACTTTACATAATTATTCTCGTACAAATCCAAAGCATTTTATTATTCTATTTATTTAAATTTAATTTTAATTATTTAAACAAAATTAATAATCTAATTAGTTAAATTCTTATAAGTAAATAAAATCAATATTTAATAAATTAATTTAAAGGAAAAATAATTATTTGTTTTTTTTTTTTTTTTGATATTAGATTCCAATAAGGAAAGATTAATCATAAGTAAATAATCGATTAATAATAATAATTTATTGATTATTAATCTCACAACAAAAATGAACAAAAACAATATAAAAAGAGAATATACCTTTAAATTTGATTCATAAAAATGATTATCTATTAATAGTTTGTTTCTAAACGGGATATTTATTATAATAAGATAGAAAATTAGTTCCAAATAAGATTCAAATGATGGGTACTTTTCATTCAACTACCATATCATTCATAAATTATTATATTACTATTATCTGATTTAACATTTGTCTTCCTTAGCATTGCTAATGTAATACAACCACCTCCTCCATTCAGTAGGTGTAAAGGGATTATGTGCAATCACTGTAAAAGGGAACTCATCCTGGCCCTGGACCCTGTGATTGAATTCTAAAGTGTTATTTACATATATACATATATATCGTTTAGATAGAAAATCATTCAAATTATTATTTATTAAACCAGATTTATCATTATTTCTTATCAACTATTAATTTTTGATTACTCAAAATATTCCTAATCATTATTATTACAAAATTTTTTATTGGTAAGAATTCCGGATGATGATATCTGGCCCAATTAAAATACTATTGGAGAGAAAAATTAAGATAAATCTGTGACGATATATAGCAATAACAACAACAACAACTATTTTCAATCAATACAAAATCATCTTTTTATTAACTAAACAAATTAATATTAAATATAAATTGTACATTTATTAAGATTTATTACATTATAATTTATTTGAATATTATAATAAGAAAAAGTGATCTTTTTAAACGCGTTTTAATATTAATTTTTAATTAATTTTTATCAAATTAGATTAAGTCATAAATCACCAGTGATTTTATTTATGAATTCAGACTCTTGAATTTTTTTTTTTTAAATATTATTTATATAATCTATTCGGCTATTTATTTAAAAAAAAACTTATTTTATCGTTTTAGTTTTTAAATAATTGAATTTACTAGTTATTATAATATATGATTATATATTTTAATTGATAATAAATAATTTATTATGTGAGAAAAATTTTTAAACGACAATACTATAATTAAATAAATAAATAAATAAATAATAATTAATATTCTTATAATAGTTTTGAAAGTATTATTTTTATAAAAAGGTTTACAATTTCGATAAATTTTAAATATTGTTGCCATAGAAAAAAAGTTTTTATTAAAATATCTAGTAAAAATGCTTAGAAACACTCATTCTAATTTAAATTAATTAAATTAAATTAATTAATAAAATTATTATCAAAATAATAAAATGTTTAAAAAATTGCAAAGAATATTAAGAAAATAATTATATATAGTTTTTAGTAATTTCATATATCACCGAATAAATTATTTTCATATACTAATAAATAAACATTTTAAATTAATTCTATTCTTTTTTTAAAATTTTTATAATATTATTTGTCTTTAAAAAAAAAGGCGAGGCGTAAATTCTTAATGAGATTGTAAAAAGAATTATTTTTGATACGATTTCCATCTTTGACGCTTCATAAATGTCAACCGCCTTCTTTTGGACCTGGTAAAATTCTTTCATGACTGTTTTCCATGCTGGTTGGACCTTATCTCCACCGCCTCTCCAACTATCCACCCCACTTCATTTCAACCATTTTTTTTTATTAGTGAAATATTTATTATAATGTTTCAAATATTAATCTATCGACTGACAGACATATTGAATGAACGTATAGACAGTAAAAAGTCTCCCTCAACCTCTGATAGTATTTTTCACAACCATATATTTTTTTTTATTTCCTGTTTCTCTTATTTATTAATCTGCTATTTGTATTTGGCAAAGGATTTGTACAAATCTGTGAATTTCAATTCTTCTTTATCCTCAATGTTGCTATTTGATTTATATATTTGAATTTTGTCATATATATTTATACATTTGAATATTATTCATATTAATACCTGAGTATAGATTTATTTAAATATTTATATATGAAAGAGTCAGGTAAAAAAACTAGGTAGGTTTTGATGTCTTTTAATCTACTTTACTAAGCTTTACTTTGCTTGTGAGCCAATAAATTATTATAAATATAGTCTTAATAAAAAGGATAATTTTTTTGCCCTAAAAACTTTAGAAAATAAATTGTCTAGGAAAATATTTTAATCTCAAAAATAAATAATGTAATTAATTTTATATAAATATTTATGTAATTTACTAGTGACAGTATTTATTTCTGTTTTTGTTTGTGATGTAATATAATATATATACTTTGTATTATAGGTATACCATATTAATTTCTTTGAAACGAGTTTCAATAAAATACAAAATTCTATTTACAATATAATAATAATTATAATCATTTAAATATTTAAATTTTATGTGAATGTTTTGATGAGAGTAGTATATATTGATTTGCATAAAACGATTAAAAAAAAACTTAATTTAAAAAATAGTACTTTTTTGAAATACCAATTTCAAAATTTAATTTTTGACAAAAATAAATGTAATGAATTAAAATAAAATCTTACAAATACAATTAATTTAATAAATATTTGTTATGTTTACTTACATATATATATATATATATAATTCTTATTATATTTATTCTCTTTCAATGAACCTTTTTAAGTATATTCATATTTTAATTGAATTTCAAACATTTTAATCTTAAACTGTGAGAAAGAAGCTTTTTGGAATTTCCATAAATATTATTATCTATTAATTTCTTTATAATATATTATTCACAACTATGAAATTACAAACTTTGAAATTACTGTATTAAATTTAATATAAATTGTCATGCTTCAATACCAAAAAAAACAAAAAATATTTTACTGATTTTATGAATGAAAGAAAGAGAGAGAATGGAGATGAAGATTTATTTTATTTTTATTTTTTAATTTGTTATGATTATATTTATTCAACTAATATGGATTTTTTTTTAATTTTAATTCAATAATTTATTTATGATTTTTTCTAAATCAAAAAAGAAATATATCTCCTATATTTTTTTTTATTAGATAATATAATGTTGTTTTATAAAAAATATTATACTCTTCTCTCTTATTTTACCATCTTCCATAAGTAATAAATAAAAAAAAAATATTATAACGAGATTCGAACTCTAATACTTATTTCTCCTAGTGATTTATTATAATTGTATGTAGTTGTAACATTTGTAAAGCCAAATTGATGGGATAACGCTATGAAAGTATAATTTGACTTTCCCCTACCACTTAAGAAGATTTTGCGGTTTCTCTTCTTAATGTCTGTCATTATTTCAATCCATTCTTTAAAATAGATATTCGAAATAACAAAATAGTTTTTTTTTTTTTTTTTTGTTTTCAAATTTATCACCTACCCTCCTTTATATTTCTCTTTCGCACTATCGAGTGTATCTTTTTCAAAAGTCTGATGATAATTCGGCACATTTCCAAAAATATCCACGAGCCTTAATGAGCCATGAGGATTAGGGGACGGACGAAGGGAGGGTAGGGGGTGCGCAAATGCATTTCTTGCGTGTATCTGTCGTAATGGGCGCCCCGCCGATTTAAAATAAACAGCGAATTATTCGCCAAAATGTCACAATAAATTCCCAATGATTATTTCGTTAGTCTCCCTTGTGCTTGTTGTTTTTCTATACTCTCTTTCACACTGTAACGTTCCTTCATTCTGCATTGCTTATTTTTTTTTTAAACATAGCCTCTTTATACATTTGTCTCATTATAAAAGAGCCTCTATATTTTTTTTTTCGATACAGTATCGTCCGTAAACATTTCTTCTTCAACTCTCTCATTTGTTTGCATCCATTAACTTCTCTCTCATCTTCCTGTCTATTTCAGAAACTATAAAATACTTATTATTACTTTATTAAAAAACAACAACATAATACGAATAGTAACAATAACCAAGGTGATTATATTAATATTAATAATACCAAGAACAAATTAATAA
The DNA here is from genome assembly GCA_963082975.1 of Labia minor. Lineage (NCBI taxonomy): Eukaryota > Metazoa > Arthropoda > Insecta > Dermaptera > Spongiphoridae > Labia > Labia minor. Next base: position 20,634,489 of record OY720346.1, on the reverse strand, counting down.
CAAATACATTCACCATTCCTTTGTTGTGTCTTGGTTTGATAAAAAATAATAATATTCTTTTATAATGATTATTGATTTTATTTATTCTCATTGCCAAAATAACTTTATTCTTACAGCCTACGAACCTCTTTGATTTTCATTTTTTTTTTCTTAACAACTCTTTAACTTTTGACATTTAGATAAAAAAAAAATATCTCTCAACTTTTGAATATTTACTTTGATTTTTATTTATTTATTCGTGCGAAGGAAAAAAAAATGACTAAATTAGAAAAAAAAAATATATAATAATAATAATTTTAAATTAAATAAACAAAAATTAATAAATCTGAATGTATAAATTTATTAATCGTTTGGTTTGTCGATATTATCTTTTCAATTTAATAAATATACATACTTTTATTATATAATTAATTAATTGATTCAATGAATAATAATGTTAATATTGATTGAAAAATAAATAGTACAGTGATTCACATAACATATACTTATTTTTTCAAATTGTATATCATTTATGTAATATTATTACTATCATTAGTCTCAGATATGGTGTGGTGAGCAATGATGATTTAAACAAATACCCAACTTGTTATTATTTATTTCCGAAATAAATATATTAATTAATATAATCAAATAGTATAGGTATATCGTTTTTAAATGTTTCATTAATGTATTATTAAAAATTATATAGAACAAATTTACAATATATCAGTATATTTATTTAATTTAAAACAATTTTATGAATGATTATTGTTATTTATTTTTGTATAATGTGGATAATTTTCGAAACCTTGTAAATAATCACTGAATTTTTGATATATTATATATTTTATAATCATATTATTTATTTACTAGGTTAGAGTAATTTTAAATATTAAAATTATTATTTTATCAATTTTTTTTTCATTATCGTTGTATAATTTCAAATTTAAAAAAATTAAATCCATTTTAATATTCCAAACGTAAATTTAATTTAGGCAAATTTTTAATTCGAGTAAGTTTACTTTTATTTTTGTAATTAAATTATGTAGGAAATGATGGATATAAATACTAAGTGTTGGAATATTAATTGAATTTTATTATTTTTTTCTTCAAAATTGCCTACATTAACGACTATTGTTATTTTTTTATTTTTTTTTAATAATAATTAGTAATTTTTAGTTAAATTGTCTAATATTTAATAAATGTTCACTCAAAATTATGATTTTCTTTTATTAATAAATTAAATATTAAAATTTATTAAATTCTAGGTTCTTAGTGTTCTATCAATTCTTAAATAATCTTTATTAAACCTACATAGGATAGTCATTTAGGATGAATTAAAAGTTGATCAATTTTATTTGATTAATATAAAATCGACTCCTGAAGATAATCTATTGCATTTTTATTGTATAAATTGCAAACTAAGGATAATAATTCTGAATAAAAAAATATAAATATTTGTTTGAGGCATCTGTCAAATAACACCAGGCGGAAACAACCCTTCTATTCTAGTTTAATGAAATTTCTATTTAAACAGGTGTGGTATACCACAAATCTATCTTTTTAATTTATTCTATTCCATTTTGTCGAATACATTTTTAAAAAAGTAAAAAAATAGATTATTATGTATATTAAATAAAACATTTCGATATTCTTTGTCTTCCATTTCTTAAAAATGTGCTGTAAAATTGATAAAGCTACTTGAAGATTAGTTTAGTTCCTGTGCTGGTTCAAATCTAACACCAAACTACTCGGTTTCTTATCCACGAAACCATGAAAAGAGGACACCTAAACTTTATCTAACTTTATACTAAAAGTTAAAAAAAAAAACTTTTTTCTTTAACCCCTTCCCTTCTTTTCCTACACCCACCCTAGTCCCATTTTTCTTTTGTTTTTGTTTTTATTCTCTCGTCCTATTTCTTTTTCATTCTTTCTTTTTGTGCATTCTAATGGAAAGTTTTATTAATTTTGGTATAATTGTCTAAGTTGGTTCTATGGTTTTGTTCCGTTGGACATCGAAAGAACTGCATGCCATATGCTGATATGATTCCTCCACCAGTTGTGCTTTCCACATGCGTATTTTTTTCTACCTTCTTTTATCCAGCATGTCTCTGAGCCACTCGAAATACTTATACTCAGGTGATCCGAGAAGAGGAGGAGACTATAATGAATCTCTTTTCACTTTATGACTTGGGTTTAAATTTTATTTCCATCAGCCTTGCGGAGCACCCATAAAGTTAATAATTTTCAAGTTAGAGTTTTCTTTTTACTTATTTTCTTCCTTTATCCTTCGACCCCCTGGATATTACCATGACGGGAAGTGGAGAGGGAATGTCTACCCACTTCTTGTGTAGAACTATTTTGTTTTCCACTTGATTCGCAATCGAATAAAAGTTTAATTCGATTGGTTATGTATGAATGACTGTGGTCGGGTCTTCTTCCTCCCTTTTGGCAAGTTTTTCTGGCTCTTCCCCCTCGCGATGTGTGAATCATCTATTGGCCTTATGACAGATGCCAATTGATCAGCACTCGCTCTGTATAACCAACACCGATTTGATACGATGAGAAATATTCGGACGTATTATTATGGTTTCAAAATAGAAATTCAATTGCTCTCTGTTCATAAGTCAGCTTAAATGATTTACCAACAATGTAGCCATGTACATGGATGTAGGCATCCAACAACTAGCGTCAAATATTTCTCCCACACCTCCCCTTCCACCCGCAACTCTTCATCCCCCATGCAAATCTGATCAATTGATATCTGTCACCGCTGATCATACACAAAACATTGAAATTTACTAGATGAGACCAGAAATAATAGCAGATATGTATTTATTTCCCACCCCTGGTATACTTTTTATTTCGTTTCCCTTCTCCACTTTGCAGGCAATTTGCTCTGCCCATAATATTGACTGGAACATCATTATTTGCGTTTGGCAAGTCATCACATTTCTTGCTTCTAATGAACTTTGAATTCGATTAGAAATTTCTTTTAATTTTGACCGCATAAAATAGACGAAAGAGGTTGTTAAAATTTTAAGATCCTCTAAAACAGGGATGTCCAACCTTTTAATTTAATGGGCCACATCGCAAACTTAAATATTTAACTGTGCCGCAAAATTACCAGAATATGTTAAGCCTAGCTAGTGAATGTCTCAAAACTTAGTCGATAGTGGGCCGCATCAAAACTTTGAGTGGGCCAAATGCGGCCCGCGGGCCGCGAGTTGACATCCCTGCTCTAAAACATCCATTCTTCTTCCATTCTACTCTCTTTCATATTGAAAGAGAAAATTTTCACATCTAACATTTCATAATTTTTTAAAATTATATTAAATTAAACCATTGACAATTTCTATATCCATATTTCTTAAATTGGTTTTAAAATTAAACTAATAATGTGTACAAATTTGTATATTAATTTATAAAAATAATTACAAATATAGACCAAAATTTATTCTTTTTTTTTTGTATTAATTATTTTTAGGTATTTTTGTTATATATATATATATTTTAGATTTTATAATACCAACAATAAATTTTCGTTATGTCATTGGAGAAAAATGTTATCTTTAAATACCTCGTTTGAAAGTTTCAAAGAATTTTCATTAACATGTTCATTATTATTATTATTAATTCCAAGGGGATTTTTTTTTTCTTTAGTATCTTACTCCTTTAAAAGAAATATTTATATGGAGTCAAAAATTAATTAACCGTTTCTATATATACCAATGTATAAATTTTTACAGAAGACAAATATATTGATAAATGTTAATTTTAAATTGATTGGCCTTGATTTTTATTGAACCATATATATTTTGCCAATTGAAAATTAATTATATAATATTTTGTAAACATATATATATATATATATAATTCGAAATTGACGGAAAACGAGCTCAAAAAAATAAATAAACTGATATCTGTAAATCTTAATAAATAACCTTAATATTTTTATTATAATTTTTAATTTTTTTCTCAATTATTTTTTAAGAAATTATTTGAAATCAAATTGAGATAATTTGATAATTGATTGTTTAATTTTTACCCGCCTAAACATTATGATTACATATCAAACAAATATTTACAATTCGTGATAAGTTACAATTTCCCTTTTGATTATTTTCCATGTCATAATTACAAAATTCTTTTACTTTCAACCCATGTCTGTATCCTACATACATACATATATCATACCTATATTGAATTGTATTTATTAAACATTTATCAATTCTTATCTTTCATTCATTTTCAATATTAATTATCTATCTTTCTAATAAACATTGTCATTTATATTATATTTTGACCTTCCTGGACTATATTAATATTTATTAATTAATCGGTTTATAATTGGCTGTGTACACGATCAACACTTTTCGATTTCTTTTACATTCAATCATTTTTTCCATAGTAAAAAATAAAATAAAAAATAACACACACCCTCTTTCATAATAATATCATTTTAAATAACAAAACAATTTTGTTATTTTATCCCCTCTCTCTCTCCACCTCTCGCGTTTGTATAGATCTAATGGACCAATATTGTTCCTCTTAATAAATGTTGGCAAAATAAAAGAAGCGAATCAAATGGATTTGGATGAACAATATTCGTAAATGGAAAATTAAATAAATAAATATCGTATATATATATATATATATGTATATTTTATAAATGTTTTTAATGGCGGCCAACATGGGAATAGATTTCCCAATGCGTGTAAATTACTAATTACAGCTCAGTTATGTAAATTATTTCTAATTGAATTGTTTGAAAAAGAACAAACGTTGTCATTTAATAATAAAAATAAATATATAAGCACGTTTTCTTTCTATTCGCAGATTGATGTTTGGCAGAAAACATGTCTGTTCATTCGTCTGTCGTCCCCAAATTTCGATCACGTCTCTCCCTCCACGGAATTTGCGCACCTTATTAAAAGAGACTTTTATATTTACGTTTTCTGCCTGGTATTGACTAGTATTAATATTTATGACACATGCTGTGTTTTCTCAACAAGCGACTTGACCAGCTTAAAAAACGAGTTGTATCTTTTCATATTTACATAAAATATGGAAATTATTGTTTATTTTATTATTCTTATCATTTTTATGAATTTAATTCGGTATTATATATATATATATATATATTTAGATATTTAGATATATACATATCTAAAAGTTTTTATTTTTGTGTCTAACATTCTACTAAATATTTGACCAATTGTCAAGTATTTATTAGTTAAACAAGAGAAGTTAAGAAAAAAAAGGTGTCGCTGGACCAATATTTGGGAACGTGAGAAGTTTGCCTCGTGCAGTGAGTCGCAGTTAGGAAGTATATCAATCCATCTATCTATCCATCTATATACATAAAAGAATAGATGTTTCAATTTAGTTTGATTCAGTTTTTTATAATGACAATCATTGATGTCATTATTTAAGGATTATAGGCACTTTTCCAGCGGGCGGAGCGGATATCGCTGAATCATTTTTCTTTAATCGATCTTCAGACACTTAAAAAACGGACGTATATGAAGAGATCGGAACAGGTCAGGGAGTCTCTTTTTGGCGGGTCTCAGTCAGATCGCCGATGTATTTTGAATGTTGGAGTTTTCAAGGCATGGACGCTTTATCTGGAGCCAAGGGCCGACCATTCTTCCCTTGGAATGTTGGTCGCTGCCACTCTCTCTCTCTCTCTTTCTCTCTCTCTTCTATCCTCCTGGCTCTTTCTCTACCCTCCCTCTTGCTCGCTCTCCTACGCACTTCACACACAGCCCAAGCCTCATTTTATTTCCCAACGAGCATTTGTGGTTGAACACCATATTTACATCGGAGTGCTCAAATAGAAAAATTACTATAATGATGAAATGGAAAATGAAACGGGACGATGATCGTTGAAATTCTATTGATAAACAAAAAACAACAACATTGAAACACGTAGATCTATTTCGTTCCCGGGCACAAATGAACCATCAACTATAACTATATATTATTATTGAATGTATCAATTGATACATTAGTCAAGTAATTGGATACAATCGAAATAATCACTAAAATCACTATTATTTATTAGCAAAAGGATAAAAAAAAATCATAAGACATTATTTATGATATAGAAACTATACTTTCAAAATCTAAAATTAAATGTAGATCGTTTATAAATAATTTTTTATATATTATACTATTTCCATATTAATTAAATTATATTATTTATTTATTAATTTTGAGGAAAAAATACCTTCAAATATTCCATACATTCAAAATTGCTTTTTTAAAAAAAAATATTCATTTTTTTTATGTATTAATTAAAATTAAAATTAAATTAAATTTACAAAAAATTAATTAAATTAAATATTTAATGATATATTAGTCTATATATTTTTGAATAATTTATTTATTTTTAAAATTATTAAAAAAAATTCAAGTCATTGGGATTTCAATTAAAGAGACATATGATATGATTTTGTTAAAATTCCAATTTTCATTATTGACAGATGCTCTAGTGCATCTGTTGTTGTCTAGTTTTGCTTCTACTGAAGGATATTTTATTTTTGTATTTCTCTCTCTCTCTCTCCCCAACTCCCCATCCCTCTAAAGCTTGTTGCTTGAATCCCTCTCTGGGGTCACAATGAGATTTCTGTACGATGCCTTTATAGAGAAACGAGTGTTCGTTGATTCTTTCTTCTCGGGTCGTCTTGCCCTTTCAAGGGTCTGCTGCCCTTCCCATGAGAGTCCATCCAACGTGGCCTGCCAATGCCGATGGTCTCGCGTTTTCTCGCGGTTGCATTTGTTTATGTTCGTGGAGACTAGTTAGCGGAGGCGGCGCCAGAGACCAGCACCGGTCCAGCTGGACAAGGACACCCTGTCCTCACCCTCTGGAATGGGGGTGCGCCCAATCGATAAATGGTCCACCCACATAGCCCTGGAGCCTTGTCTGCCTGCTGCCTGGAACCCTCCATCCCCGATTCCTTCGTCCCTTGCGCCTTTTTGCAGCCCTTCTTAAGGTTGAAGGCTCAACTTAACTGTAACGGTTCCCTTCTCAAAGGGCCCAATTATAATAGATCTCACATTCATTAAGAAATCAATCTCTTAAGAACAAACCATTCAGTATAATTTTTTTTTTTTAATTTAACAAAAATATCCATCATTGTTTTTTTTTATCTAATCTTTAAACAACCAGTTTACAAATGAAATCTACAAACTCATAAAAATTTTACTAAATCTCCCTCTTTAAATTGTATGTCTCTAGAAACCTTTTCTTATTTATCTTAATAAAACTACTTTTAAAGAAAGTTTAAAAAAAATAAATTTAATATTCATTCAACCCTTTCTCTCGATATTTCAATATACGTTTAATAAAATTGTATTGTATTGTATTACGTTGAATAAAAAATTTACTCTACTAATAATTTAAATTATATTAATTCTATTTCATGATAATTTTAAATATTTCATTCGATTTATAATATCATCTATATATACTGAATTAGAGCATTGTGTAAAAAAAGTGAACACAAATGTCGTGTAATAGAAAATTCAATTAATCTTTCTCTTTAGTTAAAAGAGAAAAATCCTCCTGGTTCTCTCTGTGCCACAGCTATCCATCTCTTTAGAAGGTTTTGGGGGTAAAAATTTCAATTGATCTCGTTCTTTTTGGGAGGATGGGGAGTTTGGTGCTTACATATACATGTATATAGATAGATATACATACACCCCGTGTTGATGTGTATATGTGTGTGAATGAATGCATGTGTAAGTGGGAGAGAGCGCGTCATTAATCAGGTTGCCATAGGAACGAAAGTAAACAAAGAGTTGCCCGAGGGGTGAGCGGCGTTCGTCACTGGTTTCTGGCCTGGCGGAGCACAAGACGAGCCAAGACAGGGGGTGCACCCCCCTCGAGGGGTTGACGACTCGAGGGGTGTTGCTGATGCTTCTACTCATAACATATTCAACTTTATGCATCTAATTATTTTTGGCGAACTATTAAACACCCGAGAGGAGAGTGAAAGAGCGCGGTTTACAAGCGAAAGACATGTGCGAAATTTACTCACCACTTAAATATAAAAAAGGAAGATGAAAATAAAAATTAAATAAAACTACCCACAAGATTGAATATATCTATTTCTCTATTCGTGGTAATATTGCCCTCTCACTTTATAAAGAAACCAGCTGCTCATACCGCGCACCTGGCTTGAGGAGCCTCCCCCAGGATACCTCTAATAAGATCAAGAAAAAGGCAAACTTGCCCCCGATTTATGTCCATTGAACAATTCTTCATAGATTCTCGAGTCGTTCTGATCGATCAACTCTCATCAATTTTATGAAAATCTCACATTTAATCAATCATAAGAAATATCTCAATCATTTTCAATAATAATATTGGACAATGTATATAATATTAATAACAATTTTATAAATTATACAGATTTTGGAAACTTATTTAAAATTTGAAAAAAATAAAATAAAATTATCAATTTATATACTATAGAACACAAATAAAAAATAGAACAAAAATATATCACATAACTCACTAAAGGGGAATTTATATAAATAAATAATTAATCAGAGGATAAAACACAAAACATTTTTAGGCTATAAGTAAGTTAATTAATATTAATTTAATTAAAATTTTATACGAGTTTTTTTTCAGCCTATCAATTATATGTGTACATATAAATCGTTAACGAAAACATTTAATGACTCGCCATCTCCCCCTTCCATTTCGGTTTCTCTTTCCCTCTCTTTCACGCACACACTTCTTAAGTTCTTTACATGAAATATTTGATTGGGAAATAATCTTTATGCCGATTTTATGAACTCTTAAAGCTCCTCTAAAGATGGATAATCAAAAGAAAAGTGAGAATTTAATGCAATATAAACTGAAATTGTAATTGGGGAACATTTTCAGGAAATGTTTAACAACATTTAAGGGACAATTCAAAACAAACTCTTGTTAGATTTGATGCCAATTAAAAATAAATAATAATAATAATTATTATTTACATGGTAATAAAATAAAAATCATTGAAACATTTAATTTTTATTAATTTAATAATTTATTTTATTTTATTGTTTTTTATATGAAATATTTTTTCATAATAATCAACTGAAAACCTTTAAATTAAAAATAAAAAAAAATGGAATTTATTCAAATTATATGGAATATTTTTTAGATTATAAAATATCACAAATTTGTAAACAAATTTCTTTTACCAAAATTCTGAATTATTGAGAAATACAAGATTTTTTTTTATATATATTTTAAATACTTTACTACAAAATGGTTAATGATCTTGTTATGTTAATTAATGCATTGTTTTTTTTTTTCTTATACATTTTTCAAATTCTAATCTTTCCACTTCAATACTAGAACTTTTTAAAATAAAACCTAATATTAAAAAATTATTTTAAATCAAAAATAAATAAATGAATCAAATTAATGAAATTTTTTAATTTTATGTATATATTATTCATTATATCTATTTATTTTAACTATTTTGATGAATTATTCATTCATTCTTCCGATCAATTTTTATTAATTAAAAATTTGAATAAAAATCAAAGCTTGAACCAACTAATTCAATTTATTTACATTATTTATTAATTTCTTAAATTAATTAAATATATATATATATACAATCAACATTTAAAAATTAATAAAAGCCACTTTACATATCTTTTATTGATGCATATATAATAAATACGATTTCTTATGGCCTCAAACTATTTTCCTCTGTTTATTTTATGTTGGCTATTAATTTAAATTACCATTCCAATGGTTCGTCTATTGACTGGGTTACATTAGTAAAAACAAACATGCCTTTATAAATGGTTGCAAACCAAAACAATAGATGAATCTCATTATCAAATATATATATATATCTATAATGTAAAAAAAAATAAAATAAAATAAAAATAATAAAATATAACAAAAATGAAAATGTTAAAAACAAATTGCACTAAATTTTCAATTCAATGAGTTTTGAAAATCCTCTCTGCTTCGAAATTTATTACATATACAATTTATATAAGTATATGTGTGTAAAGATATGTCTAAAAGTGACTTAATCACAAACAAACGTTTCATTGAATTCCTAATGCTCATTTGGTTGAATGCTTCGAGTTCAGTTTATATAATTTATTGCTATACTTGAATGCGACAGGACAAAAATTTTAATTTTTCTTTTGAGGATTTTTAATAATATTTTAATAAAAGTTATAACAAATTTGTTATGATTTTTTTTTTTTTTTGATCTTTTAAACGAATTTACCATTGCCATTTGTTAAAGTAAACTTTCGATTAATACTTAATTAATGTCGATTATTTATAAATATATATATATATAGAAGGTATAGTATTTAATATATTTAAATAGAATAAAAGCTGCTTTCATGTTTAAATTACATTCATTGATTAACAATATCTGTATTTATGGGATGATGAGTTAAATGATTCAGATTTGTATTCGATTCCCTCTTCTTTATAAAATACACATCTTCTTTATGCTCCGAAATCATTTTGAATATTATTAAATATTTTTTCCATATGAGTAAATTTCTGTTCCTTCAAAATTTCTTCTTTTTTTGTTGTTGATGTTCTTTCTCATTGATTTTGTGCTGTTTTCCTTTTTCAATTCTCTTAGGAATATAATATATTTCCTTTGAGTCCATTCTTTTCTTCTAAGTGTCAATATCCTTATTGGTAAAGTCAAAAAAGGACATTCAATCTTTGAAATTTAAAAAAAAAATACCTGAATTCTTTTATTTTGAAATCCAAGGGCACACAACTTAGATTTTGTCCTTTTTGTCTATTCCTTTCACCCCCTCTCTTTTACGTTTATTTTCTCAGTACTTGTTCTCTGCTTTCGATCTCAGGCCCTTTTCTTTTCCCTAGGACAAAGGTATCTCTCCAAGCGGTTTCTTCTTAATTGAACGACACTTTTTCCTTTTGTTTCGAAAAGATGCGCCCTACCATCTGAATACATCTACATAACCCTCCCCCATTGCACTCGAAATCGATAATGGACTGGTCGAAGGGCCCCCTATTCCTCTTTTTTTTTGTCTTCTTCCATGCGCCTTTCACCTTACTTATTGATTTTTCATGAATGTTACATCCAAAATCACCCTCCACGATGGATCATAATTAGACAGCAAGAGTAAAATAAAAGAAAAACGTTAATGACTATAGTCAGTCGTAAACGCATTTACAAAACTGGTATTTATATAATTATCAAAGGCATAATTACTATGATGCACGAGACATGAAATCATAATTAAAAATAATTGTTATGTGCGAATTAGGTTTAAATTATAATGCCAAAATCATGTTCGAATAGTTTCGTTTAAATTATTTGATTTATGATTTGCTTTAGGTATTTATATTTATTTATTTATTGTTTTTTTCTTCAAACAACTGGAACAATTCTCATATCTTTAATATGGAGCCTACAAAGCAATTAAACAACTTCATTGATTTGAAAGTCTTTTTTATATAAATCTATAATAATATATATATCGTTAAGACCACCCAGGGGTAAATAATTAATTAATTAATTGATTTTTTTTAATTCTTAACATTACTTAAAATTTTTCTAGAAAAAGCCATTCATTCAAATCCAACATGGAAGTCACAACTTAAAATATTTTTTTTTTTTATTTTAAGTAATTTTTCAACTCTATCGTTCGTACATATTCAGTTCGTCTATCTTATCAAAGAATAGATAACCTGGTTTTCAATTTATTCCAATGCCGATTTTTGTTGTTGTAATGTTTTTCTACAACACTTTGTAAATTATTAGATTAACTACATGAATTTACTAAGAAAAAAACAATTATATTAATTATTTTTATTGAAAAATAAATAAATAGTAGTTTTTAATCTATTTGTTTTCTAAATTATACTATATTCATATTTCAGCTACACCAATAATTCATTTTTTAATGATTTTCTAAATTTATATTTTAATTGTTTAATCAAAAGAACATATTAAATTAATATTATATTAGGTATTAAATCACCGTTTAATTTTTAATAATATTAATTGTAAATAAATTATATACTTATTTATTTAATTATACTTAAAAGATTTTTGGAGTTAAAAACGATCCACACTATCCAATTTGCCACACATTATTTATAGGCTTTAATCCTCTACTTCATTAAGAGGTTGCTATCTCTAATAAAAATCAACTTCACTTTTGAAATATAAAAGTAAATAAAAAAAAAAAATTTCTTAACGAAAAATATTTACTCTATTTAATTATTTATATATAAATATAATCAAAATTGTTTTTATAAATAAATTTAAGTTATTCTTCTTTGATTAGATAATATGTAGAATTTTAAATTTACAAATTGTTTCAAAAATTAAATAAATATAAAATGTAAAAAATAATTAAATTTTAATTAATAAATCAAGAAAATAATAAAATTAATTTAAATAAAGTTAAAAAAATTTATTTATGATATAAATAATAATTAATTACTACCATGCAGATATATTAGGAGTGTAGATCATTTACTTTTATACATTTTCTTTATTAAAATATATGATTTTTTTCAAAATTTCAAAAAGGTGCATGAGAAGGAGAGAGTGAGAAAGTGTCTCGAGTGTCTTTGGCTGTTCCAGACCTTAAAGAGGCCATCTTGAATTCATCGACCATAGATTTTTAGCAACTAATTAATCACTCAACAAACAAGAGTAAAAATAATCAAAACAAGCAAAACCATAGTTCAATCTGAAAAAAAAAGAAAAATGTTTAAAAAAATAAATAATAAACAAACAATATACAAATCGCATTCGACATTTAAACAAAATTATTAAATATCTAAACCCTATGATATTGCAATATCAACATTTTATTCAATTTATTTATTTACGCCATAATTGAGAGAAGAGAAAGGCTTGGAAATGAATAAAATAAATTAGGACACGATCAAAGAATGTAAATAATATTTCCATATATATCTATATATACAAAAAGATATAAGTAATAAATACATATTCTATAAACTTTAAGCAATATTACTAATTATATTATAAATTGAAAAAAATTACATATACCAAAAGAGAGTATATAAAGCAAAAAATTGTTAATAAATTAAAAAAAAATAATTACATATATGAAAAAAATACATTTTTCATTTAAATTAATTTTATAATATTTATGGTTAATTTAATATATTTAATATATACTTTTTATATATATTTTATATTTAATATATATGTATATATATATTCCATCTTAGAATTCTATCATTTTTTTCCTTTTTACAAAAATTAAATAAATAAACCATGTTTATATGTCTAACTGAATTATTTATTTTTGAGTTATAAATATACATTATAAAATATTTATCTCAAATAGATGAGAGAAAAATTTACAAATATATCTCTAGTCTCAAAATATACACATACTATTTTTCAACCTTATTTTGAATTAGTTTATTAATACTTCGATTTATTTTCAAGCAATTTATATATATATTAATATAATAAATAAAGATAATTTTTGTTAATGAATTTATGTTGCTCACATGAATTTTAAATCAATTTATTGTTTATTATCAAGATATAATAATAGAATCTCGTTAAATTGATTATATATTTGTCACCAGGCTTTATTCTATATAGATTTTTTTTATATTGCACATTGCAAGTGCATTCAAATTGGCAAGCCAACAAGACTGGGCCGCCACCAAACCACTCAGCCATATTGTCTTATGCATTAAAAATAAGCTTGGGCATTACAATTTCAAAGAAAAGTGTTAAATATTTAAAAAGAGAACCTACTTCTTTCTATTCTGGGAGGGTAAAAAGAAAAAAGAAAATAAAAAAAAAAAAAAAATGTTTTCTCTCACTCACAGAGAAAGAGATTCTAAATATATCCCATATAAAGAGAACGAAGTAAAACGCGAGTGAGGGTGAAGACTAGAAGCATGGAGGGAAACAAAAAAAAAAAAGAAAAAGAAAAAAAATCGAAAGAGAAACACATCCCAAGTTACCATCTGGAGTCAAAACAAAAAAAAATGCCAAAATGGGGATGAATCCAAAAAAAAGAGAGAGAAAGAGAACAAGAAAGAGAAAACAGTCAATGCATGAATTCTTTATTCAGAATAAAGGAATTTAGTACATTATTCGATAAGATATGAAATATATTATTGTTATATATATATATATATATATTTATGAAATTATAATATATATTCCCGATAAATGTTGGTGAGTTTTGTCTTGTCATTGAATCGATAAAATGTTTTGCTATTTATTTAATGTTTGTTTATAATATTTTACGACCCATGTTACTAGTTATTTTAATAATTAGTGATAAAACTACATATATCTATCATATTGAACAATTTTAATGAGCAGATTTATTTAAAAAAATATATATTTTTTTTTGAATAGAGTTATTTCCAGGAAACACCCCAAGAGACATGGTGTCTAAGCTCTGGGGCCGAAAACCTAATATTCTCCCCACCTGCAACGACAACTGGGCCCTTCATGGTTGTCTAATTCAACTCCCAGACCACTGTTCACAAAAAAAAATAATATCTTAAAAGTTAAAAGTTATTAATTTATTGAATTCAAATTTTGTCCAACAATATTTGAAAAATATATTTTTAATATATTTTATTATAAGTATAATATTTAATTTATATATATATATATATAGTATTTATTAATGATGAATCTTAATTAATTCTTCTTTATATCACATTTATCTGATCATTTTATATATATATATTAATATTTAATTTAATATTTTAATATTAAATTATAATGTTTTATTGAATTTGAAAAGGTTTTGAACCTTCGTTCTCAAATTTAATAATTCAACATTTTATCACTGAACCACGTGCACTATTGATTTTAAAATCTATTATAATATAAAATAATATATATAATTAATTTACTGATTAAATTATAATATATTTTAAATAAGAACACAAAAAGAAATGAATGTTTTATGTAAATATACTGATTGAAACAAAATGGATGAAAACCTTTTACTACTTTCAACCAAATATTATGTACCACTCGGGGGTACAGGGGGCGGAGCCCCCATCTAGGTGTGAAGAACGCCGAAGGCGCTCTGAGCAGCTAGTTATAATATAAAATTATGAAAAGAATATTAATATAATAAAAAAATATTATTTTATCTAATATTTTTCTATAAAAATATGAGTCGTTCTCCTTCTTATTTTCTTAATTAATAATTTTATAACAATAACTTTAATTATTTTTTTTAAGATATACCATATAGTCAATAAATTTTCTGTATTCTTGAATTATAATATATTTTTGGAATATATATTTTTTTGTTATTGTTGTTGTTTGTTCTTTTCTCAAGTAGTTGTAGGATCTTTCAAATGTCACTCTTATCGCTCAAGTCGTGAATTTTGGAACTCTATCAATAGCTATTGTCCCATATATTATTTTCATCAAATGCTTATCAATATTGTTTGTTTATTATTGATTGATTTCTATACCACAAATATTCTTCTTTGGATTCAATTTCCACCCTCTCTCTATCACACTATCAGTTCACTGCTTACTTTTGTTTTATCTACTATTTATCTCTCTAAATTTTATAATATTTTTCTTCCAAGATTTTTTATTTTTTATTATTTTTTTTTTTATTTTTAGATAATAGAACGACTAACTAATCAAGGATTTAATTTCTAAAAAGGTACATCTTGGCAAATATTTGCTCACAATTATCTAATATTAATCTCAAGTGCAAGTGAGTTGTTTAGTGGAGGGGGGGTGGGGAAGAGAGTGAGAGAGAAATTGCGTCTGATTCTTTTTTTTTCTCTCTCTCTCTCTCTCTCGATTAGATTAACCATCCTCATCATCATCATCAGTTCGCTTGGCTCGCCTGTTATTGATCCAAAAATCGTGAGAGTGAGAGAGAGGAAATTTTCAAAAGCCATATGTATTACATGGTGCAAGCTAATATTTGTACAAGACAAATATATTATTAAACACTTGTTGTATTTGTCGACTGCCGAGCTATCTGTTGGTCGTTTTTATCGCTGTGTTGGTTGCCTGGCCTGAATCGATTACCGATAAGGATTAGCCTTGTATATTTGCATTTGGAGAGAGGGAGAGAGAGGCAAAATGCTCTTTTTGGAGTCTGTCTATCAATATTGAAATTTTTAACACTAAAAATTCTTTTTTTTTTTTTTTGTGTTAATTTGGATTTAAAGGACCCCTGGAGGGTTGACGGCAACCCGATCCCTTTTCCCGTTGTTTCTCTTGCATATATTTCACCATCCAAATCCATCCATCGGATTCTTTTCTTTATTAATATCATGAAATCGGAGATTGGCGTCTTTCTCATCCATTTCACATATTTATGTAAATGACGTGATATATTATTTACAAGATTAATGTAACATTAAAGTATAGGTAATTGATACATCCAATAGGATTATTATATTTAATTACCCATAACGATAATTAAAAATAAAAAAATACTTCGTAATGTTTTTCTAACCATATTAAAACTCGATATGTATTGAACATTTACATAAATTATTAAATAAAAGGTAAACAAGTAGTGAAGCATAATATATAATTATATATATCCACTTATCATGATTTTAAGAAAAAAAAAATATTATTTCATTACATTTGATTTTTATTACATTCTCAGCCTTCTAAAGATATTATTTTTTTTAATAATAAAATATATTTAATGTCTTCTAAGTAATTATAAGTAATACACAATTAATAATAATTTTATTTCTAATCCAATTGATTATGTCTTAGTTAATTAATATTGTTAATTTATACGATTTATAAATACCGATTTGATTTAATTATAAAGGGAATCCAATAAAGAGACCTACAAACGGTCCAACACTAAATACAATATATAAACAACTTACGCGACATTTTGTTAATTTATGTTTATTTATTTTTGCATACGCTCTATATTATGAATGAACAAATCGAAATTAACATATGTCAATAGATTTCATGGTATCGTAGTTGGTGCATGACTATTCATAGAAGTTTTATATTATAAATAAAATTGTACTCAGTTCATATTTCTACCAGGAAGTGATTGCGCATGAAATTTTATTTTATTCCATATTTCATTCTATAATTTTTGTTTGTTATTTTTATTTTATTATTATTTAGTTGAATGGTTTATTATTAATAACCAATCATTATATGCATTTATTAATAGATTATAATCCATTAGTTTAATTATTTTTGTTTTAATTAAATTTTAATAAATTTAATTATAATTAATTGTTATAATCATTTCATCATGAGCCCTTCACTAATCCTGTTTCATGCCATTGCCCTCCTGTTGATAAGAATGTTAAGTATGTTTAATATTATAATACTATCCAAATGGGAAAATGGGAAATTACAAAAAAAAAATACAAAAATATTCAATTCAAAGAATTTTAACATTTTTTTTTTGTTTTTTATTTTATTTTATATTTTAAAATCTATACATGTTTAATGGTTAATTATATATATATATATGTTTCATACTGATCTGAATAAATTTGTAGATTACATTAATATTAATGAAGTAAAATTCATTTTTTGACTGTTAAATAATTCTAGTATATCTGGATAAATAATATTTATTGAAAATTTAATATTTGTATATATCTATAGTATGTAGAAAGTAGTATAAATGTAATATTTATAATTTTAATTTCCAACTTTGAATATAATATTGGAATAGATTTTATTCTATATATATTTATTTAATTTTTGTAGTTTTTTCTTGATTTCTATGAAATTTTATCCCTGCTTGATAAATTAACATCATTTAAAAAACAATTTATTTATTTATTTTTTTATAGTTACCCATTCAACATCTCGAGTGTTTCAATTTATCTTAACTACAATCTTTATAGAATAAATAATTTCTAATAGTTATTTTTTTCTGTCTCTCTTTCTCTTTCGGTTCTAAGGAATTTTTGTAAAGATCCACTTGGAAGGATATCTTTATCCATTGGATGACTTCTTTTTCTCTCCGCCAACATCTTTCAAGGTTCTCGTTTTTTTTTTTTTTTTTTTTTTTTTTTTTTTATTTTTATTTTTTCATTTTAAATAAAAACTCTTTACACGAGATTTCAATTTGAGTAATTGATAGCAACGTGCTAGAGGAGATGAAGAAGAAGATGAAGAAGAAAAAGGAGCAGGAGTAGGCGGACGATGAACGAGGGGTGGGAGAGGCAAAGGGAAGGGGGACAACAAGATGGGGGAGGTTGGTTGGGAGTGAGTGCATTCCAAAGCAAATGCACTCAGAACTGAAACCGAAACGTCTAGTAGAGAAAAACTCCCAACCTCATTGCTGAGATCAGCGATGAATGAAAGAATTATATAAATAAATAAATAAATAAATAAATATAAGATTCTATTCAAGAAAATTTTTATTCAAATTAAAATCAGTTTCAATTCAATGGAATTCATTTTAATCTTTTTGCTTAAGTATTTAAATGCGTATTTTTACAACAATAACAATAACGTCACCTATTTATTATATAAATAAATAAATAAATTAATATCTCCCTCATTTATCAAATGAATTCTAAACAAAATAGATAGCAATACACAGCTCGCAAATGATCCTATTTATTCTGTTCATAAAAATAATTCTATTTTAAAATTACAAACAGTCTATTAATTTTTTTTTTAAAGTATATTTGTCACGCCGCTTGATAATTAAAGAAAATTGTTAATTATCTTGATAGTTACTAGTAACTCGATTTACCATCAAGTTTTCATTCATCAAGATTGATTCATTAATCGCTTTTTTTTTATTATGTAGGCCTCGTCCTGTTCAGCCCTTAATATACAATACACATATCAATTTATAATAATAATAGTAATAATAATAATAATTGGCGAAGATTGGATAAGGAGGAATTGCATGACCTCTATGCATCTCCAGATATAATTAGAATTATAAAATCGAGAAGGTTCTGGACAGGACACGTGGCTAGAATGGGAGAAGATAGAATGTCAAAAAATATATTGGTAGGGAGACCGAGTGGGAAACGTCCACTTGGAAGACCAAGAACACGTTGGGTGGATAATGTGGGAAAGAATGTGAGAGAGATAGGAGAGGTTAGGGACTGGAGGGTTGTGATTCAGAATAGGAATACTTGAAGGGGTGTGGGTGAACTTTGGAGTTCCGTAGAGTCACAGAGATAGATAGATAATAATAATAATTTAATGATTATTTATTTATATTTATTCTTCACTATTTTTTCAAATGAGAATTGTTCATTTCATATGTTTATTTTTTTTTTCATATAAAAACTTATAAGCAAAGGATATTCAAATTTGAATAGAATTTTAAAAATTATAAACATGTGATTCTATTTATTAAATGAGATGTACTCTGATGATTAGTTTAAATTAAGATGCTTTTAATTATATTTAAAAACAAAATGATAATAAAGATTAACTTAAGTATTCAAACCTCACAGAATACTTAAAAAAATTTTAAAGTATGTTTTAAACATCTATCTAAATTATAATTATCAGTAAAATTACTATTAGGGGAATTATTCAAAAATAGATAAACTCAAATAATTCATCTTTGATTTACAAATTTAAAAATAAAATTGATATACATAAATAATAGTTGTTATATTTCAATTTTGTTTTTATAGTTTTCATTTTTATTTCTTATATATAATTTAATTAAATAGAAAAAATTAAGATTTGTTAAAAGTTTCTATATATTTAGATTTAGTATTAGATATAATCGCAATATGGCAGTTTACTTCGTTTAGTTTAATTATCCTCCCTGTCTATGGGAGGAGAGGATATTTGGCCTCATTGAATTGTCAATTAGAAAAATGAGGATATCTATCAGGAGGAGAGTGTTGGGGATCGTAGCGTTACTTGATGGCTCATGTCGAGATGACCAATTGCTTAATACGTAATATTTAATATCGCACGAGAGAGAGAGAGAAAGAGAGAGGCTGGAAGAGGCAAGCAGGGCCGTTGAGTGACGCTTTGAGTGACACATCGGACGAACTGACCGACGACGAATCCGGACCTCTCAATAGGACATTTCCTACGGAAGATGCGCCCCCGCTTGCAACCCAGTAACGCGTGCCAGGTGGTGAAGAAACCACCCTCCCGATGGTGAAACCAAACACCCACCACGACTTTCGATAAATGAGATTTATGAATGAGGTTTTACACCAATAAATCACTAACCATCCTATTTACAAGAGATAATTTAATTAGACACCACACACATTATTATTTTTTGCTTGTTGTGTTGTTGTTGTTGTAGTTATTTGCACATTGAAGTTGATAAAATAAATTTTCTAATTCATTCCATCAACCCACTACAAATTTATTAGACAGCGAATGACATTAAAATTAAATAAATAAGAATGAAGGATTGAATACACAATTTTAAAAATAAATAAATAAATAGATAGATAAATATCATTCTTTTGATATAATATATGTGGATATAAAATTATATATTTTAAACCAAAAGGTATATAAATTTAAAATTTTTCATTTTAGTCGAATTTATGAAAGATTTGAAAACATATAATAACACAAAAAAACAAACAATGAATTTATTATATAAAAAGAAGTTCATTTTTAAATTATATATATATATATATATATACTAGCTGCTCCGAGCGCCTTCGGCGCTCTCCACACCTAGACGGGGGCTCCGCCCCCTGTACCCCCCGAGTGTCCCTATTCTGAGCTATAACCATCTAACTCCTACCCTGTCCCATCTCTATAGTTTTTTATATATGTTTATTTATGCAGAAAAAATTAATTGACATAATTATTAATTTAATAAAATAAAATTTAATAATAAAATTTAATTTAATAAAATAAAATTATTTAATAAAATATTAAAATAATAAAAATTAATAAATTTGTAAAAAAAATATATAATACTTAAAAAAAATGTACCTTTGCGAGTTTCGAACTAAGAGTGCAAAGTCATAAGATAACGCCTTAGACCGTTGACCCATAAAACACTTTTGTTTGCAAGTCTACTATTAGAATATATAGACATGTCAAATTTTCGCCACCAGCGCCTCTATGATCTAGTATGGTTACTAAACTTTTTAATTAATTAGCACCCCCTGGACACACCTTACCAATTAGCGGTTTAATAAAAGAAGTCTGACATGCCCTGAGACCTACTGAATATGCAAAAATTTCATAAGAATCGGTCCAGCCGTTTCGGAGGAGTATCATTTCAAAGTTTTGTGACACGAGAATTTTATATATAAGATATCAATGCAATTTAGTTCTTATCCAAGATCACACTTAATTTTTTTGATTTTGTTTTATTATTTTTTAATTATATTATCTGTTTATATTTAAATTGGTTTCATGGTAATAATTTAATTATTCAGGATTAATTTTTGAAAATTGTCCTTTTGATGTATATTATATATGGAAGGGTAGATGAGGAGAAGGGGCTCTCAATTAAAGTTAGTCACATTTCCTCGGGCAAATTTATCCCATATTGAAATCTTTCTGTGCGAGAATTAGCTTAATTAGTCCCCTCCCACGTCACCCCTCACTAGGCCACCTGGCCGATTAATTGGTCCACGTGTTGTTGGTCTCGTCATCGATTTATTTCCTTTGTCGTTGTTGTTTTTCTATCCAACTGGATTGAAATCAAAGCAAAACGTGGCATATGCTAGGCAAATGATAGGATGCATCACACTAGTAATAAAAAGATCATCGATTGCACTTAAAAATCCCTTTTCCCTTTCCCAGATAGATTGATTGACCATCAAAAATTGTCATAAACCACCCAAGCACACTTTTATGCACATTCATAACTCCAGGAAAATTTATACAAAGTTTCAAGTTAGTCAAATTTTTAATACCCGTCATAATATCCTCCCCCGCGAATTCCCCTCATAAACCGGTACAGACTGATTGGAATCACTTGTATGGTTCATAAAATAATAGCATTCTAGTTATTTAACAATCGCCATGACACTTTTATCGACCCCTAAAAAAACAGTTTTATTGACTAATATTTCCGCAAATAAAAATTTAAACGTCACCTGTGTGAATTTGCTACAACACTATTTATGATAACAACAAAAAAAAAAATGTTTCGAACTCTCCCTCCGGCCACCCTCTAATCCAGTGGTTCTTAAACTGTGGTCCGCGGACCCCTGGGGGTCCGCGAAGCCTTTACTGGGGGTCCGCGGTCCTCGGAAAAAAATCATCGTAAAAATATATACATATATAAATATTTAAAGTTCATTGTTTAACTATATCCTCCTAGAGAATTACGGCTATAATTTAATACTATTAATAATACTATTTTATTTTATTAAATTGATAATTATGTCAATTAATTTTTTGTGAATAAATAAACATATATAAAAAACTATATATAAAATTTGAATTTTCATCCATTCATTCATTTAAAATCATTTTTCGATTGTTCCTTTAAAATAACCCCTCTTAGGGGCTCGGAAGGGGAGGCATATAAGGGAATTTTCTTTCACTTTGTTATTGGGGAAAACCAGGGGAGGGGACAGTCTTACCCGGAAAAACCCAAATTGTCAGCGTCCACTCTGGGGTTTTAAACAGTTTTAAAGCAAATGTTAATTATAAGTTCATTTCTCAACGAGTTGTATCTTTAAATTATTTTTATTAATTTAATTAATTATAATTAAATTATAGCTAATAATAGTTTATTATAGCTAATAATTTTTTTTAATTTTTAGTGTAATTTGCATGATCATTATTTTATAAAAACACTAAACACATTTTGCAATTTCCCAGAAAGGCTGTTTTTGAGAGTAAGTATAAGTTAGTTTTATGAATAAAAAATATTTATTTTAATAATATTTTAGAATCAAATTACGAAATTAATAATATTTTAGAATCAAATTACGAAATTAATAATATTTTAGAATCAAATTACGAAATATATTTATTATATAAATTAATATTCATTTAAAATGATATTAAATCATTTATTTAAAATGATTTAAAACATTTATTAAAATGATTTAAAACATTCATTTAAAATGATATTAAAACATTCATTTAAAATCATATTAAAACATAGCTAGTAAATAATAATTCGTTATATTTATATTATATTTATATTATATTTATATTATTGTAGTTCAATGTTAATAAATTACTCCATAAAATGGATCGTTGGCTACAAACTGGTTCAACACAGAAACGGAAAGAATCAGATGATGAGGCATCAACAGCAAACTCTACCAAGAAACGCAAAACTAGAAAATATTCGGATGATTATTTATCATTTGGATTTACTTATATTTGCAACAATGATGTGGAAAGACCAGTCTGCGTTCTATGTCAGGAAAGTTTATCCAATGAAAGTATGAAACCTGCTAATCTCAGACGTCATTTACAAACAAAGCACAGCGAGCATGTTAGTAAGTCTATCGAATTTTTTAAAATGAAAAAAGAAGAACTTAATTCAAGTCAGAAATTGATGGTAAAGACGGGATCTGGTGGTATGAGTAA
This sequence comes from Labia minor, assembly GCA_963082975.1. Classification (NCBI taxonomy): domain Eukaryota; kingdom Metazoa; phylum Arthropoda; class Insecta; order Dermaptera; family Spongiphoridae; genus Labia; species Labia minor. Next base: position 20,610,997 of record OY720346.1, on the reverse strand, counting down.
GAAAGCAGTAATGGCATCATATGAAGTAGCTCTACTTATTGCTAAAGCAGGAAAGCCGCATAATATAGCAGAGCAATTAATTCTTCCTGCTACAAAAGTAATTACAAATATAATGTTAGGAACTAAAGCAGCAAACGATATAAATTTGATTTCATTATCAAATGATACGGTTAAGAATAGGATTGAAGACATGTCATGTAATATAAAAGAAGAATTAATATCGAGAGTGCGCAAAAGTCACTATTACTCATTACAATTGGATGAAAGTACTGATGTCACTAATAATGCCAATTTGTTAGCTTTCATTAGATATGAGTTTGAAAATCAAATACAAGAAGATGTATTGTTTTGTGATTCACTACCTTCACGAACGACAGCTAATGACATATTTAACAGTTTGAATAATTTTATAACCGAAAATGAAATAGAGTGGCCAAAATGTGTTGGAATTTGCACTGATGGTGCTCGTGCAATGTCAGGTACAAGAACTGGATTGATTGCTCTTATTAAAAATGTTGCGCCTCAGGTTGTTTGGAATCATTGCTGCATTCACAGAGAATCATTAGCAGCCAAAAATATGTCACCAGATTTGAAAAGAACATTAGACGAAGTAGTTAAAATTGTCAATTTCATTAAGGCTCGTCCACTTAATTCCAGAGTTTTTAAAATTTTGTGTGAGGAAATGGGTAGTCAACATACACATTTATTATTACATACAGATGTACGTTGGTTGTCCCGCGGGAAAGTACTCATTCGCGTTTTTGAGCTTCGAGATGAAATACGATTGTTTTTAATAGATGCGCATTTTGAACTGACCGAATGTTTCAATGATTTTATCTGGTTAGCTAAGGTGGCTTACTTGACTGATATTTTTACAAAATTGAACGAACTTAATTTGAGCCTGCAAGGTACTGTTGTAAATATATTTAAAGTTGAAGATAAAATAGAAGCAATGATTAAAAAAATCGACTTGTGGTCGAAACGCATCCAGAACGGTGTATATGAGTCTTTTCCAACTCTCAATGATTTCATAGAAAGCTCCAGTGAAAAATTGCTTAATCAAACGCGTCAATTATTTGTTGAACATTTAATTACTTTGAAAAGCAACTTCAGGAAGTATTTTTCTACTCCTGATCCTTGCAATAACTGGATCAGAGATCCATTTAATATGGAAATTACAAATGCTAAACATTTATCTGCACCTGAACAAGATATTCTCGTGGAATTATCATGTGATACAACTTATAAACTAAAATTTAACAAAACTGAATTGAGCAACTTTTGGTTACTTCTCAGGTCAGATTATCCTGCGCTTGCAAATAAAGCACTTCAACACTTGATTCCATTCTGCACAACATATTTATGCGAACAAGCTTTTTCGGTACTATTTTATATTAAGTCTAAATATAGAAACAAATTAAATGTAGAGCCGGATCTTAGATTAAAAGTTTCCAATATTAAGCCAGATATTGAGATTCTTGTTTCAAGAAAACAACTGCATACATCTCATTAAATATGTAAGTTATATTTAATGAGATAGATGCAGTTATTTTTTAAAATATTTCTTATTTAATATTTTCTGAAAAAAATTATAAAATATTTATATGAATTTAATGTAAGTACCCATTATAATTTGTGAGATTTGTTGCTATGACAATGTTTGTATTTTCTTTCTTCAATATTATAATTTCTAATAAAATGTGTTCTACAATATGCAAAAAAATCGTTATTCACCAATCACTGTTAGAAATATTCATCATATATCCTTGTCCTTATAGATCGTAAGCCAGAAATTAATTAATAAAATGACGTAAAGTACCTAAAGTTGTGATGGGGGTCCGTCAAAAAAAATTTTTTCAAGTGGGGGTCCGTGGAGTACATAAGTTTAAGAACCTATGCTCTAATCTATTGTGTTATCATCGCAAGCATTTTTTTTACGTTTGCGTGCAAGTGCTTGTGAATGATAATAGCAATTCATAACCTTTAGGCTTTCAACAACAACAAGAATTCACTCTCACTCTCTTTGAGAAATTTTAATTCATAATTGTATTAATTGTACTCAGCCCTTGCGTATTAGTGACCAACAAACAATGACAGAAAGGTTCGCTTCACAAACAAAACCAGATCTTCTACTGCCTCTACATCAAAATAATATTTAAATAAAATTTATTTATCAGTGCTTATTTGAAAAGATATTGGAAAATTGATATCATAAACTACGAGAAATAAATAATTTTTCATTCAGAAAAAAATAAAAATAAAATAGAATATTATAATTTCTCTTTAAAAACCACCTGTTTATAGATTCATTATGAATGGAATTTGATAGAAAAACATTCAATATAAGTTATAATTGAATTAGTTTATATGTATAGACATACAACACTATACGTAGATATAATTATATATAATTTCTCTCTTTGAATTATTTATTAGATGTTTTATATTATAACAACCATCTCTCATTAAGTTGGACAATAAATTAATCTGAATAAAACCTTAAAAAGTGGAATCTTATGAAAATCCAACGAATCTCTTTCCCTCTCATAATTTCTAATTATAGTTACTTATAATATAAAATTATAATAATAAAATCCCATGACACTGGACGTAAAGCTCGGTAAATTTCGCTTAGATTCGGTGATATTCGGTTCAGTGGTTATTTAAAAAAAAAACAAAACAAAAATATACTATAATTTGATTTTTAAAATTAAAAAAATGTTAATTAAATATACATATATATATTTCATTCTTTTAAATTTAATTAAATATTTAATTAAATTGAATTAAATTATTTGATTATTTTTTAAATTATTTAAATTATTCTTAAATTATTTACTAATTTAATTATCAAAAAAAAAATGATTTTTTTAATTAAATATTAAATTATTTAAATATAATATATTTAAATTATTATTTAATATATTCATATATCTATATATATAATAATGTGTGTCTGTCTGTCTGTGTCTTATGGATTCAAAAACCATAATCTGGGAAATTATCAGGTATATCCGGGGAAGTTTTTTGCAAATTTTTATTAAAATCAGAGATGGAGTTCTAATTAATTCTCTGGAATTAAAGCCTTTTGCATACACAACAAATTACTATGTATTACATCTGGCGCTCTGGGAAACTAGTATAAAATAAAAATTCTTCATCCTCGTCTCCTTTCAATAAGTTATATATTATTAATAATTTTATATTTTAACTAAAAAGACCAATAAAATTTTAAAAAAGAAAATATCTACCTCTCTCTCTCTGGTATCATTTTTTAAAAAATGCCTTATTTAATAAATTTAATTGAAATAGTAGTTTGAGAATTTAATTGCTTTTTTTACTTTTAGGAGAAGTAAAAAAAGCAATTACAATTACAAATACAAATTCTACTGAATCTATGAAAAGGAAAATTTAATAATCAATACATACTAATTCAAAATTCTATTATTACTACCGATTCAAATAGATATATCTTATCAAAGACTTCCCCATAAAATATAGAAAGTTGAATAATATTCATCATTTTACAATATTATCAAAATTGTTGAAAGATAAATAAGACAAATTCATAGATAACAACTTTAGAAAAAAAATTACAAGGTAAATAGAAATTAGTTTTATTATTAAAACTTAAATAATATAATTAAAATATTTTTCAAATTAACTATCCTTTCAACTTTGAATATATGGTAAACTTTGTAAGTGAAAGTAGATAAATTATATGACACATTTAATATTGAATTAATTACTTAAATTATAAAAATTATATTAATAATGATAGAAGATAAAAATTGAGTGTAGAAGAGGGGAAATAGGAATATGAAAAATGACCACAGCAAACTTAGTTCATGAAAACCAATAATAAACAAACCAAAAACAAATTAATAAACACAAAAATATTATTGAAATTTTATTAAAAAAAAAAAATTAAAAATATTGTGATTTAACTATAAATTATTAATCATTTAAACTAATGACTAAAAGTGTCATATTAAATTTGATAATCATATAATATTATAAAATTGAGTGTTGCGGTAAATATGTTAATTAATTGTCTTTTATAGAATGATACACAAAAAAATAATTCATATAGACATCTTTGAAATTTGCTATTTATATAAAATTTAATAAATCTTTGTCCTTTTGATAAGTTTGTTTGTTTTTTATATTATTTATTTGTTTTTAATCGTTGTCTCTAGGACATAATGTTCATTTCATTAAAGCCTTCATCTCTCTCTAATATTCCATTCGATACACCTCGTGTTAAATATATAGTCCGATTTACATTATCGATACTAATACCTCGGACCAATTACTTATCGTCTAATTGAGGAAACTCAATTATTCTCCATCAAGTTGAAAGCTAGTTAGCCTAGAATTTCAACTATTTGATCAATCAATTGATATTTCTCTAAAAAAATATTTCATTCTAAAAATAAGAAATAAAATATAAGATTTTTTAGATACTAACAATAATATATAATTAGATGATAAATATTCTAATTATATTTAAAATTTTAAATATTTTTACATATAAATATCGTTACTTTTTTTTCAGATAATAGCAAAACAAGGTGTTATATAAGTTCAAATAGACATATAAGACAGATGAGAACCCATATGCACTCAATTTTTATTTTATATAAAAATTAAATGTTTTATATATATATTTAAGTAATTTATATATATATATATATTAATAATTAATATATACAATAAGAAAAAAATTATTTTTAACAAAAATGAAGAGCTCAGAGTCCAAAGATTGTTTGGTTATTTAAAAAATTTATTTTAAATATTTTCTTATTTAATTAATTTTATTCTTAGCCTTAAAAATAAATTCAAATAAAGAATGCACTTTACATAGGTACTATATAAATCTCTACACCTAGATAATTTTTATTAATAAAATAGAAAATAGTAATTTCTATAAAATAAAAAGTAAATAATCTATTTTTATTTTTTTTAAAAATTATAAAATGCTTTCTATATTTACGTTTTTATCTTTAATGATAAAGAATATGGCAAATTGATTGAATGAATCTATATAGAAACATATTTAAAAAAGATAGAGTAGTTCCACCTATAAAAACTTAAAATAAAATATCAAGATAATAAAATATTGAATATTAATAATAGTAATATGTATTTATATTAATTAATTAATATAATAAATATAATAATTACTAAAAAAAAAGCATAACTTATATCGAAATGTTAAAACGAATTACACATTTATTTTTAAGAATTTGTCCCTTAATTGTGAAAACTGAAAGCAAAAAGTACTATTTGTTTTTTTCTGTTTGTGTTATTTAAAGAGGACCATTCAAGTATTTGTTTTCAAAACAATCCAACTAATTATTTGAATTTTTTTCTATAATTTGTCTCCTTTCTTTATTCATATCCCAAAGATATCTTTGCAAACATAAAGAGTTCTTGGTGTTTTGTTATTTTTTATTTATCATTATTATTATTATTATTATTTTTGCCACTCTCCATTCATTCATGCATTGTTTTGCGTCAATATTTATGATCTCGAATCCGAATGGGAATTATGTATTTAACTCCTATACATGATTTATTATAAACCCCCCCCCTACTCCCACTCCCCCCACTCTCATTCATAATCAAGAAAATGATTTAATGATGGCGCCACTAGATAATTACTCTCGCGTTGTCATTTGGTTAATAGCTCTGATCCTGTTTCCATTTTAATAATTTTTCTTCTTTATTATTATTTTTTTTTATATATAAATATATAAAATATAATATATATATATATATATATATATATGTGATGTCGCTTGCAACAAACACACCACAATTCTTGAAGCCGCCACAAAAACTTTTCCTCTTTCTTTGTGTTGGCGTGTGTTATATTTTGCATGGCGATAAATTGACCGTATCAAGATGGCAGCCGTGCCGGGGCGCGCGCCTCTGCCTCCCAGATTCCAATCTCCATCTCGCTCTGTCTCCTTCTCTCACTTGAGAAAGAGCGTTGGTGCAAGTAAGAGAGAACATCAAGAGAGAGAGGTTGACACAATGGCTCTGGACCGCCTCGTTAGTCCGCGACGAGCATCCAACTCATCTATAGACAACAACACAACAACATCAACATCGACAACAGCGTTATTTAATTAAAATTATATATATATATATATATATATATATAAAAGAAAATCTATCATAATAATAATAATAATAATAATAACAACCGAGAAAGAAAATAATTTGAAATCTTTGCATTTTCATTTAAAACAATTAAATTCTGCATGAAAGTAAAACTGTCGGTAAAAAAATAAATAAAAAAACAACGAAACAAATCCGATCAGGAATAAACTCAGCCGGTAAATAAATAAATATTTTCTTTGTTTAAGAGAGAAACTATAAAAGTGCCATTTCCATTCAAATACATATAAAACTATTCCGAAGATCCATTTAAAAGAAATAAATAAATATTCAAATAAAATAGACATTTGCCAATTGAAAGTGGTGTGCAAGAAAGAAAAAAAAACATTATCCATAGATAAGGGAAAGTTATGAACATAAAAGCAAAATAATCGCTATGATAGGGAAAATTAATTATTATTCTCAAATGATGCATTTAATTATATAATATATTTAAATTTATTATTATTATTATCAATTTTTATCTATTATAAATTATATATATATATATATATATATATTAAAGAAGTAAATTCCTTTGAAAATTATACATAAATATATTTAAATATATTATATTAAATATATTTATATATTTATATATATTATATTAAATATCGGGTCCGCCGACTCGAGTTCGAGGGTTCAAACCTCGCCGAGTGCATCGATATATAAATATAAATATAAATAAAAATAAAAAAAAATAAACAAATCTGAGAAAGCTGGCTAAATGGAGATATATTCCGAAAAAGCCAAAAAAAAAAAAAAAAAATTAAATATGTTTAAACGTTATGATATCAATAAACCAATATTATTTTTATCCCTTACGACTCCCTTTAAAAAATATACTTCATCATTTTTGTAACAGAATGACTAATTACTTTCGTAACAAATTTAACATTTTTAGAGGTTTTCAAAGAATTGCATTAAATTGTATCATTTAAGATTACGGTTTATTCATTAGAACCTTTCTACTATCAAATTAAAGATTTTACTAGCATTGCTCATTGATATCATAATCAAATTGGAATCTCGCCGCGGGTCGCTCAATCATCTATTTTACCAATCATAATCACTTATCTTCTACTTACAGTGATGCTGTCAATTATAATAAAAATATGGAATAAAAAAAAAACACCTTCAATTTTTTTTCATCATAGTATATTTATGATTGTATTAATGCAAATAAAATAAAAATCAAAGTATACTTTACTGAATATTTAGTTATTTCCTTATTTATTATTTAAAAATTATTTATTTCATTATTATCAATAATTGAGTAATCTTTTAGTGGTTTAAGTAAAGAGATTTCAATGAATTTCAGGGTTATTACACAATCCGCTACACGTTAATTCTATCCATTCAAGTGTTAAGATTAATAATCAGTGAGATTGGTTGAAAACATCCAACACATACCATATATGGACACATATCCATTAATAATGAATTTTAAATATTTAAAATATATGAATGAATTTAATTACGAATTCAAAATATTATAAATATATCTTTCACTATGCTAATTAAGAAACTAAATTTGAATTATTTAAAATTATTAGAATAGATGAGTTAAAAAAAAAATTTAAATTTTCAACTAATTTGAAAAACATTTCATATGTCGAAATAAGATTTTGAGTTTTAATTTGTGATAATATTTTTTTTTCTTTATCGTCCAAAATGCCACTATATATTTTTTTTTTAATTTGATTTAATAAATTTAAAGCATTTTTTTTTTTCAATATTAATCCGAATATTTTAATAATTATTATAGTTAGTTTTCGTTTTAAAGGAATGTACTATGATATTATTTATTTTAATTAAAAAAAGAAAAACTTTTTATTGAAATTACTTATGTAAATAATTAAGACAGGGATGTCCAACCTTTTAATTTAATGGGCCACATCGCAAACTTAAATATTTAACTGGGCCGCAAAATTACCAGAATATGTTAAGCCTAGCTAGTGAATGTCTCAAAACTTATGGAGATTTTTGGGGATAGAGGTAGTTTTTTGTTTTTGAATGTTGCCCCCCCTCAGCCTTTTTACCGACCGAGTAAGGGAGGTATTGTTTTCACACCAAATTTCACATGTGGAGATTTTTACATATCTCCACGAATCATGCATTTTCTAAACAGAAAAAAGTATTTTTAGCATGATGTCTGTCCGTCTGTCCGTCTGTCCGTCCGTCCGTATAGATGTGTACAGCCTGAACGGCTCAACCGATTTTGATGAAATTTGGTATATTTACTTAATGCATCAGTGGGATGAATTGATCAACTTTTGGTGCAATTCCGGAAACCGGAAGTGGTAGTATTAGCGATCGACGATAGGAAGGAAAGGGTTATTTTCACACCAAAGGAGATTTTTTTATATATCACCACGAATCATGCACTTTGTATTGGTTTTATCCTCGAGAAAAATCATATTTATTAGTTTTTTCTTGATTTAAAATTATATGACGTCATCCAGCCATTCATGACGTCACAGCCTGGTCTTGCATATATATTATAAATAAAATAAAATTAAAAATGTTTATATTTATTATTTATGTATCCATATCTGTTTTTTATTACATTAATAGATATATTAAAATTATTTGAAATTGTTTCTGTAGCTGGAAATTAATTTATTTCAAACAGTCGGTCGGTTCGGACCTGGCCACAGGTCAACTTATTTTTATAGCCTTTTTATAGAAGTTATAGGTCGCTTGCCGGACTGTGAATTCTTTAAAATTTAACTCCAAAATGAGTCGATAGTGGGCCGCATCAAAACTTTGAGTGGGCCCCGTGTTGGACATCCCTGAATTAAGAGATTTCAATCAAAAAATTAAAAAAAAACATTGATAAAATGAAATTATTCTTTTTTTAATTATTTTTTTTTCTAGATAAATGTAAATATGTCTCTTTCACAGACAAATTTATAATTATATAATTAATCACTACCATAGTATCCATAATCGCGACAACATGAAGAATTTTTTTCTTCTTCACTGATGTTTTTTTTTCTCTAGAATTAATTTACAGATTCTTGATATGAACAAGCATACATCAATTGATTAATAACTGTTTATTATAATATATCCTATATTTGCCTGTTGTCTATATTCTTATGCAATACATATTTAGATTTACAAAATAGACCTATAATACATATCTATCTAGTCGATAGTAATTAATTTGAAGGGCAGTGGGAATCCAAAGCCTTGCGAAGGATTATTATTCGTAATGCATCACTATATGGAGGGTCTGATTAGATTGTTCATAGGGGTCGATTCGAGGAGTTAGTTCATTCGCTATTTTATTTTTTATTTTTTTTGATATTCTCTTAAGCTTCAATTAAATATTTGCTTTGAAAAGAAACAAACACAACGAGCGAGTAAGAGAGAATAAAATAAATTAAAAAAAAAGCTCATTTCATGAGAATTAGAAACAGATTTGTGATATCATCATTATCAGGAGGGGCCTTAAGAGACGACGCCCACCTGGCATGCAGGGGACAACCAACAACCCCTCCCTCTCTTTTGCAAATCTAATTATAATAAAATGGAAAATTTAATAGTCGACATTTATATGAAAATTAGTCTCCGTTTAAACTTTCGTTTAATATAAATATACGGATATTAAATTGATACACTACTATAGTAAAATATAAAAAGTAAAATAATAACGCGTCCAATTAATACCTATAACAAAAATAATGGCTGTGAAAATTTACTCCGTCATTCTCCATCAATCAAATGATTTTATTAATCAACTAAATATAGATATATAAAATATTTTTGTGAGATTTATTTAAAATTGGCTTTTTTTTAGTGAATATGTAAATCGAAATGCATTTTATCAAATTAAAATTATTAATAATAATTTGTTATTTATTTTTGACATTTATTCAGATATAAAAATAAAACTGACCTTTCTTCATCATTTCATTTTCATATTCATGAATGAACAACATCAAGTCAAACACGAATTTTTTAAATATTTAATATACGATTTCTGGGTTTTAGATTAAAAAAATTATATAATTCATAACTAAAAAAAAAAAAAATTAAATGAATGAAAACTATATTATGCCATTTTTTAAAATAATTTTAACTATAATAAAGACATATTATACAATATAATGAAATAGAAATTTGTATTTTTATTTAATTTATTAAAATTTTAGAATTTATAGGAGAGAATCAATTTTATAATAAATAATTAGTATTTATTCATTTCTGTTTTGTGTTAATTGAAAATAAATAACTCATAATTTTTAAATGTCGAAGTATAATAGTTAACTAAATTTCAATGAATAAATAAACATATAAATTGAATATTAAGTATTTTGGAAAATAAAATTCATATCATTTAACAGTATTAAGATTTCAAATAAATTTATATTAAACAAAATTGTTATTGAATTATTTTAATAATTTTTATTTAATATTTTTTTATTTTAATTATTAAATTAAATTAAATAAATCAATAAATATTTTTAGGTGTTCTGTTCCATTTAAAATTAATTTTCTTTTAGATACCACATTTTTCACCTTTTTATTGTCAAAATATAAATTTTATAATATATTATGTCAATATCATATCTTCTGAAAAATCATATATATAAATTTAATTAAATTTGATTTTGGCTGTTGTGAATTTAAATTTGGATAGATATATGATTTATGTAGTTTTTTTTTAATTATTACTATTAAAAAAAATATAATGTTTCATTTTTATTTTTTATTTTTTACTTATTTATTTTTTAATGGTAATTTTTATTTACAATGAATAATAATATTATTTTGTTAATGGTGGATGGTGTTGATTGTTTGTCATTCACCGGTCGTTGATCGGTGCGTCTGGCGGACACCAGTCGAGATGTTGCCGCCACCCGCACCTTCGTTTACTCGCTGCTACTCCTCCAAATCGAGTTATCGCGGTCGTCTGATCTTGTCCTGCGAATCAATATCGCCTTTAATTTGTGCTTAGCCAATTATTTGCCTTATCGATTGCTACGATTAGGGGGTGTGAGTGTTCTTATCATCCAAGTTGCCTGCTTATCAGCACATTTTCATTTTGGTTTGGGCCTCGTAGCGTATACTAATCCCTACTACTCCCTTTAGCCCAAGTGGCTGTTCTCCTACTCTGCAACCCATCCAACTAATTAACTAATTAATTGAAACCAATTAATTTCCATTTTAAATCACGACCACAAATTGTATTGGAAAAATTGATTATTCTATTCGTTCTCGAGGATTCTATGGTTGCAACACAAATTGAAAAATTATTATTATTTTTTTTTAATATTTAATTTGATATAATATCATCTAAATTTGATAAAAATTCTAAAAAACATTCATCGAAGGTTTTTAAATGGAATGAAATATAATATGTATACAATAATATATTCAATAGATTTTCCATTTTTTTTTAGTAAAAAAAAGAGTAACTTTAATTAATTAATGTTTAACCCCACCATATATTAATTTTATTATAAAAAAAAATCTACTTTATAATATATACAATTAACCCTTAAAATTCATAATAATATTTATCCCATTTTTTAATAACTAAATATTTCATTATTATTAATAATTATAATTTTTTGAAAATTATATGTAGATATTGAAAGTCAATAATAAAACTAAAAAAATATAATTATATAATAGTATCCTATTTTTGTAAATAATTTTAAAATTTTCTCTTTTATAAAATAAAAAATACCGATAATTTCTTTACTTATAAATACAATAAATATAATTGTAAAAATCTAAATTTGTGATTATATTTACTTTTTAATTGATTGAAAAGTAAGTAAAAAATAAAAAAAAAATAATAATCAAAACGGATGTAATATACCCAAGGATTAAGTTGGTTATAAATTGCATATATCAAATAATTAATCTCTGACAACGAGCTTTTTCTACAAATACCTTATTTTCTTATCTTATTTTTTTTTTCTTTAATTTTAAAATGCACTATATTTTTTTTTATCAATATCTCTCTTATTCTTTCCTTATATATTTATATATATTATTCCACCCGTATAAATTCAAACATCACACTTCTACACCTGTCATCAAATTTCGAATTCAATAAAGATAAATAAATAATTAAATGAAAGAAAAAAAAAATAACAAATTAAAGAACAGAACAAATTTCCTTCTTAAAAAAAAAACATGAAGCTTAAAAACAATTAAATAAAAAATTGAAATAAAATAAAATTATTTTTTTCCCAAATAAATTACTTTTCGTAGTCATCAGCAACGCTGTTTATATTTTGGATCTTTTCCAATCATTAATGTAATACATATTTAATTCATAATAAATAATTTCTTCAAACCTTGAATATTTCTTTTCAGGAGGCTGATTTTGTACGTCTAAACTCAGATCATTAGGAAAAATTATTTATAGATAAAAGTGAATGAATTAAAATTATATGTGTTTTTTTTTGTTCGTTTCATTTTTATCTTTTTTCAAGATCCATTTACATTTATTTTCTATTCATTTGTTTGAAACCTCACGATTTTTCTTTTGCAAACTATTTCTTTACTACCTATCAATTTAATGTATAGTGAGTAAAGTATAAATCATCGTATAATATTTAATTTTTATTTTGACGAATATCCTAATATTATGAGGATTTTTTTTTTCCAAATTAGATCTATAAAATGTTCAACTAAAAGATATATTAATTAATACTTATCTATAGGCATAAAAAAATAATAAAAAAATAAAATAACAATACAATTTATAGTTAGATAGTCCCGGTTAGGATTTTCAACCAACTATGAATAAGTACAAATTGTTTTTATTAGTAATTTTTTTTTTTTTTTTTACCTTTCCTTAGTCATAAATTATTTTTTTATGACTTTTAATGAAATTCTAGAATTTTATTATAATCATTATTATTAAATATAATAAGTAATTTCAGTAGATGGCCTCTTGAAACACATAATCTTATACATATTAGTTATGAAGCAAGCGAGAAAGAGAAAATTGGATTAACGAGTAATCGTGTTACATTTATCTATTTGATAGAAGAGATATTAAAAGACTATAAAAACATATATATATATACTCACACAAACAAACACAAAAACACACACACACCAGTAATCTATAATCAATTATTATAATCATATTTTTGAATAAGAATTAATTTCACTTTTATAACATATTTATCTTAAAAATTGATCTCATAAACGAGAGAAAAAAAAACAAAACAAAACAAAACTAAAAAAAGGTAACAAAAAAAAAACTGGGTAAGATAAAAAGACGTTTCGTTTGGCGCTGAATCATCTTCCACAAACGGATTTAACTCAATTTTCAATCTTTAAAGAGAATTGAGAATGGCAAAATAAATTTTGTACTGAATCCAATGGATTATACTTTCTACTTGTTATGATTTGTGCAAGGTTAATCCCAAACCATCCTCTTTTTTTTTATTTCCGGGATTAATTAATCATTAACATTCAAGAATGATTTGTTTTGACATCTGACATATGATGATCTGTCGGAAATAACCGAAAATTATTCGATATATATATATATCTATATATAGATATATATATATATATATAATTAAATTAGAATATCGATATTATAATAGATAAATATTTAAAAATAAGATATTTCTTTATTAATAAATCCAATAAAAAAAATAAAAATAACTGTTTCAATGAATCACAAGAAAAAAAAAATAATAATTAGAAAATTATCGAGTATCGGCAATTTTTTTAAAAAAAATAAATAATTCTATTCCAAAGTTTAATTTATATATTTAATTTAACTTTTAATAAGAATATTGAAATTTTTTTTAATTAGATTCTTTTTTTTACTGAATTTATATTTTAAAAAATAAACAATTTAAATAAATATTTTAAATTATATATAATTATTATTCGAATGTTGATTTTCAGCAAATCTTATTATTATTTTCATGTCATAATTAATGATAATAGGGATTTAAACTCAAAATTCGTATACATTTATTGTTTATTGTAAATTTTTATGAAATTGTATGATTAATAAAAATTTTATTAGGACGTATATATATATATATATATATTAAGTATATAAATATTCTATAGTTATATTATACATATGATATGTGATGTTATTAAGGTAATTTATTTTTTTAGATATTGAATTCTAATTTAGTATATAAAAAGGGGTGTTGTGTTTTATTATGATTAGTATTACCAAGCATTAGTCGGCTAGTCCGTTTAGAATTTTATTAATAGTAAGACGGAACCTTGAGGCATTTCCTCCCCAGTTACATGTTCTATTTAATAAATCGGAGTGGTAGCTCAGGCCATTTGGGTGGTCCTCGAACAGCCTCCAAAGTAAATAACATACAGTTGACTCGAGTGCATCTGGCACAGGCCTTTCACGAATCAATTGCACCCTCGGCTTTTCTCTTTTGCCAATTAATACCTACCGAACATGGTTAAAGAAAACAAAACAAAAAAAAAAAAAAAAAAAAAAAAAATATACGCCTGGTACTATCTTGGTATATTGAATATATGTCTATGTATGTGTGAATGTATATTTGTTTGTGTTTTAAAAATTCAATTTCATTTGAGATTGTTTCTCTGCGCTCGCGGTGTCAAGCAAAAACGGTCACAATTGATTTTTTTTTCCTCCTCGACGGCTCAACGATTTTCATAGCCTCGGGTATCGGTGGTACCTCTCACTGGGTCTGTGTGGAATACTCTATGCACACTGTCTTATTCACTCCATACATATAACTAAACATCTATCTATCTATCTATCTATCTATCTATCCCTCTCTCTCTCTCTCTATATATATATATATATATATATATATATACATAGATAGATATATACATTAATGTATATATCTATATATGTATTTGTCTATGTGTATGTTTGTGTAGATATCATCGAATCGGCCATGTTGCCATGTTGGGCCTGTTTCGCGTTCTGCTCGTGCATTTTTATTTTAATTAGATCGCGCTTCGAATTTATTTAACTGCTTTGGAAAACATTGCATTCAAACACATACACACTTAAACAAAAACACAAATATATATATATATATATATATATATATATATTAATGATAAATTATTTTGAATCATTCTGTATTTTTCCATCGTTACAAATAATTGCTTCCAAATATAAAAACAACTTAAAAGAAAAAAAAAATATATATATATTTTGTTTATGTTTGTTCATTTTCTCTCTTTAAATACCTTACTAATATCGACAAAATTAATTTTTAAATTTCAATAATAAAAGAAAATTAACTTTATAATTTGTTTTTTGGATCGAAATTTTAATAAATATAATAAATATAATAATAAATGCAATATATTTTATAAATCAAAAAATTAAATATCCCCGCTCCTAAATGAGATATTTGAAAAATGATCTTTTTTATATTTATCTAATCTTATTATGCTAGCTAAAATTATATATATATTATATATATATATATGTAAATGGGTTCACAGAAATTTTTTTTGAAAATCACATCATAGATAGTATTTATAAAGAAAAAATCATCTTCATTAGTTTTTTTTAATTTAAATAGATATGACGTCACAAATGACGTCACTGCCACCACTTCTTATATTTTATTTATATTATAAATAAAATAAAATTAAAAATATTTATGTTATATCCATATTTGTTTTTTATTGTATTAATAGACTCATTTAAATTATTTGAAATTGTTCACAACGTTTAGGAGATTTATCTTTATTGAAAATAGGAGAATTAAATGACGTCATCAATTTCGTCATATAGCGACTCTCTAAATACAAAATATTATATACTAGCTGTTCAGTCCACCTTGGGCATTCTTCACATCTAGACGAGGGGCTCTGCCCTCTGTACCCTATATTTGGTTGGAAGTTGTTTTTGTGTTCTTACTTTTAATATATTTTAATTTAATCAGTAAATTAATTATATATTATTATTGTAAATGTTATATCTATCTATCTCTGTGCTCTATGGTTGTCGAAAGTTCTTGGCCGTAACATCCACATAACTCGAAGTGTCCCTTCATACATTGTGAATCCACCCATAATAATATCTTACTTGAAAATGAAAATCCAATTATGAGAACAAAATTAAGATTATTTATTCATATAATTTGAATGTTTTCAGTGTTTTATAAATAATTTAAAAAGGCCAATATTAGAAAAATAAAATTAAAAATATAATAAAATATAAATATAAATATAACATAAAAAATAAAAACATAAACATTCTTTGAATGACAACATGTAGATATCAAATTTTAAAAAATTAATTTCTGAGATATGCAAGAATATTGCGATGTAATTTCATAGAAATCGGTTTAGCCAATAACGTCAAAATTTCCCGACAGAAAGACTTAATTTCTGCGGTTATTGAATATATATTGATAAAAATAGAGGTTTAGTATGTTCTTTTAAATTATTTGTATGGCGATTCGGTAAATCAGGTATTAATATTACCAGCCAAACCCAATTGTAATAAATAATTCAAAAATTGTAAAATTTTTAAAGTATATAAAAATAAATTGTATAAATTTTTTAAAGGGGCAGCGATAGCTAGGTGAACCAGGTATTAAAATGAAAATCAATTTATTTTAATTAATTTGAAACATTTTAGGAAACAAATTTCTAGAAATTTCATTTAACAATTGTAATAAATAATTAAAAAATCGTAAAATTTTTAACAAATATAAAAATAAATCGTATAAATTTGTTAAATGGTCGAGCGATAGCTCGGTGTCCCAGGTATATATTTTATATCAACAGGCCTACTTTTCTGTTTGTATGTTATTATTTGAATGGCTATTCGATGAATCAGGTATTAATATTACCAGCCAAATACAATAATAATGAATCATTTTTTTTAACTTAATTACCGAACCAAGGCTCGGGGTCCCGGTACTAATTTTATATTGATAATTAATTTTATAAATATGTATTTTAATATATAAATTAAATTAATTTTTTTTCTATATAATTTTACACATTTTAATATTAAATATCAGCTATTAAATAATATAATTATAATACCTAGATTACTAAACATCCATGTATACATATACATGTTATAATAATACGAAATATAATATTTAACTTTATATATTATTATACTAATTGTTCATCAAGAGATATTATTATATATTAATTTGATTTAACTTATAATAATACTTCCATATATATAGTTTCTGAATTACAATATTGATACCTAATTTTATTAAATTTATTTGAAATTTGATTTATATACTCATAATTTTTTTCTTTTGTTACAGGTTAGTGATATTGTTTTCAACAAGTATTTTTGTCGAATCGATTATATTTTGGTAAGCTTTTATATTATATTATTTTAATTGAAAAATAATGGAGTTATTATATATAATAATATAATTGTTATTTTTTCAAAAAACATGGTTTAATATTTTTTTATATCATATTAAGAGACAAAATGAAATTTTTATTATATGGTTTTTCTATAATATCAGGAAAATATAATTTACATTTTGTAATTAAAGTAAATTATATTGTTTGTTCTCAATACTTAATAGAACATTGGAATGCACGTGGAAGTAGGTGGCAATGACCCGAAACCATTATCTAATAAAAAAGTAGTTGATAGAATAATTTATTTTTTTTTTTATATTTATTAATTAGATTTTTATAGATTCATTTTTAATTTTTTTTTAATGTTAATAAAATACCATTATTTATTTTTCTTTAATATTCAATATTCCCAATATTTTATTTATTTATATATTTTTTCGGATGGTAAAAGTTTCAAAATGAATTTCTACATATCTAATGAGCTATAAATTAAAATGTTGTCAGTACTATTATATCAGTAAACCAATATTCTTTTGATTATGATTAATCCATAAAATAGCACCAAAAAGCTTTTAATTCTGACTTTCGCCCCTTCTCTCCGCATCCATTGGAAATGCTAGCACTAATTATATTGTATTGATAGTTATTGAGATAGTCTTGAGATAATTCTTCATTTGATTCATATAAGGATAAATAAATAATTAACAAAATTACTCAAAGTCCTAAAGGTTGATATATTTTTTCCCTCTAGAAATTATTTAGTGAAAGTTGTTTGATAATATAATTGAAATCCTTATTTAGTTGTAATCCACTGTAATAAATTTATTTACATTTTTTTTCTTATTTGTATTTTTTTTTAATACAAAAGATATATATAAATTGATTTTTATATAATAATTAAATTGATTAAATTGTAGTCTTTTATGATTTATATATAATCTTTTTATATCATATGATATTTATGTTGCATTTCATCACATTAAGATTTCTTACTTTTTATTCCCTCTAATTTCATATGTTAAATATAATCGTAATATATAAATTTTTATATATATATATATATATATATATATATATATATATATATATATATATATTAATAAGAATTACAACTGAAATAAAATTTCAACCGAAAACATATCATTAAAATAAAAAAATATTTAAAAATTAATTGTATTAAGTTATTTAAAAAAAAAAATTATTTAAATTTTTTAGATACTAAATAAAACAGACAATTTCAATTTCAGTTATATATTTAAATTAAATAATTAAATTATGAATTCATATTACTCTCTTTTTTTTATCAAATTATATAAAATGTTTTTATTTTTATTGATTCAGTGTGGAAACATATTTGTACAATTATTTATTAAAATTTATATTTATATCTTTTTATAGATTCATGATTTATATTATTTGAATCTAATTAAACGGAATTCATTTATTTTTTTATAAAATCTAAATACTTATAAAAATTTTAATAAAATTCCAACATCTATATTATATCATGCTAAAGATAATCACATTAATCACAATTAATTATTATTACGGGTTTCATTAATTTAACCTGTTTTCACTAACTATTTCAATAAATTATTTTTTTTTTTGAAAATTATATTAGTTCATTAT
The DNA here is from genome assembly GCA_963082975.1 of Labia minor. NCBI lineage: Eukaryota > Metazoa > Arthropoda > Insecta > Dermaptera > Spongiphoridae > Labia > Labia minor. The sequence continues at coordinate 20,591,890 of OY720346.1, read as the reverse complement.
AAGAATTTTATTAAGATAAATCCATAACGTAATTATAGAAATACTTTTATTATTAGTTGCACGATATTTCGATTTTCTTTATTATGCTTAATGAATCAATTAAATGATGCATTCTAATAGCCGAGACAATAAAAATCATTAACCATCATTATGGAGTCTACACCTCGTCCAGAAATTCAACTTAAAACAGTCGCGTACTTAATAGAATTTTTTTTTTTTTATCTATTAAAATTTTACTTGAATGAGTTTTTGGTATTTCAATTAACAAATTTTAAATTGGTGTGTTTAGAATTTTAAATTACATAACTAGGAATGGTTTTTTTTTTCTGTTCATCTTTCTAGATTATTTATTAATATAAGATTTATTATGCAAAGCGTAATGTCTGATTAACATTGAACAGTTGAAGAATTCTTTATTTCTTGAACTTTTAGTTATTAAACGCTTTCCACGTGATTTAGAAACGAAATTAATCATCGAAAACTACTCCGATGTTTTGGCGCCATTCTCCTTTTTTTTTTAATTTTTCCGATTTAACATTTCTTTTTTTAATTTAGATTGATTCAATAAAAAAAAAATAATACATTCTTACTCTAATTACTTATATATAAAAAACTGTTGACAGAGATTGAGAAATTAAATTTTCTAAAGATAAAACGTTATTCAAATCGGTTTTTTTCTGATTACCATTAAGCATTAAGATAATTAATAATCATTTTGTATTCAAATAATTAACCTAATTATATTTAACATATAAATTTAATATATAAACAGATACTTCAAATATAGTATTAGATACGATATATTAAAGGCCTAAATGTCTAAATTTTTATAAAAAAATAAATAGTAAATACAGTTTTTTTTTAATATTAACAAAATTTTAAAATATCATTATATAAATTAACATTTATTGGTAGATTGGCTGTTGAATTCTAATACCATTAATTTTAATGATAATTTGTCAATTAAAAAATATAAAAATTTAATTAATTTAAATTTAAAAATAATAATAATAATACCTGAAAATTTCTTAAATATCCTATAAATTTTTTATTACTTTTTTCATTTTTTTTATAAAAACAAATTTTTATTTTTATTATAATTTTCTTAGTATATTTTAGTAAATATGAATTATTTTATTCAATATCTAAACATTCTAAAGAGACCTTAATAGTGATTGTTAACATTTTTTTCTTTTGTATTACTGATGGAAAATTGTGTTAGTTAATATAATTTTATATAATTTTTTATTATTTTTTTTCTTTTTGATTATCAAACGTGATAGATAAAATTAATGTAATACGTATTTGAATTATAATTCTATAAGATAATATTAAATTATTACTTCGAATTTGTACTCTTACAGCAATTTATTTATTTGTTTTATTTTTTTGACTTATTTATTTGTTTTTTTACTTCCATCATTCTCAAAAACAATAAATTTTAATTTTTATATAAACACAGGTTATTTATTTATCTAAATAAATTATCTTATCAACAATTTGACCAATTTTTATATTTTAAAAAATATATTAATACAACAATTATTTTTAATACGAATTTAAATAATTATTATAAATAGAATTTTTTATTTTCATTTTAAATAATTCATTGATATTAATAATATATTCAATATTTAATCAAATGAATAAAATAATAAGATCAACAAAATTATTGATACATCTAAATTGAGATTTAAGAAAAAGAGGGTAGTTCGAACATTTTAATTAATTTTAAAAATAGTGATTTGTCGGCCCCCTGGCGAAGCGGTTAGGGCGGTGAACTTTTATTACAAAGAGGCGGGACTAAAATCCCACAACCGACATTGATGTTTTTCATAAATTCATTCCTCTCCGCCTTCACCCACCTGACAGTAAATATTCTTTTAGAACTCATAAAAATGTGACTTGTATTGGTGAATGCATCAAAATGTTAAGTCAATCAATCTATTAGTATTATTAATTATCTTTTAGAAATAATTTTTCCACTTATTTATATCTTTAAGTTTGAATTTTTTTGGCATATATAAATTTATATTTAATTTAATGTATCAAATAGAATTCTTTCCAATCTCTTCCTCTTTTTCTCTGACAGTTTGATTGACCTATTAGATATTTATCTATTTTAATTAAATTATAATTTTTTTTTATCTCTGTATACAAAATTCTACATTAAATATAATCCCCAGAATATTTATTTTACTTTTCAATTCATATGCATTTGCAGTAGATTACGTTTTTCCTATCAATCTCACTCATCCACGACTAATAGTTTCAAATTTGAAATATTCCTTCAGGTAATTTTATTTTTAACATTAAATAAATCGGTCGTGTGATCATTGATTCGTGATTAAAAAAGAACAAACAAAAAATAGATGAAAAAAAAGAATGATTAAAAAAATCTAATCTTATACAAATTTATTCAATGAAAAGATATATTTATTGTAATTTAATTAAAAATTCACTAAGCATTTCAATAAATCAATATAAATAAACAAATACATATATTTCTAATTTAATTTTAATATGATATTTAAAAAAAAAAAATAAAGATATAAATAATTCTTATAAAATATTATAAATTTTCACAAGCAATACAAGAATATCTATTTTTGAAATTCTAATTATATTTAATATAAAATCCCTTTAAAATTCAAATATTTTAATTATAAATAATTGTTTTAAATATATATGTATAAATGTTACTTGAAATAAACTTCAAACCCCACCTTTTTAATTTTCCATTTTTTTTTTACTTATTATAATTCTTTATTTAAATAAATAATGGATATAGGATAGGTTTATTTAAGATCATTTCTTAAAAATATATGCATTTCTAAGAATAAATAAACTTTTCTAATAATGGCAATTCTGAAAATAAAAACAAATATTATGTAACGTGTTAGGATGGTTGCGGCTCTTAGGAGCAATTAAAAAGTTTAATTTATATTATATATAAATATATATATATTATATATATAGTTATTTATTTATTTATTTAAAATCAAAATTCTTTAATATATTTTATATTCCTTATATATATTTAGTAAAAACAAAATAATTGAATAAATGAATAATAGTGTTTTAAATATCCTTCCTTCTTTTAATTTATAATTCTTTTCTTATTTCTATTTAATTTATTTTTTATATTTCCCATGGTAAATCCATGAAATAATTCTTTAATGAAATAAATAATTCTCTTATTTCATCTAAAATGTAATTGACGAATTTATTAATTCACTATTGAATAACAAATTACACAAATCTTATTTTTTCCTCTTTCCAAAATTACATTTTTCATTGATTCTTCAGTCATTATAATTTTATAATAGATCGTTTCTTGTCAATAAGTAATGCGACAAAGGATCATTGATTCTAAATTATGCATAAATTTAATAAAAAATGTATTTCTCCTACCTCGCGCTCCTTTCCCCTTCGTGACGTTTCCCGATCGTAAAATTCAAATTGTAACAAAATATTTTTCATTCATTCTTGTATAATTTTATTGCCATAAAATATCATTAACATATTTAATTAATTTTATAGATAATACTTATTAAAAAAATAAAAAATTAACAAATGGGACATACAATTATAAACAAGAGAATATGATGGACATATTTGAGTGTTCAGTTCAAGTTTTAAATATTTTTTTTTTATATAACTTTTTATTTTTACTTTGGCAATTAGTACTACGTAAATTCAGACTCCATTTTTGTCCTCATAGCTTTAAGGCTAATGAATATATTGATTTATATTCTTCGAACATTAAAAGAAAAATACATTTAACTGGAGGAATTATTTATTCGTTTATTTATTTATTCAATTAAATTGCTTTTTGAATATAATTAGAATTCAAAATAAAAAAAAACAACAACAATAAATATATGTATATATTTAAAATTTCAATTTCAGAACCCTTTTTTATTTAATTGAAGAAAAATTGCATTATACCATTAATTTCTTATTATTATGTACATAATATATATAATATAAATTAAAATTTAATAAGACTTTAAGATTAAAAATGAAAATTCTTTTTTATTATTTCTTTTTATAAAATAATAAACAATTGTTATTTTTATGTTTTACAATAAAAAAATCAAGGGTACTTATATCTTTAGTGTTTTTTATTTGAAGAGGGTTGGGATTGGATCCAAATTTATATTCTTGGCCAGTCCGATAAATTTAGAATTTTTCTTTTTATAAATAGATATTATTATAATATAACTTCATCTTAAATTATTAACTTCTAGTTGACTGAACTTCATGTTTACCATATTCTTTAAAAAAAATAATTACCTTGATCTTTCAATGAGGTATTTATGAGCAATAGGTGCTTTATATTTGTTGTGGTTTTTATTTTAATGTTATTTATTCCAAGAAAACTTTGTAATAAGAATTTTACGACGTTTCTCTTTGTCATTAACACAATTAAGCTTATCTTCATATCAAATGTTTTTTATATGGTCATAATTTAATTATTCAAACTAATTTCAAAACCTATAATTTGAAGAAAATATACATACATTCAATTAATAAAATTACTATTACAAAAAGATATAAATATTACGAATATTTTTATTTAAAATTAAAACAAAATCTTATTTTACTCCCCCTCGTCGCCCCCATATGGGTATTAAAACAAAATTACTTTCTTTCAATAACTGTTACAATATAATTTATTATATAGAAATGTTTTCAATAATTTTTCAATATTATATTCAACGGTTAAAATTAACAAATTAAATTTATTAATATACATATATATAGAGAATAGAAATTATAATAATTAATAATAGAAATGTTACAATAAAAAATCTACTTCTACATTCATAAAATAAAATATATACTTATTTAGTATTATATAATTTTACTAATCGAATCTAATAATATTAATTAAATAATTTTATTCATGAACAAAATAAATAATAATTTACATAATATTCATTTTAAATATAAATTTTTTTTTTTTAATATATACCATTTGTAAATAAAAGAAATTTAAAGCTACTTAATATTTTCACTCTCTGCTGACTCATACAACTTCCTTTTCATTTCCATTTCATTTAATACCTATATATACATATATAACTATATATGCTCTTTAATTTTCAACTTTTCAATTACAAGTCATTTAAACTGTATTTATTTTTGCATTATATGTCTTTCTTTCTCCTTTTATATATATATATATGTAAAATATTTATATTTACCTCCACCTACTTATATCACCCTCTAGCGGACATCTAATTACTCATTTATTATTTATCTATTTATATGTGTTATCGACATCTAATTTACTCATTTTATTATTTATCCATTTATATGTATTTTATTTATTTATAACTTGTAAAATAATTTAAAAGAAATAAACTTGAAAATTAATTATTCCTTTTTGGATATAATAAATTCTGTTGTTATTATTTTACAAATTAATTTTCAATTTTAAAATGGAAAAAAAATTTAAATTTTTTTTTAAAATATATTGAAAACAGTACAGAAAAATTTGAACCACTTCATCGATTATTAAAAAAAAATGTAAAATTTGAATGGACAAAAGAATGTGATGAAAGTTTTAATTTAATTAAAGAATATTTATGTTCCTCACCCATTTTAGCAATATATGATACAGACAAAGAAATAATAATTGAAACAGATGCTAGTTTAAAAGGAATTGGTGCAGTATTGAAACAACCACAAATTAATGGTATGTTGCATCCAGTTGCTTATTTTTCTAGGAAACTATCAGAAAAAGAAAAGAAAATGGATATTATTCACCTGGAGTGTAAAGCAATTAAAGAAGCAATAAAATATTGGCAATTTTATGTCATGGGCCGAGAATTTAGAGTTTGTACGGACCATAAACCCTTAGAAAATTTAAGAACAAAGAGCAGAACAGATGAAATATTGGGAGATTTAGTCAATTATCTATCTCAATTTAATTTTAAAATCATTTATAAAAAAGGGAAAGACAATATTTTGGCAGACCTTTTATCAAGACAGCCAATATTAGAATATTTTGAAAACGAAGACGAAATTAAAGTAGTAAATTTAATAGAAATAAAAAAAATAATTGAAGATCAAAAAGAAAATTTTAAAGAAATAGAAAATGATAAAAAAACAGAAAAACGAAATAATATTTTTTTTAAAAATCTAAATAACAGAGCAAGGATATATATTTCAATTGACTTTGGTATAAAATTAATAAAGCTCGTTCATGAATATTATGGTCATATAGGAAATGCTCAATTAAAAAGGAAAATAAGACCCTACTATTATTTTAAAAATATGGATCGATTAATTAATTCATTTTGTGAAAATTGCAAGATTTGTAAAGAAAACAAAACTCGTAAAGGAAGAACAATTGGATTAATGTCGAAATTAGGGCCTCCAAGTAAACCCTATGAAATTATGTCCATTGATACGGTAGGAGGATTCGCCGGGAACAGATCACCGAAAAGATTTATGCACATTTTAGTGGATCACTTTAGCAGATACGCTTGGATCTCCACTTCGACAGGTCAAGACGCTAAAGAATTTATCAAATTAATAGATCCAGTTACAAAAGAAAATGAAATTAAAATGATTTTGACAGACCAATACTCTGGATTTAATTCTGAAGAATTTAAAAACTATTTAAATAAAAAAAATATACAACTTGTATTTACATCAATAGATTGTCCCCAATCTAATGGCCTAAATGAGAGACTAAACCAAACTCTTGTTAATAGAATAAGATGCAAAATAAATAGTGGTGATAATAGAGCATGGTCTAAAATCGCAGAAGATTGTACAAAGGAATACAACAAGACAATTCATAGTTCAACAAAATTTGAACCTGAATATTTACTTTTGGGTATAAAATCAACAATTTCTCCTATCACTTTTGGGGAAGATAATCTGGAACAGGCCAGGAAAGAAGCTTTTAAAAATTCCTTAAAAAGTTTTTACACTAATAAAGAAAGGATAGACAAAACTAGAAAAGAAAAAGAATTTAAAATAGGCGAGATGGTATACATCGAGAATGGGAATAAAATAAACCGTAGGAAAACGGATAAAGTAAGGATGGGCCCATTCAGAATAACAAAAAGAATTTCCACATCCATATACGAGGTTGACTGTGGAAAAAAAAGAAAAAAATTATCAAACTGTTTCCACTGCAGTAAATTGACACCTTTTTCTTCTGAAGAAAAAGCCTAAGGGGGTAAGATGTAAAATATTTATATTTACCTCCACCTACTTATATCACCCTCTAGCGGACATCTAATTACTCATTTATTATTTATCTATTTATATGTGTTATCGACATCTAATTTACTCATTTTATTATTTATCCATTTATATGTATTTTATTTATTTATAACTTGTAAAATAATTTAAAAGAAATAAACTTGAAAATTAATTATTCCTTTTTGGATATAATAAATTCTGTTGTTATATATATATATATTATTGGTTATCTCAAATATTTGTTTATTTTTCAATACTTCATCAATTTTTTTTTTCTAATAACATTTCATAATTCAAATGATCGACTGTTTTTTTTTATTATTTATTTATATTGGTACCTAAAATATATATATCGTGCCATTATATTTGGAATAACAAAAGATATAAAAACGTGAAAAATGATTGAAATTCAATCATACTTTTGGATATAGTAAAATTATTATATTTTTTTCAACGACTATTATTATATAATTTACACACTTTAATTAAATCTAACACCCATTTTTTTTTTTTTTTTAATTTTTAATTTCTTTAAGTATTTATAATCTTTCATATAATCATCATTAGAATATTATTGTATATTGATAATTATTATGGTATATGTATATCTAGAAAAAAATAATTATATAAATGTTAATTAAAACTCACTCCCCGAGGATCTTTTGACACTATCACTTGAAATTCAAAGTGTTTTTCTTCTTCTTCTGGCTTTCTTCCATGCTTTTCTTTGGATTGGATTAGGCTGGGTAGCTTTTAGATACGTTTTTTTTTTCATGTTGCTCATTTCGGCTCAGGCTGCACAGAACCAGAACCGGTTTGGCGTTAATTAGAAATGGCCGTGGTCCTGAGGGCCCCGGGCATACAAGTTCGAGTCCCTTCCCTGAGCCCCGCTCCTCTTCTAGCTACACTTTCATTTTCATTTTCGATATTCTCCGAGCACTTCACTTAGTTTATCACAAAACGGGTGTGAAATCAACCATCCTTTCATTGATATCCCACAGAATGATTCGAAAAATCATCCTGGCCATCCATTTTCCATTAAAGATCCGCTATTTAATTTAATCCAAAGATAAAAAAAAAAGTGTTTGTTTCCGGTTTTTTTTTTTTTTTTTTTTAACTTGAATGTTAATGTACTGATCAGTAAATTAAGTCGCCATCTTCATTGTAATTGATTACAACAAACACGAATTTATTTCAATTGAAAATCATGTCATATAAAATGAAATTGAAATATTCAAAATACCAGACATACAAAAACCAGTTGAAATATTTTTTTTTTTTTTTATTATTAAAATTTTAAGAAAGAAAAAAAAAATATTGGCAATCCAATGTATTTTTTTTTTCTCGTTCTATTTTAATTAATAAAATCTGTTTAGTTGTTATTTTATTCATCATTAAAATTCCAGCCAATATTCATAAATATTTCCATTTTTTAGATTGTTTTTTTTTTTTTTTTTTGTTAGGTTTATAATAATATAATTATTTCATTCAAATTGTGATCGTTCAATTTAATTCTAATTTTTAAATTTCAATTTTATTTGATATGTGTATTCCAATATATATATATATTCTTTAAATATGATTCAATTATTTTTTATTTATTTATAAATAAGTTGTTGTTTATTTCATAACAAAGTGAATTATAATTATAAAATAAACTGAATATATTCCAATTTAAAATTCTCTCTTTTTATATAATGATATATATATACATATATATTAACAATTAGTATATGCATTATTTAATCCTCCAATAGAAATGCATTTTCTCATAAACCTAAATGAATTTACCTATATGGTTTTCAATTAATCGATTTGTTGTTCATATCATTTTTTTTTTCGAATTTTCATTCTAATAATGATTCGCTAATAAATTTCCATAATTAAATTTCTCATATTAATGTAATCACCGTAAGAGTAATGCTAATAAAATTCGACGACGCGCAATTTTGAAGGATGCATTCAATTCACCGTGTAATGTTTTAATTAAATCAATCCGTTTAAGGGAAAATCCCCTCGGCACACAAATTTAAATTCATATTTTTATTTTTTTTTATCTTGATAGAGATCTTTTTATTTAGTTAAGTTTTTTATTGCTGTATTTCGTCTCTATTTAAATATAAATGAATTCTTATAAAATAAAAAAATACACCAATGAATAGAAGTATTCATCCTTAGTAGAATTTTAAATTTTCATACAAATTTTTTTTTTTTTTTTTTATTATCATTATACTTAATTCTTATGGTCCATTATGATTTTCTTTATTTATGTAAATTTAATAATTAAAATTTTCACACTCGCATAATAAATTTTATAAACTGTTTTTATTTCTACTTTTTTTAAATAATATACCTTGTACAAATATATAGGTTTATATATATAACATGCGTAACTGATAAGCTTGTCGAAATTTTTGTTTTATTATTCTTTAACTAATAGTAATAATAATTTTAATAATAATAAGACATTAAAGATATCCAAATAAAACACGCACTTAATTCACACGCATATGAAATTTTCAAATGACGAACGTCGATTACGGGGAACATTTTTTTTTTTTGGAAATGGGTAGGGCATTATTTAATTATATAAATTTATTGAAGTTAAAATACTTTTCCGCTTTTGGCTACCTATTTTATCTGATTTTACGATTTATAAATATGTATATTATATCTATATTTATTTTTATATTAATCTTTTAATGTAATTAATCTATTTTATTTTAGAGATAAAACAAGTTAATGGAGATTAAGAAACATGTGACCGAAAAGCATATCACATCTACCTCACCCCTATCTTTTACCCATCCTGATCACTATATTACTGTTTGGATTCGTTCCAGTTGTGTTGCTTGCACTGGAATTGATTGGAGGATTCTGAGACGTGCAATCCTCGTTCTCTTGTATATGTTCCGGGTGAGAGCGCATATCTGACATCTCAACAATCGATCACCTGTTTTACTCCGCGATTATTCCCCTGGTATTGGCCGACAAACGTTGATTAACTTCAGAAAGTATCAAATAAATTAAGTATTTCATTTCTACGTTACTAATACTTACTACAACAAAGTTATATTTTATTTCAATGGTTTAGATATAAATAACAAAAAATATAAAATTTATAATTACCTAATTAGAAAAGCAATTAAGAAATTTACAATAGATTGACTAAGAATGCTATATCCTGATAAGTTAATAAAAAATTTTACTGGAAATTAGGAGATGATTGAAATTGGATGGATGTGGCTCAGGAGAACGACGGATGAAGTAATTGGGTTGCTAACACAACTAAGAACATTATTATTTTAATATATTGGTAGTACCGGGACCCCGAGCCTCGGCTCGGTACTTAAGTTAAAAAAAATGATTCATTATTATTGGGTTTGGCTGGTAATATTAATACCTGGGACACCGATCTGTCGCTCGACCCTTTAAAAAATATTAATCTACAATTAATTATTTATTACAATTATTAAATGTTGCATCATTGCATCAATCTGATTAAAATGAATTGAACTGGGGTCCTCAATAATACAAACAAACAATTTTAGCTAGCATAATAAGATTAATCCAAGTAATATCGTCTATTTCTATTCGACACTATTTTCAGTTATGAAATGAACAGTCAGTAGAGAGTAAAAAAATTGTAATTGAAGACCGTTGTTTTTAAAAATAATTAAATTATTTTATAGATTATAAAATAAAAATTATTGTATTAACATTAAAAATATTGAAATAAAAAAATAATAGTTTGATTTAATAAACTAAAATATTATAAACATTTTTAATGGGAATTTCTCAGGGAGGTAGGGAGCCCAATTCATTTAACCATCCATGTTGTATAAGGAATCTTAATTTCTTAACACTCCGTTTTTTTAAATTTAAAATAGAGGGAGAGAAAGAGTTTCAATTATATTCGAATAGTCTATATATTCTATATATGAGTATTTTTTTTTCTGAATTTAATACCAAGTTGATTTTCAAAATTTTCTATTCTTTATGCATATGATTGATTACATGTGTTAAAATTTAAACAAATTCAAATATTCTAATTTATAAATTTATATAAAATTTAATATTATTTTTTCGAGACTAATGGCAAATACCGGTGGCCCTAGTCAGAGCAGGAGAAGACTCCTTTTGGTAGCGGCCCAGTCGATGATGTTATATGGATCGGAGATTTGGGCTTTACAACTATATTTTAAGTGAAAAAATGATTTCTTGGTTATATAAAAATTAAAATATGATTCTTTATATCTTTATTATACAGAAAAGTAGGCGTGTTAATATAAAATATATACCTGGGACACCGAACTATCACTCGACCCTTTAACCAATTTATACAATTTATTTTTATATACTTTAAAAATTTTACAATTTTTTAATTATTTATTATAATTGTTAAATGGGATTTCTAAAAATGACCCATTCAAAATTTGTTTCCTAAAATGTTTCAAATTAATTAAAATAAATTGTATAAATGTTCATTTATAAAATCTATATATCTGTGAGTTTGTTTTTCGATTTTTTAAATTTTGATTTTGGATTCGATTAGAGCTTAAAATGTGTAAATGTAAAGTGGTCTTGGTTTTTTTAAAATTCGTTTGGGAACATGGTCAAATCGGCAGTCAAAGTTGAAAATTCCCCATATATTATAACTACTGTAATTAGTATTATTATAATGTAAAATTATAAAGAAAAAATGTTTAGACATTATTATAGACATTTTCATTCTGTAAATTAAATAATTTTATTTCATTTAAATAAATATCTATTTTTAAATATTTTTTTCTCTCTACATTATTTATCTAATTCTGACAATATATTAAGATCATACCGGGACCCCGAGCCTCGGCTCTGTAATTAAGTTAAAAAAAAATAATTAATTATTATTGATAAATATATATCGTAATTTATAATTATAAAATATTATTAAAATATATATTTTTAATTTTATTTCGAAATTAAATAAAAAATTTTAAAAAAAGGCGGGAGTCAAATTTCAATATAAATGTCATTTGTGATGTCATCAATATATAAATTAATAATAAATAATATTAATAAATATTAAATTTAATAAAAGAACAATGAATAAATAAATATAAAATAGTAATTTATTAAAATGTGAACAATAGATAAAAAGAAAAAAAATAACAAATTCATTATTTTCATTTTTAAATAACGATTCACCCGGAGAGTTTCGAACCGACGAAATCCACTCGTTAAAACATCACTTTACCATCTGAACTATATATATTTAGTTAAAAAATTGTCATTTTTTTACTGTCTTAGCAGGCAGATTTGATGTTTTTTATTTTTTTTTTTTTTTTGAGAGAGATTAATAAATATCTATATATATTTTATTGAAAATAAATATTTTTAATTTTATTTCGAAATTAAATAATAAATTTTAAAATATTTTAAATAAAAAAAAAATATTAATACAAATAAAAATGGAGGCCAATTTTGACGTTTTCCATATATAATTTTCAATTAAGAAATTAATAATGAAGCTGTATGTTTCAAGAGATATCATCAATAAAACTTAATTTTTCTTTATAAATACTATATCTAGTGTAAATTTGAAAAAAATCGTTAGAGCGGTTTTTGAGAACCAATATATATAGATAGATAGATATATACAATTTTAGCTAGCATAATAAGATAAGATCACCCGGAGAGTTTCGAACCGACGAAATCCACTCGTTAAAACATCACTTTACCATCTGAACTATATATATTTAGTTAAAAAATTGTCATTTTTTTACTGTCTTAGCAGGCAGATTTGATGTTTTTTATTTTTTTTTTTTTTTTTGAGAGAGATTAATAAATATCTATATATATTTTATTGAAAATAAATATTTTTAATTTTATTTCGAAATTAAATAATAAATTTTAAAATATTTTAAATAAAAAAAAAATATTAATACAAATAAAAATGGAGGCCAATTTTGACGTTTTCCATATATAATTTTCAATTAAGAAATTAATAATGAAGCTGTATGTTTCAAGAGATATCATCAATAAAACTTAATTTTTCTTTATAAATACTATATCTAGTGTAAATTTGAAAAAAATCGTTAGAGCGGTTTTTGAGAACCAATATATATAGATAGATAGATATATACAATTTTAGCTAGCATAATAAGATAAGATATATTGTTACCCAACTATATTATTTAATATTTACATTGAGTTATTATATTTATTATTAATGTATTTTATTAATTTTTAAATTAGTAAATTTTTAGAAATTTGTTTTTTATTTCTCAATCTGCTAATTGATTAAAATCATTTTATAGCCTGTGTTTTAATTTTAAAATACTAAATATTATCAACTATAAATAACATAATATAAATATAATATACAATATATATAATTAGTACCGGGACCCCGAGCCTCGGCTCGGTACTTAAGTTAAAAAAAATAATTCATTATTATTGGGTTTGGCTGGTAATATTAATACTTGAGACACCGAGCTGAAATACAATTCTTTAATTATTTATTACAATTATTAAATGTTGCATCAATGCATCAATCTGAATAAAATGAATGGAACTTGGTGTCCTCAATAATACATAAATACATAAATATGTATTATTAGCTATGTTTCTAAGTGAATGAATATTTTTTTTTATTGGAAGAATGATAAATATATATCGTAATTTATAATTATAAAATATTATTAAAATATATATTTTTAATTTTATTTCGAAATTAAATTAAAAATTTTAAAATATTTTAAATATAAAAAAATATTAATACAATAACCTTTAAAAAAAGGCGGGAGTCAAATTTCAATATGGAAGCCATTTTTGACGTCTACATATATAATTTTAAATTAAGAAATAAATAATTAAGATGTATTTTTCCTGAGATGTGATCAATAAAAATCAATTTTTCTTTATAAATACTATATCTAGTGTGAATTTGAAAAAAATCGTTTGAGCGGTTTTTGAGAACCCATGGCTATATATATATACAATTTTAGCTAGCATAATAAGATAAGATATATAATAAAAATCCCAATAAAAATTGTAATGTATTTTTGAACAAAACTAAGTTTATTAAGTATCTAGGTGTGAGTTTATTAAATATAATATATCTCATTAAAAACTAAAATGATGAAACTAACATTTATTCATTCATATGTATCTTTCAAATCAGTTAAAACTAAATATTTTCCATATTTAAATTAAAAATAAAATTGCTAGATAATTCTATATTGTTCAGGTAGAGATAACGCGAAAATCCGTTTATAGATTCTCACACAGATTATTCTTTGACAAATGACTGAATGAAAAACGTTTCGTGTTATGTTTTGTGGATGTCTTCAGTAGATTGACACCTGTCAGTTGTATATCAAGACACCCCATTTGCAAATTACTCTCTGAATCGAATCCAATGAATTAAATCACTACATGCAACTAAAATTAGAGTTTGTTGTTGTTGTGGTTGTTGTTTGTCATAAATACATCCTGCTTGTTATTTTCTATAAATTTTCCATACAGACGATTGAAATTTATTTTTGGTGTGATGATCCGAAACGGCAGGGATCCATTCAGGTGGCTGTTAGCATGATCACTAATTACATATTCTTGAACTCTCTTTTTCTTTAAACATCACCAAGGCTAAACGACTATTCTTATGCTAATACAATGAAAAGATAAATCTTTTTATTCACCAACTTAGATATCTGATTTAATTTGAAATTTAAATCATTAATTTATATATATATAAAACTTATATACATATATACATTTGAAGCAATTGAATTTATCTATTTTTTGACCTGAATTAGTCAAAACATTGGAATATTTGGGCCAATTAAAGGCGGCCTCTGCTCCAAATGCCATTGAAAAATTAAATTGCTCCACACCAAAGCAAAAATAAAAAAAAAAACAAAAAAACAAAAACTATAAACGTAAGGAATGTTAATGCATCTTTTGCGCAAAAAATATCCTTTGCTTTTCTTTTCTATATATACACTCATATATATAAATATATAATTCTTTTTATTATAATAAAAATCCTTTTAAAATGAAACAATTTCTACGTTCTTTGCATTTAAAAAAGAGTAAAAAATAATTTCGAATGGTTAATAAAAACACACATATATATATATATATATATAATTGTGATGAAACGGGTTTTTATTTGTAAAGTGTTAAAACATAATTTTTTTACAAAAAAAAAAAACAAAATACAAAAAATTTATAGTCAATTTTGAAAGTGGACTTCTTAGAAGGAATAATACTATGAAAAGAATTTGTATTTTCAATTTTTTTTACTCTTATTATTATTATTATATAATAACATATATTAGACAATGGTGAATTTATAAGTAGTTTTTTTTATTTATTTATTAAATTTAACAAATTTACTATTATATATTGTTATACTTTATTATATATTATAATAAATTGAAATTTTTTTTTTAATAAATAACAATTATAATTTTTTTTAAAATAACATTCATAAAAAATTATTTTAAAATATTAATTAATCGATAATTGTTTATAAATTTTAAATTGTACAAGAGTTATGATTTGACAAATCTTTCTTTTTAAAATAATAATAATTTTTGTCTATGACAGATATTATATTCAATTGGGCATAAAGATACGGCGTGTGTTTGAGGGGAGTCGTTCTTTTTCCTTTTCCGACTCATAATGAAGCGTTAAATAAGACCCGGTTCTTAAATTAAAAACATATAAAATTCTAATGCATGTATCTCAGGTTGTCGGCCATTTCACGGCTTGGGTTTAATAGACGTTTGCTAGCCGTCCCTCTTAAACCTGCAGGGCTTTATGACTGAGACGTGGCCCACTTGGAAATCCATCTCCTCTGTCCAGGCATTGAAACCAGCAGCCCGATTGACACAGCCACATCCTCATATAGGCCCTTGCATAAACAATCAACTGATTCAATAAAGACATTGTATTCTCCAGATTGTCCTTATTATTAAACACTAATAATAATCGCTATTCAAATATAATATACTAATTAAATTACCTATAAATTATATAAATTATTATAATTTTTAAATTATGACCATTACATTTCTAAATTTATTTCTATTAGATATATTTTATCTTTTTTTCTATCTTTCTCTATCAAATAAATATATTTATTTTTTATATATTTAATAATTCGATTTTTTAGTAATTAATATTTAATACAATTTATATAATTAATATATATTTGGGAGGTATGCTTGATGCTGCCACAACTTCCTTGCAGAAAGATTGATAAATTGTTACATGATTTTTTTAATTATTACTTAATTAATTTAATTAATTAAAGCAATATAATTTTTTAGAGTTCTATTTAATTTTTTGTATCTAAACTTTTTTTATTCTATTTCGTTCCTTTCTAATCTCGTTCATGTAAATTGTTTTTTAAAATTATCTGACTATCAATTGATTTCATAAATCCATAAATTAATAAGTAATAATCGATTTTTATATAAAGTGCAGTGAAACGTGCAACAGTTTATAGCAATGCGCCTGAGATTTATGTAACCTTATTTACTATACAATGAAGATGATTGTATCCATTTCAAACGTTCCGTGATAAATCGTTCCACATCAATGGTCTAATAATATTTGATAATTAATAAAGCAGTAAATTAAAAAACAAATGAAACTGACTTAAATGTTACTATCTTTTATGTATATTATAGGATTTTTTTAAATAATGTATTTGTATTCAAAATACTATCTAGTGTTTTTATTAAAATTAAAAATAAATTATTATAAAATATAAAAAAAAAAAATTCTCATTTTTTTTCTCTTTTAGACTGTTTTTTTATAATTTTTTTTTTAATTCAATATTTTGGTCGTCAACGAGAGAGAAAGGAGAGAAAACAAAGGACAGAGCGCAAAGGCTCCCTTGAAGGTCACATCAGATCGGAATATTTGATTAATCCCGACGAATACATTCATTCCTTCTTGGAATCATTTCGAAAACGCCGATCTTCCCAAAACTAGTTCTTCGTTTTAGGGGAACATAAATACAAGCGACGACCGATTCGCCTTATAATTTTCCCTTATAAAAAATTCCTGGAAACATCCATCATAAAATGTAATGGCGATAGAAGAACTGAGATCTGATGAATGACTATATTAACACGGAGCCTTTTCCGATAAAAAAGCCCCCCCCCCCACTCTCACTCCCTTACCATCTCTAGTTTCCCATTTTCATATTCTGGGTATGTTTAATGAACAATTAGAATGACACTCGCACTGCTAATGATTTTTTGATTATATTTTTTTACTTATTTATTTATTTATTTATTTTTAAATATTTATACAAAACAAAACAAAAAAAAAAATTGCAAATTCAATTTCCTAATCAGCGATAAAAATGGTGGGAAGGGTAGTGAGCTACATTGAAGGGTTCTATCCTATCTAAATATACTATATTGCCTTTACTAATTGATATACCTGCGTTCTCAATTAAATTGATAGCTTTTGATAACACGGACATGGAAATAAATTATCATTTATTTTTCCGCTGTCAATTTAATCCATCCCCCTTTATATATATATAAACAAATAGCGAGAGAGGGATTATGGAAGAATAGGATTTGATATTCATAGTTTAGCACTAGATATTATAAATTAAAGCTTTTTAATTATTTTTTTTATATTTTGAAATTTTTGCACTTAACGAAGTAGTATCTGCTGATCTATATAATAATATTACAACTCATATATATATATATATTACATATATTAATATCAGTATATATCACTCTCCTATTTCCAATCTTAATTGCTTTGAATCGGTGGTTGTTCTTTTCCTCAACGCTCTTTAAATAAATTTTTTAATTAATTTTTGGATATAATTTACTAAAAGTTTATACACTGAAATTAACAATAATAATCTTACAATATATATATATATATATTAAGTTTATTTTAATAAATTAAATATGAATATTTTTAGATATAAGATTGATTATTTCTTTCTATGATATAGTTTATTTATATATATATATATAAGGACGTAAATATATATGTATATATGTATTAATATTATGCTTCTTTTCCGTTCCAACAAAAACAACTCTTCATTTCCTCTAAACTACTTTTACTTCATTCATCAAACCATCGCCTGTCTCTCTCTGTCTTCCTCTCAGGCCATTCATACTGGATCGCAGGACCTGAAATTTCATTTCCCTTTCGCTTTATTTTAAAGGATTAATTAATAGATTGAAATCCATAGCAGAAAATATAATTTTAAGAAATTAATGTTAATTTTTTTATTAATAATTTAATAGTTATTATTAAATAGGTATAATTTCAAGAAAAAACAAATATTTTATACTAAAATTAATTATAAATTAAAATAAGTTCTTTTTACCGACCGACGATAGTAAGGGAGGTATTGTTTTCACACCAAATTTCACATGTGGAGATTTTTACATATCTCCACGAATCATGCATTTTCTAAACAGAAAAAAGTATTTTTAGCACGATGTCTGTCCGTCCGTCTGTCCGTCTGTCCGTCTGTCCGTCTGTCCGTCCGTATAGATGTGTACAGCCTGAACGGCTCAACCGATTTTGATGAAATTTGGTATATTTACTTAATGCATCAGTGGGATGAATTGATCAACTTTTGGTGCAAATCCGTGAACCGGAAGTGGTAGTATTAGCGATCGACGAATGGAAGGGAAGGGTTATTTTCACACTAAATTTCACATGAGGAGATTTTTTTATATATCACCACGAATCATGCACTTTGTATTGGTTTTATCCTCGGGAAAATCATATTTATTAGTTTTTTCTTGATTTAAAATTATATTACTTCATCCAGCCATTCATGACGTCACAGCCTGGTCTTACATATAAATATATACATATATTATAAATAAAATAAAATTAAAAATATTTATGTTATATGCCTATATGTTTTTTATTACATTAATAGATATATTAAAATTATTTGAAATTGTTTCTGTAGCTGGAAATTAATTTACTTCAAACCGTCGGTCGGTTCGGACCTGGCCACAGGTCAACTTATTTACTATCTCGCCATAAATAGTATTGCGATCACGAAAATTTTCGATGTTGAGATTTTGATGTTTTTATACGTTTTGAAGGTTCCTGAATCATTTTCACTAAGGTTGAGAAAAATGTCTGTGTGTGTGTGTGTGTGTATGTAGACAAGATTACACAAAAACGGTTTGAGCTAGAATGATGAAATTTGGTACATGGGCATTATTCAAAATTCATAGTTTTCTATCAACTTTTGAGAAATGTAGCTCAACGGGAAGAGGGTCATTACCTACAAAGTTTTGATTTTTTCACATGATTAATAATTGTTTAAAACTGCTATATATAGAATTTTAGCTTGATTGAATCGCTGGAAGTACCAGAATTAATTTTTTAACACTGCAAATCTCACGCGCCAACACGTGCCATGGTGCCTTCAACAAAGAGCCAAACATACGCTGGTTTAATAAATATTATTTATTAATTTTAATTTATAATTTATAATTAATTAAATTTAATTAAATATAATATATTGTTATTTAATCCAATTCAAATTGCGAGATAGTCGAGTGGAGACACTCCAGCTAATTTTATTTACATATGTTCTTTCTTTCATTATTTCTATCTTTAGATTCATTTCAAATAAATTTGTAAATATCTAATAAATATTGATTATTATTGATTACTTTTCGAATAATATTTTACCGTTAATTTTTATATATTGAAAATTGTTGCTCAAATTAATACTCATGTTGTCTAAGATCTATTACGTGACTATCCTCACTTTTGTTTACATCCATTGTATGCCAACACCGTGACAAAATTACCAATGGTTAGGAGAAGCTTATTCATACAACTACCACTACCACTATTACTCATTGACTGTCACTTTGATAAATGATATTGACCTCCTGATTCATATAACGTTGTAATACAATTTTTTTAAATTTTCATTAGCATATTTATATTTAAATCATTTTACTATATTTCCAGGGTTTTGATTAAATCAATTCCATGCTGTTGTGTGAGTTATGTTTTAAATTATATTTTTATAGAATGAGAAACTGAATATGTATATATTTACAATATTCCAATTATATATATATATATATATTTGATAATTGAATTTTATGATATTTTATTAATGCTTATAATTTTTAATCAAATTAATTTTTACATTATATTTTGAAACTAAAATTAACCAAAACTTTTATGTTTTAAACTTTTCTTGTTTTTTGATATATCGATTTTAATCAATTTTATAATTTAGTTGGCCTATTAAAAATAACTAAATTACCATAGAATAGTAATCAACACTTTAATACAAAATATTTTTTTTTTATATATATTAAAATTAAATAGCTATAAAACATTTAGTAATCGTTTGATTTTTATCTATGGTATATTTATATTTATCTTTAGCTTTTGTAATATAATCCATCTTAAACATTATTTTAAATTAAAATTTATATTTTCCTTCCTGTTTTTGCCCTCATAGGTATAGAAATTCAATTCTAATGCCAATGTGTACTAAAAGGAGCCCACATTTTTGTTCATACAGTTTTTTACTATCATATATATTGCTTAATTACAAATGTAAATGAAAGAAAAAAAAAATAATTTCCGTTTTGTGACTATCTACATCTTTAATTTGTTTACAGGCATCAACTGTTAATGCCACCTTAAAGAGACTTACTGAAAATAACACCTAACCTTGTAGTACTTCTTTTTTTTTTCTCTTAATATTAATTTTGAATAGTTTATTTTTAGGTAATTGATTTCAAAACTTGCTCATTAAAATCCAGTTGTTTAAAGAAACCTGATTCTTTTTTTTTTCACTCTTCTACTTATTTAATCAATTAGGTTAATTTTCAAGTAAAAATGCGATTTATTACCTATATATATATCGAGTTAATCTTTTTGAAATTATTTTTTTTTTTTATTATTTTTCAGATTCCTTAATCTTAATATTATATCAACAGTAGCCTTTTATATTTTATACATATTTCTTTTATCAGCCACTTTATCTGTTATAAATCGATGAACAAAAAGATAGGAAATCAAATAGAATTAATCCTATGTCAATATTTCTACAGTAAAAATCAACCTTTTTATAAAATGGACTTTATTCTGATTAGGAGTATAATTTATAAACATATTTATTATAATTTTTACTATCATTTGATAAAAGATAAATAAGTATTTTTGTGTTATATATAATATAGTATAATATACATACACGAAATAATTAATCTGATAAATACAATAAAAATTAATAAGTTAAATAACCTTAATATTGAAGGATACTTAAAATTATTGATTTTTTATTAATTACATTTTTTTTTACCTTTTGTACAATTTTATAATACAATTTTATTAAGAAAAAGGTGAAATTACAAAGAATGCAAGTTTAATTTTTATTCTTCATCGAGTTACAAAATAAAATAGTGAAAAATTTTGAGATAATTATTTCTTTCTATCTAATATAAATATAAATTCTCAAAATTGAATATTATATTTTTTCTAGATATAAATTAATAGAAATATAATTAATAATTAATGATATAATACTAATTTTATATTTTTGATTTTCTTTATTGATCATCTTCCCAAAACTTTGATTTTTACTATCTCGTAAGAGGTAATATTGCGATCACGAAAATTTTCGATGTTGAGATTTTGATGTTTTTATACGTTTTGAAGGTTCCTGAATCATTTTCAATAAGGTTGAGAAAAATGTGTGTGTGTGTGTGTGTATGTATGTAACCAAGATTACGCAAAAACGGTTTGAGCTAGAATGATGAAATTTGGTATATGAGCATTATTCAAAATTCGTAGTTTTCTATCAACTTTTGAGAAATTAGCTCAACCGGAAGAGGGTCATTACTTACAACGTTTTGATTTTTTTTCCTCTAAAGTGACCGTAAAAATAAAGATATATGTTTGATAATTTTTCACATGATTAATAATTGTATAAAACTGCTATATATAGAATTTCAGCTTGATTGAATTGCTGAAAGTACCAGAATTAATTTTTTAATACTGCAAATCTCACGCGCCAACACGTGCCATGGTGCCATCAATAAAAAGCCAAACATGCGCTGGTTTAATATTTATTATTTATAATTTATAATTAATTAAATTTAATTTAAATATAATATATTATGTTATTTAATCCAATTCAAATTGCGAGATAGTCGAGTGGAGACACTCCTGCTAATTTATTAATTACTTTATTTTACCTTTTGCACAATGCTATAATATTATTATTATTATTATTATTAAGAAAAAGGTGAAATTACAAAGAACGCAAGTATAATTTTTATTCTTCATCGAGTTACAAAATAAATTAGTGAAAAATTTTGAGATAATTATTTCTTTCTATCTAATATAAATATAAATTCCCAAAATTGAATATTATATTTTTTCTAGATATAAATTAATAGAAATATAATTAATAATTAATGATATATTACTAATTTTATATTTTTGATTTTTTTTATTGATCGATCTTCCCAAAAATTTGATTTTTTTTTAAATATTCATGAATTACACTAATTTTTTATTTACTTTTAAAAAGTAATTTCTATTTCTATTTATTAATTTTAAAGAATAACAATAAAAAAAAATAATACTAATTTTATGTTTTTATAAATTATAATAATAATTAATAATAATTTATTGATTAAACAAGTATTTTAATTTAAAAAAAAAAAAAAAATAATAATTCCAAAGTTTAAAATGAAACAATACTAATTTTTATTATTTTATTATTATTTTTTTTCTATTTAATCTGAAATAAATTGATCGGAAGATAGTGTACCGATTTTTTTCCCCTCTATTAATTTTTTTAATGATTAAATATATATTCATGTGTTGATGTTTTTTTCCCTCTCTTTCTCCGATCTGCTTTGATGTTGCCCTTTGATGTACTTTCCTGATTTGATTTCTTTTCTTCTAGGTAGGTAGCCTCGCGTGCATCCATCAACCTATTAAATTAAATGCTTGCTACATGCGCGTACTCATTCAAAGTATATATGGGCATAATCTATAGCCATAGAAAGAAAATCCTGTCCGGGAATTAATAACATCATCGTTTTTTTTCGCTCTCTTTCTCTCTCTCTCCATTTCCAAGGGGGAAGTTTTAAATTTTTTTCTCTAGTATAATTAGTCAATGTTTTTCCACGATATTATCAAACAACATAGACATCTCCGAGTGGAACGCCTTGAACTTAGACACACTCACACAAGAGAAATGTTCTTTTTTTTTTTTGTTTTTTTTTGAATCTTTTATAAAATTGTAACAACTTGATTAGCATTTGAATCTAAAATTTGTCCTCCTCCTCCTCCCCTCTCTTTGTTGACTCCCTTATTTCTTTGCTTCGTTTACATTTATAATTAATTGAAGGGAATGAATAATTTGAAAAATGTAAATACGTGAAAGTCCAAATCAAGCAGGGTTGGAGGAGCAGATGTAAGAGGGGGAAAGAAGAAAGGGCATAAGAGACTAACGAGTTGCGCTATTTATTATATTGCCTTTAGTCCGTCCTCCAAACACTTACATAATAATCTCCAGACGACGTGCTGAAAAAGTATTTAATTAAAAAATATATTTATCTATATAGATTTGAAACAGTAGATAGTTAGAATAAAAAAAAAACTTGGATAATTAGTAAAAGAAAAAATAAATAAATAAGAAGTATAGATACAAATAGGGAATTTTAATAGTTGTCTAGGTTCGGCCAATGCATGGTTATTTATACGTAATGATTCGTCTCACCTTCCCGAACCGGTGCGCTGTTACCTGTTAATAGCAATATGATTGATTTGATTCCAACGACATATCTCTTAATAACGTTTCAAGATAGTAGAACGCAAATAATGCTATAATTAAACACACGCAAAAGTACCAATACAATTCTCTTTAAAGACTCAGCAAAAATTTAAAAAACAACAACAACAACAAAGGATTTAACTAAATAATTAATAGGTGCAAAATATTTTTTAATCTTTCTAAAAACTATGATAATTATTATTAAATTTTACAAACAAGAGACGGATTATAGGAAGATTAATTGTTATTCAAGTACTTTTCATATTTTTTCTTTTAAATATGACAATTTTGGCTGTGAACCAACATGTAAGTTGCTCAGGTGAAATACTGTCCGCTAATTAATTTTTGCACTTGTCAACTTAATAATTATTTAGTAAATACTTAAATTACTGAAATATTACAATAATCCATATAAGTAAGAAATAATTATTTTTCACTATTAACACACTATGAGCGGGGCGGGTATTTGTACCCGTTGCGGGGACTGCCACTTATAAGCGGGGCGGGTATTTATACCCGTTGCCACTTATATGAGGGATATATATTAGTTATCGTTAAAAATAAGTAATTTTAAGTGACAAAAGGGAAAATATATATTATATAAGTGGCAACGGGTATAAATACAATATAATATTTTTTAGATTTTATTTTCCTTTATTTCTTTAAAAATATTTTTACTAAATTTTTTTTTCTAATTATTATACTCTTTAATCCGTCATAATTAATTAAAATTAAGGATTAATATTAAAATATGTATTCTGAAAGTTATACAATTGCTATTAAATAAAATAATTTATTGCATATGTAATCAAGATGCATAATATAAAATTTAGCATGTTCTATTTTAATTACAAAACAACCAATTAACATTGAAACCAAGTATTTATAAATGTAGTATAAATATTAAAAAAAACATTTTTTTCTCTTTTATAACTCATACCATATAAATATATATATATATTTGTATATATTAATATATTATACAATATTTTATAATTAATATATATGCTATAGAGACGAAGTTGGTAAATGGTACATACACATATATATATATATATATATATACCTCCATTTGTTTTATTACAATTATTTTTACAAAAATATACATTTTAATATTATGCTTCCATGACTTATCTCTCTCATTTCTCTCTTTTTTCTTAACCAATAAAACAATTTTTTAAGGTGAATCAACTTTATATTATAATTTATATATATAGGTATACATTCGGTTTAATTAAAAATTATTTTAAGAAAATAGAAAATTTCGCTAGTGTTATTTTGAGGTTGGGTTAGGTCAGTGTTCAATTGTTAACCTATTGACGTGACGATCCCATTGGTGTTCAAGTCATTAGGCTAATGATTAGGCAGGCGTGGCTGTGTCACGGCGCGTTGCGTGACACGAATCACGCAACACGCTTCACAACGTCTCTCTACACCTCCCGTTCATTCTCTTCAAATCTATCAAAATCTTACAACTCGATTTTTTTTTTTATTAAATATATAAATTATTTTTAACAAACATTCGAACAATTATACTCTCAATAGGTCAGTAAGGTTTTATTTTGTTTTGGTTTTTTTTATTTTATTTATTTATTCATTAAATTCAACAATTTTTTTTTATCTAACAATAAGTCTAATGAATATTTATGTTTTTATTAAACATAACATTAAATATATCTATGAATAAATATTAATATAATATTTACGTAAAAAAACCTCTTGGAATAATTAAAAATCATTTTTAATGAAATAATTAACTAATTTGTTTTCTTTTGATTAATAATTAAAATATTGATGATTTTTTTTTTATTTTTTAGTGATTATTTTATTTGATTTGTAATGTTAGTTAAAATTCTGTTTCCTAATTTTATATTTGGTTAGAGTTTGCGGTGAAGGGGTAGAGGTGGAAGGAGAGACTTCTTAAAACACATTTTCCCCTCTTAAATAAATAACCCTTGACTTCAAATTCAATTAACAATTAATTTTAAATAATCATTTTATTTTATTTTTTTTTTCTTATTAAATTTAGTTTATATTAAATATAAAACATTTTATATGTGCCTAGTGTAACTAAGTAAGTATATATTAATAAAATTTATTTTATGTCATTCAATCATTTAATAACTCTTTTCCCTTAATTATATTTTATTTTATTTATTTTTGTTTTGTTTTTTAAGATCTTAATTTTATCTGTTATAGTAGATTATATTATAATTCATAATATAAATGTTACTATTTATTAATTACTATGAAATTACTGATTCAATTGAAGTAGAATCATAAATCTTTCTTCATAAATCTCATCACCATTTAAAAATTACTAAAAAAAAAACATAATTATTTTTCAATTTTTATACATCTTTTTGTACCTTTGACTAATTACTTACTTTTTTATTTCGTATTTGATTTAATCAAATACTTCTGCTTTCTCTGAGAAACGTATTGATTTTTATTTTATTTTTTTTTTCCTTTTTTTTTTGGATTTTTGATGAAAATTATTATCAAATCTTTTCTGTGAAGTCTGTAAACATAACTATAATTATTTAATAGCAATATTTGAATAATAAACAATTTTAAGAATATTATATTTAGAAAAATTATTAATTATCTATTTATTATAATTTGGAGAGGGAGTTGACGATTTTTTGTAAAATAATTATACATTGTTATTAAGCAATTATTTATTTATTTAAATTAAAAATCAGTTATCTATTTTTTCTAGATAATTTAATTATTAGACCACTTTTGTTTATTCTTTATATATATATATTAATTATTATTTCTTTATAAGAATAATTTCAAACTAACATTCATATTTTTTTCTAGAATTTTATTTATGATATCTATTATATACTTTCAAAAGATACTAGTTACATTTTCAATGGATCTAGATCCATAATCAAGTATTGATGAAGAATTTAATTACCTATTATGAATCGAATGATTACAGCTGTCAAAATTCCTTTATTTCAATTCTCTCTTATATAATATTCTCTTGCTACTAATTAGAAGTGTTGCTCCCTTAAAATACAAACAACAACCGAAGATCGTTATTAACAATCAAGCCTTGGGATCTGAGACGAATAAGAAAGCCTTCTGATAATCATCTTTTTTCCCATGAAATATTGAACAGAATAAAAAAAATAAAAGAAAAACACTTGCAAATGAATTTTTATACATTCACTCTCCTTCTCTTTTTTATTCTGTTTATTCTGTAAACCTGAAATAATTTTTAGTATTACTCTCTATCTCTGCCATATGTGACGGAGTGGTGTCTATCCAGGGTGAATGAAGTAGGGGGGAGGTGCTCGTTATCCGAACTGAGTTATGGCACGAGGCCACTCGAATCCCGGCTAAAACACAGATAATTATGTGTAATACTGTTAGCCTGCTAAGCAATTATCAAGCCCGAGTTAATGGGCTTCGCTCCCGAGCAGACATCAGAATTGTTTGCGTCCAGGCAGCAAACGGGGGGTGCGGGGGCTCTGCTTAAAAAAATGGGTGTAAATCGTAGAAACTTAATTACATACTGGTCTTTAAACTTAATCGTCCCTGGGTTTTAGATGCTATCTCTCTCTCTCTCTCTCTCTTTTATTTTTTTCTCTCTTCCTTTCGTGTCCTCAAATTTTAGTTGAGTCCAACCTCCTGAAAACAACCATCAACATTCTTTAACGGCCTTGTCCGATATTATTAAATAATTATTTGTTCTATTTCTCACCCCCATTGACCAATATCTATTTATTCATCCATATATCTAACTAACAAAATATATTTATACAATACATCATTTTAGTTAATATCAAAGAAACATTGATTTTTAATTAAAAATACGAAAAATTGTTAATAAAAACAATAAGAATAAAAATAATAAATCATGGAATAGACACCACATTTGATTATCGTTTTATTTCTCTGATGCGCGTTAAAGTCTCCGCTAGATGAGATCCATCTGCAATTTGTCATCATTGACATGTGAGGAAGTTTCGTTGTCTGTTTCTCCTTGGGCTGACAGCCAACCGTAAAAAATCTGTCTTTCACCTCTTCACCCTCACTCCTACATTTAAAAAATCTTTCACACTCACTATTATATAAGCTTTCAATTCATTAATTACCATTTTCTTTTGCCAATGTCCATACCATCTATATATATGT
This sequence comes from Labia minor, assembly GCA_963082975.1. Taxonomy (NCBI): domain Eukaryota; kingdom Metazoa; phylum Arthropoda; class Insecta; order Dermaptera; family Spongiphoridae; genus Labia; species Labia minor. The sequence continues at coordinate 20,563,671 of OY720346.1, read as the reverse complement.
TCATATACATAATATATAAATATAACTTTTTCTAAAAATCATAATATTTAATTTAAAAATGAAATGAATAGTTTAATATTATTTGTGATAATAATTAGTTTAACATTTCTAATAAATTGACAAAATACAGAATAATTATTTCTTAAATACTCTAAACTAATACTAAATAAGCAATATCCGGCATAAACGTCCTAGTGAAAAATGAAATTGTCTATTTTTATAGTTATTTAATAATGCGATCATTTTCAAAAATCATTTTATATTGATTTGGTCAACGACTTTAGGCATTCCCAGTTGGTATACATATCATCTATTAAAACATAAGAGTCCTTTCAACTATTTCTATTGTAAACCTCTGGACATAAGAGGTGACGTGTATTGTTTATCAGAAACAAAAGCAATTAAATTTGTCTACTGTTATAACAAGAAACTAAACAATAATTCATTATTTCAATTTATTTGTTCACTTTTAAATAAATATATTCATTTTAATTTACAATTAGATTTACCTAAATAAAATACATTATATTCTTTTTTTATAAACATATATTATTTTTATATAATATATTATTTAATATGAAAATGTTAAAAAATGAATTCAAATGTATATAATTCAAATATACATTCAATTTTTTTTAATTATTAATATTGAATAATGTATAAATATAAAATAAATTTAACACAAATTTTAACATTTTTGGAAATTTTTAACTTTTATTTTGTGTCTATATTATTATATTTTCTATAATTTATTTATAATTTTTAATATAATTATAATATATAATAGTAGACTAATTAGTTGATTATAATAAATAAGTTTTATCAAGATCATTCTACAATGTATTTATTTTTTTATATAATTTTTTTAAATAGTAATTTTTCATATATTAAATGTTAACACCAAGCGTTACAATTTTTTTTTTTATAAATTTATCATTATCTTTATAAAATGAATAAATGTATTGTTAATTATTTGAAAAATTAATGCTTATTTCATTCACCTCATATGATTTTATTTATTAATATCGCTTTTAAATTTTTTTTTTATTTTTTACTTTTTTTTTTTATTTTGTTTAATTAATCTATCTAATAGGATAATCAAATAATGTGTTCTATATGTGATAGGCTTATCTGGTTTGAACATCAACAGCATCCGGAAAAAAATAAAAGGCGTTTTTCATAAAAAAAAAAAAGAATAAATGGAGACAAAAGCATCGTTTGTTAGTGAATATGCATTCACACACCTTGCCTATTTAGATTTCGTTTTTTTTTTCTTTATTATTTTTTTTTTAATGTTACGATTCGCTAGTACTCCTTTAACAATCTTTGTTTCGTTTTTCTTTATTTCCGGCCTAATCTCTTAGCAATTCTAGGACAGATCTTCTTCTTATGATCTATTAGCGAATGATCTATATATGGTGTGGAATTGAATTTTATTCGAATTTTTTCACTTATAATCCAAGGTTAATTGAACTTTTTTCTCACTTCTTGTTCTTCCTCATTTCTTTGAAATTTTTCTCTTTTTTTTATTCTTACCGCCCTTGTCGCGATCGTCTTCTTGTTCTGTGTATGTCGTGGCCGACGTAATTCATTTTTATTACCTCCTTGACGCTCATGAGTCAAAATTAATTAAATATAATTGTATTTTTCAAAGGAGAAGTGAGTATCGCATATGATGCATCTATGATAATCCTCTCTATTTACATTGGCATGTCTCCATCATCATCATCATCATCATCATAATCATCATCATCAGAGCAGCAGCAGTACAGCTTCCCGATCAACGTGGCTCGTAGCCTCCCCCTTCCCACACCTTCCTTCTTTTCTATTCATTAATTAAAATCGTGGATGAGTTCACATTATGCAATTAGTGAGACGAGAAGCGATTCACTTCTCTTTCTTTTTTTTCTAATAGAAGTCCCTTCGACGTTGTCGTCTGTTTTTTTTTTTCATTGATTTTTTATTTTTATTTTTATTTTTATTTTGAACCGATGCATTTCGATCATGCGATGACGATCCATGATAACAACCCACTCAAAAGAATGCGTCGGAACAAAAAAAAAAAAAAACTAAAAAAAAACAACCTCCTCACTCACTATCGGTTGAGTCTCATCAGTGAGAGGGAAGAATGAACAAGAGAGAGAGAGAGAGAGAGAGAGGGAGAGAGAAATAATTTAAAAAAAGTCACCTACAAGAAATCATCTTAAATGCTCAATAAATAAACAAACCAATAAATAAATAAACATTTTTAAAATAATTATAATATATTTTATATCCAATATATCAATTGGTGAAATTGAATAAAGTTTAATATATTACTTATTTTTGGAATTTGAAATTTAGCTTAATTTAATTAATTTATTAAAATTTATAAAGTGTTTTTGATAGAATGCCCCCATTAGAAAGATCAATCAATTGAAGAAAAATTGTTATTAACTTGCAAACTTAAATTGAAAATAGTTTATTATGAATTTTCTTACCACAATCTAATTAAAAATATTATAAGATAGTTATCTTGGATGAACCTTGGGTTCTTTCATTAGTAATAATACTCCAGTCATCGCCAGAAACTTACGCAACCTTATCATTTTTCTTTTATGGATTATTACTTAAACTAAAACAAGAGTAATATTATTATTTATTTTTACAATTGTAAGGTATATTTTATATACATATACCCCTATTATATTGATCATTTTATTATTCAAAATTATTTCTATGTATATTTACTTATTTTAATTAATATTATTCATAATAATATTTAATCAAACAACTGACAAGGTCGAGTGATTGTATTGTTTCTTATAGGTATTATTGTTTAGTTTATAGAGTATCATAATAATCAATTAAATTGATAATGAAAAAATAACTGCAGAAATACAAATTTTAAATCTATTTTGATTATAGCAGAGTTTTTTCTTAATTATTTTTTTTTATTACTTATTCTAATGAATATTTAAAGTTTGAAAATTTAGAAGAATTAATTATTAATTTTTTATTAAAATTTTATTATTTTATTATTAAGTATATTATATATATAGTTTATTTATTTATATATTATTTTTGTTTGTTTTAGGTGGGTGTCTTTTGCTTTCGATTACTAATTTTTTATGGAAATCATTAATTGGTGAGCCAATTTCCTTTTCAATTATGTTAATTTATAAATAATTAGATTTAAACAAAAGAAATAATTATGTTATTAAGGATTTGAACCATATTTCAATTTTTTTATTTATTTATTTAAAATAAAACATTTTACTTATAATTAGCTTGCATATTCTTAAATTACTGGTAAAGCCAAAATAAGATATTGAAAATATCAATAGAACTACACCACAATGAGTAGCAAGGACACTACAAAAAATTCTTCAATCGGGTGACTACTATAAGGAGCCTGCGAAGGAAGGTTCCAAAGATTGTCAGGTTCTTGCTTAATCCTTTCGTCGTTGCAAAACCTAGTTGATATAAGGGTGCCTTGTGATAAAACAGAATAAGGTATAATAATAAAAATGAAAAAAGCAAAATTAAAAAAAAAAACGTTATAAATGTAATATTTCATTTAAATGAATAAATTATGTTACAAGTTGTTAAATAAATATTTTAGCAATTATTGAATATAATATAATATTATATAATAGGATGTTACAAGTTTTTTAATTTTGGAATTCAATGCTCTGTCTAGGACATACAATTCACATTATAAATAAAGAAAAACATTTAATTAATATAATTTGTGATTTAAAATCAAATGGAGTTAATTAAACAGAAATAAAACTAATGGATTAATATACTTATTAGTTTTAATATTAAATACTTTGATTGAACTTATTAAATTGTTCAATTCAAATCTGTTCTTACCAGATATATTTATTGCAATATCCTAGGTAGAATAATAAAGAATATAATTCGATTTATAAAGAAAAATGATTAATTAAAATTATCTTTTTAATTAGTGGAAACCAAATAATCCTTTTAATAACGTTATTAGTTGAAAATAATACAATGTAGAATTATAATTAATAATTTTAAATAATACTAATAAATTAATATAATTATTAGTGTTAAAATTAAACAATTTGATTGAACTTATAAAGTGTTCAAAGCAAATATTTCCTTGCAGGATATCTTTGTTTTAATATCCCAAAAAGGAATAATTAAAAAATATAATTACCAATATAAAATTCAGCTTATACTGATAATTGAATTAACATAAAATGTTAAGTAATGCAAAAGATTGCAGAGATAAAAATTTCTCTCAATCAGAATTATAAATAAAGAGAAAATAGTTTTTTGGATAACACAAAAAGAAAAATTCATTCAGTATTGGGTTTCCTTTACATAATCAAATATAAATAGTGGGATTCATTTAAAAAATTCAATTCTTATTCCCAACCGAATCGTCCATGGGATTGGACAAAAAAAAGTGCTAATTAGATGCCCCGCACAAAAGTGAAATTTAAAGAGTCTCAAAATTAACTTTTTGAGCCTATAGGTCTTTTAAATCCGACGGTTGATTCAAGAATAAAAAATTATATTATTAAGAGAATTTTTATTAAAAGACCACATTATTTGTATAAAATTATTTATTAAATTAAAATAATTGTACAATTGTGGTCTTTTAATAAAAATTCTCTTAATAATTATCAAAATAACCACAAAAGCTTTAATAAATACAAAAAATTATATTATTTCCAATAACAACAAATTTAATTTTATTAGAAAGTTAAAAAAAGTAAAAAGAATACTTAAAGCATCAGGCTTTAACAATCACATAATTAAAATAAAAATTTAAAGAATGTATAAAATCCATCTTTTATATATTTTACTAATTTAATTAATTAATTATTAATATTTAGTGATTTGGTAGCTAAAAATCTACATTTTTTTTATATAATAAAAATCAATATCCAAGATTTTATAAATGAATATTATACTTTTTAGTTTATTTTAAATAAATAATTAAATTTATAATTATATACTATCTTAATTATAGTATTAGTATAATCAATCGAGTATAATTTATTAGAATTCATTTTAATATTTTCTTCTAATTAAATCTGTGATTTCTAATGAAAACTGAATATATAATTAAATTATTATGTCTAGGTACTATATACATATTATAAATTCATTTGTAATTAAAATTTTATATCTTTACACTGAGAATCTATTGATGTCTAAAATTGTTCAGAATCAATAATGAATTATGAAAATACATAAATATATTCAGATAAAAGAAATCTCATTCAGTATATATTATATTTTATTTATTTCCTCTCTCTCTCTTTCTTTCACTGTAATCTTATTAATGATTTGGAAAGTAAATCTTTGACATTGGAAATTTTTTTTCTTACTTGGTCGTGTATCTGTCGTTGTCACTCGTCTCCCTGATCCGTTATCTATTTTTAATAATAATGGTTGCTCCTGAAAAAGGCAATCTTGGTGAAATGTTGAAAATTTGCTTGGCTCCATGGTGCGGTGGTTAAACCTGTTTATGGCGGGATTCCAGTCATTTTGAGGCTCATATTACAACCAACGACTCACCCAGAAAAGTACGAAATAGAGAATGAGTGACGATCATTTTGAAAAATCATTTAAATAATATTTTCAGATTGAATAATGATAGAAGAACATGGAGGGAGATGGAAAAAAAATACCATTCTCTCATAATTCTTTTTAATTAATTACTTAATAATAAATAAATAAATAAACACTATGTAAAGTAAATTTTCTTTTTATTATGGTATTTCTTTTTTTATTTTTATTTTTTTATATATAATGTCTCTAAAGTTCAGGTAATTATTATTAGACAAATAATTACATTCTTGTTTCTTTATCTGTTTAAAAGGGAAAAACTGAAATCAGATAAAAAAAAGCGCCATGGTTGAGAAAGAAGAATTGTTTCTCTTCTTGTCTCTTCCCTTTCCTAAAGCGAAAAGATTAAAAAAAAAGTTAAAAAATTTTTAGATTATTGTTCTTGTTTCGATCATCATCATCATCATCATCATCATTTTCTCTCACTCTTTCCTCAACCAAATGACTATACAAAATGACTTGGACATAATTTTAGTATCTATTTAGGAAGGCATGCTGAATATGCTTTTTTATAATAATAATAATAATAATAAAGAAAAAAAAAAAAGAAATGATGCAAAAATATTTTCAACTATTTTTTTTTTATTATTCTTTTATAATCTTAAAATCTAATAAGTAAATGACTTTTGAGCTAAGTATAATCACTCATTCATTGAATATATTTTATTATTTTCAATAAATATATAGTTTTTCTAATAAATAATTATTGAGAAGTTTATTTAAAAGTAAATTGAATAAATCAGATGAAATAAAATCAATTTTTGGTAATTATTTACATGAGCTCCACAAGCTTTATTAATTAAACTAAAAGAGATCATGCAAAAAGTCATAAGAAAAAGTTGTTTAGAATCATACAAGGAATAGAGCAGGATAAGTTTCATGAACCCACCTAGTTGCGGCTGTCAACGAAATAATTACTTATTTTAGAAATAGTTTTATCCATACTAAAGTTATTTAAATGACATTTTCGGTTTTTTAAATTCGGTTTATTTTATTTTAGAAATAGTTTTATTCATACCAAAGTTATTTAAACGCTTTTTCGGAGTTTATATTTTCTAAAATAAAATAAACCGAATTTAAAAAACCGAAAAGTCGTTGTGGGAATTCAACGCTGGGATAAGATACAGGTTGTTGATATATACCAAATTTTGAATTTGATTCTCGCTCCCATCAATAGCGCCACCTGATAGTGTGCCGTGGTGTTGCCACCAACAACCATAAAAGAAAAGATAGTCAAAATGAATAGAAAAATTGGTAATTATTTCGTTGACACCCGCAGCTAGATGGGTTCATGAAACTTACCCTGCTCTATTCCTTGTATGATTCTAAACAACTTTTTCTTATGACTTTTTGCATGATATCTTTTAGTTTAATTAATAAAGCTTGTGGAGCTCATGTAAATAATTACCTATGTTATTCTTATTATTTAAATATGAATTAAGCTCCTTTTTTAATTTAAAAAAAAAGAATTTTTTTTTTTTTTTTTGAATATTAAAATTTTATTCTATTTTAATAATCTCAGGAAATTTTTTAATTATGCAATAGATTTGATTTCTTTGTCATAGTATTTTATTTCTCTTTGTCTCTCTAAAAACATTCAAGTTTAAGTTTGAATCTATACACCCTCCTCCCTTGTTCAGTTTATATTTATAGACAAATTTTATCCATCTAGAAAGGTTTTCGTTACTTTGATATCAATATAAAAAAAAAGTTAAAACATAAAATATATACTTTAAATAAATTGCACCCAATTATTCAAGCATTGCGAGCGAAAGAGAGAGAATTCGATTATAAGATAAAAGCCAGTGGAAAAAAAAATAAAAACGTAATAGACACAAGTCCCATTAATAAATTCCCTATCTACTTGTCAAGTTTTACTTGGAGGAAATTTTAAATAAAATTTAAAAATATATATATAATATATATATATATATAATGTAACCATATAATACATAAATTCAATAGATTAAAATAAAAATAACGAATGACCGTATTTTCTAACCATTAATAAAATTGATAATTTTTAACCTTCTCTAAAAGTAACACCTGTTCAATGCCTGGGAAATTTTAAATTGTTCGATCTATAAAAATTGAAATTGTTGATATTTATATATGTATTTTTTCCATTCTTTTAGTTAAGGATGAAGATATGTAATATTTTTTTTACATTTACGCAAATTATCTCATATACTTAAGTTTGATTTTTAGCTAAATCAATATTAATTAAATTATTTCAAGCATTTTCTTAAAATTTGAACCCAAATTAAACTATTCTAAATAATTTTCTTAATATTATCTAGTTTCTATAATTATAATTGATTAGAGATTATAAAAAAAAACTTTTAAAAAATTATTAAAATTTAGAAATTTATTTATTTAACATCGAATAAAATTTTTTTATAAGTAATTTTATTTCTTTTAATCTAATACTATTTTTTTATTATATAATTTTAATTAATTTTCAAGAATTTTAATAGGATAAGTAATTCTTTGGAATAATATTGTTTATATTAGTTTTAAACACTGTTAATTTATTTTTTATCAATTTGAATTTGAATGAAAATAAATAAAGTGATAAAAATTCAGTTTTTAGTGAAATCGATAAGTAATTTTTTCTTTGGAATTGTCATATAATGGGAATTTTTATTTATTCACTTAGTATTGAACTATTCACATGCTATAATCAAGAAGCATTGCCGTTCAACTCAATTAGGTAATTATAACAATTATATGTATATTGAATTAAGTAATCTATTCAAGATCCATTTATTTATTGTCATATTTTATTTTTTATTAAATTTCGACTAAATAAAAATATATTTTCAAATAAGATTAATTGTATATAATATATTTAATACTATATATTTTATTTATTTACAAGCTGTAAATATATTATACATATATAGATATATAATTCAAATATTTCATTCAGCAATATTAGCACACACACATTTTTTGAAATTATATTTCAATTATATAAATATAAACAAATATTAAACTTCAGTGAAAAATATTATCCTTTGAACGTCCACATTAATTATAATTCATACAAGTGATAGTTTTAATTGTTTTATATTATAATAACCATCTAGCGTGTTAATTAATTTTATTATTATTATTTATAAATATAGGGGAATATTCCCATTTATAATTTTTAACGTTAAATTTACATGTTAAGACAATATAAAATAAATAATATTTATGTATTTCATATTTAGTATATATATATAATTTATACGATAAATAAAAACATTTAGAATAATAAACATAAAATTAAAAAGTATAGTATAATATAATATAATAATTAATTGTTATTGTCAAATTGGAGATAATTTTTTTTATAATTAGCAAGAGTATAAATATGCTTAATTGAATTAGAATTTATATTTATTATTATTATTATTATTATTATTATTCTTATTATTATCCAGAAAAAATTAATTAATTAAAGTTTAATTTAAAGAAGAATTTCGTATTCTTTATAATGGGTATTTTCTTAAAATTCTTTTTTCATAAATGTATCATGTGTGTGTGTGTGTGTGTGTGTGTGTATCATTATTTTTTTATTTTTGTTAATTATAAATACAAATCTCTGGGAACAAGCTATTTAGATAGATATTTATTTTTTCTATAAATATAAATTATTCATACTAATTTATTAATTGTTTCATATCTTTTTAACATTGTCTTATTTTAAAAATAGGCTGATTGCATTGCTTGGATTCACTTATAATGTATTTTTGTTATTCAAGTTTTATTAATTTTTAATTGAATTTAATTTGTAGTCAATTGATAAAATAAATTTATCTAACTTATTATAAAAAAATTAATATAACAACAAAATTTATCAAGTTAACCACAATTTCTAAATATAATTTCGTATAATGTCTTAACCTACCTTAACACCATCCACAGTTCAAGTTTTATTTTATTATCATTTAAAAAATATCAATTTTTATATTATAACATTTTTTTTTCTAATTAAACACTCATTCTATTGAAATTATTAAATAAGATTATTATTAATCCGAATGTTCTAACCTTCAAAAGGAGAGAAACAAGCTTAAAAAAAAATCAATAGCAAGTATGCAATTAGAAATTTTAATTACTTTATGCAATAAAAGTGGGTAATAAAATATACGTTAATTAATAGTAGTTGTTCAATTTAATAATATTGGGTAAAAATATTCCAAGGTAGCTCAATAGGTAGATAAATATTTGAACATTTAAATTCCAATTAAGATTAAGTTAATAAGAAGACAGGCCAAAATAATAAATTAAAATTAGCTAGATGATTCGAAAATAAAATAAATATTAGTTAATAAATAAGAATGAGTTGAGAATAATTTCTAAATCTTAAATAATATTTTAAATGTTTCATTTCAACATCATAAAGAAAAATGTATGATTTTATTCCAAAATTCTTTTTATTTACATTTTTATTCAATAATTTATAATAATTTATATAGGATAATAAGAGGTATTATGCTGTTTGAAAAATATACTCTCTTTTTTTTAATAATATTTAATATTTAATATCAAACTTATCTTACACTTAAAAAACTGATTATTATGATTTTATTTGACTACACGTTTTCTATCTGTAAGCAATCAATATATCAATATTTGATAAGCTTTTTTTTTTAACTTTACCTGATAATATTTTTTCTATTATTATAAATCAAAAAGAAATAAAAAAACATTGTAAAACATGTTTTTATTCTTTTAATAGTTATTTCTTTAAACTAAAATGTGACAAGTCGGTTTGACTGCTTGAGATTAGAGTTTCTGTTCTATCATAATAATTTATTAGTCAATCCTTTTTCTAGACTTTGGTGTGCCCTTTTTACTATCTCACCAGAGATAGTATTGCGATCATGAAAATTTTCTATGTCTAGATTTTGATGTTTTTATACGTTTTGAAGGTCCCTGAGTCATTTTCACAAAGGATGAGATAAATGTCTCTGTATGTATATGTGTGTGAGTGTGTGTGTGTGTGTGTGTGTGTGTGTGTGTGTGTGTGTGTGTGTGTGTGTGTGTGTGTGTGTGTGTGTGTGTGTGTATGTAGACAAGATTACGCAAAAACGGTTTGAGCTAGAATAATTTGGTACACGGGCATTACTCAAAATTCGTAGTTTTCTATCAACTTTTGAGAAATGTAGCTCCAATCAGAAGAGGGTCATTACAACGTTTTCATTTTTTTCCTCTAAATTGACGGTAAAAATAAAGATAAATGTTTGATAATTTTTCACATGATTAAAAATTGTATAAAACTGCTATATCTAGAATTTCAGCTTGATTGAATCGCTGAAAGTACCAGAATTAATTTTTTAACACTGGAAATCTCACGCGCCAACACGTGAAATGGTGCCATCAACAAAGAGCCCAAACATGCGCTGGTTTAATAAATATTATTTATTAATTTTAATTTATAATTAATTAAATTTAATAAATTTAATTTAAATTAATATATGTTATTTAATCCAATTCAAATTTGCGAGATAGTCGAGTGGAGACACTCCAGTTTATTGAAATAGCGTACTATTACAAGATATATATATATTAGAGGAAGTGTATTTCAGCGGTTAAGTAATAAAATCAGAAATATGTATTAATGATATTAAGTTAAAAAAATAATTAATAAATATTTTTCTATAATATTAAGAATAGACACTAAATAGGAAATCTCGACTTGAGTGAATGACCTTGAATATTATTGGAGGCTTGTTTCTGATTATTTTATTATAATATATGTATTCCAAAATTAATATTTACCTAGAAAATAAATTCATCTTGGCTTGCGTTTTAATTATAGAAGGAAATTTTATTTACTTAAAAAATTAAACTTTCATATCCACTTAATTAGATATTTTTTTTGAAAATTATTTCTAATTTATAAAATTGAATTGAATTTTTTATATTATTAATATTATTATATTAAATTATATATAATATTTTAGTTCTAATATTTCAACAATATAATCTTCAGAAGAGACTGACAGACACCGATACCAATGAATATCTTTGAGATTTTCTTAACATTAGATATACTTATTATAATCAAATTATTATTATAATTTTTAATAGTTTTCTTTTTTTCTTTTATAGTAAATGATTTGTCTTGTAAAGGGGCTAATAATGTTTCATCAATTTTTGCAGATGTTTTAAAAATTTTTAACTTGTCTTTTGCTAGCAATTTAGGAAGACATAATGTTAAATTTTCTTTAGATTTTAGATTATTTAATTTAAGAAATTTTGATAAATTTTGATAATCTAAATCGTATTCCATAAAAAAAAAAAAATATTAAAATTAAATTAAATTATTAAAATATTTTAATTTATAATATAAAAATTTATCAAAATTTCTTAAATTAAATTATCTAAAATCTAAAGAAAATCTAACATTATGTCTTCCTAAATTGCTAGCAAAAGACAAGTTAAACATTTTTCAAACATCTGCAAAAATTGATGAAACATTATTAGCCACTTTACAAGACATATTATTATAATATTTAATAAAACTTACTAATACAATTCGAAGGATCATTTATTTTGTTTTGTAGTATAAATGAACTTTTGTATCTAAATAATTTCTACCCTTTTAGGTCCTGGTTTGTGTGTCTGTCAACGAAGACGTTAGTCTTTTATTAATCATAATTTTCGAATGCAAAGACCATCAATGAAGTCATTGGTAGTCGTGATGTTTGGATCTCATCAGATCCTATTGATGTTTAATTGCATAGCCAGTCAATTCCCTCTAATCTAAGCTCTTTAGCATTTATACAAATACCTGGTTGGATATCTATTGAAACTTAATATTATTTTTTTTTATGGCCATAGGTTATAGAATTTAACATTTGGAGGTTGTGAGTGAGGCATTAATTGAATTAAATTTTTGAATGTTGGTTCTATAAAATATTTAAATTAAAAAAAATAATTTGTTCTAATATATATTTAAATATACATATGTATATATATAAAATGTGGTTTTGAATAAAATTTGGAACACTGAATTATTATTTATTTTTAAATAAAAGAAAAAATTAAATATATTTTAATTTAATTATTTAGGTTATTAGTGGAATTTTTTTTTTAAAAATCTGGAGTGTCTCCACTCGATTATCTCGCAAATTTGAATTGGAATAAATAACATAATATATTATATTTAAATTAAATTTAATTAATTATAAATTATAAATTAAAATTAATAAATAATATTTATTAAACCAGCGCATGTTTGGTTCTTTGTTGATGGCACCACGTGGTGTCACGTGATTTGCAGTGTTAAAAAATTAATTCTGGTACTTTCAGCGATTCAATCAAGCTGAAATTCTATATATAGCAGTTTTATACAATTATTAATCATGTAAAAAATTATCAAAGATATATCTTTATTTTTACGGTCACTTTAGAAGAAAAAAAATCAAAACGTTGTAGGTAATGACCCCCTTTCGGCTACATTTCTCAAAAGTTAATAGAAAACTACAAATTTTGAATAATGTCCAAAAATCTCAACATCAAAAATTTTCGTGATCTGGCGAGATAGTAAAAATGAATAAATATTATTCATAATAAATTCTAGTTAAAATTTACTTGTTTCTCTTTTCCCTCCTCTCCTTCCCGCCTTTTTTTAGTTTTTGATTCTAGCTTGCTCTCTAATTGCATTCTTCTTTTTCCTCTTCTTCTACTTCTTTATCTTGTTTTATTCCTTCTGGCTTTTCACCCTGAGATCGTTGCTGTATGCTCTTCTTTTTTTCTACCGATCCCACTGCTGATGATGATGGCGTCGGCCAAACATCCATTCCAATGGCATCGTGCCAGGCTCTATGCTCTCGGCTTGTTGTTGTTGTTGCTGTTGTTGATGTTGGTGGCGTTTTGATACAGTATGCAAACTTTTTGGCATCGAGCAGGAGACTTTGAACTTCATGACAACAGCTCGGCTTGTTCCAAGTGGCTTATGCTAATTATGGCCGCCTCCTCGTTCTCTCTCAGTCTGTCTGTCTGTGGGACTGTCTGTCTCCCCGCTTGTCCCGATGACAACCATCCCACAAAAATATATACTACTTCAAGAAGGTGGAAACTCTTTAAATAATAATCCATTATAAAACACACTTATTACTTAATATTATTTACTTCTCGAAGAAAATCATTGAATATACCGAATAACGCTTTTAAAATTATTTCTTATTAATTTTTATATTAATTTTATAATAAACATATATATTTAGTTTTGTATGTTTTCTTACATATTTTTATAACCATACTAAGAAAATTTGGTTTTAATGATACAGATTGAACTTGTTTAAGTATATAATTATTTTAAATTAATAAATACAATTCAAGTTTTATTAAAATAAACAACAAAAAAAAAAAACTAATTCAAATTGATTTTATGATAATTTTTCTAACATGTTATTATATTTTTTTTTAGTAAATTCCCATTTACTGGAGTAATCATAATCATAATCTTGTACAAAGTACATTTTTTCAACTAATGATCTTATTTATGCTCATACATGAAACGGTACGATAATTTCTATTCATCTTTAAAAAAATATAAAAAAAAAAGAATAAATCGTTTTGTTTTTACAAATTAATATAATAAAGTTTGAAATGTTTGGGTGCCCTCAGGTAAATTTCTTTGATGGTCTGTTTAATAGTTTAACACTTAATAATATGTTGATAACATAGTAATTAAATATATATTTCCTTTTGAAGAGGGCAAAATTACACAAATTTTTTTGAAAATGTTTTTTTTTTTTGGTTAACACATCTGCCTAGAAAAAAATCTTAATTTCTAAGAATTTAAATCGATTGAAATTATAGTATAAGCTTTTACCCGGCTTAATTTAATAAATTGATAGATTGGATTTTTTTTTTAAAGAAATAAGGGATCCTCGTGTAATGGATTCTATTGTTATCAGAATAGATAAAAACTATTTTATTGTATTTGAAATGAATATAAATAAAATTAAAAATTTTCAAAAATAGGGGTTTAATTTAAAATTATAATTAAATAACATTATTTAAATTAACTAAAAATTGTAAATATATTATTTTTATAAATATTGGTGTTGATTTTCTAAATTATCAGAAAGCATTTATTTTATTGAAATTTAATTATTTAAAAGTATATTTATTGTTGTTTTTTGACTTATATTTGACTTTAACTAATGTAAAAAAATATACCTAGTACAAATATCCAAATAATAATCAATTAACAGACTTTGATTGAGGGAGGGGGCAGGAGGTTGTAATTTTCAATTTGGAATCAAATAAATTTCCCATGTATTTATTTATTCCTCTCCCCCCCCCCCCTCTCTCTTCATTTCCAGTGGGACAAAAAGATTCATCCCACCATTAATCCGGTATATTTATTTCCCCTCAATAAAAATATTTTCTGGTTGGTGTTGTTTGTTCAGTCAGTCACGTACTCTCTGAACGATTAAAATTATTTCAGATTGTGAAAATGAAATCAAATGAAAAATCGAGAATTCAAAAAGGACTTAAAAAAAAAATAAATATGAACAAGGAAAAAAATTAAATTAAAAAATTCTTTTAATTCTTTCAATAAATTTTACTTTTCTTTTTCGTGTGTTTATGTTAATGAATTTATATATATATGTATAGGTTTATATTTATATATTATAATCTATATTTCTATATATACATAAGTTTTTTAAAGGAATTTTTGATAATGTATTTTTTTTAACTTCATGCTATTTATTCTTTATATTCTTAGAATAATTTAATTTAATTGACAAATCAGTTATTAAATATTTATTAATGACAATTAACTATATTTTAGAACCACTTAATTATACCTTCTATTCTATCTATGGGTATAATAAATAATTCTTTATTTTTCAAGATAGTATAATAAAAGATATAATGATTAAATGGTATCGTTTGCTTTTTCACTTTCAGATGTTTTTAAATTTAAAAATATTTTTAATTAACGGAATTTTTAATGAGTTTCAGTACATACAAATAAGAAGCTATATATATTTTATATATAGATATCATTTGATGTTTAACAAATTTCTAAATTAATTTTTTTACCTACCGATGATAGGAAGGGAAGGTATTGTTTTCACACCAAATTTCACATGTGGAGATTTGTACAATACGGCTCAACTGATTTTGATCAAATTTTGGTATATTTAGTTAATGCATCAGTACCATGAATTCATCAACTTTTGGTGTATATCTGGAAACCGGAAGTATTAATTTTATATTCGTTGTCAGAAAATATTTCACTTAAAATAAATATAATAGTAGTGATAAATAATTGATTAATTAAACTAAAAATAAAAACTAAGATAATATAGTTTAGTCATTAATTAATTCAAGTTATTAAAAAATTTTTTTGTATACCTTATATATATATATATATAATTTTGTTTGGAAATTAGTTTATTTCAAATCGTCCGTCGGTTCTGTGCCTGGCCACGCCGCAATTTAGTTTTTCTATTATATATAATACTAGCTGCTCAGAGCTCCTTCGTCGCTCTTCACATCTAGACGGGGGCTCCGCCCCCTGTACCCCCGAGTGGTACATAGTATTTGGTTGAAAGTAGTAAAAGGTTTTCATCCATTTTGTTTCAAACAATGTATAACATAAAACATTCATTTCTTATTGTGTGATTATTTAAAATATATTTTAATTTAATCAGTAAATTAATTATATATATTTTTATTGAATATGTTATAACTATCTACTCGAAAGTTCTTGGCAGCTACAACCACATTTCTCCAAGTGTCCTTATCCTGAGCCTCTGTTCCATCTTTCTTACGTCATTCCCTGGTGTCCTGATCTTTGGCCCATAAATGCTGGGAAGAATCCTATTCTCAAATACTCTGAATCCACTCTCATCTCCTAAGATCATAGACCATGTCTCACACTCATATAATACAACAGACAAAATAATTGTTTTATATATTTTAATTTTCATTCCCTTTTATAATAATTTTGATGAGATAAGCCTCTTTACTGAATGATAACAGGCGTTTCCCGATTGCAACTTCGATTTAAATTCTTCTCAAATATTATTATCCTTCGTGATTACATTCAATTTTTCTACATATTCAAATTCTACATTTTGTATGTTAATACTGCTCCTGTTTGTTTCTAAATATATTTATTTATCATTATTAATTTCAAACCTCATCTCTTTTCCTACCTCGATTAATCTGTAATTGCAATTGCCGAATCTCCTATTATATTTAAGTCGTCTGGGTCACCTAATATTTTACAATTGATTTCCGCATCTTACTCTTTCTTTACTACCTTCAAGATAAATTTTAAGATCAAAATTTGAAAAAGTTTACCCGGATCTATTGAGTCATGCGTAGGTTTTACTAAAGTCTACAAATAATTACTGAACAGAATTATTGAATTCGCGGGTTTTTTTAATATCTGTCATAATGAAAATATCTTAATTAATGTTGATCGATTTGGCCTGAACCCGCAATGATATCGTCTAATATTTCCTCCGCCTATAGTTTATAAGTATTGTATATGTTATAATAGAGTATAATATTTCTTGATCATTTCATTTTGATATTTTAATTTCATTGCTTGATTTTTATTGAATATTTTTAATTATAATAAAATTTGAGAAAATGCAAAGTTAGAGACTTGAGACAATTTATAAAAATTAACGGTATAAAAGTATTGATAAAACTAAAGATAAATTAACAATATATACATTCATTAATAGTATTAATTTAAATTAATGGATTTATTTGATTTTTTATTATTAAGTTCATTTATTAATTTTTTTAGATCATAGTTAATTCCCTCCCTTAAAATAAAAGAAGTATTCAAATATAGAAAGAATAAATACAAAATAATTTAAGTTAAATATGATTTAAATATTTTATTATATTAATTAAAATGAGAACTTTTAGAATAAATTATTTAATTGAAATGATATTTGAATATTAGAATTTAAAATAAAAAGTTAAATATTATAATAATTCTTTGATTGCTAGTTATATACATTGTGTAAAATGAGTCCGCCAGTCAGTGGGCCACGCCTGGCTCTTGAATGAACAACACGGAGAACTATATAAACTTTAAAAAATTAAATTCTGCGGTTATTGATTAGAATTAGATATTAATAAAATCTATAGCCTATGTTACCATAGAGATATATAAGAATATTGTGATGTAATTTCATAGAAATCGTTTCTTATTTTTTGATGTTCATAATTCTAAATTACCGGTAAAGTGTCGGTTAAGTAGGAAATTTCTTTTTTGTTTGTTTCTATGACAGCAAAAAAGTAAACAAATTACATACATATATACATACATACATACAAACACTCTCCTTTATATATATAGATATATATATATATATTTTTGTTACAATATGTTTTTTATTAATTGTTGATGAATATCATGTATTGTACGGAACAGATTTTTTTCGCAGTTTCTTTACCAACTCCCCCCCCCCTCCTCACTCTCTCACTTCCACAAAAAATCCCAGTCCCTTTAGAAAATGTAATTATCGCCATCTTTTTCCACTCTTCACACACGAGAATTACGTGCCGCTCAATTTCATTAGCCGCGAGTCTACAATACTATTAGCTCGTTTTGTTGTTGTAGTGGTTGTTGTCGTGACTCCTTCATGGGATTGCAGCACCACAGCGGCGCGTTGGAGAGGGAGAGGCTATCCTCAGTGATTGCCCTGCAGCGCTGATGACTTATTCCTTCGCTTCTTGCACATTTCACCCTTTTCTACGTAATTGCACCTTTTGAATAAACGTTTCCAACCTACCTCGTCGTTTTTTTTCTCTCTCTACCCCCCTCGCCCCTCCCCCTTCATACATCTCTCTAATTGTAGCCGTTTCTCTCTCTTCAATCAAATGCTTGAGTTTCGATAATTACTGAACATCATCAGGGCATCCAGCCAGTGCTTAACCCTACAATTAGAGCACACAAGGCCTGAAGGACCTCTCGTTTCATTCCCGCTCTCAATCCTCTTTCCCTCTCCCCGTCCCCACTTCGATTAAAATACAAATTTACCTTTGTCATCATATTTCGCCACCGGATTTGCATATTATCTGGCATATGAAATTTATAAACTTTGGCTGGGAACATAAAAATATATATATATATATATACATGTACCCATCGAGGGCGCGTGTAATTTATTCAGATCGTGAATCGGTGTGTTTACACACGACAATTTTCATTTATAGATAATAGACACCACTGCTGTGAATCCTTTTTCCTTTTTTTTTCTTCTTTTTTTAAATATATATATATATATACATAACCATTATGTAGATCTATAGAATATATGCAAAGTGTTAAATGATTGCTTTTCGATTACAATTCCGATTTTTTTTTTATTGCCCATCGAAAGGCCGATCCGATTGATCGTATTCCTTATAGATACTTCCTGTTAAGGTGGTATTAAGCATCTCGTCATCTTTTTTTTATCCAACCTTCCTGGAATTGTTTTTTCCCCTTGACGGAATGAAACAAGAGAAGAGTTGGGGGATTCGAGTGGAAAATATGCGCGAGCGAATATTATGGAGAAGGAGCATCATCGTTAACCAATGATCACTTGTCTTTGATTTTTTTTTTTTTATTTTATTTTATTTTATTTTATATTTTATTTTTACTGATTTTTTTTTATTCTTCTTTCTACCTTTGGAGGTAAAGAATTCTTAGAAGATTTCTCAATTAAAGAAACCGAACATAAGATTTATTCATAAAAATTACTATTGATTTCTCTTTTCCTCTTAATGAAATGTATTCATTTTGTTCAATTGTAAAAAAAAGTGGATAAGTGGATAATTAATTATTTTTACACACTGAAATCATTTACTTTATAATATATGTGGGATATTTCAATTATATTAACAATATTATTTAAATTTGATTTTATAATAAAAAAATTAATTAAATTTAATATTTATGTGATCGGATTAGAACTCAATTTTAATAATTCAAGCGGTCTGCTAAAAATCAAAATCCAAATAATAATAAGAAATGATTTTATTTTTCCTAAAAGATTAAAAATTTCCTAATAATATATTGGATTTATCAGTGGATAATAAATGCATATTATCTTCAATATTAACATAATAATTTACTTTTTAAATTATATATGTGTATATATTATATGTATTATCAATAGATTAAGTATTACCATTTATATTTATTATTTATTTAAGTAATATCTTTTTTTTTTAGTTTCATTTTCTTTAAAATTGAAAATGATTTTAGGGTTTTAATAAATTTATTTTTTTATTATTTTACTATATTGTGCATTTATTAGACAAGTACAACCCTCTCTTTTGAATGACTTTTAGTGATTCTTCCTTCAGCTTGTTATCTTAAGTTGATCCGATGGAATCGAAACGTTCCGGGAACGCTTTCTGGGTCGGTTCTTGCGATGGCTTCGGTTAATTGGACCTGACCGGTTTTTTCTTTTCTTAGCCACGTGATTGACAGCCCTCGTTGATTAAGAACTCACGTTTCCTCTTTCCCGCTTTCCACCCAACACCACCCTCAACTGTTAAGTTTTTTTTTAATTTTTCCCTTTTTTTGTTCTCTTGGTTTCTAATTTTTTGTGTTTTGTGTTTGCAGGTGAGTACACGCGTGGTCCTCGACCAGAGATCCCGGTTATGCTCGCATGTTGGAACTTTGCTCCTCTCGTGACCGACATGTCAACATGGCCTGCAATTAACGATTAAGTTTTTATATATATATTTATTTATTTCATTCCTCCCCCCCACTCTCTCTCTCTCTTTTTCTGTTCTACCTTCTTTTTTTTTTCTTTTGTTATTTATTTATTTATTTCACTCTCTCGGATTACACAAATTGTGATTTAAGGTTCAGGTCATAAATCGGAATTAAAAGTGACAGAGAAACGTCGTCGTCGCGCTTTTTCCCCCGGATATTGAATCGTTCAAGAGGAAGAGAGAGAGAGAGAGAGAGAAAGATAGTAAAGGACGATTTCGGTATCATTTCATTGGATTTAAATATTCATGACGATGGCTCGTTATGATAGCCCACTTACTTATAAGGATTATTGAATTGTTGTATTTTTCTCGATGGATGTTGTTGTTATTGTTGTTGTTCTACAACCGTGAGAGTTTTCTAATCATATATCAACAACGAATCGCATAATTAGTATTTTTTAGTGTCGTCGAGGTGGCTGATATATCGACGCGAAAGGAGGCAAGTGGCTCCTGGTCGGTTCGTCGATAGGCCAATGTATGCGTATCTGTCAGTGTGTAAGTGTCTGCCATAGATGGATGTATGTTTGTGTGTGTGTAGAACGTTGCTCCGCTATTAGATTAATGTATTTCGGACGTGCAAGACAGATTCCATTTCGCCAAAGCACACAGAACCGTAGAGCTGAGGCAAGTCCCGGGGGCTACGGGGGTGGAAAACTCCCGAGTCGTTGAAAAAAGCCCTTCCACATGCATGGCGTACGGAAAAACTCTACGAAAAATAGAAAAAAGAGAGAGAGAGAGTGAGAAGGAAAAAATATCGTACATCCCCCCCCAACCATTCCGTCCATCCGCGCTGCACCATCATCACAACAAAATTGAAATTCTCTACATTTAAATATATATATATATATCGAAATGTTTACGAAATGATTTGAACAGTTTTTTTTCTCTTTTTTTTTTATTATTTAAACATTGAAATCTTTTATTAATAAAATTCCGTTTTGAAAATTTTCATACTACATTTTATATCATGTTTATCTCAAAATTAATGAATTGCCACATTTTTTACAATTAAAAGATTTATTTCATTCTTTTTCAAAATATATTTTTAATTGAAATTTTTTTTTTTTTTCAAAAATTTTAATATGTATTTTCTAAATTTATTCAATCTAATTTCGAGTCGATGAACATCACATAAAAAGGATTTTTACATATTATAATTTTTAAATAAAATCAAATTGTAAGGGAATTTTGTAAATAAAACCACATATTGATATTTTTTTATTGTAAATTTATTCAAAAGAATTCAAAAAATACACAACGTTTCGATTGCTAGCACTGGACGCTCGGATAGTGCAGTCGTAGCAATCGAAATGTTGTGTATTTTTTGAATAAATTTACAATAAAAAAATATCAATATGTGGTTTTATTTACAAAATTCCCTTATAAATAAAAACAACCACCAAAGCTTTAATAATTTAAAATAAAATTGATATAATTATAATAAAAATAAATTAAATAAATAAATAAAATAATATAAATAATATAAATATAGTTATACCCTAAAATAGAAAAATATGTGTAAAAATAAAACAAATATTTTTTTATTTCTCTGAAAAAAATTTTATTATTAAAAATAAATTCAATGTGAGGCATTTGAAGCTTAGATATTCCTAATAAAAGTATTAATCAATGGATCGTGTGTCAACAGTCCATTTATTGTTAATTTTAATTTTTGGGATGTAAATTTCTTAATTATTTTAAAGAATAATTGAATGTATTTCTTTGAGAATATAAATTATAGGAGTATAACAAGACAACCACTTTTATTTATGTACATACTATAATCATATTTGAATATTCGATTAGTATGAACAATTTTTTCTCTCTTTTTACTAGAGGGGATATAATTTAAATATTATAATATATATTCGAAAATTATTGCCTAATCCATTATTCTTATTATTTATTAACATCGAAGATTAAAATTATAGAATACAATTTTATTTTAATTAATCAAAGATATCCAGAGAAATTTTTTTTTAATAATAATAATAATATATCTTTACCTAAATATCTAATATACCTACTTACCTTTAAATATATAAAATTTTTACTTTATTGACCCTGATTATAAATAGTTATATTTACATTATTACTTTCTTTAAACTAATTTTAAAATTTTTTTTTACCAATTTTCATAAATTATTTATTATTATTCATATTAAAAATAAATAAATACATATATAAAATATAATATTATTAATAGTAGGTATAAATAAAGTTCTCGTCTGAGTAGGAGGCTCAACAGTCTCTCCTCTCAAGCAAACGTACTAATGAAATTTTCCAACTTTATAATTTGAATATTTTGTAAGCCTTGGAGGCTTGTTCACTTTAGTTATTATTTAAAATTATAACTAATTTACCATCTAAAATTTTCCCTTTCCTAAATGAAAAGTAATTTCAATTAAATACCTTTTAATAACAAATAGAAATAAAAACATTCTATTGGATAATAATATATAAATATTATATTTCATTAAAAAATAATAATAAAAAAAAAATGATCCTTAAATTTACTTCTAATAAATACACGGGCGACTATATAATTATTCAATTACTTATCGAGTTAATCAGAAAAACAACTTTGTCCATTATTTTTTTTCTCCCTCAATTCTAGGCATGTTAAGTAATAAATGTGAAAAATTAATATAAAATCATCATTCTAATTATGCAAATAATTTATTAATATATAATTAAGTTTAAATTTAAAAGAAAATTCATCTGTCTACAATTTATAACCACTATATTTCTATATTGATATTAATTTTTCTCTCTAAGAGATTTAATTTGGACCCCGTTCAATAAACGAATAAATTAATAAATAGCGACGAGATAATACGTAGTACAATTTTATTAAAGATGCGGAAACTTGTTTTACTTTATCTTGCCCCTCATCACCAACCATATTTTATTTAGAATGTGTGAATTAATTTTTTTTTTATCGTCCCCTCTATTATATATTAATCAAGGAGACCCCCTCTTCTCATTCACCTTAAGGAAGGTCCGCGTCTGTTCTCTACAAATTGAATGATTAAGAGCGATTAATTATTTCTTCTCAAGTTATTTTCTGGACCATTTCGTTCCATTCCTCACTGGTGTTTTTTTTTCCCCCGAATGTATATTTAGTTCTATATAAGCAAGACGCGTGATATTCTTGTCATTCTGGAATATTTTTTTAAAATTTTTTTAAGAGGATTTTGGGAGGGGGGAGAGTCTGTGTAATAATTGAATTGGCTGTGATAAATTCGCCAGTTGCTTTTGTGATGGATTCGGCTGCATTCCGGTGCCAATGCTTCCCCGCCGTCTATTTATTTCTCACCTGGTCGTTGTGCCAAAAGGATGATGCCAGGAAAAAAAAACACCCCCACTCCCCTCCCTCTGTTTCAATCTCTCGATGTGAGTGTCCAACAGCCCTGACCCCATTCATCCGAAAACTCATGAAAACCCTTTGCATATTTTATAAATGATTCCATGTCGAAAAAAAAAGAAAATTCAAATTAAAGTCATTCTGTTTAAATAAATTTATGATCGTATCGTGATGTATAAATGAACAAAAACAAAAGAAAGAATGAGAAAAAAAAATGGTTTTAAAAACAAATCGGAATTTCTACTTGGATTTTTCATAGCGACTGCAAAAAAAAAGACGCGTTATTATGAATAATGGACGAAAAGAGGAAAGGAGGAGTCGGGTATGAAAAAGTACTCTTCAACCCCACCCCTCAATCGTCAGTGTGTCAGTGGGGAAAGGGTGCAACGTCGACGACATTGGTACTTGGGCATTATCTTGTCCCCAATGTCACTCACTTTTGACGGACAGACGGACAGATGACTCACCCACCCCTGAATGCACGCATAAGGGCGAAGGGTCGCGTGCTGCTGACGTCACCTCCGTGACACATGTGGGCACCCCCGACGACGAGTTTGGTGGTCTGCGACGAACGAGAGACGTATAAATATCAGGCCTGGTGCCGTGCCGAGAATATCCTCCTCCCTTGGGTGTCTTCGGCCTTGTCGCCACCCCGCCCAGGCACTTGTCAAAAATATACGCTTACGAGCCAAATGAAAGACAAAAAGACAATTTCGCCCGAAATGTTAAGCCACAAATTCCAAATGAATCTCTATTTTTTTTTCTTCCTCCTCCAACTTTCTTTTACAACTCCTTGGTCTCCGTCCAAGATTCGTGTTCTCTTTTGTAGCAATTAATGGATCCCAACCTAAGATTATTTCATTAAATGTATTTTGTTTCTATGTTATGCTATCTTTCTCCTTGAATTACTAATTACTTATTAAATTATTAAATATAGGACATTTGGATATTATCTATCTCTATTTTATTATCATATTATCTGCCGTTGTAATTTTCAACGAGTTTGATGATGATTATGATAGCGATCATTGTTTTAATCTCTAAGTATTTTAAGCCCCTTTTTCAAGTAAACAGCCCTCCTCTTTTCATGAGAGACAATCCGGTGTTTTTCAGCAGCCTCTCTTGTTTGTTATCACAGGCTACAAAAGGAGATTTAAACGACCAGACAAGATGTGGTGTTTTTCTCCCATACCACCACCCAGAGAGTCTATTTACCCCTAATAAATACCTTACGGACACTTAAAGAAACTCCTGACGACATCATTTTATGAGCAGAACCAAACACGTGTTCAATCATTATCCACTATCAACCCATTTTATTCTTTAAAGAAGGGGGAGAGGGAGGATCACTGGGTTGTTGTTAATTATAACAAAGAAGAGAAGTAAAATATAACTGGATGAGTGAGAGCATTAAAAAAAATGAATTCTCGTATCTAATTCGATGTTTTAATACATACAAACAAATAATTAGTTTCCAGACTTGTTTATTTTATTTATAAGTCTAGGGTATCCAAATTATATCATGTATTTTCAATTTATAGAGAGGGGACTCTCTCAACTAAGTTTCTCGATTAGCTATATATATATATATATATATATATATATATATTAACTCGAATTGGAAAAGGAATATAAACGTTAATCGTATTTTATTAATTGATATTGAACTTCAAATATAGAAATTCCAGACGATGATACTATAAAATGGGATTCATTATTTATTTATATTATATATAATATATATATATAATGAAATCCAAATAAAGAATTATTAAACTTTATTTGCTTTTTCGTAGATTGGAATGTGAGTATTCGAAATCTGATGAAAATGTCATAGCATTAGAAGATTGTAGGTTGATTGAGAATTAAATTTATGAATTCATATACAAAAAAAAAAAAAAACTGAAAAATATTTTAATATTTCAGAATAAGAATAATTGCAAGGATTTTATTTACACGATTTGATCAATCAAAGATATTTTTTTTCTTTTTTCTTTAATTATTTTCTTCTGAAATATTATATTTTTTTTTTTCAGAGTTCGATATTTATTTTGATCCCTGAGTGACGTATATTAAAGTTTTGGCAAGGTCGATTGACGTACTTGTGCTATATATTATAAATACATCCGTATTTATTTAATTTAAAAATATCATTTTTATTTTATTTTATTGCGAAAGGCTAAATAGAAATTTTACATAATTTATATGTAGAGTTTTAAAAATTTAGTTAAATTTCTATATAGCGGAAACCTTTTTTAGATTTGAATATTTAAAAGCAAATTTAGTAATTTTTTTAGAATTTATTGATATTTAAGAATTTAGTTAAATATAGCAAAAATCAATTATAATATCTAAATAACTATAAATCTTAAAGAGGGATCATTATTTATTATACTAATTTATTGACATTTTCTTAGTTAATTTCATTTTCGAATTATAATAAAAACATAATAAAAAAAAAAAATGCAAAATGGAACCACTAATTAAAAATCTCATTTTCATTTCCTATTTAAATTTATATTCGCTAAAATGGAATCTTTATTGCATAATAACATAATTAATAAGTAAATAAAATGGTTTATAGCTGTATATAAAATTAAGAAATTAAATCGTACACCTCCCAAAAAGTTTCCATTTTTTTTCGAATCATGCATATTAATGTATGTATACAATGGCGCGGTTGCTAGCTGACTGGTCGTCGTCCATCGCTCCCCCTCCCTCCCCAAACACCCCCTTCTCCTCCTCTGGCGTCTCACCTGACAATTATTCCCTGCCAGATTTATACCACTTGGTCCAGTTTTTCCATGCAGCCGATTTGCATTTTTATTTCTTGCTTGTCTTGAAAACTAAAATAATTTACTCGTTGGTTAATGGATCCAATTGGCATTTTACAAAAATTGTGGCAAAGAGCAAAGAGATCCTGGAGCCTATTTATAAACTATCATCGTGCCGAGTTTATATTGCTGGCAAACATAACGAACCATTAAGTTCTTTTCTCGTGGCCATGGTTAATCGCTCGTTAAAACGCGTAACGCGGCGCCATTTGCCTAGAGAACCGGCCGATCGCGATGACAGCGGAACGCATCTTGGACGGAGAGGAAGACCCCTTCACCCCCCTCCTCCTTCATGGTATTGCCATCCCGATTTGGATAATACTCAGCCTAGTCTACCAGAACCGACAAATCCATACGAATATCAAAAAAAAAGAAAGAAAAAACAGAAAAAAAGAAAATAAAAAAATATTAAAAAAAAAACTTAATAAAATATATAAACTTTACCCGTTGAAAATGTTATAATATATATCATTATCACTTTAGATATAAATACTAGAGAATTAATCAAATATCATGAGATTTTTCTTGTTTTTTTTTTCCTAAAAAAAAAAATCTAAACTTAACTCATTCTCAACTGAAAAAATAAATCATCTTCTTATAAATATATCTAAATCATTCATTAATTTATCATAATAATAATAATAATTTATATTTATATATATATACATCTAATAACAAAATATATCATTATTTAACATTGAATGTTGTATTATACAAATTATAGTGTTTAAAAATGTATTGCATGTTTTGATTTTTATCTTAAAATCTGTTAACTATTCATTTTATTTATTTATTTATTTATTATTATATTATTGAAAATCAAATAATAATTTTTTAATAATAATCATATTCAAGATCGATTTTAGATCAAAATATAATTTTAATACATATGAATGAATCTGGTATTAATACTTTCAATTTTTTATATGCATATATATGATCATGTAAATATATATATATATATATAACATCTTGAAAATTCAAATTCAGGAATTTATGATCTTATATGAATAAAAATAAAATTCTGTGTAGTTCTATTTAATTAATTTCATTAATAAATATTTTATTTATTTCGATATCCGAATCCTATTAAATGTTTCATTATTTATTTATTTCTTGTGAATTTTGTTCTTATTTATTTATTTAAATCTTTTTCTAAATTTAAAGATATATATAACTATGCTTAATTTAATATTATTAATGAAATATGTTTATATATAGATATATAGATAAGGATATAGGAAAAAAAAAACTAAAAAAACTAAAATAGTATTTATAATGGAATTTTGTAAATTAAACCACATATTGATATTTGTTATTGTAAATTTATTCAAAAAATACAAACATATTGCTACTTCTGCAATCGAAACGTTGTGTATTGCAGAAGTAGCAATCGAAACGTTGTGTATATGTTTGTATTTTTTGAATAAATTTACAATAACAAATATCAATATGTGGTTTAATTTACAAACTTCCATTATAAATAAAAACAACTACCAAAGCTTTAATAATAGTAAAAATAGTATTTGTTATTCGATACTTTCGAATTGAAAGTAATAATTAAACAATTTCCTTAATAACACGTTTTTATGATTTATTTAATATCTGATTTGATTGTATAATCAGTGATTTGAATGAAATATCGACCTTGAAGGAAAGTATTGTGATGGCCAAACACGTTCATTTTTTTTCTTTTAAAAATGTATGTTTGTTTATAGTAATCTATGTTTTTGAGACATGGCTTTATAGGTATATCCTTGATAAAGTGAAATTTTACTTGAACTTTACCAAACATTTTATACATACAGTTCTTTGTCGTGAATCAGATAAGGGGTTTGTTTTTATTTTTATTTATATAAAATAAAAATTCAAATACCTAAAATCCAAACTGTGAGAGTTATAATTAACTTCACACGTCAGAATTAATCTGATTACTGGCAAATCAATAGACACTTGGTTGTTGTTGTATTTTTTTTTTTTGGCGTTGTTTTCATTTTTTTTTTCTTTTCTAGAAATGGTCTAGAACTATTGGCTGCATTTTTAGGGTGGAGCTGAACACGATTTTTAATTAGATAGCCGAAAACGATTACTGAGTGAGGTTTATAGCTCGGTTATGTTGTTTTCTGTTTGTACGCTGGCGGATATCTACAATTGACACGTAAACTTCCAACTACTTTATGAATTTTAATGAGAGCTTCAATATATATATATATATATATATATATTGGTGTTGTTTTTTATTAAATAACTTTACAATTTTATTTATTTGTGGTATCAAATTGCTAGGTAATTAAATCGAATCCCAAGGACGTAAAAACCAGATCATGTCGCTTTTATGGGCATCTGATGAATATTTTTTTTTTTTTTTTTTTTTGAAAATTTTAATCAATTTACTTTTTAATAACTTCAAGAAAGTTTTAACATTGTTTTTGTCTAGAAAATTTATTATTACTTTTATGTTTGCATATTTAATGATATTGTTAAAATTTTATCAATAATATATAAAAAAAAAGAAAATTTGAATTTTTATTTTTAAAAAAAAATAATTTAATACAACTTATATATATAATAAATATTAATAATAACACTATAAATTAAGTAATTAAAATGATAAAACTTTTAATTGAATATTCGAATGATTCATAAATCTTTTATTAATTTTTAATTTTTTACTTTTATTTATTTTTATTTTAGTAGTTAGTTCGTGATTTTTTAACACGCAACAAAACTATGTCAAAATTTGATTATACATATGTAGTATAAAACATTAAATATATAATCCCTGTTATATTTAGATATTTTTTAATAAAATTAAACTGAAACTTATTTTTATCAATGGTATTTGTATTAAATTAAAAACACAAGTTTAAAAATAATTAACTCTAATAGATTTAAATACATTTTAAATAATTCCAATGAATTTTTAATTCATTCTAATATATCATAAATTATTATATTCAATTATTACTTTGAAGAACTTTTCAAATTGACCCTTTACAACTAAACACGACTATTTAACTCGATAAATATTTATTTATGAATAATTGAATTTGTCGTATGACATGATAGAAATAATAAAAAGTCTATTTTGTAATAAAATAGTAGCATACTAGATGCATTAGATATACTTCTGTATATTGTTATCGAGATATTTATATTCAAGTACCTCTGGTATCTGCTCTTAGTATCCTTTTAAAAATGAAATAAGAATAATATTCGAAATAATAAAGACCCTAACTCCTCTCTTTAAACATACACTGAGGTGCAAAAAAAGTGGAACGCTTAGAAAAATTTGATTTTTTTCAAATAATTTTTGGTAAGTGGTTGGACTATCAGAATTTTGAAAATTGTTTTAAAATATTTGTAACAATTAATTAAAAGTTTAAATAAAACACTATATATGTTTTTCCTGAAAATTATTTTAAAAAATCTAATTTTTCTAAGCGTTCCACTTTTTTTGCACCTCAGTGTATATATACATGTATACATATATATAAATTATGATTTAATTAAAAGTTCAGTCATTTAATGATTTTAAATGATAATTTAGATAAAAATATATACCTATTGTGTTTAGTTAATTATTTTTTTTTTAATTTGTTTTTTTTTTTATTTAGTATTGGAACGAACGTTAAAATGAAATGACACTCTATTTTTTCTCACCTGAAGGCACTTATTGATTTATGAATACGATTAGACGGATTAGTGAGGGGGTATTTTTGAAAATCCTTTTTAAAGTGCCGCCCGTTTCGACACGTGCTCAATTCCAAATAACCTAATTAATAAAATTAATCAGTCTCCCCTTCCACTCTTTGTATTCGCCAGTACTCTCCCAGTCTCTCTCTCTTTCCCAGGTCTGATAATGGATGATGTGATTGCTGGCCAGCTGTGAGCTCTTCCCCCCCCCCCGTTTTTTCCATGCACCAGAGCCAAAATATGAGCCCGTGTGAGCGCATTTTACTTGATTATAGGTTTAAAACAACCCCACCCCACTCCTCTCTCTCTCTCTCTCTCTCTCTCTGAATTAACACATAATTCTTGTTTATGCTGCGGCAGTAATTATTCGCCGTTACAAATGTAAAATTACCTCCCCTCCCTGCTGAAAAGAGATACCCCCTCGGGTCGGGGGGGATGAAAGCAGAGTACAGAAAAATCGCGACGTGTGGTGGTAGTTGTTGTTGTGTTGTATGGCGGCGGGCAGGTTGTTTGTCTACATTATCCTTGATCAAAACACAATTAAACATGGTCCAAATTGAGTAGGTTTGTTACTAGTCCCGGGCTATATATATTTCTATATATACGAATATATATATATATATTCATTTTACACAATACGTTTGTCAACTTGTCTCTAAGCCCCTTTATTATTATCATTCAGGCAGAGATATTCTACGATATTTTAATTCCCCTGAGGGAAGATTACATGCAACAATTTTCGAAAATTTCATGTAGATTTTTTTTTTTTAAAGAAATAGCAAACCTAACTGACTACATCGAAATGTACAAATCATTTTATCTTCTTCTACATATTTAGATAAAAATTATTTAAATTATTTTTTACTTTACTGACATTTTTTTTTCACATATTTTTCTTGTTAATTTATTGAATTAATTACTAAATGGCACTATAATTCAAAAATTATATTCCTATTCTACATGTTTTCATAATTAAGTAGGCATTATCTTAGGTTTCTCTCTCTCTCTCTCTCTCTCTCTTGCTGAACTAATTGAATTTCATAATTTGTTTTCTTAAGAAATATATATTCCTATAAAAATCATTATTTTAGACATTTCTTCTTTTCATATATTATAAATATAAGGATATGTCAAATAAAAATAAAATATCACATATGATTCATAATAATATTCATATATTATAGTAATATAGTAAGTAATCATTAAAAATTTAATAGAATACATATTCTGGCATTATTTTATATATTTTTTACTATCTCGCCAGAAATTAGTATTGCGATCACGAAAATTTTCGATGTTGAGATTTTGATGTTTTTATACGTTTTGAAGGTTCCTGAATCATTTTCACTAAGGTTGAGAAAAATGTCTGTGTGTGTGTGTGTATGTATGTAACCAAGATTACGCAAAAACGGTTTGAGCTAGAATGATGCAATTTGGTACAGGGGCATTATTCAAAATTCATAGTTTTCTGTCAACTTTTGAGAAATGTAGCTCAACCGGAAGAGGGTCATTACCTACAACGTTTTGATTTTTTTTCTTCTAAAGTGACCGTAAAAATAAAGATATGTTTGATAGTTTTTCACATGATTAAAATAAAAATTGTATAAAATTGCTATATATAGAATTTCAGCTTGATTGAATCGCTGAAAGTACCAGAATTAATTTTTTAACACTGCAAATCTCACGCGCCAACACGTGACGTGGTGCCATCAACAAAGAGCCAAACGGTAGCCAAAGCTATATGCGCTGATTTAATATAAATATTATATATTAATTTTAATTTATAATTTATAATTAATTAAATTTAATTTAAATATAATATATTATGTTATTTATTCCAATTCAGTGGAGACACTCCAGATTTTTTATTATAGTAGATAATATAGCGATTGATATTAATAATTGGAAGGGTTGCTTTGATTTTCACTTAATTAAATCTTTTCATGCTGGGCTGATTCTAATTCAGCTCAGTTGCAAATTTCGTCCATTGTCCATTTACTCCCAACGGAGGGGATTTTCCTGATCTGTGATCCTCGTTGCATTGGTTTCCTGGAGAATACCGAGTTATCATGTCTATCTCTCTCTTTCCCACTCTCCCTGTCACTTTCGGAGTTCTGGAGCGCCTGGAGGGCAGCGGAATCGGCCAATTGCCTACGATAATTCGGTTGCCCTGCGACCGGAAGTAGCCAGTGAATGCTCAGCTCGCCAAGAACGGTGGGGACGGACTCTACGCGTATGTCGAAACCCCGAGATGCTGCCATCTGGCATTCAGGGTTTCGGCCAACGGAAAAAAACAATAGAATTGTTTCGATTATATGGCAAATCGGTGTGTGTTTTTATATTTTTCTTTTCGTTTTCACCCGTAAATAAGATATTTCCCGCGATTGTACTCGTCAGGGTCGTTGGGCACCTTGAGACTGACAGCTTGATGGCGCGCGTCTGAATGGGTGACCCAATCACCCTGTACGATTCTGACACATTCGTGATGATTTGTCAAAAATATTTCCTGGATGGAAGTTCCCAGCTACGGTTTGGCTTTTCATCAGAAACTCCAACACTCCCAATCTACATTTTTTTTTTCATGTAATTCGACTATTCTATAAATTACTTCCCATTCTATTTTAACAGAATAATTTTTCTATCCATCTAATGAAACCAATTTTCTAACGAATGATGAATTTAAAAACAATACATAAATGTCGCTGGGTAGCCTTTGAATGTAATCACAATTGATCGTCATTATTTTACAATTTGCTCAATCATTCCGAATCACTTTTCAATTATCGTATTGCATTCTCAACAATCAGAACAAATCGGGGTGGTCGAATTCCAAAAAAAAAAAAAAAAAAAATAAAAATAAAAAAACAAAAAAACAAAAAAAAAACAAGTGAACAAATCAACCACAAATATTTTGTGAAATTTCAATCTAATTTTGTAAAAATGAATACGTAAGCATAGAAAAAAATATATATTTTAACATAAGAAATAATAAAATATTAATATAATAATACTTGGGAATTTTAGAATTTGAAAAACTAAAATTGATCAAAAGCAATCATACATTTATAATTTAATTGTTGTAATATTCTAAATCAATAAATAAATATGATATTTTGAAGATATAAAATTTATATTTTCATTGGCATTAGAACGAAGGATAAGAATACATACGTAATAAAAACTTTATCTATATATACTCTTATATATGCAGATTTGTATATATTATTTTTATGTTTTATTAATATCTCCGATATGATCCACCATAATTTTTTAAACCAGAACCAAACTATTCAATATTCTTAGCTTATTTTTATATTCTTTAATTTTAGATAAGCATTATCCATAAAAATCCTAAATAAATATTTTTAGATTGAAAAGGATTTCGTGTTGTACAACAAGAGATTAATATCAGAATTGATTTTCTATGACAAGAAATAACTTATTAATCGCGCACTTATCTAGAAATTAATTATTCATCCCTATGAGTGAAAGCATTTTTTCCCAAACTTGGCACGTATATTTCTTTTTCTCTTTTAAGGCAAAATAGCAATAAATAGAAAGAGGAAGAGAGAGAGAGAGAGAGGGAGAGAGAAGGTAGGAAAAAAAACCCTTTTTGGCATTTCACATATTCCCTCTTTGTTTCTGTGTTTTTTTTTTATCCATTTCCACTTTGGATAAATTACTTAATTAAAATATTTTCTTTCGATTTTAATCTAATCAACTGATTTGGTATTCAAATAAAAAAAAAAAAAATAAATAACGATTGGCTCTTGTCAACCAAATTAATTTACTATTTATAATTAAAATAAGTGAATATATACACACACACACACAATGAAATGAATTTTTTTAAAGATACTCAATAACTTACGAATTTATTTTATTTTAAATAAAATATAAGTAATATCGGTTTAAGTTTTATTTTATTTTTCATTTTATTTTATTTATTTTGTTTTAACGTTAGATATATCATTACATACATTGATCCCATCCCCGAGTTATTTATGTGCAAATTAAAAGGTCTCGAAGTGTATGTAGATGGGAGGGGATCCTCATACAATGCAGTCATTGTGAACGGGTTTGAAACAAATGCCATTGCGCCAAGAGACCTCCAATTGAAGGAGCTGATTGGCCTTTGATAAGCCAAGACTGCATGTTTTTGTCAAATATTTTGCAAGCAGCCAACCAACGATGAATCTAGCTTCTTTCTTCCACAGCTCCAATGGATTTTCCTCATCATTATATAAGAAACAAGCGAAGGATCTCACTAATTTGATAAGCAAAGGAATGTAATCAGGTCGTGGGATTACCGTTAATTTTTTATATATTGATAAAAGATCAAGTGATTCGAATTGAACAAATAATGATGAGGGGGAATTTATATAAATAAATAAATGGAATTTTCCTAAGAAATCTGATTTTTTTTTTTTTTTTTTATTTAATTTTTCTTTTCTTTTATTTGGACTAGAAAATTTTATTCATTTATTCTAAATATTATTTACAAAAGAATTTAAATTATTTAAATAATAATTATAAAACAATAAGATAAATAAATAGACTTAAATAGATTTCACAACGACTATATTATCAGGAATTAAAAAAATGAATTAGGAATTATATTGAAGCGGTATAGACTGGATAGGAATAGTTGTAGGAATGTGTGTGTGTGTGTGATTGCACTTCCAAACAGCAAAATATAAATATAATAGTTAGATACCTATTTTTGAAAAGTGTGTTTTTAGGTATGAATATAATATTTAAAATAAATATTATATTCATGGGGTTGTTGGTTTATTTCATTTAATAAATAAATAAAATATATTAATATATTTTTTTTTTATTTTTTAAATTAACCAAATCTTATCTTATATCTAATTAAATTTAGTTCCAATTATATAAATATTGTCTATTTCAATTTTGCATATAAAATTAAGGAATTTCCCGTCTCTCCTTCTAATTCCATGATTACGGATAATTTAACTAGGCAAATAAGATTCAAATTGCAAAAAAAAAAAATATATCTAAAATACATATTGAAACAAAATATAAACACTAAAAAATTAAATACTTTTATAATAAAATAATATTAAATACATAAACACAATTAATTTAAAAAAATGAAATTAAATGGTTGTTGGTTTATTTCATTTAATAAATAAATAAAATATATTAATATTTTTTTTTTTATTTTTTAAATTAACCAAATCTTATCTTATATCTAATTAAATTTAGTTCCAATTATATAAATATAATTGTATTTTTAATTATTTAAAACATTTATATATGATAGATATATTAATATATATAGATAAGTATAGATTATTTATAGATAAAATTCAATGTAAATAACTATCGATTGTCTATTTCAATTAAAATTAAAAGAATATATATATGTAAAAAATAGAGGTAAAAATAAATGACAAATATGAAGAATAAAAGACGTATAAATCCAAAGAAATCAGAAACGCGTGAGTTTTGCATATAAAATTAAGGAATTTCCCGTCTCTCCTTCTAATTCCATGATTACGGATAATTTAACTAGGCAAATAAGATTCAAATTGCATGCATGCTCGCTGAATAATAATAATAATAATAATAATAATATATATAGTATAAGATGCAATATTTAAACCATTAATGCACAATATTTTACATTTTACCGTCGTTAAACGTATAAAACTTCCATTTAAAATAAATTATATTTTCATTAGATGTCTATCGGACATTTCAGCTGGAATAGATTTAGTTCCGGAAGCTAATAAATATATATATAAATAAAAAAATATTCTAGGGTTCATGTTGTAGATGTTGTAATGTAGTATCTCTCCAGGGGGGATTTTTGAGAAACACCGAGAGGGGGGAGGGTACTTTTTTAATGCGCGGGCGTCAGGCAAGCTATCCAAGGACAACCGGTGTCCCAACAACACAGCGCACCCCAGATTATATATATATATATATATATATATATATATATAAATGTGTGTGCGATCAAGATGCATAGATGCCGGCTGAAAGACTCATGATATATATCCGACATTCGAGATAAAAAATCTGGTAACGTCACTCTTTTCGAGAAGATGACGTCAGTTACTGAGAAAAGACCCACATGACTTGGCACAACCTGGTGGTCGTTGTGAGTACTAAAAGGAAAATAAATAAATAAATAGAATATATCAACTCATGATATTACATACATTTTGATAAAATATCTTTTATAAAAATATTTTTATAAGATTTTAACAAAAACTAATTCATTCTATAGTGTTAGAACAATTATCTCTTTAAAAAAAAAATAATTTAACTTTAATAATATATAAAATTTATAAAGAAATGAAAAAAAAAATCCACATTTTTAGTACTCAAAAAATTTAATAGAATTCCTATATTTTATATTTATTTTTTTTCATAATTTTTGATATCTACTAAAATCTCTTTATAAATAGCTATTAGTTAATTTTATCTACATCAACGTTAATTTAATCTAATTCTCGATTAAAAATTAATTTAGTGATGAATTGAATGATTTATTTTCATATAAACAATTTCACTGTTTCGTAGTATTTCTTCCATCATCAGTCAATTTCACTAATCGAGTTTACATTAGAAATCTTTATGTAAATGAATGATGAGTACAGGGGTCGGTTGCCTTTGTTCACTATTATCTACATTTTAAAATGATCCATCAGTAGAAGAACGAATCTGGTTTCGATTACATTCTATTAAAAACGAAACAATCCATTGCTATTCTCGGGTGTAATTCATTTACATTAATCCATTTTCATCTATTTGTACTATTGAAACCCTTCATTTCATATTTTACATTTTCACTATACCTAGTTAAAATTAGAATTAAAATAGTACAATTTCACATTAATTCATTAAATTTTCATTAAGACACATTACCAGATTTATTAACATATATACATAATTTTTCTTAAATATTGAATATATTTATTAAACCTATATAAATTTTAATTCTATTTAACATAAAAACTTCATTAAGGGAGGGGATAAAATACACTTTTCTGATGTTTTGCTAGGTTCATAGAGATCCTCGTAATAATAAGATCTAAGAGATTTTTTATTATATAAAATAAAATGAAATTTTTATACATTTTGTATACTATTTTTTTTTTTTTTTTACTTTTAACGTAACTACAACCATTTTTTTTATTTATAACACTATTACATATTTTATATTTATGGATATCCATATAATAACATAACTTTAGAATATCATTAAAATAATTGAATAATATTATCTATAATAATATTAATTAAAATAAATAATTTATTACTATATGTTATCTCTTTAATCATTTTTTTTTGTATATGCATTACTTATTATAGATAAAATTCATTATCTTGGATGAATGCCTATATAAAATACAAGTAATTTTAATTTCTTCTATTAAATCATCGTTTAATTTAATTTATTTTATTTTCTTAATATATTTTCTAAATATAACCTGTAGACGGGTGTAAGTGTATTGCACCTTATTTTTTTTTTTGCTTTAAGACTGACTATCTCACTAAAGTTCAGGTTAATATTTTAAGCTTTACTTGGATGTTTGTGCACCTGACACAGAGCCAACTCTTGACAGGCAAGCCCCTCGAATAACTACTCCACCGGCGGCGTTATTAAATAATTAATAATAAATAAAATTTCAATGAAAAACTAATTAAATATCAACTGGACATAAGAAGTCTTGAATCATTACACTCTTCGTGTGATTTAATGTTCTTCTGACGGTTGAACCGGCGTAATGTGAATCAATTCGTAGTGCATGATTTGCCAGAACTAGCTTCGAGCATTTTCATTTGCTATATATATATATATTTATATATATATATATAATTTATGATTAAATATTTGCAATAAAAACATTATAAAATTCTAATTAGCGTTGAAATAAATTGAGAAACAAATTAAATAAAAACAAATTTATGTTTGTCGGTGAAATGAATGGAACATGGATGGATGAAGAAGACAGGTAAACGCAAACGAATTCGGCGTCGATCATAAATAATAATTCCAATAGGAACAATTTTTCAATTTTCTAGTTAGAACCCAAGCTATCTTCTTTCTCGCTCCCATTCATCCCACCCTGCACATATATATATTAAAATTTTCTTTAATTTCTTTTCTCTTCTCTTTCTAATAGGCTCCGTCATTAATTAACAGATCGATTTGAGTTAATTGGACGTTTGAACGTCACCTGGCATTCTTGCTGCTCATTTAGTATCTTAATTTATACATCAAAATTTATTAAAAAGAAGGAAAAAAACGGATAATTTATTTTAATTAAATTATTTAATAATAATTATTATATAATTATTAAAACGGTAATATTAATAATATTAATTCTAATAATAATAGCAAAATTAGTAATAATAATTTGCAATATGAAATCTAATTCATATCTCTACTCTTTGCCTTTTTTATAAATATGTATATAAAATTAATTACAATTTATTTGAACATATATATTTATTTATATATATACCTATAGATATATAGATATAGATGTATATATATATGTTTGTTGGTTAAATTTTTCATTTTCATTCAATTTGATTTTCTATTTATGATAGTTGGTGTTTGATTCCGTTTCGATCTCAGTTAAATGATCAGTGAGTGACATCAGGGACATTAACACTCTGTGACGTTAGTACTAATTCAATTCCACCAAT
Source organism: Labia minor (assembly GCA_963082975.1). Lineage (NCBI taxonomy): Eukaryota > Metazoa > Arthropoda > Insecta > Dermaptera > Spongiphoridae > Labia > Labia minor. The sequence goes on along the minus strand of OY720346.1, from coordinate 20,524,722 downwards.
TGAAAGTCGTGATAACGCTTACCAAAAATATCATCTAAAAAAAATAAATAAACTAATCAAATGATTAAATAATATTGAATAGAGAATTTTTTTTAAGAATTTTTTTTAGAAAAGAATTTTAATAAAATTTAAAAAAAAATGGACAAGAATTTGGTCTCATTTAATATTTAAAATATTTACTTATTTATTAAACTCAATCCTTGAATGATAAGTTTTTTTTTTTAAAATTTCAATTATAAAATATTAGTTGTTTTTAATTTTTAAAATTTAATTCTCACTTTTTTTATGTTACAAACAATTTTTTAAATAAAAATAAATTTTAAAAATTATCAACAAATAGTATTTATTCACTGTAGTGTTTTTATAGAGTTTGAAAATCATTTCCTTTTTAAAACGTTTTTGTGTTCTTATTTATTTTTACTATCTAGCCAGAGATAGTATTGCGATCACGAAAATTTTCATGTTTTTATACGTTTTGAACTTGAATCATTTTCACTAAGGTGGAGAAAATTGCCTCTCTCTCTGTCTCTGTGTGTGTATGTGTAGACAAAATTACATAAAAACGGTTTGAGCTAGATTAATGAAATTTGGTACACGGGCATTATTCAAAATTTTTAACACTGCAAATCACGCACAGGCACGTGACGTGGTGCCATCAACAAAGAGCCAAACACGCGCTGGTTTAATAAATATTATTTATTAATTTTAATTTAAATATAATATATGTTAATTGATCCAATTCAAATTGCGAGATAGTCAAGTGGAGACACTCCAGATTTGTTGAATCCGATTTTAAGTATCAATAAAATTCTATTTTTCAATAAAATGATTGAAAAATAATTTGGTAGTTATAATTAGTATTATACTTATAAGTTTAGTTTGGAACGAATTTAAACGCTTTTTGACCAATGAAATACATAATATGTATGTCTAATTAAATGAAGGAAATCACATATATTAATATAGACGTTTGTACGGTTGCATGCTTCCCCCGTCCTCAGATTATTATTATTATAATAATAGTAACAGAGTGATGGCTATCTGGCAGTCACTTGTCACTTGCTAACATTGCCAATTAGAATATAGAGAGAATATATTGACGAGGATCAATAATTTATTAGTCTATAAATGGCTTGGAATACATTTTTGACACGCTAGCCGCTTATCTATGTCCGTGTCCAATGTGATTATCATTGTATTTTTTTTTTCCTTTCTTTTTTTCATTAAGAATGAAAAAAAAAATATAGTAAATGATGATGATCCGACAACTTGGTAAAGTAGGAAAATAGTAAAATGAAAAGAAAAAAAATCATAACAAAACAGCTGGTTTGCGTAAGAAATTAAATAGTAATACCGGCTCGGGGCAAAGGTGGGACAAGCGAGGGAGTTAGAAGGGAATAAATTATTCATCAACAGAGGAAGATAAACATCACCTACCTATTCGGGACGACGAAGAAGGAAATAGATATTTTATAAAAGAAAAACTCTTATCAGACTAGAAGTATATATTAAAAAAGAACAGTCAAAGAAATATATAACTAAAAGGAAATGAAAACAAGGGAAAAAATTTACAAAATTAGAAATTTATTTGTTATAATTTACAAGGAAGTTGTTTTTTTTTATGAATTATAATAGAATTAATTCAAAATTTGTAAAAGGAATAAAATAAAATCTCAAATAGTCTAGTTCTCAACCTTTTTGGACCAAACGCCCACTTCGTAAGGCCGACTTCATAATTCGCCCCCCTATAAATTTTAACAGATAAAAATTCAAAATTATCTTACCTTTTTTTTTAGAACCATATTGAAAAAAAGCGGAAATGTTTAAAAAGCCTGATCGCAAAATCATCTGACTTTTTTTTTTTTGTTGAAAATGATTTCGCCCCCCAAAAAATAACTTAAGATGTCGATCGCCCAGGTTGAAAATCACTAATTTAAAGTTTAAGTTTCGTTTTGTTTTCAAAGTTTAATTATATACCTATACTTATATATTTCTTTAAACTAGTATATCAAAATAAATATTTATTTTTCAGTCATTAATGTTTATTAAACATAGCTATTTAAATAAATTTGATAGAAACTTATCTATTTTTTAAAACAATAATTATACTTGTTTTTTATAAAATTATTAAATAAAAAAAAGTAAATATAATAGAATGTCTGTTTAAAAATAAATATAAACATGATTATAATAATATTTATTAATTCAGTTTCTTGTATAACTTGTATTAAATTATTTAATGTCAATAATAATATATAACTATTTTGATATTTTTCTATAAATAATATATAAATAAATAAGTAAATAAATTTTATAATTATTCAATGTACAAATTAAAAAAGATTAAGATTTCAATGCAAGTTTTATGTTTGAAATAAAAGTTATAAATAAATACACTTGAAAATATTTAAAAATTATCTTTACTTTTAAGAAATAAATACATTATTCCATAAGTTCGTAAATACAACTGCTATAAATGTTTATACATGTTTGAATTTAATATAAAAATAAATGTTTTGAGATAAAGAAGGTATATCATCTGTAGTTATCAGATGATTTTTTCATAAAGGCATAATTTATTTTTATTTTTTTAAATTTTAATCCTATTTCTTGTTGTTGAATTATGAGTTTGGTGAAAATTTGTTTTTCACCTTTTTTTTCATTAAAATAATTAAATTCCATTGTTTCATTTAACAAAAATGTTAAATTGGAAACAAAAATCATGTCTATACTAATTTTCAAAATTCTTTTAACAACCTGACGAGTCATTTCTTAAATGCATATAACTTCATATACTATATATCTATCTATATACATATAATTCAATTCTTGCAAAATTATTTATTAATAAAAAGAATGTTCTTAGACAGCGGCAGGCACCTAATTGGTACAGACATCGAGATTTTTAATGAATTTTTATTCATTTTTTTTTTTAATTCAATCTCTTCAACAAAAAACTTAACATAAAATATTAATTAAAAAAAAATGGATAATTAAATTATTTATTTTTCAGCATCAACTTCGATAGATTCGATATATATATATATATATATATATATATATTCCTTTATAAAAATAATATTAATAAAAGAAAAAACGAAATAATCTTCTTGTAGAATGAAATTACTAAAAGATTGGGATTTAGCGAGATACCGGCGGTGGCGCCTTTAGGAGTAAATCTTGCTCCTCTCCTGCCATGTAATGCTTTAATTACTTTCTTATCTTTAATTAACCGTCACTCGCCAGTCTTATATGGCGAAAAAGATCCCCGGCCCCATAATCTTTTGCATATCTAAACGCGCGGGAAACGGGTTTGCTTGCTTTCTATTCATTTGGAATTATATACCTAAAGGGATTGGGTTTTAATGATCCGAAAAGAGAACCTATCAAAAACCTATTATTTTTTAAGTGCGGACCCCATCTGACCGCACAAGAGCGAATGAGAGAGAGAAAGAGAGAGAGAGAGATGAAAGACTCATGCGATCACTCGAGGAGCTGAGGTCATCGGGCTAGATACAACCACATCTACAACTGACTACAACTCCAACTGGCCCAGCAAGTTGACTCTGAGGTCACATAGATACACCCAGACAATCATTCGCTCACTCACTCATTTATAATATATATATGTATATATGTAGACGAACATTCAGATACTAGTACCAATATTTCTCTCTCTCTCTCTTTTTCTTTCTTTTAGATGACCAAGCAGGACCATTCAAAACAGACAGGAATTCTTTTTAATCACAGCTCATTTCAATATGCATCTGATTAAAACTTTATTCTCAAAAAAAAAAAAAAAAAAAAAAAAGAAAAGTATAAAGAAACATTTCGAATTTAATCAAATCTTACTATATCCATTCTTTTTATCAATTCAACATTTTAAATTTATTCATACTAATTAAAAAGATTATATTTAGATATATAAAAAAAGAACGATTCTTCTTGAAACCTTTCTAGATAATATTATAGGAGTATTCTTGTATTTATCTAACTTTAAGATTTCTTTTCTTATGTAAATACAAGTATTTATATTTAGAGTCATTTTCGGAAGTTCTTTACGTTTCAAGGAGTCAAAAATACACTTGAGATTATGTATATTTATTATCAATGCGACTTTGCTTAAAAAGTATATATTTTTATATCTTTAAAGATTCTTGGAATTGATTCTAGTAGAAAATTTTATATACTATTTTAAAATATAAACATATATTCAATTAATTTTTTTGTTCATTTTGTAATTATTACTTATTACAATTCTATTTAATCATTTATTATTTAATTTTTTTTCATTTATTAATCATAGTTACTTGACCCGAGTAAGAATTTCCAACCCCACAAACGTATAATTAAAAATACAAATTCAAAAAATAATACCATAATTAAGAAAAAATAATTTTAATATAATTTATAATTATATAAAAAGAAACATTATTATAAACAAAAAAAAAAAAAATATTAACTTATTCAATTTAATACTATTAGAATTATAATTTTATTATAACTTAGAAATCTTATCTGTTATTTATTTATTTTTTTATTCTAAATAATTAAAATATTCATAGTAAAGAAGTATTTATACTTTTATCGTCTTGATTGATTTTCTTATTAAGTGCTTTCGCTAAAAGTGTGTTAATTTCCAGACGTTGTTTAGTGAAATGTCAAGACACTCTTGGCACGTGTCCGTAATTAGCATGGCAGGTTGTGAAACTGTCGCCCCTTTTTGCCTCCCCCTGCCGATATTTTAACGGGCAATTTATAGCCAAAGCTGCAATGGTTTATACGAATAAATGTTACTCACACAGGCGACAAAATAAATGGTTATTTTTCACTTTTGGTTTCGTGTGTTACTGAACCAGACAGAAACAGAGAGAAATAAATAGGTAGGGGTAGGGGGTAAAAAAAAAAAAAAAAAAAAAACAACTTTAACTTTGATAGAAATTAACATAATTTATTTTATAAAATTTATCTTGGTGCGTCTTAATTACGTGTCTCGCGGTTGAAATCGGAGATGGCAAACGAGTAAAAAGAACTGGAGATACAGCGAGAGGGAACTTTAGGGTGTGGGGAGAAAACAGCAAGGCATTTAGTCGAGTGTTGAACCCAAAGCTCTGAGATTTAATTCGTGGAAAAATGAAAACTATTGAATGACATCAGTGCGGATTGGGTTTCCAACTAAAAGATGGTGATCCCCTTCTCCCACTTAATACAAAATACACATAACATTTATTTTTTGATGTGAATAAATAGTATTAAAAAATTGTTAGACAGACATACTTATTTACTTATTTAATGCAACTGCACTAAATCAACTGCAAAAATACTATATACTTTAACTTAAAAAAAAAAAAATTTGAAATATTTTAAAAACAAAATATGGGCATATAAATTAAAAATTAGTAAAATCTTAAAAAATGATTAAATTATATTTATATAGCAATTCTATACAGAAATGATTAATAATTAAATACTATTTATGACTTGGAATCCAAAACAATAAGCCCTAAAATTTTTAAAATTTTTTTTATATCTATATTTTTTATTAAATTTATTTTGTAATTTTCAAAAACCGGTACTTCTTTTATACAAGTGCTGCATATACACTTACATGGTTCATAATGGGTAATAAATAATCAAACATACACACACACACACACATAAAAAAAAACAATCAAGTTTAATTTTCTATTAATATAAAATTTGGCTCCGGTAATATTTTATCAACGATCTCCGGTAAGACAGGTAGGTGCTTTTGGCATGTTTTTGATGAAATTATCACTTTTTAAAATCAAATGATTAATTAATTAGTGTTTTGGTCGCAAGTTATGATCCCACTCTGTGAAGAAGAAAAAAAAATTATGAATGATGATGAAGATGGAGGTGACTTTAATTATTTTTTAATAGATTTTTTTTTTATTTAATGTAGTTTATCATTTAGTTAAATATCAGGAAAATAAGTAAACAAGTTTGAAAATAAGATGGCCTCTTTTATTAGAGTTCGAACGGGAGGGGATCGAGATTATTAAATTTAGTCAAGCTGCCTGTTTTATGATCTTTGAAACACCCTATTATTAAGGAGGACGCCTGAGAAATTGATTGAGATTTTGGGTAAAGAGAATATGACACTTGAGTCACTTTTCAAATTAAGATAAAATCCAAAAAATATATAATTATTAATATTGTGTAATTTAATTAATTAAAATGCAACACTTCACCTATTAACTGAATTATATAACATTTATACCGGAAATATCTATCAATAATTATTTTTAATCTTTAATTTTATTTAATGTTTTTGTCAATTTCGAATTTTATAGTAATATCAATTAATGAAATTAATAAATTCAAAATCCATCTTAGATTGAAAAGAGATAATCTGCATAAAAATAATTAATTGTTTTATTTTAAAATTTTAAATAAATCATTGTTGGGGAATTCATTAACATTTTCAAAATTTTCAAATCACAGTTTTTTACAACATTCCTTAGCGTTTTTGAGTGAAAAAAGTATTATTTTTTTTTCATATAATATTATTAAATAATTTTCAGTCAGAATAAAAAAATTGAACCAATGACCAAATTTTAAATTTATTTAATTTAGGAATTTCAATAAAAATGTTTAATGTTTTTTTGTATTAATTTACTCTGATTTCGTTTATTTTATTTTATTTATTTTATTTTTTTTTTTTTTATAAATTTCTACAAACATAATTGCTCCGAAATAGACTCTAATGAATAATAATTTTAAAAATTAATAATATATTTAGCTTTTCTTGGAATGATTATACAAAATTTTTCAAGAAAATATAAATTAGATCATTAACATTACATCCCATTTTATTTATTTTTATTTAATTTATTTTTTTTTTATTTTTATTTAATCCCATCGAACATTGCTCACTTGGTTTGTGTTTATTTTTCTTTTTGTTTTAAATTTATTTTTGTTTCTCTTTATCTTTGAATCGAGGTACATAATTTATTTGTTATATGAATAGAAAAGATCTAGCTTCGATTCCTGCAAGATTCGTTTATTTTAATGACCAATTAATTTGCCCCTGAACAAGATTTTCTATTGATTTTAAACGTCTATAAAAATGAAATTGATCGCTTTTAAAAAATTATTTATACATTGAAAAAAAAACAAACAATTGTTATGTTATTAAAATTAATAAATAATCCTTATAGTTACTTTCTAATAGAGTTATAAAATTAATTCATTCTAAAAAATAAAACCATTCTAGAAAGATTTAATTTGGACTGTTTTCTCTTTTCTCTCTTGCTCTCACTCTTATGCTTCACCCGTTCACTCAAGTCTCTATTTTCAAAGCTATAAATTATTTATCTGGGCATTTGATAAGAAAATGCGTCTTTTTTTTGGGGGCTCGGGCATAAATTAGAATGGTTGCTGTTGTTGTTTTTTTGTCGGTGTAGTTCCAGGCGTTTACGCGTAATGATAGGGCCCGTGTGTAACCGGGTAATGATGGACTTGATATAAACAGGTAATTGCTGGATGCGGGGCCCATGAATTACCCGGGACGAGACTCACGTGCCCCGGGGAAATCGCCAAAACCAAACACAAACATTGGACACCGACACACTCACACAGTCTCCTGAAAGGCGGAAAAAATTACCCCTTTTTATTTGCTATCACAAAAATCAAATAACAACAATAATAACAACAACACAAGATCCTTCCCATGCCATTCTTAAAACTGGAAATCCTTCTTTATGTCTCTGACATCAACGATAGATCAACGAAAAAAAAGTTTTACTTTATTCTCAATAAAATATTTTAATGATCTTCATTCAATTTTTTATCACCTCTATATATATATAAATGTTAGATATAAAATTCTTAAACTTTTAATGGAGAATAGTAAAATGTCCTATACAAATTAATTATTGAAAAGAAAGAGAGAAAAAATAATAATCTAAACAAATACATCATAAAAATTATTTGAAAATAAATAAATAAATAAATAAACCTATAAAAAAATGTATTCACGTTTAATTGCTAATTACCTTAGATGTTGTGAAAGTTTTTTAATTTATAATATGTCTTATAATTTAAAAAAAAAAAAGAAAAAAAATAGAAATGCTTATTTTTAAAAAAAAAATCTTAACAAAATTATTTTTTTTATTTTTTTTAATTATGAAATACATTTAATAATGTAAAACACAATCTGGAATATTATGTCTTTAATTATAAGTTGAGAGTTTTCAATTATTATTAATCAACTAGCTGCTCCGAGCGCCTTCCAGGCGCTCTTCACACCTAGACGGGGGCTCCGCCCCCTGTACCCCCGAATGGTATTTGGTTGAAAGTCTGTATGTAAAAGGTTTTCATCCATTTTGTTTCAATCAGTATAAGTAGATAAGATATATATTTGTTTTCTTGGAAAATATATTTTAATTTAAGCAACAACAAATTTTCCTAGTATAATAAGTAAGATTTATTGACTATTTCATATTATTATTTATATATTTACTAATATATTTGTGGCTCTTTGTATTTATTTAAGTAGATTTTAATTAATTAAATAATTAATATTCTAAGTTTATGAACATTATTTTTTTTATAAATTATATTAATTAAAATTTATTTTCTTATTTCTGTTTGTTCTTTATTTTACATATATATGTACAAAACACAAAACAATAACACAGACAGACACACAGACATTGCCTTTTATATATATAAATAGATTAAAACCTTCCCTGGGATGCCCACAACAATCCCTGAAAGTTTCACCGTAATCGGACGGGTAGTTTTTGAGTATTTGACAGACAGACAAACAAACAGTCACACAGACATTGCCTTTTATATATTATAGATATTACAATTTTTTAATAAATTATATTTTTCTAATAATTAAAATGATAATACTTTTTTTTAAGAAAAAGTTTTTATTTTCCACAAATTTTGATATTCAATAGTAATTTTAAATTATATATATATATATATATATATTTAAATAAATAATTTTACAGATAAATTGTTTGTATATTCGATGCTCGGTAAATTATAATTAAAATAATAATTCACGCCAACAAATTAATTATCATTCATAATATTGTTATTTTTTTTTTTATTTTTTTTTTTAATTATAATTAAAACAAAAGTATATATATATATGAAACTAGAAATGTTTTATAATAATAATTATATCCTATATTATTGCGTCCTGAAAATAGACTTTCTCTTCAGTCACTTTATCAGCATTAAAAAAAAACCTGATAACATTGTATAATGCGTCAAAAAATTAATCCATTTATAAAATATAATCTAATCAAATGCAATGATATATAATTAGAATTTGTCATTAAAAATGCGTTCATTGCCCCGGGAGTTACTTTGGTGGTTGGAAAATACGGGCGATACACTCGTAAATTCAATTGCGATTCTTTTTTTTTTTTTAAGGAACATTAGAGTAGAGGGGGAGGGATTGAGGGAGATCTCGCAACGGGAGCCCACATGAGGGCCCAAGGAATCTTAACATAGATTACCAATTAGATATATATATATATATATATATATATATATATATATAAATTTTCTACATGAAAGAAAGAGAGATTTTGTGATTTTGTTTTAAAGAAAATCTTTATTTATTGTCAAGACTATAGTATGTAATTTATCTCAGACCGAGTCAATTAATGGCCATTGAGTCTCGGATGTTTATACGAGAAGTTGTTTTAAGTTTCTTACGATTCCATTTGCTTAAGAACTGAAGTGATGATAGACGAAGGGTGGGGGTTCAGGAGAAAGAAAAACTATAGAAATCCTAATTTCATGCATATATATTTATATAAAAAAATTTCAAAAATCAACTATTGTATATAAGGTAATGGCACCAATAGATGACATTTTAAGCGCTCTTGCCACTATTTTCTTTTATAAAACCGAAACTATACGTCTCACAAACAAAATCTTTTGGTTATTATAAAGCTTATCTTACCTTTTATCACCAGGATAAATATTTTAAACTTTTATATGAGTTTAAGAGGAAATATAATTTTTTTTCAAAGTAATCAAATGGCACCTATAGATGACACCAAAAATGTTGGTGGAACCTAATGATGACAATTATGGAACCCAAAGATGACATCTACTTTTTTCACTTCGCTTGCTCTCTTTATCTTCAACTTATTTATTTACAAAGTAAAACATCTTCCCACCACCTTGTTGCTGCTTTAACTTTAGTTATAATAAAAAAATCCGGTTTCATATAATGATACATTAGATATATTTATTGTGATTGATTTTATTTTTAGCTGATTATTATAATAAAATAAAAAATTGATTTTAAACAAATCTTTTTTTAATTATGCATTTTTAATTATACATTGAGAACAGAGTAATTTAAAAAAATAGTGTTTGAAGTTCTGGAACAGAAAAAAATTTTCTGACAATGAGAAACCTAAAGATAAAACACAGTTTTAGGTACGTTCCCATATCAATTCAGACATGAAACTTGGTTGAATTATATAAAATTATCTCCTCTTTACATCTATTAATATAATAGACAAATTTTTTAAAAACCTACTTATAGCTGACATTGCTGTCATCTATAGGAAAAACAATTTTTAGGGGCACCTATAGATGACACGGTTGATAAAAAAGATACTTTTAAAAATTAGGTGTTTAAATTGAAGTGATTTATATCTATATTAAGTCTATTTTATAATGTAGTTATTAAATTCCTGATGAATATGAAAATAAAAAGATAAAATACTAATTAATAACATTACTTCCCTTAAGGTTATCTTTAAGATTTGTTGAAAAAATCAATTGATGACGATCCGGTCTGCTTTTCAAGTTAAAAGAAAAAAAATAGAGTGACTAATTGTATTGTTGTAGGATATCTCAGGTGGTGAAAAAACAAAACTATCATTTAAAAAAAAAAAATTCCGCGTATGTTTTAAAATTTGCCTATTATTTTAGTTTAAATTCAAAAGTGTCATCTATAGGTGCCATGTCATCTATAGGTGCCATTACCTTAGATATATAATATATATATATACATGCATATATATATATATCGTAAAATTCAACAAGTACTTCCATCATTTTATATTTGGTCACCAATGCTAATTATTGGTATAAACTAAACCACAAGAACAAGATTAGAGTGGGAATACGTCATCAATTAAAAATTAAGTAATAAAGATTAAATAATTAACCATTGGATCAAGTTCATAAAAAGAGGAAATTTATTAACTACTCCACTTTAAGATTTAGTGCCAAACATCAAATAAAAAATATATATAAGCATATGTATGTTTTTTTCTTGAAATTAGTATACAATTCAATTATACAGTGATATAATAAAAAAAATGATAGGATTATAACACTAAGAATGAAATATTGATGAAAAAATTACATGAAATTGAAATAGTTTAGATAAACAATAAAAACACTGTTAAAATAATTATAATAAATTATTATTATTATTATTAAGATCATTATATATTAATTATTATTGTAATGAGTAATAAAAATATTTTAATAGTTTTATCATCATATTATTTTTTTGTTAATTGTCTATATATTATATATCATAAATCATATATATTATGATTTATTCAATATGCAATCATCATTTAGTTTTAGTTTAATTTTTTCTTTTTTTTTTACTATTTATTATAATAGATTATTATAATAATATGGAATTTAAAAAATAAAGATTACCTGAGTTTCTAATTTTAGAAAAGATATATATTTTGTAAATAGATTAAAGAAAAGGTGAATAAGAGAACAACTGAACTAAATTGTCATCATAAATATTTTACAAGTAAGGAGTAAGTGACTCTGATAATCACTTTTAAATTAAATTATTTATTATTTAAGAATGAGTAGGAAACCCGATTTTAAGACCAATACATCCAAAATTAACTTTCTCTCCTACCATCCCCGCATCCCTCTCTTTCCTCATTCTCTTTACCTTTTACAGGAATTGGGATTCTATATCATTTCAATTAATAATGTATTTATATAATATTTAAGCGGAGTTTGGCCAACTAATTGGTTAATTGACTTGATGTATATTTCAATAGTATACAATTGAAATTTAAAGTGAAAAATCATTAAGAAAATGAATAAATAATGTTTAATGAACAATTTCGAATTATTTTTTTATACCATCGAAAGAGAGTTCTAGATATATATATATATATATATATATAATAAGTTATAAAATGATTTGTAAGTATTATTATTACTACAGCACTTTCAATTTCTTTTGACCCATTTTTATTTTCTCTGATTATTTATCGGTTTAAGAGAACAACAAAATTAAAAAAATTTAAAAAAAAAGGAATTAAATAAATACATTTATAGAAATAACTTCCAGAAATATTTATATATAATAATTTTTCGTAGCCTTATTTTTATAGCTCTCAGTGATATTTGTACGATTACTAAAAAAGGCGACGTGTCATTTTTTCGCTGTTCGGATTGGAAAGTGTTACTGGGGCACCGGGGGGGCTGAAATTTCGCCGTAAATGAATGGCGGATCTTTCAACACTGCCGTCGCTGTTAAATATCCAATGACAAATCGTGTAAATATCTTGACAGCGAAAAATACCATCTATTTGTACTTGTGTTTCGTCTGCCTTTGATGTATTTTTATTCTTTCTTGGTATGTGCCTCGTGGTAACATCATTCACAAATATTTAGAATGATTACATTTTGATAACTACCTCCACCCCTTTACACCAACAACCGCCCATCATTCGACCACCAATCCACTATAAATATTTTGTTCTTCTTTTGATTTCTTTTTCCCCTCTGAACAAATAAAAAATATTCAAGATTTAGTTTTTAATTCATGATTTGTGAACAAACCAAAAAAATAGAAAAAAAAAAAAATAATATTTATTAAATATAATAGTAAGTCAACAATATTTTGTTTTACATAACAATTTATTATTACCCTTTGCATTATTTTTTATTATTATACAGCCAATATTTTTAAAATAAATATATAATAAAATATTATTTTACAAATTATTAATTTCTTTTAACATTTGATTATGATTCTATAATTTATATTAATCATTTTTCATTTGAGAGAATCATTTTTTTTATTTTTATTTTACTATGTTGTTTATCTTTCATATAAATTGAAATAAAAATAAGCTGGAGTGTCTCCACTCGACTATCTCGCAAATTGAATTGGATTAAATAACATAATATATTATATTTAAATTAAATTTAATTAATTATAAATTATAAATAATAAATATTAAACCAGCGCATGTTTGGCTTTTTATTGATGGCACCATGGCACGTGTTGGCGCGTGAGATTTGCAGTGTTAAAATTCTGGTACTTTCAGCGATTCAATCAAGCTGAAATTCTATATATAGCAGTTTTATACAATTATTAATCATGTGAAAAATTATCAAACATATATCTTTATTTTTACGGTCACTTTAGAGGAAAAAAAATCAAAACGTTATAGGTAATGACCCTCTTCCGGTTGAGCTACATTTCTCAAAAGTTGATAGAAAACTATGAATTTTGAATAATGCTCATGTACCAAATTGCATCATTCTAGCTCAAACCGTTTTTGCGTAATCTTGTCTACATACATACACACACACACACACACACACACACACACACACACACACACATTTTTCTCAACCTTAGTGAAAATGATTCAGGAACCTTCAAAACGTATAAAAACATCAAAATCTCAACATCGAAAATTTTCGTGATCGCAATACTATCTCTGGCGAGATAGTAAAAAGATTGAAATGCCCCTAAAAACCTTTCATACAAATTTCATAATTCCCAATTAAATGATGTTTGAATGAATTAATGTTTACATGGATATGTATATGTTGATTTCTTCTTTAAAATATTTTTATAATTATTCATATATATTAGCTGCAAAGTTATGGAAAAAAACATTTTGATTTTTTCACGGTAATAATTAAAAATTTTAAAAGGTTTTTTCTTTTTAAGTTTTTTAAATTATTTAATATTTCGATTTTATAAAAAAATATTATCACTAAATATGTAGTTTTTTTTTTTAAATAAATAAATAACTAAATCTCCATGCTTCGTATAATTAAGTCAAGAAAAATTCATACATTTGGTTTTTTTTTTGTCAATGTTGTTATTTCATCAGAAAAATGTGTGTGTGTGTGAAGTTATTTGGTAACCGGATTCCCATTTCATATTGAATTTTTATCAAAAAAAAAAAAAAAAAGTAAAAGAAAAAAAAACTGATATTTTGGGACCTAGCCTTGATCTCGTGGTATGGAAACGATATGCTGTTTCGTTAAATCAAAGACAAGTAAAGAAAGAAAGAGAGAGAGAGAGAGAAAGAAAAACTTCTTTTGACACGAAATCTATTAATCATCAGGAAACGATCGGAAACAACACTCAGGTTTTGTTTTACTTTCCTTGGGTTGCATTGGTTTTTTAATTTTATTATATATATAGATATATATTTCATTCTGAGACGCCTTTATGTTTCAATTAAATCAGGTGCAACTACTTCATGGCGTTATCTATTTACTTTCTGCTTTAGATAGAATCTCGCGTTATCTTGCTTTTTAGGAAAATATTGACATTCGTTGTTTTTCCGTGAACACGGTAGTCCAAACGAAGTTAATCTGAGAAAGCGCGGAGGTGATGTGATCCCGATACAACACAAAGGGCTTTCTAGACTGAATTTCACCCTTTGCCGTCGGCGAACGATTAAGCAGAGCTGTCATTAGAATGGAGCGACGTCCCCTGAAGGGCCTCGAACTCCGCCAAGAACTTCCCTCCGCCTTTGAGAGATTGAACCACCACCCTGTGTCAGTCAAATTCCGCGGGGGCTAAATTTCACTTGTTAATTACACTCGGCGATTCTATCTGTAAGATTGGATTCCCTCTCAACTCAAAAAAAAAAAAATAATAATAATAATAATAATACTAAATACACACGAAGGGATATCCGAGATACCTTTACATTTATAACCCAAACATTTAAAATTCAGATTATTACTATTAATATGCAAAAAAGTGTAGGGATTTTTTTTATCTTGTTCTCTCCCTCTCTTTCTCTCTATTTAACGTTATATTATTATACTTTTCAATTTGAATACGAAATGAATTTTTAAAATGATTTTTCCATTCATTAATTTTTTTTAGTATTTAGTAGGTTGAGAGTAACCCAAATGACCCATTTAAATCTCTTCGCTAATCTTTGGATTCTTTACTTGGATCATTTGCCTTAAGGAATATTTATTTATTTATTTTGTTTGTGGTTATATTTAATATTTAAATACATGAAGTTATGTTTCAACATGCTATTATTATAATAATCAAAGTTGAGAACGGCCACCCATTTAGTTTTAAAATGCTCCATGATTCTTATTTCGTGTATATTTTTGACTTTTAAATCAGAAACTAAATTTTTTTTCTTAATATCTTGGGAAATAAAGAAGGATTAATAGCGTATTATGATTAGAATCGAAGAGTAGTTTTTTGTATAGAATTCTTTTAATAGATTAATTCATTATTTACTCTATTTTAGTGGAATAAGTAAACAATTTTGGGATGTAAAAATTCAAGTATTTCTGACTTATAAACAATAGAAAAGAATTTAGGAATTTGAAATTAATGTTTTTTATATACACTTAAAATGGAGAGGAGATACGATAATCAAATAAATATTAAAACTAGGAATAGTAATAATAGTAGAAGAAGGACTATCTTAGAGAACTTTTCCTCTCATTGATCGACTTCCATTATCAAATATTCTTCCGAATAATAATTATTCTAAAGTTCATAAAGTTTATAGTTTTGAAAGTGGATTGAAAACTTTCACAGGTATCAACAAGATATCATTGCCAGTTCTCGGTAATGTTGATCTTAAGTTCTAATTTTAAACTACAATTAATACAAAATGTATATTTGTTATTTCTTAAAATAACAAATGAATAAACAAAATATAAGAATAATCTTACAATATATTTGTTTTTAAATTAAAATATCTCATAGAATGACAATTATTAGTTTTCTATAATTGATGTTAATCTTAAATGTTGAAGTCTATTCTATAAATAAAAATAGTTCAATTAAAATAAGTTGAATTTTCAATCTTGACAATTTTAATATAAATTTGGCACTTATCCGTTTAGAATAGACATCCAAAAGCATTGTCAGTTCATTAAATTGATAGGTATTTGAAAGACAGTCGATCTTCCCATATAGTTTTTGAAATCCAAATAATATTCTAAATCATTTATATAATCATTTTTTAATTGATTTAATAATGAAATATCTTAATTATGAATTTAATTTTATATTTTTATAATTATTTATAATAAATTTTATTGAAGATCAATGAATTTAATCCTATTCTTAGAGCGTTTCTTCTTATTTTTTTTTTCATTTCAACGGAAGTTATCATTAAAAACGAGTGAATCATTTTTATTGGATACTCTCCTATAATAAATTAGTTTTTGATTAATAATGTAAAAAAAAAAAAATAATTTAAGATATATCTCAGCTTAAATTGGGTGTAAAAAATGGAACAGAACCTTTACACATTGATGAAAATTATCTTTTACACGATCCTTATTTCAGTTAAAATCAGTAGTTTGAATATCTTTATCATCTTATAATCCGTTGCTCTTCTCCGGGGAGAGTTTTGTTTTCCACAATCGTGTTGCAAATTAATCCTTGACTTTTAGGTAAGTTGGATATTAACCATAAAAGGCGGTGGATCTCTAATTCGCTCGATTAAATCGAATATGACGTCGTTCTTACGAAGTGGAACCTTATTCATACACAGACTCACATTCCCATTTAACCGTGCCATATTGCCTGAACGAGATCATTAAAAAAAAACAAAAAAAAAAAAAACGCTAACTAAGAAATTTATGCAAATTTATTAAACATTGGAAAGTTGAACGTGCGTTTACTTTTATCCCAGAGATATTAAATATATATTCTTTATTGCTTATCCCCCTGGTTGACGACGGGACGACGACGACGACGACGACGACGATGGCTGTTTTCCTTTTCTCTCGAAATAGAAATTTCAAAATAAACTTTGGAGCGCAGCCGCATAACTCAACACTCTCCTCCTACCCTCTTTCTCTCTCTTCAATTTCCAATTTCTCCCTCCCTCTGGTTATCCCTCTCTCTCTCTCTCTCTTTCACTCTCTTTCTCTTTCCTTCATCTCCTTAATTTCAAGCAATTAGAGACAGAATTGTCTCCCGTAAATTACCCGATTATGATCAAGTAATGTTTTATTAGATTTTCCCACTGTGTGCTGGGTAATAATCCTCCACCTTGGCTCTTTTGACTGGTGTCCATTTTTCCTCGCAACTCCCACTCTCTCTAAAAATAATTTTGGTTAAAAATAGGCGGGTCCATTGACGTTGAGGGTTTTCTGACAAAGAGAACCCGGGAATTCATTAGGCATCAAGGCGAAGTGAGTGGAACCTGGGCCCGTCCTTGGCTCCTAATTATATACAATTTCTTAGCGTTAGCCACATTGTTCCATCAGAAATATAAAGTCGTTTTTTGCCTTTCGTTTGCATGCCGCCACCCCCTATCGATCACAGCGCAAAAAGTTCTCAGGTGCATCCTCCAGAATCCAACAAGTGCCTCCTGCTGTCTCCCTCCTCGACTGTCAATCACATGACAAAAACGTCGAATACTATAACAAAAATTTACTTCTCCCAATGGACAACAAAATACTACAACTTTTTATATTCTCTTTTTTATATTCCTATTCTCTAAATGAAAATATGTTCTATTCAAAATTAACAAAAACTGAAATATCAATCAAACCACTTTATATAAATTCTTATGCGAATTCAAGTTTCAAATTAATCCTCTCCAGTCATTTGAACATCGAACCTATCATAATAAATCCAAAACGCCAATTTATATGTCTGAAACCCTTCTTCCGTTGATGTCTTCATCAAAGGTTCACTTTCCTGTAAACTAAACTTGAAATTAACAAGTATGACAGGGGCTGTTATCTTCAGTTCAACCAGTGATAAACATTTACAAGAAGTATGTCATCGTTATTACTTTCAACCCTTGTTAATCATCTTGAAATCATTGACGAGAAGAATTCTTTAAAAATAAAAACCTTACTAAAAATATATTTTCTTTATTATATAAAATTTAAAACATATTATTTAATATATAAGTATAATATGAGAAGAGGATTTTTCTTTATAATCCATCAAAGGTAGAATAGCTTTTTGACTTAAGTAGTCATTACAATTGACAGCCCTCTTAAATCACATTTATAATTATAGTATCATTAAGACAAGCCTCTTTATATTAGCATTAAAAGCAAGAATTCCACTGAAATACCTTTCATATTAAACCGATGAAATATAAAGATCTACATAGCAACGAGTAGAGTGAAAGGTACTTATTTTATACGAATATTGTTCTTTACACTCTTTGGGCATAAATAATTTAAAATGAAAATATTTTATATGAAAATTTAATATTATACTATATATATATATATATATATTTTAATTTAAGGAAATAATGAATATTTTTTAAAACATTGTAAATTTGATGAGATTTAAATTTTTTTGTATAAACGTTTATTTTTATGATAATTAAGTCCGATTATATATAAATTCGATCATTCAAATAATTCTAAAATTTTTTCATTTATTAAGCAAGTGCTAAATAAATTTTAATATCTTCATCCTAAGTCATATATTTAATGAAAATATCTAATAACATGAACTAAGAATAACCTGAATCAATAATCACATTTTGTTCATAAACCAAAACACTTATTTATTTCTGTTTTCTTAGTTCTTCAAACAATATTCCTTATTTAATTGACTACATAATTTTCATCATCAAAACCCTGTTTCTCTTTGGGTAAATAAATAAAAACTTATATTTAGTTAATTTCACCTATAATCTCTTATTGCTTATTTTGTTATATTCTTAATGAATGTATCAACATTCATTGTGGTTGTTTCCCTATCCAGAGAATATTAACTACCAGGTCGATTTTGTCATTACTCTTCTTGGACTGAATTAAGATAGAAATGTTTTTCCTTCACGGGATCGATTCCACTATCCAAGTCAATTCTCTTCTAATGCATTCGGTGTTTGATTCAAGCCATTAGTTCAGGACAGCTGTCATTCTTTTCACCTTTTGTCCTAATACTTAATTCATTAAATTAATAGAGAAAGATGATGACTATATATTTTCCTGGGCCATGTCTCTCCGTCTCCCTAATCCCAAATACATTGAGGATTTATTTTTGTTTCTCAATTTAAGCCCCCTACTGGTTGTATTAACTGCGATTACGTTTGAATTTAATCCAGGACGGAGGCGGTATTTTTTTTAAATCACCCCCTCACACTCTGGCTTTTCATCGGAGGTTGACGCTTCATTAAAAAAAAAAAAAAAAAAAAAAAAAAAATACTCTCTCGTGCACACATAGACTCCCATTTTCGACCACCATCGATATAGCTCTCTCACACATACTTTGGAAATATTTTTTAGGGATTTTTGTTTCGTTACGAAGGTGTCAACTAATCACCTCTGACTGAAGCTTAGAATTATCTTCTTCGTGTGTAAATAACTGGGCTTTTTCAAAGAGGATTTCGACTCGCCCCTCCCAACCCTCTCACTCGAAACACACACTAGCACTCCAACACCCCCTTCAGTCTTTCACTAGAGATAAGCAGACGACAAGTTAGGGCGAAAATCCCGCCCTAAAAAATATCTAGTTTGCTACCGTTGGTTAAATCTTAAAAATAAATACTATTAAAAGCTTATAGAGCAGGCTTTGTTGGAGATTATTGCGATGTGAAGCCCGACAGCTTCATTGGACTATTCCGACTTTTCCAGTTTACCCGTTAAGGCCCTAAATGAATGCATGCACAATTTGTTTAGAAAATTAAAGAAAGATTCAGAACAATTCTAAGTAACAAATACTTCAAATATTTTCATCATTAACATTTATCCACAATCATTTTCTCCATATTAACGAAAATTTACGACTAATTAACTTAATTCCTTAATTAAAGAGAAAATCAAAATTTTTATTTATTTATATGTAAATATCATAAAATGAGTAATAAATATTATACTTACCGTATATTCTGATATTTTCATTTAACAAATAGACTGTCAAAAAGGGGATAAATTAAGAGTCCCATATACAATAAAACTTAATCTATTACCAATATAATCTATTAAATTGGAAATAAAGAGGTTTTTTTATTACTAATATTGACTTCTATAATTTATATTTAAAAAAATACATTCATTGATGATAATAATAATAATAATAATAATAATATCTTTAACTAGACTTTGGGATAAAGATGAATCTAAATTCTAGTGAAGAGAGATTTGTTACAAAAACATTAATCTTTTTTCACGCATCACCAATCAATTCGAATTGTAAATATTATAATGGATTATCGAATATATCCATTGATTGAAGAAGGACCGAATAAAAACAATAAACATATCTTAGAAATATTATTTATCATTCATAATATCTTTTTTTAAAAACTTATTTCATTAATATTCAAAATAAATATTGGCTAAAGTTTCAAGTATTATATTAATAATTTTTAAATAAATTACTAAATTTACTGAAATTTACATACTCGAACCCAATACTTTTATTATAAAAGTTTTTCTTAGAAAATATATTAAAATACAAATATGGATAAGTAATAATTTATTTTAGTAATATATATAGAAAGAAGAAATATTTTATCGCCTAATTAGAAAATAATTTACTCAATATATTATTATACTTTACTGGAATTTTATTGATCTAAATAACCATTAACTACCTTTTTACCCATGTCATAACATTGTTCTATCTAAAAAGTACCTACGCCCATTTTTTTTCCAACTCCCTGGCAGTATTATTATTCATACATTCACATTTTTTCCTCTCTTCAGTGCTAAATGGATGTATTCTATATAATTGTTAAATTAAAAATTGGAATGGATTCATTTGCATGTTTGCATTAAAAAAATGCACTTGGGATTGGGAAACATTGTTGTTGTTATTACACGGATAATGTTCATTTAATAGACTAATAATATACCCCACCCACACATAAAATGAAAATTCAATTCAAAGGTGAAAAAGAAAATGGAAATGAGATGTATTTTGAAATCGGTTTTGCATCTCGTTCGTTCCTTTCGCCTCCGTTTAAAATGGCTTCTGCCCTTACACTTCAACCGATTTTTAATTTATGACCCTCACCACAAATCATTCTACATTAAAAATTCTAATGAAAAAATATTTTTTTTCCATCAGGTAGCCATTTGAAACAGCAATCCCGCATACATTGTATTTTTCTATTAAGTGAAGGGCACTCGCCACGAAAGAATTCGAAAAAGCAAATGTGCTTTATAAGGAAAAGAAATAGAGTCGAATTTGGAATTGAGAAGTTATTCATTTTGCTCCACCTGGTCCTTTTAGTCCTTTTTCGTTTCATTTTTATCAACGTGGAGAGGGAGAGAGAAAATACTTCCTCTATATAGAAAAATTAAATAAATACCTAACCCATGATTAAAAATTTAAAATTTTCTATCATATAAATTAAAACCATTTGAATTATTTTCAAAATATTTTAAATTATAAATTAAAAAAAAATAAAATTAAAAATATTTTTGAAATAAAAAAAGTAAATTATTTATATGTATTTATTTATATATTGATGAATTATATGAATTTTTCTCTGGATGGATTTTAGAATTTATTTTGACTAACGAAATATCTCAATATTATTTTGATTAAAATTTAATAGACTCTTTTTATACTACAAATTTAAAATTCATTTAATAAAATATTCATTTTTTATGAATTAATATAGAAACTATATTAAACCCTTTATTTATACTTTTATATATTTATTTCTTTTCACAAATCTATTTAATATATTAGATGCTTATTTTTATAAATTAATATTATCTACATATCCTAATGAATAATTGAATGAAATTTCTGTTTGTTTTTTTTTTATCTGAATCTATTTCTTACTTATTATAGTTTTTATTAGAAATTATAATTCGAAATTTATGTTGAAGATAAAATAAATACAATAATCAATCACTTTGGTAAATGAATAATATTGTCATTTTAACTACACTTGAAACTTTTCCCGTGAGAAATTGTGAATACTAAATTAACCATTTCGATTGGAATATGAGGATATATTATGGATTGTCCGATGAATATCCATATATATTGTTGGTTTATTTGGAAAAGGATACAAATAATAATCTTTGATTTGATAAAAAGAGAAGGAAATATAAAACCCAGAAAATCCTGTTTATTGAAGAATTTTTACATTAGATCTTCTATCAAACGACTGGAATTTCAGTTCATAAATCTCACAATATAATTATAATAGGATATATACTTGATATATGTAAATTTGTCTTTGCTTCGAAAATTTCTGTTCTTTATAATGATTTGGCCTCTAGAATTATACGAATTAATTAAATTTTTTTTTTCTTATCTGTTTATCAACTTTTTTATATTTTTATATGTCTTTGATTTATTTTTCATTAATTAAATATTTTCAATTCTTTATTTATAATAATTCCTCTCCATTTAAATTCTGAAATTTTTTTTTTATATTTAAATATATAACTGATATTATGATTTTATATATCGGCACATTTTTTTCAAACAAATCACTCACTCAATTAATTCCATTATTTCTAATTGAAAATGTCCATTTATATTTAAATTTAAATTGGATTTCTCGAAATAATTTTTTTTTTAGTTAAAAAAAAACCTACAAATATTTATCATTTTCTTGTTGGTGAAGAAATTTATTTTTCATATTTTTTTTTTTTTTTTTATTAAATGAGTTTTTTTTCTATTTAAATGTAATTAAAAGTATGATTGATTAATTAACTAAATATTACTAAATAATAACTAAAGTTAATAATAATAAAAAAATTAATTTATAAAATTTTGTTATTTTTATATAAAATTAGGCAAACAAGCAAATTAATATATTTATTAAAATTTATAATAATATAAACTTTATAAAAAATTAAAAAGTATTTGATCCAATATAATTTTGAAATACCTTAAATATATATTTTTTTCAATATATCCTAATAGTTTGTGACTATGGCTCATTAAACAAAAATTCCATGATATTTATTGAATTTTTAATTTTCTTTCCCTCCCGCTTGTACCTCTCCTGACATAAATTCCCCAATGTCAAAATAACCCAACACTAAAATAGAAAAAATATTAACCCTAATCCCCTTCCCCCTCTCCTATTCAGCGTGTTTATAAATAATTTAAATTTTCCGTCCTATTGGACCTCAAGAGGGTCCCTGATTGAATACTCTAAAGCACTGCTAGGCTTGTATTGGTGTGTCGTTGTGTGCTGTTAAAAGTTTTTTATGGCTTTAGTGGGATCCCTGAAAACGATCTTTTTTTCGATTTCAAAGATACGAACCCTTTCCTATCCCTCACTCTCTTTTTACGAGGCCACAAAGCCAAGAGTGTCAATGATCATAATTTTTAGCTAAGACACTTGTCAATAAACTGAACAAAAAAAAAAACAACATTTCAGACGTATTTGTAATAATTTTAATGGAATTATTGTTCCCTTCCAAGTAGAGCCTATCTAATTTTGATTTAAGAACACACCAAATCCGAATGTTATATAAAAAAAGTACAATTAATTTGTAAATTTTTAGCATTTGGAAGCTGCGAAAACAAATGTAGACATGCATTAAACGCGGTAGACAGTGTAGTGGCAGGAATAGTCCTGTCAGTCAGAGCTGGTTATGTATATGATAGTAATCTACATGGCTAAATAAAGGCAAAACACGTAATTAAAATCTAATGAATTTCCATTATAACAATAGGTGATTTAACGTTATAAGACGTTTTTTCGGGTCCAT
This sequence comes from Labia minor, assembly GCA_963082975.1. Taxonomy (NCBI): domain Eukaryota; kingdom Metazoa; phylum Arthropoda; class Insecta; order Dermaptera; family Spongiphoridae; genus Labia; species Labia minor. Next base: position 20,500,800 of record OY720346.1, on the reverse strand, counting down.
CATCAGATTGTCCTGTGCTGCTAATTAACTAATTATTATCGTAGAAAGAAAAAATCGAACCTGTCTGAAGGATTAGGCGAGAGAGACATTCCAATCGTTGTTTTTAAGAGGTCCTCATTATGCAAATGCGTGTTGTTTCCCTTTCAATAGTTTCTCTGATGAGTATCCTCCAATCAGCAAGGAATATCAATAAGCCACAGATGACTGACTGACTACTACTGCTTTCAATAGTTCACACCCTCATTATGTCATAATAATCCTAGACAAGATAGTGATGGGTTGAATTGATAACAGGAATCAGGTGGATCATTTAAAAAGGCGCCTCGCCTTAAAACCTTTAATTTAACATTTTTTCTCCATCTTTATACTTTATCGCCATAAAATATATATATATAAAGAAAAATAAGTTCTTTTGATTCAAAATAAAGATTAGATACATTCTAATACATTATTAAATAAAATGTTGATATATTTTTTAGCATGATAATTGAGAACAAGTTTTGGAATCTAAATTTTCTGTCCAGTTGAATATATGAATTAATTCGAGTTTAAAAGTTATACGGCTTGTTGACTATTTTTATTAATTTAACAAAATTGTCTTAATCACACATTTTACTTTCTCTAATTAACATTATTTCTAGACATAGATAGATAAGAGCTTGTATTTTATTTTTTTTTTTTTTTTTATATATATATTATTTGAATCTTTATTAAAATGTTAAAGAATTTCAAATCACAGGGTTTGAAATATTCCGGTGTGAAAATTTTTACTGAATTGATAATTAACAGGTATATATAAGTTAACAAATTATTATCTACTCAACTAATTATTTTAATTGATAAATACCCGAAAAACTTGAATCCTATCTATATACTAGCAACAAATATAAACAATAGGATATCGAAAAATGCCTTAACTATTAATTAAAATTACTGTAGGGGGGTATACTTGATAATAACGGTTAATTTACTTTTAACACTTATACGTTTTAATAATAATAATAATATGAAAATATAATTGACGTTTTATCTCATTCCGATATAATATCACCTATAACACATCCTAGTTTCTATTTCATTTTCCAATTCTATTAAAATTTTGTTATTAATGCTAGCGGCACAAATATTTTTCTGTTGCTTCGTTAGTTGCCCCTTGTCCCTCATCTTCTACCTCCCGTCTCTGTCTTAGAGAGACTCAGTTAATTAAAACTCAAAAACCATTTGAAGAATTGAAACCCGGCGGCTTAATAATTCTAAAACAGAAACGAGAGGCTAATTTATAGCGTAGCTGGAGTCCAAATGAAACGTTGGTGTTCTAATTCGATTTTTTCGTTTGTTTCAGGTGAGTTCCGAGCGCTGATGATCCTCCCCAATTGCAATTAGTAAGTACAAAAGCGTAACCGTATTAGCGCGGTATAATATCCGATCGGTGCGCAATTATTGATTGGATTCAATAACGGCGGCCCGCTATCCGCTATTTGAGGGTGAGTAGCTCCCGCTAATTTCACCTCCCCCGGATTCCTATCATTCATGCACACGCACACAATGAAATAATTATGGGCAGGCAGCGGATATTTTTTTTTTCATTTGCCCGATAAATCGCATCGAGTTTTCATTTCGTATGTGAAAGTCAACGAGACGACGTAAAAATACTAAAAAAAAAAAAAAAAAAAAATTTAGCGTCTCTCATTTCTAGTCACGAGTCAATTGGTTTCGGTGGAAAAATCAATTAATTCAATTGCAAATGAGAATTTCTCTAAATTCATTCGAATTAGATGGAAAAATTCAATTCGATGTGCTTGTATAGAATTTATAATAGTTTAGAAAGAATAATCATTTAATTAAGTAATTTCATAATTTATATCTTTCTAGAACTTAATACCATTAAAAAATTTGTGGAAAAATAAAATTTTAATAACTTAAAATTTATATGTGAAAATTATAAAAATTAAAACTTATAAATCTTAACTAAAATAATGGCTCATTGCATTGGAGGAGGAGAATTTTAATAATTTAGAATTATTTTAAAATAGAATTCTAAATTAGAATGAATGTAAAAATGATAAATATTAAACAAAGATTAGTGGTTTCAATCTGTTTTTTTCTCCTAAATAAATAAGATCTCTAATCATCTTGATAGTTAGAAATTATAAGATTATAATGAATGGAAAATTTATCAAGAAAAAAAGATAAACAAAATTGATTTCAAAGAAACCAAATGGATGATTAAGTCGAGAACGCTTAGGAGAGAAAATGAGGAGGTTGAAGTCGAGTTGAAATTGAATGGAGGTGGTATGGTATTCTAATGAAATGTAATTATTAAGTACTTTTAACTTTAGATTTACTAAAGTGTTCAAAAGATAATTGCATAAGAAACAAATAAAATAAAAAAAAAAACTCTTTTGAAAGTGATTGATAATGAATTCATTAAAACTAGGTCGATAACATATATCCATGATTTGTTTCATATAACTGTATATTGATTATTTAAACCAATTTCCAACTTTCAATTTTGACGCCTCAATTCACATAAAATTTGAAATTTGAAATAACAAACAGGTTTTTTTTTTTTAAAGAAATTACTAAATATTAAAATTTTTAACATAATATTTCCCATTCATAAATAGAAAAAATTCTAATAATATACCTACATACATGTTTTTGATTGAATATTATAATTTTAAATACATAATTATAATATTTTTATGACTTTACAAAATTAAAATTAAAATTAAAAAAAAATTACTTCTAGGAAATACTTTCAGTATCTTAAGAAAAAAATACTATTTCTAAGAATGAGTTCTCACTAATAATTTATTTTTTACTACCTTTTATTTATAGTTTTATTTTTATGAACACATATAACATTTTCAAGGACAACAAAATAAAAATTATAGTTTTATTGAACTATGTGTAGAATTACTAGTGAAAAATTCTTTTTGAAATGTTGAAGTAATATTTTTTCTTTTCTATTTGTTGTTAAATTGTTACTGAATGACCATTGAAATATTTAAACCTCTTTTGGGAAATCTCTTTTGGAAATGATAATAATTTCTAATTGTAAGGTGGTTTAGGTTTGGAAGGATTATTTGGTCCTTCCACCATTTAAGAAAAGAACAGATTGAAACCGGAGGGTAGTGTAATAAACTTGACCTATATTCGTTCTGTCAGTTCACCCACTGAGATAAACAACCCCTTTCGAGGTTATTAAATCACAAGTCTCTCTTTTTGTTTGCCCTTCATCACTCTTTCTCTTTTTCTCATCTGCCCAAAAACGAGTTGAGCCATCAGCCATTTGTCTGTCTGTCTTGCACTTCATCCCAGCAATTAATCATCGTATAAGTTCTTGAAAAATTTGAATTATTGCCACCTCTTTACTTTCCAATCGCAATACTTATTTATTTATTTATTTATTCATCATCCACGCGTTTGGATGTTCGTCAAATGATTCATTTTTCTTTTATTTTTTTTTTCTCTCGGTGATTTTTCCATTTAGATAAAAAATCACCATAATCCTGATTTATTTATATACTTGATTTTTTTCCTCCATCTTTATTTAATATACAAAATAAACAATAATTTAATATATATATAATTCCAAACCTTTATAATTAAAATTTATTTAAGCAGGGGAGGTGGAAAAGTTGATTGAACAAAAAACTACAATATCTAAATAAAATACAAATCAAATAAAAATAAATAAATAAAATAAATAAAATTGTAAATATTATAAATCAAGAGTAAAATAAATTACTAAAAGTATCTACATAAATTAAAAGAAGGAAAATGATAGTATAATTTGTTGTTGTATTTTATTTAAGAACCCTATTTAAAAAATAGTATACTTACTTTTTATTAATTAATGAAATGAAGAAAAGAATTTATTGAAGTTTATATTTAATCAATAAACAAAAAACTTAAGTTATATATATATATATATAAGTTTTCTTTTGATATATATATGGAGAATATGTTGAATATATGTATGTCTGGGTGCCGGTGATGGGGAATGCTCCCTCCTTAAGATTATCTTTGTCTTGTTAATTCATATTTTTCAAAATATATTCAGATTAATTATATCTTTTTCATTAGAGATAAATGTAGAAATAAATAATGTTGAATTTATATATAAAAAAATAACTTTATATCATAGCTTTTTTACTTATTCTTTAATTATTTAATTAATTAACGGAATAATTAAAGAAAAACGAACATGTATTATTGTTTATATGATTCAACCTATTATATATTCAACTTTTAATTTATTATCATTTTTTTTATTTTTTTGAATTTTATTTTGTTTGTATTCCAATTGAAATTCCTTCATAGCTCACCCATAGATTCTTTGTTTTTAATTTTTCTCTGCTAATAGGTTTCTATGTTTCCTATATTATCCCTGGGATGTCTGTCCTTGTCTATTGCCTTCGAAGATAGATGCTGCCTCCCTTCCACCTCCTCTTTTGCCTTGAATGGCAGACCCTCCCCGCGTGGTGCTGTCTGAACCGTTTCCCGGGCGTTCAAGTCGCCGGAACTCGTGTAGACTGGTTGCCGGAAGCTGCTGATAAGCTGCCTCTTCCCCGGTTGAGCAAAGCATCGGTATTACCTGAGCAATATTCAATGGGGCTCACCATTATCTTTAACCACATTATCATATATTAATACTAAATATCATCATCATTATTTTAGGCATAAAATAAAATACCACGTTTGCACTTTCACGTTTTGTTTATCGTATTTAAATATATACGATTCATTTTCATTTTAACATCATTTAATAGGTTAGATTTATATAATATAGACATCTTTAGTACTTTTGGTGACATTTAAGTATAGCTGTTGAAATCCAGTTAAGTTTGGTGGTATTTAATTAAATTAAATTGGACAGTTTTTCTTTACCTGCATTAATGCTAATGGCATTACGACTGATTTTCTTCTAAAGATAGAAGCATTTAATTACTTTCAAACGATTTAGCTTTAACATTTTATCAAGCCAATAGAAATGTTTTATTAAATTAATAATAATTAATCAATTTTTAATTTATATCCTTAAAATCAATTCATTAATTCTTATCTAAAAATGTATTAATAATAAATCAACCCAAATAATCTATTTTTATTATAGCAATATTATATTCAATTTTATATTAATTTATTTCATATTAATGGTATTTTTCAAAAATAAAACAAAAAATTTTGTAGGTTTTTTTAATGTTAATTTTGTGGAAAGATATATAATAGATTAAGAAACGGATCCAAATTAATTAAATAAACAGTAAAATGATTTATTATGAAATTTCAGAGTGTAAAATTAATTAAATTTTATGACATTCCTTTCAATATTCAGATCTTCATTACTTATGTAGTAATCATATTCTAAATGTTTTTTTTTATTTGTTTTTTTTGTTTAATTGATTTCCAAGTCATTAATTTTTTTTAACTTAATAATTTCCTTTTTTAAAATTTCACTTTATTCTTTTACATTTTTCCATTATTTTTATCTTCTTCCCCATGATGATGATAATTATTATTTTCAAATCCTATTTAAAACAGATAGATCCAATGACTATAAAGAAATTACCAAGCCGGATATTTGAGCTGAGTTCTTCCCCTTCCCCTTTCCGCCAATCGTCGATTTTATTTAAATATTACTTTACCGATTTAATTCCAAAATTAACTTCTACTATAACTATAAAAATCGCTGTTAATATTTTTTTATACAAATCTTGATCATGGCTTAACAACAAAAACAACAACGTACGTTAATTCGTGTATAGTTAAACCGCATGATAGTCTCTTCCGCCCTTTTGGTCATATAACCATTATAGTTGCGAATCCCTTTTATATTCTCTCTCCCGTTCACATGGAATGCCCCGTTGATGATAACAACGCCACCTCCCCTCATTTTTTTCATATTTGAAACAACAATAACAAAGCCGATATTTAGTTTGCCGAGGACAATGCGTCCTTGTACTTGGCTCCCGAGGCCCTTGGCTCTTGTGCCAGACTCACACCTCCCTTAATGTTCCTCTCAACTGTTATCTTTACTTTATCTCCCATCTTCCTTTCTCCTTCTTGAAAGAATTATGTTCTCTCTTTCTTTTTTTTATACTTTCACTTACCTATATGCATATATAAATATACATAAGTGGACATAATATAATGTATCCAAAAATTTAAATTTATATTTACGTTTGAATTATGGATACACGTTTCAAACGCTTGAAATTATTTGAAACAGTGGTTTGTTTTAAACTGACACCAAGATATGAATGAACAAACGATCTTAAAAGAGGATTGTAACACGACCTTCTTGATTCAGTTTATTAATTTAAATTTATATTTGATTGATTTATTTATTTTTAATGTTCATAATGAAATAATTGTTTATAATCTACCGGCATTTTTTTAAATTATTTATTTAAAAATAGTCTCCAGGTCAAAATTATGTATAAATTAATTCATTTACAATATGACATCAAAATTTATTTATTATTTATCAAATTCAAAATATGTTGTTTCAACTAAAATTTAGTAAAATGAATATACAAAAAATGAAACAAAATGATTTAAAAAAAATATTATGTTCATGGATGCAGAGATGATCGGTTCAGGTTCAATGGTCATGAATCCAACTTATTAACTAGCAGAGAAAGAAGAAGACTTTTTAAGAATATATTTATATAAAATATACATTTAATAAACAACTTCATGTTTCAAATCATTTTCTATGGAAATAATTTAATATGTACTAATTTTCGTCTAATTTTATATTTTAAGATATATACCTATATATATATATATATATATATATATTAGGCTGAATTAGAATTATTATGAAAGATATGTAAGTATATATCTCTTTATTGTTTGTTCTATTATGTTTTCGTCTTTATATATAAATAAATATATATATATATATATATATATATATATACGTATCAATGTAGATATAGATAAAAATAAAATATAAATAGAAGAGAATAAAAACTTATTGTTATTTGTTTGTTGATGTATTTTTTTTAAATTTTATTTATATTAATGAAATAATTGGTAGAATGTGTATATGTATTTGTATAATTTTTTTTTTCGAAGTCGTGCGTTGAAATCTCCTGTTTGTAAATTTTGTGAGCTCTTAGGGTAATAACCGTAAATTTAAAAGGGAGAACTTTTCGACGTCTACGCAGGGATTTTTGATATGTTTTAATGTTCATGTGTGTGTACTGATTTTCCCGGGGGTTGTTGGATACATGAACCGAGAGAGAGTTGTGCTCGGGGGTGGCAATTAGTGGCGTGTGTAATTGCCGACCAGCTTCATTGCGCTCGCTGAATCCCCTGTTTTTAACAAATAAATAATCCAACCCTCTCCCACTTCTCCTCTCTCGCACCCCTCGCTTCTGAAATGTGGCGTGCGTGGTGCCCGGGCAAAATCGACCCCCGTGTATCTCTTTTCGAAAATCCAAGACTGACTGCTAATCAGCAGTGTGCATGTTAATTAGCGTAGGGGTGGTGAGTCCACGCCCCTGAAAGGCGGGCCGCGGCTTGCGCCTTACACCGGCAGCCAACCAGCAACTTGCGCGACCCACTCGACCACCTGAAGCCCAGCCCAGAAAACACCTGATAAGGATTGGCAGGGGTCACCATGCAAAGACAACCATCGCCCTTACCTTGGACACTAAACGATGAAGCCGTATCACCTGAATCGAAACGTTCCTTCTCTTATAGCCAAATCAGCCCTCCACTATCTACATACTCACCCCCACTAACACTCATATACCATATACCATTTTTATCATCAAATCAACATCCATTCAAAATCATCCAAATCCATAGAAACATATTTCATATTTTAAGTTATTCTCAAATTCATTCAAAAATATCTATATCTGGTTTTTATTTTTATTGTAAAATTTTAATTTATAAATAATATATATATATATATTTACGAGATAATTTTATTTAATTTTTTTTGGCATTCATTAATTTTTTCATTGGTATTAAAATAATTTATATTTTTTTTAATTACTCAATATATAGTAAGTAACTACCAAAGTCCAATAAAACGAGTATTTAATAAGGAAATTTAATGACTTTCTATATATATTTTGACCACATTGTTCATTTTTTTAAAATCTCATTTGACCTATAACGTACTTTCTTATTCAAGTAAACACAAATAATTATATTAAATAATTTTATGATTATGTTTTAAAGGAATATGATTATATATATATATAATATTTTGTTGAAACATACCAAATGTCTAATCATTCGTTTTGAGCAACCACCTGTTGCTACCCCTACACTAATCATTCTTATCCCCTCCTCCTTTGAGAATGATGACATTTTCAGTGATCTTTATTTCCATTTGTCTGTTAGTATTCATGCGAAGTGTCTTGGTGCGGTTAGTTGTCTACCTACCCATTAAACCCCCTTCTTTCATCGTCATTCAGGTGGTTGTTTTAGGATGCGTGGCGGCGTTTTCTTATTTTTCTTAGCCCGTTTAATTAAAAAAAACCCCGCGGCTCCTGTGCTGCGGCGCTTTATTTTATTTTTATTTTTTTTTCCCTACCTCTCTTTCACTCGAATTGAATTGAAAGCAGATAGTGAGCCGATTGCAAAAGAGTGGGGAAAAAGAGGCGCAAGATGGCCGATTGCTTTGCACAGCGGCGCGCGCGCTATCCAACATGTGCGCTAATTAACCCGCCATTGTTCTTTTAAAAAGAGACACTGAGATAGAAAAAAAATCCAGTTCAATTCCATTTCACTCTCTCCCACTTTCTACTTCCATCCCTCAGGGTTTACCCCCTAACAACCTTCACCACTAAAACCCACCCTCTGAGTATACTTATTGACAAAATTATTTCACTGATAACTGCCGAGTTACTACAATACGACTTCTGTAGGTATATATCGATGGAGATGGACTACCCGTGTCAAAATCAGGCTTTTTTCGGAACTACCCCCACTCGAGGCGATATGGATGGGGTACTTGACACCACCGCTCTTGCGCTTCCTACACATCCGTGATCTATTGTTTTTTTTTAATATATACATATATATATGTATATGAATGCATATGAGGAGATATACTATACATCCCATATACCGAGAGATTCTTTATTTTATGATTGATGAGAATTCGGCTCAGGGGAACAAAAATAAAAAAAAGATTAACTTTGATTTATTTGACTGAATATTGTCTCTTCGGTTGATTTTATAATCCTTTGGAAAAAATTTTTTCGCAACTGAAGAAGAGGAAGGATTGAAAGAGAGAGGAAAAAAAAAAGTAATTGATAGAAATAATAAAATATTGCATATGCGATATGACAGAAGGAAACTTGTTACTTTTTTGCAACAATACAAACAGTAACCATAATTTTTAGAAAATATATCAATTTCCTATTTTCAATAAAATATTAATTATTAAAAACATTAAATATATATAAAAAAATCTAATTTTTATTTTTTTATATAAGAATATTAAATAACAATTCAGATAATTAATATATAAATATGAAAATGAGAAAAAGAGAAGAAATTTTTGTAGTGATCATTATTTAGTTTATATATTTATGAATTTATAATTAAAAATATTTTTTAAAATTATTATGAATACTAAAACTTTTGACAAACTAAAAAAAATATAGATGTGGCCATCTAAATTTATATAAAATATTTTTTTCTTTGGTAAGAATTTTATTCTATTTCTAAATTTATATTTATATTTTCTCTTTTAGTGTAATTTATAATTTATTCGATCACTTTGATTGATAATGCGATTGGAAATAATCTATATAAGTAAACAAACTAAATTCTTTAAGAATTCATTTCACCCCACATGAAGATAGAATCATACTGTGATCATTCTCATTTGAGTAGATAGATTGGTTATCATTAAATGGCCGATGTTATGAATAATTAAATACACAAATTTATATGATTGGTATAGGATATTTTATACTTTTTATAGGCCCTTAATTTTAAGTGCTTAAATATTTAAAGATAAACGTTTTAACTCTTATATTGATTTAATTATAATATTATTGATTCGATTGCGTTTAAATTTATAAATACTTGTTTACAAAAAATAAATATAGTTACACTTCTGATTTTATATATATTGATTATTAAAAATTTAAATTTTTGCTTATTTTTTCTTTCTTAGTACATTGATTTTAATTATTTAAGTTCCTAGATTATTTCAATAGAAATATTTGTGTATATAAATTTTTAATTAAAATGATGGAAGTGGGAATGAAAAAATAATAATAATACAAAATTCACATATATATTTTGATAATATTATATTAATAGTAATTGAATAAAACATTAAAAGTCCATACTTTAAATATTAAAGAATTTTTTCATTTATTTCTTCTTATAGTGAATTATTATTAATTAATAAATTATTTAAAAAAAGTCTATGTCTTACAAGTTCCAGTTAAATAAATATAAATTATAATATTATTTTTTAGGTATTTTAATATTTGTTTTTGTTTTCTTTTTTCTAACTTTTCTGTTCATTTACTATTATTATTTTTTTTTTTATTCATTCAAATTCAATAAATGTTTGATTTGATACGATAATGAATAAATTGTATTTTCTGCAAGGTCCTTAACAAATTAAACGCCACTTGAAGGCAGACGAAATATGGAAAAGAGAAATATCCGTGACCGGCCCGTTGGCTGGGTTCCGTGTTCAATCATGGAGTCAGGCGAACCAAAGCTTAATCGCATTTTCAACAAAAAGGAAATTGTTCAATGCTTAAATTAGAAATGTAATACATTAAATGAGATCGACATGAAATAATCACTGTCAAATAATAGCATAGCTTACTTTTGGCTGATAAAAAGACACGCCAAGTAAAATTGTCCCCCCCTCTCTCCCTTACCGTTCATTACTTCTCTATTTCCACTAATATTTTTTAAGTACATTTAATAATAAATAATCAACCCCTAGAGAATAAATAAAATGATATGGAAATTGACTTAATTGAATAATACTAATATAATAAGCATACCAAATTAAATACTTCAATTTTATAAACGTAAATTTTTGTGCTTATTTGACAAACCTCATAATTATAAATTATATTTTTTTTATTCCTTTTTTACAATACATCTTCATACATAAGTATATAGTTGATATAAATATATATATAAATACTATGTTTTCCTATATATTTCTATAATATTATTCATTGTCGCTTCACCGTAATCGTTTCCGCGCGTATTAATAATATGACTTACTATTAAATAAATTATTTTTATGTATGTCAAAATAAAATTAAAAACAATTAATTATTTCTATATTTTTTTTTCAAACAGAAGGTCGTTGTAAAAGTTAATTAACAATAAGGTTAATTAAGAAATAAAAATATATTTCTAGTCCATTTATGCAATGAGAGAATTAATATATATTTTTTTTTTACTTTAAATTCTGTTGAATGATATTATTTTTAAATATGGAAAGTATATTTAAATTTATTTTAACATAAATCACATTTTGTTCTTTAGAATTTAAGATTAGTTAACTTTATTAATGGCACTATTTAAATCTGATTTTAAATTCTCAAAAAAATAAATAAAAAAAAATTTCGGTTTTTCCATGTGAATGGTAGTTTTAAAATCTATTTACTCTTATATATATATATGAAGAATTACTTAAATTTTGTTTTATTTGTAATTTTTTTAAATTAATAATAAATTGAAGAAAATCTAAATTTTTAAAGGTTTTAAAAAAAATCCTTTTTCTAAAAGTAAAGGGATGTATATCAATATTTAATCATTCATTCAGAGTACCTAATGACTAAATTGTTTTTCTTAGTTATTTTTTTTTCCTTATGTATTTTGATAATAAAATATTTCAAACATTTATCACTTAGAAATGAGTGCGTCTTAAATCATTGATTTGAAAAAGTTTTTGCATTTTTTATATCTTTTTTTTTAATACTAAGAATGAATCTTATTTTACTAACATCGATGGTTTGTCTAGCTTGGATAAAAATATTTTATAGGTATGTAATTTTATTCTATAAATTATCCATCCATTTAGTGATTAAGAATTTCTATTGTATCATTTTGATTTCGATCACAAATACCATTCTTGGAATTGAATGATATCATATTACAATTTCGAAATGAAGATTTTTTTTTTATTCTCGAGAGAAGTGCTGGGACCTGACCTGGATCTTTCCCCATGAGCGATTATCACCTGGTCGCATCACCATATTTATTAGGCATTTGGTTTGCTAATGGCGAACGCCAAAGTAACGTTGCCCGGGCCCGATTCGAATCACAAATCGACAAGCGATTAATTATTTATCAAGAGGCGTCAAGCGACAGGCGACAAACCTCGAGAGATACAGTTATAATGGGGGTTAGAGAGAGAGAGAGAGAGAGAGAGAGAATTGAAGAGAGTGAACACCGATCCAAACGAAACAGCCTCTTTGAATTTTGAATTACAAATCAGAATTTCCTACGAAATTCAATGAAATTCTCTCCTGGAATACCGAAACAACTTCTTGGGATGATAAAATTTATACCATGGAATGAGAGTTTCTATGATAACGCTATTCATGTCAGGAAAGATTTTCGCAAAAAATAAATAAATAAATAACAAATAATGTGAGAAAGAAAATTGTCAAGATTTACTATTCCAAATGGCTAACAAAAGATCTGAATTCTATATCTAGCTTTGTTATTTTAATGATTATTGTTCATTTATTTACAGAATTCAGATTTAGTGGTATATATTGTTATATCATTCCATTTCTTATCTTCTTTGTTCTATAAAAAAACATTTTCTCATATTTATCTAAACACGATTCATTCTTATTTGCTTCTATTCCTAATTTTTATTTTTTTAACAAATCAGTAAATCTTTTATTCATTTATACTATTATCGTATTTTTCTTTAACTTTGAATTCCATTTTTCATTAATCATTCATTAATTTCCTTTTTTTAGATAAAAAACTTATTTTATTTTTCAGCGTAGTCTTCTTTGAACTCTATACACTTTATACATTTAGTCCAGCGTTTCTTCAAATTTTTTATCTCTTTAAAAAAATTAAGATTTGTCGAGGACATCTTTGGTGCCGATACGCCCCGAAAAACTCACTGTTTTGACTGGTGTGTTGTGATGGATCCACGTTTCATCTATGGCTACAAAACGCCGCAAAAACTCGGTTTCAGTGATGGTTTTTTCCACCAAAAATAATGCTTAAAGAACACACAAAATTCACTTTTTCCATTTGCTTCTCAAATCACGAGGTATTAATGGATGTCAAACAAAAACTAAAAGACCCAGCTGGTTCAAATTTCGACAGGAGTCAGCTGATATTTTCATGTTGACACGAGCAGAGTTCATTTAAGAGAGGGAAAATCAAATATTCACGGACTTATTGACCTGTCCTCCTACCTTCAATTCCCTCCACCTCTCCAAATTCCCCAAAAACGGATTTTATATTTTCTTCCCACAACAATCCTGCACCTCTGAGGACTAGCATCATTGGTAACACTGGTGATTGTTTAAAAGTTACTTATGAAAGTTATTCTTTCACATATCTAGCTTTTTTTATAATTATGCATTCATATAAACAATTCAAATTTTAATAATATTTTTATTTCTCAATATGGCTCTATCCATGAGTTATTATTTTTCTTCGTACGGTCCATTGTGTTAATCAGAAACGATTATTTTTGTGAGACGTACTCTCCATCTCTCTCATCACACAGTGCTAATGGTTTGGCGATGTTTCGGTCTCTCTGTTTGCACTTAGCCACTTGTAAATAGACAATGATAAATGGATGCATGCAATTGAAGGGAAGGGGGTCCCTGTTCTCTGTCTCCGGACCTCGTCCCCGCATCCCCCGTCACGTCTGGGCCCACGCGCACTCCTCAAAAGATAAACCCGACCGAATGGCTTCGAAAGTGTTTTTCTGCTATTAAACTCAGTAATTCATAAGATAAGAAATAAATTTTATTTTCATTTGAACGTGTAATAACGGAACATTTTCAAAGATATTGTTTTATATTATTATTATTAGTAGTAATATTAGTATGAGTACTAATGAATACTTGTTTTATGGATGTGTGTTGTTGTTGTTGTTTTTATTTTGTTATTGAAGTTCATATCATGACCATATTGTGACTACTTTCAATTAAACGTTTTATCAGGGAGGAGTCGATTTTCTAGAATCCATTTGAAAATTAATCAGATATAAATACCAAAATATATAAATAAGTAACATAAATAAATAATTATTAATTGACAAAGTATTTAAATAAATGATAATAATTTATTTATTTTCAACTATTCCACTTAAAATTAATTGGTACTTTCATTTTTTTTACATCTATTATTTGAATGGTAAATAAAATATCAGAAATTGATTTCTCTAAACGTAGGAGATATGCTTCTTTTAAACGTCCAAGAACGATCAAATGAAAATGAACAAAACTTGCTTCATCATTGTATTTTTTATTTCTTTTTTTTTTATTTTTTTATATCGAATTTTTTATTTTCTAAGTAGATAGGTAATGGAACCATCATTTCAAACGACGTGATAATTATTATAATATTCCTATCCATTCATTTAACAATTTCATTTTTTTTTGTTAATATTATTATTATTATTATACGATTAAAATTAAATCTTAAAAAAAGATACACAGATTATATTAATTATATTTTAAGCACTTTGCACCTATATACAAACACAGAATGGTTAAATTTAATAAAATATTTTGATAAATGATTTTTTGATGGTCAAAGTTGGTTTTTTCATGTATTTATAAAATAGAAAAGTCTACAGATTGGTTTTTAACGAAAAAATAATAAATAAACAAAGAAATTTTATAAATTTTATCTTATCTTATTATGCTAGCTAAAATTGTTTGTTTATATAGCCATGGGTTCTCAAAAACCGCTCTAACGATTTTTTTAAAATTCACACTAAATATAGTATTTATAAAGAAAAATTGAGTTTTATTGATCATATCTCTGGAAAAATACATCTTAATTAGTTTTTTCTTAATTTAAATTTATATATGGATGACGTCACAAATGACATCCATATTGAAATTTGACTCCCGCCTTTTTTTAAAGGATATTGTATTAATATTTTTTTTATATTTAAAATATTTTAAAATTTTTTATTTAATTTCAAAATAAAATTAAAAATATATATTTTAATAATATTTTATAATTATAAATTACGATATATATTTATCATTCTTCCAATAAAAAAAAATATTATTATTGAGGACCCCAGTTCAATTCATTTTAATCAGATTGATGCAATGATGCAACATTTAATAATTGTAATAAATAATTAAAGAATTGAATATTAATATTTTTTAAAGGGTCAAGCGAGAACCCGGTGTCCCAGGTATTAATATTACCAGCCAAACCCAATAATAATGGATCATTGTTTTTAACTTAAGTACCGAGCCGAGGCTCGGGGTCCCGGTACTTACTATTAAATTACTATTGCCAATAAAACAATTATTTGAGACATTCCGATTTGCTAGTTAATTATTAAATTCCTATACTTTAGTGGTTATTGTAATGTGTTTTAAAATATATCTCATTGTTTTCAAAGTAATGTTTTGTATCTCGAATCATTTTATTTTTAACATAAAATAGTAGATTTACAGTCTGATATCTGAGATTTCTTGGAATCTAAAGTGACTTGGTTTAATAGATTTACTAGGAATATTATAGTAGTAAAGAGGAATGTATTATAAATTAATGTAATTTGTTTTGAAATTGATAGATAGATATTTGGAACATTAGGCCATCAGTAGAATCTCCCTTCGACAAACATAAATATCCCCAATCCGTGTCACAGATGGACCACCCAAATGATTATCCATCCGATTATTCTTTTCGACGCTACAGTTTATAAAATACGGTTATCAAGTATGATTTCAAATTATAAATTATATACGCCCCGATAATATACTCACAATTTTTTTTTTTACACCAATGATGTCTTTTTTATTGTTGCACTCTCTCTGGTGATTCATTTTAACTCTCATTTTACGTTTATTCACATTTTATTATCATTCGTTCTTTTCTGCTTGTATTTTTGCGTTATTTTTTTTTTCAAACGAACTATCTACTTGTTATTTAGATATCATTATAAAGATAAATTACTTGGACATTATGTTTTATTAAAATATGAGCCACCTGTAAGATTTCATTTCATCATCGTTTTCAATGTGTTTTTTTTTTAATTTCCACATTAATATTAACCCGTTTAATGAATGGACGAAAGATAAATAAGTAGGGGAAATGTGGAGAGTGGGTGGCATGCTGCGTCTTCTGGCGCAACTCCGAGATGCCCTCCCCCTCTCCTCCTACTACTCTTCACGAAACTGAATGACATGTCATAATGTCATAGGGGTATTTATTTTCTTTTCGTTTATTTTTTTTCAATGGAGGGGGATGCTTTGGTCCGCTAAACAAAGGCTCTCACTCTCGAAGAAATATAAACAAATAAATAAAACTTTTGAAAAAAAAAAATAGTTGATTTGTTCTGATATATGGTAGGTGAAGAATTTAGGGTGAAACTCTATTTGATGTTTGCAACTCGACAAATTTCAATTATCATCATTTAGAACTTTGAATTATTACTATTACTATATATTAGATATAAACATACACACACCGCTCTTTAAGATAAAATTAAAGCTGTTGTTCAATGTAAAGTTCTTATTCTTAGAAATTTAGTAAATGTTGTTTAAACTCTCTTAAACAGTCAATTAAAGATAAATATTAAAACTTACTGCAAAGTATATGACATTGATAGTAGTATGCTATTAAATCTTTTATTTCACGGTTGTCAATATTCTATTTCTAAAATTGTTGTTCTATAACTTTTAACTTTAAATTAAATTATACATAAACATTACAATGTAACATTACGATTTAAAAGATCTAATAGTTTTGAGAACGAATTTAACAAAACAAACTCAAATAATAGTATAATAATAAATATTCAATTATATTTAATACATATAAAATTTGGGCACGATATGCAACTCATCTTCTTATTTTATCTTGGTCAGAGTTTTTGTATGCTTTGAAGGATCGTTAATGGCTAAGCTGCTTAACACTAGGTTCTGTTTTGGTTTCAGTTCCGCATTCAGAAAGCATAATATAATCCAATAAAAGTTTGCCAGGAGTCAATGAAATAAACGCTAGTTCAACGGATTAATCGGACATAATAGAATCCATCCTGAGTTCCATTTCATGTCATTTCTAATGGATACCTGCTATCACATTCAATTCAGTCATAAATCTTGTGACCCGGGGTTTCGATTTCCAAATATTTACCTTGTTTTAATTGAAAGATAATTTTCTTTTTTTGTTACTCACTTTCAGTGTTGTTGAAAAAAGCGGACACCTCTCCTCGACCACATCCTCTAATTATTTATGCAAAAGTTATAAGAGATTATCACCATGCGAGAAAGACCTGTCATTTATTTCCCTCTCTCCTCTTCAACCCATTTCCGGATGGGTTAATGTTCATTTGAACCTGGCTGCCATTTAAACGACTCGCAGTACTTTATGTTTTTCCCTCCCACTTCTTATCCTAAGGGTTCCAATAACCCACAATGGGGTCCTTATGAAAACGAACATAAAATCGAATATAAAGGCAGGTTTCTAATGTTTTTATGAAATTCCCCCCATATACCATAAAAATCTCCAGTAGTCATTCATTCTGAACACTCTATACTCTCCAATGAATGTTCGGGCAACAATTTTCTTGCTTTTATGTGTTTCTTTTAACAACAAAACCTTCTCAAATCCCTGTAAAATATAACTAATAAATTTTTCTCTAAACATATAATTTATTTTGTCCAACTTACAAATGAGACCCGTTTTGTTTTTGTTTTTGTTTTTTGGTTTTTTCCTCTATTAGAAAGCAATTTTTTGTTGAATAACACTCTACTAAAAATAGTAAAGTGTTGGCCAGTGTTATTGTTTGAAGCGAAACAAGCAAATAATTTAATTGCTTGGCAACTCAACAAGAGAATCAAAGAAAGTGTCTGAATTATTTTCCTAGGTGGCCAAGAATTTCGAAACAACTCTTTTAAAATTTTTCGTTTCTTATAGAGACGCTACAAAAACACCCAAACAAAAAAAAAATCAGTTTAACATTCTTCTTTTTAATATGATGAAAATCGGATTGCCGTGGTGTTAAAATTATTATTGACGCGTGAACATAAAGTATCGAACGCGCGACGGCAGCCTTCATCAGGCAACCGGTTCTCTAGGAATTAATTCCAACTAGTATTTATTGCTTTTTAATAGATTCTTAACCAATTGCATTTCTAAATGAGCAATAGTTGTTTTTAATTCTG
This sequence comes from Labia minor, assembly GCA_963082975.1. Classification (NCBI taxonomy): domain Eukaryota; kingdom Metazoa; phylum Arthropoda; class Insecta; order Dermaptera; family Spongiphoridae; genus Labia; species Labia minor. The sequence goes on along the minus strand of OY720346.1, from coordinate 20,482,423 downwards.
TAAGTAAAGTAAATAATGAGTATTTTAATAATAAATTTACATTAAAAGCGTCCCTTATTGTTAACGTTAAACCCATCCCGAAATTTGGACATTGTTGCTTCATTCAAAAATCTATTTTTAACCTTTTCAAAATGTTGACTTTCTTCTTCTATGTAAGTATAATAAGTGTCTCATATTTATCAAGCTCTCTTTTGAATAAAACTGGTTCCATTAAATCCTCACTGACCCCGGAAAAAAATTATACCATTTTTGGAGCATAAATAGGTCAAATATCAAAATACTTTTCTTAGCTTTCTAACAAAATTTTTATTTTTTACTCCAAAATAAATAATGTAATAATAATAAAAAAAAAAACGAAATATATATATATTTTGTCATATTTGGCAATTTCTTTAAATATTTTACAATAATATATTTAGTCATATCATATTCTGTTCTTATATATACACAATTAAATAAGCTCAATAAAATTATTACCCTCCAACTTATTGGATTATATAATTGATTTGAACAAGCTGAAAATAATTATTTTTAGATAATAGAAAATTCTATTATTCTCTATTAAATCAAGTTTCATATTTTATTGATGAATAAAAAACTAATCTATCATCATTTTACTCTTGGTTGTAAAAATAAACCCATTAAAAAAGAAAATTTGCTATGTTTTAACAAATTTATTATTAGGATATATTTTATTTCGTTGTTAAGTAATTAATATCTATTAATGAAAGACTTAGTTCGTTTTTTTTTTCTTTCGATTGCAAAAGTATTTCTTGTATTTTTCAAATTGTCCCTACGCTCTAATGATTCGGACATCCTTGAATGTGTTTCCCTCTCGCGTGTGGACTGATTCAGAAAATTATTTATCTCTGCTGTCTGAAAGGGGGATGTGCTTAACTAAACCGTAGGCCGCCTCTACTAAATTAAATTAAATTGGCCCGACGACCGGATTTAATTGGCTGCATCACGTTGGCATGCTGGCTTAGAATAAGATGCAGTTCTTTTCAAGCAGGTAGTTCACCATCGATTGTCCATCAGTGGAAGATGTGCGAAGAGCTCATTTGTCACCAAAAAGAAACAAATAGCCGATAAATCACCATGGACCCCCGCGAATTTCTCCTAAGGACTAATCGTTTCGGTTTTCAATTTCGGCAACCCACAGTTGATGAGTTAATTTTTAATGAAGCGATACTTTCCAGACCCGGTGGTCTCTGCGTGACTTTCCCGAATATTCAGTTCACTTCCCGATCATCGCTTTTCTGACACTGAATTTATTGCATTTTTTTAAATGTCATCAATCCTATGTTGTTATTCTTTAATCGACCCTATAATTGTCTCTTTTGTTGAAATACAAAAATATTACAGACACTCTACAACTTTGAGGGACTAAATTTTTTTTTAATAGAAAATCCTATCATTTAATTATTTATTGTTCATAATCCTTATTTGAAGTATAACACTGATAATCTTTACTATTTTAATGATAAGGTTATTATTTATGCTATACAAATTCAATCATACTAATTTAAAGTAATACCTTTTTTAATTTTTTTAAATTAATAAAAAAAAAAAAATTAATTAACAATATTAAAAAAAAAACTAATTTCATTTTTATGTTGAACCTAAACATTCTTCATTTCTCGATGAGGATTAAATATAATAGAAAAATAAAAAACTATTCCATCTCTAACCAACATAGTTAGTTCATTTAACCTTTCACATAATTTATTTTTGATTTTCTTTTTTTTTTTTTTTTTCTTATATATTTATTTTTTTCTTCTGGAAACCATTTGGACATCCGATTATCATTATAGTGCCGCACTGGTGAGAGAGGCCGTAAAGACCTTCACTCGCGACATTTCTCTAATCCACTCGGCATTCGTAATTATACCCGTTTTGTCAATTTCGGTTTATAAATATCGGATAAAGAGCAATAAATAATTCCGGCACAAATTGCTTTTTAGGTTGAGTTGGTAATAAACCGAATCTCCCCCGAACCTCTCAGGTAGACGGACTCATGTTGGACTCACAAAGGCCCTCTCAACCCGGCTGTAACGGTAATCAGCTGTATTCAAAAAAGCCCCACTCTCCCCCCCCTCCATTCTTCTCACACTCGCACACCAATACACACGGACACACCTCGAAAGGGCAGCAGCTTTGAAAAGTAAATTATACATTTGTAGGACGCGAGCAGCTACGGACACAATGGCCGATTCATTACGCACAAACGGGGCTAATTCCTCCTGGTCGCATATGCGGGGTGCAGCTGAACACAAAAAAAAAATCCCATCCAAAGTCACCCACTACATACAAAAACACTTTGGACATTCTCAGAAAAAAAATCGGCATCTAATTAAAAAAAGGAAGAGGGGACATATTGTCTGACTAGTCCTCAAGAGGTCACCCTTCCGGTATCATATTCTGCAAGCAGATTGTCGCATACTTACCCCCGCCTCCTTCTTCACTCTAAATTAACATGTTCATCTTAAGAAAAAAAAAACGAATTAATAATAGATTTCTCTAATTCCAACTGTGCAGGAAATTTTTCTAAACTTAGACCACCCACAAACAGAAATTATTTAATAAATTATTTAATCTTACCAAAGTCATTTCTTTCATTGAGGTGATAATAGACTCTAAACTATAAAAAAATAGACTAAAATCAAACTACGCGGATATTTTTCATCTAAGAAAAATTTTATATAATCTTCGCATCAAGAAAATTATTATAAATTTTACTAACATATTTTTTTATAAAACTTCAGAATGTTATTTTAAAATATAAATATATATATATATATATATATATGTATATGTATAAAAGATGAAAACATTTCTTTATCTTAATGTGTGTATATTTTAATAAGTTTATTTCAATTTAAATTAGTTAAAATGAATATATAAATAAACCTAAGAGGGCACTTTCAATTGAAAGCGACTCACATATGATGACTTATAATCTGTATTTTTTCATGTTTTTTTTTTGTTTTTATCGATAAAAATAAAACTTCTATAAAAAAAATCGATTTAAAATTAAATTAATATTATTATTAATACGTATGTAAAAAAAGTTCCTATAAAAGAAGATTATTAGAAATTTATTTTTATTTATTATTTTTTTTATATTATATTTGAAAATAAAACTTTTCATTTAAATTTGTTTTTTAACATTTATTTTTTAAATAAATTTCTATTTAATTAAATATGTGAAATTTTGTATATTCGGTTCTCTTTTACAGTTTTTTATTTGGTTCTTAATCCGCTCAAAAGATTTTTAATAATTTTATCATCTTATTTAAATTAATTAAAATAATAAATTAACAAAATTAAGTTTTTATTCCTAAATATTCATTCGTATGATGTTAAATTTTTGTACATTAAAAATTTTACACTTTAAATAATTTTGAAAAAATTAATTTATAATAAAAGAACGTTAGTTTGAACAAGGGATTTTTTAAATTTTTTTTAAGTTTTTTGTTTATTTTATTTTAATAATCAGTATATGAATAAAATAAAATTTTTCATGTCATTTGATTAAATTAATTATTATTAATGTTTTTTATTATAAATTTTTCTTTTTATACTTATTTTCACTAGTCTCTTTTATATTACTATCATTTTTGAACAGACCTAAGTACTAATTCTATAATCTCCAATTTGATTTTATTAATTCTGAATAAAAATAGCCATTAACGATGGATAAATAAATCAATCACTCCGTAATGGCTTTAACGGAAATATATTTGCCTAGAGTATCTTTCTCTAATCAATATATTCAGGAAGTGGAAAAAAGTAAACATACCGATAGACGACATTGTTTTTAGCAATGGCTACGGGGTTGTGTTATTGTTGTTGTTATTGTTGAGTGAAAAGCAAACAGAATGAGAAATGGTGTTATTTAATCAATCCAATCGATTTCTATCAGGATTTATTCACTCGGCTTGGAAATATTTTCATTATTAATCTTCGTTTGGAAATTGGAAAATATCAACAGCTATTAGAACATAGTATTACTTTAATACTAACGAATCTTTTTCACGTATGTTAACTGTCAATATACTTTACTATTTACACATCATTATTTGTAATTTACGAATTATAGGGAAAAAAAAATTAAAAAAAAATTACAGATCTGATCTATAATTAAGTAAAAAAAAAAATATTTTTTTTTTTCATTTCATGGCTTTCATTAGGCGTTTTTTTTTTTTTTTTTTTTTTTTTTGCTGTCCGCCATTAATTGTTTTCCGTTGTACTCATTTCACACTCGTTGTTTAATGGGCTGATTTTTTAATTTTATGTTTAATAAACGCTTGTCGAAAGGAAAATTATTTCTTTCCAGCCGTGATTATCGTTGAGAATTAGACGAGTCGCTTGAGATAAATGACGCAAAATTATAATTTAATTATAAAATTGTAGTATATGTAAATTTTTTTTTTTTTTATTTACTAATTAGGTATAGAAATTAATATGGAAAATATCCGAGTATCGAATATATATAATATATAACAACATATAAACACAGACCAAATTTCCATAAATAATACACCTGTCCAATCATTTTTATTATTTTTTTTAAATATCTTTCAATGGTAACAATCTGTTGTACTTCTTGATTAAATCCAAGGATATTATTTTGGAAGTCCCTTAATAATTATAATAATTTTCTTATGAAAAATTATTTAATAAATCAGATCATTTATTTAATTTTTTTAAAATTCCAAAATAATTATAATAATAATAATAATAATTTCTCTTTTAAGTAACTAATTTAAAATACTTGAATAATAATATAATTAAATTCAATTAATTTAATTTGCATAATTGTGTTTTATTAAACCTTTCTCATTAAATGCATATAAAAAAAATGCAGATTGGGATTATTTATCTCTTTAAATACTAATTAATAAAAAAAATGCATATATATTACTTTTTACTTAAATTTAACAATAATACATATAATTAATTGAAAATTAAGGCCCGTATTTTTGAATATACCAATGAATATCAAAGTGACAAAGTGATGGAAACTAACACGTTAATATATATATATACTAATCTATTTTTTTTTGAGCTTGCTTTTATGTAGAATTCTGATTTCTAAAATTAGAATATTTTTTCTTTTATTCCATATTAATAAGTAGTAGTGTTATTATTAATATTATTTAATGTTTGAAAGGAAAATTGTCCTGATAAAAGACACCCTGATTTCCATAGATATTAGGATTGTAGTATATAGGTATATAACTCTGAGGTACGAACTATCAGATCAATTTCGATTGGCTCTGCTGTGTCTCTATTTGTACAGCGGTTATCTCGTGAACAAATTATGGGATCACGACTGAATTTGAATTTCTAATTACGACACGTGGATATCAGAAGTATTCCAATTTTCATCTGAAAAATAAAATAAAAACAAAAAAAATAAATGCAACACTATTTTATGATAAGTTAATTGAATAATAATTATAATTATATTGTGTTTAACATTTTTAAAATTCAATATAATTAAAAAGAAAAAAAAAAGAAGAAAAAAGTATAAAAATTGACAGTGATTTTCTTTTTCAACCGCGGATACGTTTCAAAAAGTTGTTTTCTATAGTTATAATTAAATTCTTTCGTGAGGGGTTTTGATAAAAAAAAAAATCTCCCTATGATATTTTTTTCAATGGTTGAAATTAAACGTATCAAATTTTTTCCATCAGTATTCGGGTTGAGAATTCAAATTCAAATGGAGAGAGAGAGAGTGAGAGAGAGAAAGAGTCAGTCCGTCACTCGAGCACCTTTAATGGCCAGCACAAGATTTAATCTTTTCTTTATTCAATAAATTCCATAAAACTCAATAGAGGGTGGAAAATGGATTTCATTAGAAAACGTATCTTTTTTTCTGAAAAGGACCCACCGCCCCTCCTGAGATGGAGAGCTCCGATAATTTCCCAGAGACGAGTGTAGAGCCCTAAAAAAGGATCGAAAGGGCAACATAGAACGAAAATGGGACGGCGACATCACCACCCCAACCTATTCCCCTTCCCAATCCGCTTCCACCTTCTTGCCTCCCCCACCCTCCCTCGACCAACAGATACTCTCACATTGGAGAATTTCTCGAACCGATTTGCATTTGCAAAGTGAAACGCAATGTCATCGTCTTTAAAAAAAAAGGACACTAATTGAAAATAGATGGTAGCAAGAGATTTTCATTCAGTAACAAGCATGAACTGAACAACAACCAACCACTCGAAAATTAGCTGCGTTTTTTTTTAAATCGTCCACTTACTCTCGAGATTAATATTCTGTAATTAACTAAAAAAAAATGATCCATTGCCTTTTTATTTTAAACAATCTGGAAAAATCAATTTGAAACAAATCAAATTTAGTCTAATGATTTTTAAAATTCCAAAATTATAATTTCTTTCTTAAATTATGAATTTTCATTTATTTGTATAATTTTTCTGAAAATTGGAATTTTAATAAAGTTGAGATTTATATATATAATTCAATACATAATTTTAAGAATAATTTTTCCATAAATTTATATGTATATATGTATATACATACATTTATTAAATATATATGTAGTAAGGAGATTATACGAATTTATTGTTAAAGCTTTGGTGGTTGTTTTTAATTTATAAGGGAATTTTGTAGATAAAACCACAGATTGATATTTTATTCAAAAAATAGACAACGTTTCGATTTTTATTTCTGCAATTGTTATCAAGCGACTGCACTATCCGACCGTCCAGTGCCGACTGGGACTGTTACTGGTATTTTTTGAATAAATTTACAATAAAATATCAATATGTGCTTTTATTTACAAAATTCCTTTAGAGATGATACGATATGTATGAAATGTAATTGTTATTCACAAGTTAACTGGTCTTACAATGACAAAAGCCATCAATCGGTGACTATAACAAATTTTGCTAAAACAACACTCCACTTGAAAAATCATTAATTACTCACCTGGTTAACTAAATCTATAATTTTTTTCTGTATACTTCTTTAAATCCTAGAATCACTCATTTATTGTAAAAGTAATAATCATAAATCTTCTTTTAACGTATGCATATATTTTGTCTTGGTTTCATTGACACCTTCCCTTCTTAACATTTTTTTCTCCTTCATTCTCAAGCAGATCAAGATTACGTTCTTTTCAACTGAAAAGGTATCTCTTTGAGAGATACTGTTAAGAGGGATTTGAATGTGAACGCGGGTGATTAAGAGTGGAAAATTATTCTTGAAATAAAAAAAAATAAAAAAAAAATAAAAAAAAATATACTTGACGAAGGGGCGTATCGAAACAAGTGAAGAAAACAAACGTAGAGTGGAGGGTTAACCAGTTCAGACAGCCGATTTCGGAGGTTAAAAAGCGGTGTAGCGCGAGAGTGGAAGGGAGTGCGATTGACTCGTCGTGGTGACCGTGGAAACCTTTGATAGACGAGCGTGGCAAACCATGGCCAATTGGCTGGCCAACGTTTCTCGATCAACGTACAACAGAGAGGACGGTGAACGATCGACAGGTCCAGCAACACGTTCCCACCGCGCGAGCAACATTTCATGCCTGCTCTACACCTATTTATTTATTAACATTCAATCTGACCAGAAGACTTGGTCCTATAACAGGTGCATACACACCGGTGCTATTTATTGTCATGGCAAGAAAGAAAGAAGAAAAAAAAAAAGATTCTCCATGTTCCCATAGTCACCGGGGATAACCAATTGAAGCCTTTTACCGATTAGATAAATCTACCAATGTGTCTGTGTATATGTATGTTTGTGTGTGTATGAGAGAGAGAAGTAGATACAGAAAGGATACACAAGTCCAATGCAAATTTTAAATTAATTCACAAAATAGGCGAATTAATTTGATTCTTTTTTCAACAAATGATTTAAAATTTAAAATATGTTTAAACTAGAGCAATTATAAATACAATTGCTCTCGGGATCTACAATAATTATAAACTATTTTAACCAAATTACTTATTTATTGTGTAATATTTCACATTATTTTAAATATTATATTATTAATTTTTGTCAACTCTCAGTGAGATTTTAACCCTTGTTCGAAGTTCTCTAGTTCAGAATTTTACCACCACAATATTTTTACCGACCGACGATAGTAAGGGAGGTATTGTTTTCACACCAAATTTCACATGTGGAGATTTTTACATATCTCCACGAATCATGCATTTTCTTAACAGAAAAAAGTATTTTTAGCATGATGTCTGTCCGTCCGTCCGTCTGTCCGTCCGTATAGATGTGTACAGCCTGAACGGCTCAACCGATTTTGATGAAATTTGGAATATTTACTTAATGCATCAGTGGGATGAATTGATCAACTTTTGGTGCAAATCCGGTAACCGGAAGTGGTAGTATTAGCGATCGACGATAGGAAGGGAAGGGTTATTTTCACACCAAATTTCACATGAGGAGATTTTTTTATATATCACCACAAATCATGCACTTTGTATTGGTTTTATCCTCGGGAAAATCATATTTATTAGTTTTTTCTTGATTTAAAATTATATGACGTAATCCAGCCATTCATGACGTCACAGCCTGGTCTTGCATATATATTATAAATAAAATAAAATTAAAAATGTTTATATTTATTATTTATGTATCCATATCTGTTTTTTATTACATTAATAGATATATTAAAATTATTTGAAATTGTTTCTGTAGCTGGAAATTAATTTACTTCAAACCGTCGGTCGGTTCGGACCTGGCCACAGGTCAACTTATTTTTTTTTTTTATAATAATATTATTCAAAACAAAAATATCCATTTTTGTGAATTAGAAAATCCAAATAATATTTATATCTGAGAAGTTCTGAAGCGTAAAGATTAAATTTAACTTGTTTTTATTCATTTTTTTCTATTATTTAAATATTATTTGAATAAAAATTCATAAACTATATTCTGTATGCAAAAAGACAACAATCTTTGAGTTAACAGGAAAAATGAGGGAGATAGGGCATGTTGCTGAGCTAATAACCAAAGCAATGATCATAGTTTAAGCTCCCATCAAACGCATAACCACCCCCTCCACTCCGATATTTCCCAATTTGTGTCTTTTTCTCCCTTCATAAAAATCACAAGGGCTGCCCTTGTCATTTGTTTTTATTTCCTTTTCCAGCGCCTTCCTCTTTTCTCTCTCTACCCCAATCCTCCTCCCACATTCCCGGCAATGAATTCCATGATGATGAGAAATAGAATGGAAATTGAATATCAAAGCTCGAAGAATTCGGTTATTTATTTAGTTTAAGACTTGAACTGAGTGTTTTTCTTTGACGAAACTGTTATTTTGTAACCAACGCTGGCCTGTTTGTATTAAGAGAGGCCCACATGTGAACGAGGCGTTTGTGCCCAGGCGCCTCTGTACTATGTAGCTTGTAGTATGTAGCAAGAGCGGTTGGTCGGCTTACAAATAGAACCCACGCACGTAAACATTTCCCGAAACCCCAACAAATGGGCTATTTTCTATCAACCAAGATACATGCCACTCCTCCTGGAAAAAATAAAAAAAAGTCACCAACAGACTGGGAATTATGTTATCCACAATGATCCGTTTGAAGGGGTGAGGGAATGAATGACTCATAAATCCAGAGAACTAGAAAATATTTGTGAAATGAATTTATAAGCGATAAACAAATTGTATCCTTTTACTAAATGATTGTATGATAAAATAATATTAAGAAAAAAAATCTCTATTTTGATGTATATACAGTGCAGTGTAACTTGTTTAAATATCTTTTTTTAAAATAACTTAATAATTTTTCCAATTTAAAAAAAAAAAAAACGAAAATAATAGATTAAATCTTTTTTTTTTTTTATTTTTGCAAAATAGTTAATTTTAGCAATTAAATAATTAAATTAGATTATTTATAATTTTCTTAATTAAAAATTATCTATATTTATCTTTAAAATTATAGTATAGACGAAATCTACAAGTTATGTTAAAAAAATATTAAAATATAACAAATTTTAGTTAAATTGAATTAAGCTTTTCTGAAATTCAACTTAATAATTAATCTAATTATAATTTAGTCCACATAATTGATTTCTAATCGAAAACATAAATTCAACAAAGGAAAAAAAAGAAAAAAAATCCCTCCAATTTTCATCAAATGTTTTTCTTCCTACCTTTTTATCAGTAATTAAAAATAAATAAATAAATCAGGATAATTAAATTTGTACTAATTTGCTGGTAACTATATTTTTTTTATATATTAATAATCCGTTGTCGTCTGATTGTTCTTTTAAAAATGGACATTTTAGATTTTTATCATGTTTAAAAGGTATGTCATGATGTTCAAATTTATCATTAATATATTAAATTTTGTAAGTTTGTAGATAACACTAATGATAAAAGCTCGTTTATATGATAAAATCTTCGAAAGACGGAGAGAGAGAAAGGGAAAACGCATTCTGACAATCTAATTATGAAATCTTATATTTTCTATATCTACTTAAATATTCTAATTTATTTCGGTTTTTTTTGTGTTGTTGCTCACGCTAAATACTTGTAGAAATATGGAAGTACCTCTTAACTTTACTTACACTAAAATATTTTCGAATTATATGACTAAAATGATATCATCATCTAAATGAGAGAGAGAGAGAGTTTTTATTTATTCATAATAACCAAAATTTAAATATACATTGAATGGAGAAGTTGATATGGCTTGACACCAGATGTTCTGCCAGCCGAGCCTTCCATGGATGGATCGATCCACCCACACTTTCCTTATGATCGACTCTTCCACTGATTGTTTTACATAATACACAACTTAAAGACCTCTATTATATGATTGTAAGTTTTTAAAAAAAAAAATTTTCATTTATATATTCTCATACAGAATTTATTTAATGTTTTATCCTTTTTATTCATTCAATTTTAATTTAATGAAATAATATACAGTATCTAGAATGATTTTTGATAAGAACCACACCCTGTGGAACGTTTAATCATCCTGTTATATTCTCAACAGAAGATTTATTTATTATTTTATATCTTTACTCTCTCACCACTAATTTAATTTTCCAAATTCATTTATTTATTTCAGATCTTTTAATTCGTTATATATATATATATAAGTTGGTAATTAGTTGAGGTTAAATGACTTGACCAATGGATTCCTTAAAAAAACAATTTAATAAAAACATATATACAAATTAAAAATATATACAAATTATATAACCCAGTTACCTTAAAAAAACAATTGGTTTTTAAAGTCACAACACTTCATTTATTTTTACTATCAAAACCAGATATTATATTTATTAATATTTACCAACTAGTCAATCTTTAAAATTAATTATTTGGCAAACAAGCATCTTTTAACAACCAAACACTACCAACCTCACAGACACAAGTTCCCCGTAAACTCCACAAAATATGAAATATTTTACATATATATTGAAAAATTTCAATTTCCTTTAAATTTAAGATTTATCTTCTATTTTTTAAATTTGTTTACTATTAATTAGTGACTTTTTTTTTAATAATTTCTTAATTTCAGATAGATTCATATATATATATATATATATAATAAATTAATTATAGAATTTTTTGTGATTTGTAATCAAAAAGAGTAGTTTTCTTTTTTTACAAAAAAAAAAAAAAAAAAAACAAAAAAAAACAAAAACAAATATCGAGGTTATTAATTTTCCAGTATAGTTTCGATTTCTTCGAGTGTTTTTATTGTTTATTCTTTGCATTGTGAGATTCGGAAGTAAAAGAAAGTTTGGCCGTCAGTTTGTCTATGTCTGTGAGTGCTCACCACATAATTAATGATGTTTGTGTATTTCACACTTGCCTGGGAAGATGGGCCAAGGTACAAGGGCGGGAGGGACTCTTGATACTATTTAGGAAATCGAACCGGGGATCTGTTCCCAGAGCGTTTCGCTCTCTATCATGTTTCGGCTTACGCCCAGCATGCATATTCAAGCACCATACTCCCGGCACAACGCATTACCACCCCCAGCCCCTCCCCCACTCTCCATGGCATCCAGCTACATTAACATAAACGCTTAAATGCTCACTTGCGTTCTTGTTTTTCTCACGAGGCTCGGAAAATAAAAATAAAAAAAAAAAAAAAACACATCAAGAAGAATAGCAACAGCAACAACCAACAAGCAGGCTAATTGTTTGATATCGGAGTATGAAATTGATTCCCAGCCAGGGTATCGATGCAGATCACGGGTCTTTCCTCCTGCCAAGATGAATAAATTAACAAATAATGTAATGCGTTTCGTGATCAGATAGGCCCAACTACGGATTTTACTTACCAACTGAACGATCTATATTCCTACACACTCGAAAAATTATGTAGTAAATTTTTAAGATCTATTTTTTGAATCTTGAATTGCCAATGATTTAATTAAAAATTTGAATTGAACAATTAAAGCTAACACTGAGTCATATAAGGGGGTGGCAATGAATCACCTAATCTATGATAACAAAATACATTTTGTAATTTTATAATAATATTTTCTAAGAGCCTCTTATATATATATATATATATATATATATATATATATTCATATATAAAAACATTTAATCACTCTAAACTAAAAGAAAATAATCTTATTTATTTATTTTTTTTATTTTTTTTTATAAATAATATTAAGAAATTTCTTATTCATTGGATATTAACGAAACTTTTTTTTTTCTCTCAACTTCTATCCTCTTCCGCTACGAATAATTCGATCCCAGAAACAAAAATGGAGATTTTGATTCCATTAATGGATCTCATTGACCCTGAGAGGCTTAAGTAGATGCTACATTTGGGAATATCTAGCGGGTTCTGCTCGTGAAGGAGTTATCGAAGCCAGACACGTTTCCTTCTCGATTACACACACCATCAACGAGTGATAAGCGAGAATTCCTCGTATCGTCATTAAAAATTACAAATTTAAATAAATCAATTTGGATAATATAAAAATTTTGATGGAAAGAAACACAAAATAATAATAATAATAATAAAAATAATCGAATGAGAAATTTTAAGATTAAAAAAAAAAATTTCATTAAATTTCATTCAAATAGAGTTATGTTCATATAAAATGCTGAATAATTCAAAATAAATATTTATTATTACTCTTCTATGATTCTTCTAGGATGGTAATTCTTTTTCATTCACACTCCCTCTCCCTCTCATCCTCCTCTACTCCACCTAACCACCTTTCCTATGACTTTTTTTTTCCCAAAAGCAATTTTTGTATTTCATGTTGAACTTAAGTGAACACAAACAATACGATTATAAACCTAAACAATATTGCTCATTGTTCATTGTTCGTTCTGGAAACGAAAAGCAACAAAAAAAAAAAGTATTTAATTAAATTATCAGAACACAGAAGAAGAGAGTAATTCATTTATAAAGTCAAATTATTATTTTTATTATTATTATTTTTATTTATTGTTGTTGTTTATGTTGTTGTTGTTGTTGTTTGATAATGTTGTATTTGGATCAAAACAGCATTTTTCTGTAACAAAAAACTAGAGATAGGAGTTGTTTTCCCGTTTGGATTCAAATCGATACGATTTCCTTCTCAGGGTTATGGCCATCAATTTCAAAAATAAAAATAAACAATCATAAATTACTTAACATCTATATGTATTTACAAACATTTTATATTACTTTTAATACCCATTCATATTCTTTCTTATAATGGTTTGTTTTTTTTTTTAGTGTAAATATTGTTATTTTTCTAAAAAGAAATCATCATTTTAAATTTCTTTCTTACTTAATCTTCTAGAAAAATGATCAATTGAATGAACATTGAATAATCAATATATGGAATTTTTGTAATTTTTTAGTAAAGTATAAAATACTTCAAAGGTTGCATTCATCAATGATAATAATAATAATAATAATAATAATAATAATAATAATAATAATTGATATTTTGTTTGATTAATTAGAACTTTTCTAAGTAATATTAATTTTAATGTACATTTTATGTTACAGTGTGTTGTAAATATATGATTCTTAAAAAAAATATAAAATACTCATCTATATAAATATTAAAATTTATTTTGAAATAGCATATTTTGTCTATTTTCAAAAAAAATTAAAAATCCTCCATATTGAAAATATCTACTTTTATATTTCAAATCTTAATTCTTTTGAAATTATCTAATTTAAAAATTATCTTTTCTTATTTTTTTTTAATAGTATTTACATATGACTAGATAGATTCAATAAATTTTTATATTTATTGTGTGAAAATGAAAAATTTTATGAATAATAAAATTTTTCATAATAGCATTCATGTGGTGATAGTTTAATTATATTTTCAACACATTTGATATTAATTATCATTTTTTGGACTGAAGAACTCGATCCGGCAATAAAACGTAAAACTTGTTACGTTATCCATTAATTGAATCTGGAAATACGTTATTTTTTTATTTTATTAGACCCTCAATTGCCCATATTTTTAATTTTATTAAAATTTTCAAGAGAAAGAATAAATATAAAAAAAAATTAATTAATATATAAATAAAATCTACCAAACAGTTAACATCTAATTAACTTTCAATATTTTATTTCTAACCATTTACCATCTTATCAAGAACATTTTTTTTTTCATTTAGTTTTTATTGATAATAATATATATAATAAAAATGTTTTTTTTTTCTGTTTTTTTACAGGTCAGTATTACTAATTGAATAGAGATCTTTTGACTTCAGAACACGAATGAGCGAATCAGTGAGTAAAAGTTGGAATTCCTTATTAATTAATCCTAATTTTTAAGATCTCATTAAAATCCACAAAACTCTCCAAGTACCTTCTCTTTCTTTTACATTTCAATAATTTTCTATTTATTTTTATAAAATTTATAATTCTAATAAACCTGTTAAAAGAAAATGTTTTTTATGTTTTATATACATATTTGAAAGTTTCTCATTTTTATTATCTTTTTAATTTATATATATATATATATATATATATATGTATATATATATGTATGTATTTAACCCTATATATAATTTTTCAAATTTATAATATTTTCATATTTATTATATTTTTAAAAATTATTTATTTGTGATTATTTTTATATTGCTATTTTTGATACCCGATTGAAAATAAATTATAAATATAAATAATTATTATTTTTTTCTAAACTGTTCTAAATAAAATTTATATTTATTTTCAATTAAAATTATTTTTGATTAAAATTTTATGGTACATTCAAAAATTAAAAATTCAATAATTATTTATAAAATGTGTGTAAAAATATATTTGCAATCAATTAGATAATTCACATGTTAAGGTTAGATTAAATTATTATATGAAATTTTATTATTAAATAAGCAAATCACATCTATATCGTACTGATCTCACACGATTTTGATTTTATAAGAGTGGCAATAATAATAATTATAATAATAATAATTGAAAATGTTTATTCTTGTTGAAAAGTTAACAATTATTATAATTCTAACCTATAAACATTTTCCCGCCTTATTATTATGAATTCAAAATGGAACACTTTTATAAATCACCGTCTTAAAGCCAAGAATAACTTTTCAATAACTCTGTATATATATTTGTCACCAGTATATTGTAAATTATATTAACTGTCATCTTGTTAGCTAAATGTTTCTCCTTTGTAAGATATATCTTGACAGTACCACCAATCTCTTCCTGGCTCATTACTTATATTAAATATTTACTCCTCCTAATTAATATAAAATTTCTATTTTCTTTTATAGATCGTTTTTCTAAAATCTACAATAATAAAAATGTGCTTTTTATTAAGACTCAAACTTTTTAAAACAAAAAACAAAACATTACAACAACATTCTTTGTTATTTTCTATTTTATTTTTATTTTTGAAGACTTTTACTTATGATAAATTACTAGAAATAAATCTTTCTTCCTATTAATTATAAATTCGCCTCAGCGCATGCGTTTTCTCGTGTCGTAAAATTATCGATAATCTCCTTGAAATGAATTCTTTTTTTTTTGTTGTTGTTATTGTTGTTGTTGTTATTTTTTGCATTTCGATTTTATTTTTATTTTTGTAATACGTGGTTAATAGTTGGATTCGGATATTTATGTGTGATACTCTCAGTTCACTGTTTGGAGCCAGTGCCTGAGACAGATCCAATAGTAAAAAAATCACTTCGAAACCTCCTCTGACCCTTTCCATCACCACTTGAAAATTGTTTATTGCTCTCAAATTTTAAATTATTGCTTTCGTTTGGAATATTCATTGATAATGTAGCTATCAACAAATTGAATAGAGTATAACAAATTATTTTTTTTAATATTCGTGAAACCTGCTCTTTATTACAATACTGAAATTAGCAATAAAGAAAACAACAATGCTTAACCTAATCCTAGAATTTATTACAATCTCAATCAACCAATATTATATAACTTTAATAAATATTATATATATTTCATTTTATTTAAGATATTAGAATTTAAGAAAGAAAATCAAAAGAATAAGAAACATTTCAATTCTGATCTCATCAATTCGAAAGAGATGATTCTTTTTTATATGAACATTTTTTTCCTTCTTCTCTTCTCGTTGTTTCCTGACCTTTTGATCCAAAAGTTGGACCGCTTGATGGTTGTTGTTGTTAGATCCTCATTCCCTCATTCGATCAAAGTGAAGGAGGCTTCCAACCAAGGTTAGCAACGCAGTGCCTCGGAGATTATCAACTCTACTTGGACATGGACAGACGTGCAACTAACTCCACATATGTCTATCAATATTATAGAAAAAATTGTTATTCATTTTTAAATAAATCTCATTTTTTTAAATATATTATTTGTTAAAAACTACAATACAAAATCGCACGACGATTAAATCTAAAAATTATTTATATATTTATAAATATAATTAAAAAATAATTAGAAATTAATTCTGGTACTTTCAGCGATTCAATTAAGCTGAAATTCTAGATATAGCAGTTTTATACAATTATTAATCATGTGAAAAATTATCAAACTATTTATCTTTATTTTTACGGTGACTTTAGAGGAAAAAAATCAAAACGTTGTAGGTAATGACCCTCTTCCGGTTGAGCTACATTTCTCAAAAGTTGATAGGAAACTATGAATTTTGAATAATATCCATGTACCAAATTTCATCATTCTAGCTCAAACCGTTTTTGCACAATCTTGTCTACATACATACACACACATACACACATACACACACACAGACATTTTTCTCAACCTTAGTGAAAATGATTCAGGAACCTTCAAAACGTATAAAAACATCAAAATCTCGACATCGAAAATTTTCTGGTGAGATAGTAAAAATGGAACAATCTTCTTAAGTCATAAATTATAAAATTATTTCTTGTACTTTTTATTATGTATATTCATTCAAACTAAAATTTAACATAATAGTTCACTTTAGGAATTTTTCTAATATTTGTATAAAAATTATAAAAATTAAATTGTTTAATCACTGGGGAATGTCGGATTGTAATGCTGAATATACAAGAACATTGAGGAATGAGAGAAAAATGTCTGGCGAAATAACTTAGAGATACAAAGATTCTCAAAATAAATTGAGACAGGATAAACCGATATAAAGGAATTGAAAGAGAGGCATGTTTGGATGGAGATGATGAGATGAAAAGTTTAAAGTATAGTCCTGTTACAGAATTTATTGTTATTAATTGAAAATGAATAAATTTTGATTAATATTAAAAATAAATAAAAATTGGCTTGGAATTTATTCAAATGGGAATAATATAATGCTTAATTATAAAAGTGAGGGTGTTAATAAAACAAAGGTCTTCTTGAGAATGAAAGATGTTGGAAGGCATATTTCTTTTATTTTTTCTTTTAGTGAATATTCATTTAATTATCATATTATATATATATATTGGACCAAGAATATTTAATTACAAATAATTTTACACGCTAGTAAATTATTAATTTGATCTAATTTTTCTTCTCTTCAGCAGAGCGCTTCTTCGGTCTCGCTCATGCCAACTCTCGAATTTTTTTCTTTCTTGAAACTCTTATTTATAGGATTGGGATTGAAACTAGCTTTTTGACACTCCCAGATCCGTTGTCGGCAACGCTAATCACGTTCGGACAGACAGATTAATATGCTCCCGTGGAGGAGGTCTCGACTCTGGTTGTGGGGTGGTTGTATCGTCATCGGTAATTGCAATTGGTCATTCGTTGTAGACTTGGGATTAATTAAGGTGCTCGTGACTTGTCGTCCAAGACAAAAGAGACAGCCAACCGAAGCTTCCCAATAAAATTCTCAAATGATATATTTTATGAGCGTCAACTCAAGAAATTTGAATCCTTTACGAGTTTGTATTTTTATTACCTTCAGGGATTTACTCGAATATAATATTTATATTTAAAGATCACGTCATCTCTAATTAGGACTGAAATTCCTTTTGTTCCGTTTAGAATACGATCTGCAATTCTCAAGAACATTTTATTAATGAATCGAAAACACAAATCATTTTTTTTTTAAATATCGGATTAAAAAAAAAACAAGATTTGTGTGTTTGTCAAGAAAAGTAAAGTTTTAAATTTCGTTCTGTTATTTATTAATCCATATTATTTTTATTATTATATTATAAAATATTTCTATGTGAAATTTATAAAATAAATAAATAAATAAAATAAATTGCTAAATCAAAAATTTAATCAATTAATTATTTTTTTTTAAAAAAAAAGTTAAAATTAATAAAATTTATAGATTATATGTACAAACAAGTTTAGATAAATGATGAACCAGATGCGATGGTTGCATGAATATTTGATATGTAATATCCTATTTGAAAATTAATCCGATATCGGTTCGTTCTGATAAATTTAATCTTTTATTTTTCTAGTTTCCTTTTTAATAAACGAAATGATTACCACCCCAATTTTATTTTATATTTATTTATTTTTTAACTTATTTACCTGACATTTTATCATTTATCACTCAATATTTATAGATTTTCTTTATAATTCATCTATCATTTTATTTAAATTAACAATATTCCATTGTAATACTGATAATAAAAAAATATATATTAAACTTATATATCTTAAATCTTACTAAATATTACATAAAAATTATAATAAAATATAAAAGAACTAAAAAAAAAATTGTCCAAGAAAAAAATAAATATAAATTCTTTTAGTATTTATATATATATATATTTTTATCAATTATTATGTTATTATTTTGCTATTGAAAAGCTTAACTAATTTAATTAGATTAATAATAACAATTCATTTAAATTTTTTTCATTAATTTACCATAACATTATTTTTAAATGAGATGATATTATTTTTATATTTCATATATATCTTTAATTTAATTTTTTCTAAGAAAAAATTCGTTTTAAACATTTTAATACAAATATTAAAAATATTAAAAATAATAATAATAATAAATATTTTGTTGAATTAACATGCAACCCCCGATTTCCCTGCTATTTATTTTTTAATTTGATTATCAAAGTTTTTAATAAAAAAAGAAATAAAAAAAAAAAACCAAACATACATTTTTTCTATTGTAAAATTTATAATTTTACTAAACCTTGTATTTAATTCCAATTAATATACTTATATAATTCTATAATTATTAAAAATTAATACAAATTTATATTTTCAATTTATTTTATTTTTTTCAATGGATCCATTAAGAAGCAATAAAACTCGATATAATCTCTAATTTTTTCTAATAAATATAAAATATGACTAATAAATCAACATTAGTAATTATATACATCATCACCATTTATTTATTGTAAAAACACTAATAATATTTATATTTACATATATATTATCAGTTAAAGAATATTTTTAATCATAAAAAATCTTTTTTTATCTATTTAAATTAATTTTCAAATTTTTATATATATTTTTAAATTTTTATATTATTAGATTAGATAATAGCATTTTTAAACCTCTTTTTTTGTGATTATCATTTTAATTATATCATTGATATAAAAAAAAATAATATATGTTTCCTCTTCCTTCTTTATCTAATTTTTATTTTTTTTTTAAAAAAAATATTTACATATTTCTAAAAAATATTTTTTATTAATAGATTTAAAAATTCACAAAAATATTTATTTATTTTTAAATATATGTATACTCATCTATTTTTTTTTTTTTTTTTTTGCCTCCTTATGGTTTTCTTATATTTTATAAACATACATTAATTATTATAATTTATTCCATTTCTCTCATCCCTACCTCCACTCAAATCTTCCCCATTTGCTGTTTAATATTTTTCTTCTCTCTTCTCATTTTCTTTTTAATATCTATAATATAATTTTCATGGTATTTTTGTATAATTGAAATATTCCGTTGTTTATATTTTTTTTTCTATATCTTTTTCTGTGATGTTGGTTAAAAATTATATTAAATATAAATATTAGGCAGGCGTTTGTTGTTACCTACGTTGATTATAATTCACTTAGGTTGTTGTTTGTGTTGTTCTCTCCCTCTGCTCATAATACATGTAATTCAGGAGCCATCTGTCTGTCTGTCTATCGAACAGCCAGAGTACAATTTACGAGCTCCACCTTATATATATATATATATTTATATATATATATGGTATGAGCCTTTTTTAATTCGAATATAGCCGCGTTACACGCAATATTTGCAAGCATTCTCGTTCTTTATGTTCTCCTTGTTTGTTTATTGAATTTATTGATTATTTTTTGATACCGTCTTCCACTGTTCGTTTATTTTCTCTATTTGTTTAGGCAGTCGCATTTTAACAAGTGATGGAAGACAAGGTTAATGATGAAACTATAAGATAATAATAATAATAATAATTTAATTTAATACAATAACAAGATATATATAATATAAATATATGTATATTTTTTTTATTCAATAGATAAAATACTTAAACAAAGATACCTAAATATTTAGTGTTTTCTTTTTCATTAAAATTTAACAAATATCTTTATTCCAAGGATCAAGCATGTGATCTTCTGCCCATACATATTAACACTTTACCTATTGATGGAATCTCAATTTAATTTTATTAATGTATGATTGCAATGAAAAGAGAGTTTGAAATCCAATCATTCCATTGCATCAATCAAAAATAAAATAAAAAAAAATATTTTTGTTTAATAAGTCTTTTTACTTTATTCATTTATAATTAATTATAAATCTACATTTTATTATTATTATTTTTTTATACAAATAATAATATAATCTAAAAATTCATTATTATAATATATTTATACCTGATAGAAATAATCTTAAGATTATTTCTATTTCAAACACTACCTTAATATTTGATAAATATAGTTATTTATAAATATATATAATAGTATATATTTTAAAAAAATCTATGAATAAATAATGTAATATGGTCTTTAAAGAAATTTTTTTAATAAGAATTATTACAAAAATAATCTTTTTATTAATATTTGATTATTATTTTCTATTGGAATGGATAGTTGATTTAAATAATGTTGTTTGGATGAATATCTCGCTGGCTGGATGGTTGGCTGTTTGGTTAGTTAGTAGAATGAGGTGATTGAGTGAGTGATTGAGGCGAGTGTTGTTTTGTGAGGGTTGTGGTCCGTCATCCCGTCAGCCGAAGGTGCTTGGGGCGGATGTCTTCCGTTCGGGTAGTACACCCGTTGCGGCCGTCAACTTTCCTCCAGCACCATCTCTGAGCGAGGGGTCGAACTGGCTCTGCCGCCAAGCCTTGAATCACCCCCAGGTGGTGGCGGACGCCGCCACCCCCACATGACGTTGCCTTGTTTTTCCCGATCTGAGAAGACATCACTCTCGCCTCGAGGGCATAAATTAACCGTCGTTCTCTTGTTGCTTATTAGCCGTCGAGCACCTTCGTCTCGGTTTCATCCCCTCGTTAGACGACGCTGAAATTAGTCCCGGCTGCTTCCGTCTTGCTTGCACGGAAATAGGCCTCCCCTGGGGGCGGCGATCAGCCCTCACAAAATAAGAAAGAAAAATCAATAGAACCTGCCACCCACTCAACGCCCGACCATCGCATCATACCATCCCGATGGCTAATTAAAAATTAAATAAAAAAAAGACGTTTTGCTTGTCCCTTTGACATTCCTCGAAGGCGGACCATAGCAAGAAGTTTTCATCTTCACTCGAGGATTCACACTAAAATTCATCCATATCGTTCCTTATAATTAATTATAAGTCACACCATTTTAACTTTTGTTTCTTATCTTTGTTCTTCTAATCTGAATAATAATTAAATTTAATCATATTATTTATTTTATTTTGATTCGAGTCCGATTTAATTTGAAAATCAATTATTTTTTGTTTGATTTTTGTTTAACAAATTATTTGATAATCTTAATCTATTTTTTGTTTTAATAATAATCCAGATTAATAATTTTATTTTGATTATCATTTAAATTTGTTGCGGTGTTGTTGTTTTTTTAATTTAATTTAAAAAAATTCTCATCAAATAACGTGTTCAAATAATACATTATTCATAAGCGTAGTTTAAAATAAACACATGATTGAAATTTGTAATTTGGACATCACTAATTCTTTTCAATTGCTAGGAAATTTGTGTTGTTTTTTTTTTTATTTAATTTTTTTTTCTTTTTTTTTGTAATAATTAACTTCTTATACAGGAATGTTTACTTATTGAACTTTAAAAGTTTTGGATTCCAACTACACCCATTTAAATGCATTTAAATAATTAATTAATTAACAAAATTAAAAATGATAATTAAACTAGTTAAATAAAAATAAAAAACAAAATAATAATGAATATACAAAAAACACTGATAAAAAAGTAAGTAAATAAATTAAATACAAAGTTAATGTAAACGATGTATTATAAAAATTTTGTTTGATTTAATTTCTTTAAAAGAAATTTAAAATTCCTTTGTTTTTATCAATTACTTTGGATTCCCTCTTTTTTTTATATCCTCTAATTCATTTAGTAATAAAATAAAAACAAAAGAGTGTATTTGAATAGGAGGGTGGTATTTTAAATATATACAAATCCGAATTGGTAATAAAAGACGGAGTGTGAAATTGCGCCGTTTTGATTTGATGACATCCGATAAAAGGAAGTCATAGAAGAAGAAGAAGAAGAGTAGTAGTAAGAGAAGGACGCGGAGGCGGAGGATGGAGGAGAAGAAAGATGTCGTCAAACATTTTATGAACATTTAACAAGTATTTGCAAGCCCTTTCATTTGTATATCTCTAACCATCCATCTATCTCTCAATATAAACATATACAGGCTAAAGAGAGGGGAGTGGGGGGTGAAAAATTAATATGCCAGTAAAAATAACTCGGTTGCAAGTTGTTCAACTTGAGTTTATTAAACTATATGGGCAAAAATAAAAAGAATTAATCTAAGCAACAAAGCGACCTGTTGCACTTAAAATAAAAATAGAGAGGGCGGTTTTTATGGGGCGGTAATTTCGCCAGTTTTACGGGCGGCCGAATTGATTCCAATGGGAGTCGAGCCGTGCAAATTGTCTTATCTGTTTTACAGGGAAGGGGGCACCCCTCCTCCCACCACCTTCCACGCCCCCCCCCAGTCTCCGGGTCAGAATCCCCTACTCCTTTCAATCAAGGGCCCATTATCATGAATTATGTTACAAAGTAATTTCAAATGGAAAAAATTTGGTTTCAAATTCAAATGGCGGGCGCCCCATAATTCACCGCTCTCGGATCAATGTTTTGTGAAGGTGCACAGCGGGGGGGCCCCGCCAAGATAAGCTATGAGGACAGCCCCGACGGGGGGCCCTGGCTGCGCCCCACGGACCCTACGGGGGGCCACATCTGACGGAGCAGCGCCAACTCACATACACATTCACATACACAGTCCACCAGCACGCAAGAGTCAAATTCAAGAAAAGAAAAAGAAAAATTCTCTTAAGATGAAACATATAAATATCTTAGTTGGTTAGGAACAGAAATATCAGATTAAAAAATATATACCACTGATCAAATGGGAATGAAGCAAATATAATATTAATTTAATAAAGAAAAACAAAATAAAATTTAATTTTTAAAATGAAAATTCATCAGAAACATTGGTTGAACTTATATCATTAAAAAGAAAAATTAACTAAATAATTTATTTTCTTCTGGAAAACAGGATTAATTTTATTACATATATATATATATATATATATATATATAGTATATATGCATTTTCTAAATAAAAACTAAAAATATTTACTTAAGATATATACATCCTCGAAATCACTTTAAGAATATCATTTCTTAGAAGAATTCATCAACTTATATAAATTAAAATTTAATAAACATATTGATCATATACTAAGAAATAGTGGCGAATATAGATAATATTTTGGGACGAAGAATAAGACCGTGATAAGGTATATTATTGAAGAATAAAATAGGGACACATTTTACATTAATTTTAAATGGCCAAATTAAGAGAATAAATTATCAGTAAATTCTTTGAATATTGTTTTAAACGAATGTTTGGACAAAGTGAATTCATAAAATGGTATATTTTTATAATATCACACTAACTATAATCGTTTCTGGTAAATACTCTCATAATTATTAATAATAAATAAAAAAATACAATTTTTGAATATTTTCATATGATATTTTTAAACAAATTAACTTTAAAAATTAAAAAAAAAATTATTTAATTTAGCTCCTTGTATTTAATGATCGTTTAAAATGAACGAATGGAATAACTAATGAAAGAAATTCAGTAAAGATTTAGTTTATTTATTTATTAATAAATAATTCTCCTACTCTAAATATGTGGATAACTTTTTTTTTTATTTTAAATTCAAAATTGTAGTTGATAAATATTACATTTCTAAAATAGTAGAGTAATAATTTCTTGATTCCTAAGTGGCTCAGTTCTCGATAGGATCGGCCACCCTGTATCTCCACTCGACCAACAACAACATCAACAACAACAACAACAACATCCCAACAGTTACAAGAGCGCACTTAAATCATCTCCATTTTGAAATGCATCTAATTTGACAACGTGAGCTTTTCTCCGGCGAGATTAGATTTTTGGAGCCCCCCTCCGAGAAATAAATTTAAATAAATGATCAAATCTAAATGCATATCTCGAATGTAGTATATAACTCGGGCCCCCTGACATGGCCCCCCTCGCCAGGAGCAGGAGTAGCACCAACACTGGCAACATTTAAATAACAATCGGTGCTGAATTAAGATTGACTCGGAGCTTTTCTAATCCGCTCGCTGCGTGTTGGGTACATCAATAGGTGGTGGTTTTTGAGGAGGGGCGGGGTAGAGGGGGAAGCCGGGGGCAGCGGCGCCGTTTGTTATGTTAATAGCCTCGGCCTGAGTTCCAAGCTCATTACTACAGGGTTAATCCGATCCTGCATGTCCGAATTCAAATAAATATTATATATATATATATATATATATATATATATTATAGCTAGAGTTATTTAGATTCGTATATCTGTATCTAAATATATTATATATATATTTAGCAAAAACAAGTCACTCTTACTAATCTCTTTAAAGCTTAGAGAAAACGAATTATTATTGAAATTAAAGAAATTGTTTCAATGAGCTAAGTAAATTATTTATCGGAGACAATCTAAAAATTTAAAAATTTCTCTTAAAACTTGCTTTCTAATATTTTACATATATTAAATAGTATATTAAATATAATAAAACCAATTTACCGTAGTATAATGTTATAGTTTTGGTTTGTTTAACTCAAAGTCGAGGGTTCAAATCTCACCAATTCTATTAATTTAATAATAAATTTAATAATAGTATATCTTAATTTAATTTTTAATTTTCATTGGTCTTTTTAATTCTATTCTTTTATAAGATTTTTCTGATATTGGGTTTCTTCCTCTCTATTTAAATAATTTATATTATTAAATTGAAATAAGTTGACCTGTGGCCAGGTCCGAACCGACCGACAGTTTGAAGTAAATTAATTTCCAGCTACAGAAACAATTTCAAATAATTTTAATATATCGATTAATGTAATAAAAAACAGATATGGATACATAAATAATAAATATAAACATTTTTAATTTTATTTTATTTATAATATATATGTAAGACCAGGCTGTGACGTCATGAAGGACTGGGTGACGTCATATAATTTAAAATTAAGAAAAAACTAATGAAGATGATTTTTCCCGAGGATAAAACCAATACAAAGTGCATGATTCGTGTAGATATGTAAAAATCTCCACATGTGAAATTTGGTGTGAATACAATACCTCCCTTACTATCGTCGGTCGGTAAAAATAACACTAATATATATATATTATTTGGATATTCAAAACAAAGTGTTTTTATTTCAGAAAAGTTTTCTTAAGATTTTTAGCATCCTTTTATATATAGAGAAAGCAAAAAAAAAATCGTCTTTTTCGTGCATTCACCCGCTCGAAGGAAGTTTTGAAGATTTTCATAGGCCATGGAGACAGGAAGGTGGTTGACTGTCTTCGAGGTGGCAAATCGAGCATGAAACCCCCAACATTACTCCACCGACTAGCCACTTTCATATTTTGCCTTTACCCCTCCTCATCTGTCTACCCTTAACTCAATGTAAAATTTATATATACTTATATATATATAAAAACTCTCTCAACTTCTCTGTGTGATCTTATCAATATCATGAAAATGGATAAAGTTTAAAAGAGAGAGTGAGATAGAAAGTCTCAGTATTTCAAACTTTATTTAACCCTCTTTCCAAATTTCACTTACTGACATATTAAAATATAACTTATTAAAACGAATAATCATTATTTAAAATATTTTTTTTTATTTTATTATAGAAACATTCTTCTAAAATAATGCACAATTTGGGAATTTAAAATATTCTTTTTTAAACCGGATAATATAATAATAAGATTAATGATTCATTAAATAAATAAATAAATTTGAGTCGGCACTGGACGCTCGGACAGTGCAGTTGTTTAATAACGATTGAAGAAAGAGCAATTTTTTTGATTTTCTGAATAAAATTACAATAAAATATTAATATGTGGTATTATTTACAAAATTCCCTTTTAAATAAATAAATAATAATCAAGAATAAAGATATAAATAAATAATAATAATAATAATCAAAACTTCAATTACTTAATGTTTTACTATAAAATAAAATATAATATTGTATTAACGTAAATACTTATTTCATATTATTATTTTATATACTATTATTATATTAATATAAAATATTTTATTATAATTTTTATAATTATATTACTTGATATATTTATATATTAACTTATTGGAGATTATGTGAAAGTATTATTATTATTTACAAAATTCCCTTTTAAATAAATAAATGATAATCAAGAATAAAGATATAAATAAATAATAATAATAATAATAATCAAAACTTCAATTACTTAATGTTTTACTATAAAATAAAATATAATATTGTATTAACGTAAATACTTATTTCATATTATTATTTTACTATTATTATATTAATATAAAATATTTTATAATAATTTTTATAATTATATTACTTTATATATTTATATATTAACTCATTGGAGATTATGTAAAAATGAGGAAGAGAACCTTGCAAATTCAAATAGTAATAATTGCAATAATCAAATTAAACACGACTGAAAGACAGTTAATATATGAATGCCAGAAGTGAACATGGAACGATTTTCATAAAACAGTACATTCCCCCTCCACCAATGCACTGAGCATATTTATATATACATCAATGAGTTTAATTAAGCATGTCATCGGACGGTCTATTTAATCTTGCACTCGCCAATATTTATTCTTATGTCGGCAGATGATTTCTGCAAATGGAAAATTCAAACCTAAATATAACAATAGGATGTCATTTCGAGTTAAATATCTCTTTGATTACATTAGAGAACGTATTTTTGGCGGGCGCATTAACCCTCCTGCAGCACTCACCCACTATGACCACCCACTTCCCAAGCCACCCTCATTTACGGCGCCCGAGCCAAAATGGAAATTTCCCGCACCAACATTTTGACTGATTCTAATTGCTATTATTACTCTTATAATTAGAAATTTATTGTCGCAAAAGTTGGGACATGCATGTAAATAGCCAATTCCATCGGTGGTTGAAACAAAACATGGCGAATTTGCACTAGCCATCCAACCGAGATGCATTTGTTTCCAATTTGTTCGCTCTCAATCAAAGGACGGACGGTGGAAGAGCAACCGGAAGGTAGCGGTCCGTCAAATGAGAATCCGGGCACGAGATAATCCTACCCGAAAATCAATGACTAAATTACTATCAAGGAAATTCATATTTTAAAAAATTTTATTTCATTATTCTTTTAAAAAGCTGGTATGTTTTTCAAAGAAGATTTCTGGGAAAAAAATCATTTTTTTTTTTAAATTTTTATCATTCTCTTTCTAGTGGTTCCAAAATGAAGATGATAATTATATTCCCAAACTATTATTTCTTGTCATAAATTCAAAAACTGAATTGTATTTTACGGCAATATAATATTCTCGTATTAATTTTTAAAATTAAAAAAAGATAAAATAATTATATCATTATTGTATATATATAAATGTAAATAATTGTTGTCCCAGATTTTTCTTCCTTACCCAAAAATGTTTCATGAAATATAAATGTTAAAGTCTTTAATTATATAACTTTCTACTAATTTTATTTTTTTTTTTTTTTGCTTTTGGTGCAAGGATATTCTATTTCTCTTCTTCTAATCTCTAAAGTCACTTTTTCAAAAGATTCGCTATTTTATTTGATTATAAATGGAAACAATCATAAAGCCTAACAAGGCATACGAAACTGCGTTCCAGTCCTATTCGCCCATTCATCTGATATAACTGAGATTTGAATTTGGAATTTTTCACACTCACACATGGAGGTTGTTGTAATAATAATAATAATAATAAATTGAAATTGTTATTTATCGTTGACGATCCTTGTCCTTATATGGAAACTTCCTCATAGAATTTCAATTAAAATTAATCCACAAACGAATAATTTAAAATGATATCATCTTAACAATTCCAAATAAGTAATATTATCAGATGTCGGTTTTTATTTGTCCGAGTTTGTTGAAATTTGTTTTTGACATCGAAAATTAAATAATAGCATTATTTGGATATTCGGCCCTACAAAGGAGTCGAATTGGTTGCCTAACTCACGCGCTTTCATTTCTAATTTTATTTATTTCATTTTCAATTTTTTTTTTAATTACATTATTATAAAATATATATTTATAAAAAAAAAAAAAATTCTCTTTGTCACCTTTTTTTAATAAATGGGATTGGAAACTAGTTTCTAAATAAGAATAGTATGTAGAGGAGGCACGCGTGGCATAATTGGCATGCTTTTTCCATGGGCTTTGAATTTCCTCTCACTCTCCCATTTTCTCTCTTTCTCTCTCTCTCTCTCAATGTATAAAGTTGGAGCGAGGGATCGGATGGGGTGGTGAGGCGAACAAGGGGTGCACGAGACGAGGGTTGAGGGTGCTCAGCATTCGAGGCGAGTCGAGCTGATGCAGCATCCCCTGCCAATCTAGGACAAACATCCCCCAGGAAAAAGGGATGCTGGGATGCGATAGCAAGTGAACCCCATCTCCTCAACCCACACCCATACACACACACACATAGACGTACACACATATACCGCGTCTTCTGTCGAAGTCGAGTGTTTAAACCATTACCTCCTTCTTTCTCGGCACCCCAAGAGGCCCCTACAAACAACGAGAGCAGCAGACACGTGGTGGGCTGAAATCTCCACTACCCCGACCTCATCAGTCCCCTGTACAGAACCAATCAAAGGTGGTGGTGCTCTCAAAAATTCGGGTTTCTTAACCATTAACTTGATGCATAAATTTTACATAAAACCATTTGGGGTGAATTTCGGAACAGCATGGCCCATCCCCTTCTCTAGCTTCAAGAAAAGCCAAGTTCTTTGTCAGGAGAAAAAAAATTTCGAATTCAACAAAGAGGATCATTTATAGGAATCCCAAGACTTGGAGAATGGCTCCTTGTATTGATTCATCCGTACACTACCCTTTATTCTTATTCCATATTTTATTTTATTTATTTTTTTTTTTTTTTATTTTTTAAGATAATTCATCGGGAAATTTTCCAAACTTATTCGCATATGAACTGATAAAGAAAATCGGATGTGAAAAACTTGTCGACAATCCAAAATTCATTGACAATTCGAATTCTACAATTTCATTCTAATATTATTTTGTATTTAAGAAACCAAATCCAAGAATGTTTTTTAATAAAAGAAAAATTAGATTATCTCTATATAATAATAAAGTTATTTATATTATGAATATTATACAAAGTATACAACTAAAAATAAAAACAAAAAATAAAGTATTTTAATATAAACTGAAAACATGATAATATAAAAATAATATTCTATAAATTTGTATATATATATTAGATATGTACTCAATATCACGCCAAAAGACATTAAACTTAATTTATTACAAGTTAGAGGTAATACAAAAATTAATGTAAGCAATACAGAAATAAACTGTTCATCCAATAATAAAAATTAATAAAAACAGTAGAAATAATATATCTTATAATTAATTTAAATATATAGTATATATAAATATATTATTATTTAAAATTAAAAAATAAAAAAAAAATTATGAATGTAATGTATTAGGTAAGCACTATCAAATTAATTGAATATTGTCATAAAACTTTTTCTTTTTTTCTTTATTTTGTTAATTTTTTATTTGGGATCCTAAAAAGTGTATTTTAGTTAAATTTTGAGTTCGGATTTTATACATAATTAATCATGTCTATAGATGATGATTATTATTATTATTAATTTAATGATATAAATATCGATTATTAGGGCTTTATTTAGGGGAATTTTTAAACTTTCTCGGTTCTATATTTATTGAAAACGCTTCTGTTTGTTAAAAATTATTAATCGAAAATATATTGAATCTTAAATATAAATTTTTTTCTTCATTTTAAATTATTATATTTTATTATTTTAGTATTTTCCTTTATCATTCAAAACGAAACATTGCAAACAAAATAAAACTTCTCTCCTTTTCTTTCATCCTTCATGTTAGAAGTAAATCACTCAAGTAAAGAAACCTTCACACATTTACTTATTCCTCTTATGCATTTATTCATTTACTTTTTTTTTTTTTTTCTTTTTCTTCTTTATTTTTATTTTTTCTTCTTCTCTATTTCTATTCTCGTCTACAATTTAATTATTTTACGGTAATAAATTCCATACATTTGTCTGATATCAATAAATCGAAACGCCTTTGTAACTGGAGGAGGGAAATGAAACTTGACCCGAGATGTCCATGAAGACAAGAAAAAAAAAGAAAAATTCCAGATTCATAAAAAACGAATTTAATCACTTTTAACTTGAAAGACACACATAACTATATATATATATATAGAAAAAATATAATTAAATATATTGTTATAACTGATGAAATAATCCAAATTATTTGTATTTTCTTTCAATAAATCTTTATATATATATATAATATGTGTTTTCTCTTCACTCTGGTTACCCTTCCGGTTTTTCAACAAAAGGGGCGCCACAGCTTTTCATAAAAAAAAAATCCCCTTCTCCACGTGTTTTCATTCTTTATCGCATTTTTGAATTACTCGAATTCGCGCCTAGAATAGGGAGTAAAAAATTATATTTATATAATATATAAACTTTTGAGGGTTAGCAAAAATTTCAAGAGCATCCCAATCAAAATACCATAAATTATAAAATACTACTCTATTAGTTATATATATATATATATATATATATATATATATATTCGTGTGGGTTTCGAAGATATAAAACGTGGCTCAATAAAAGTAAGTATAAATGTAGAAAATAAGGCGTTCACTGTATTTGTTTGCGCGTGTGTCTTTGTGTGCCTTTGACGATGGGTGTGGAGGGGGGATGAGAGAGTGGGGTTGAAGTAATAAATCAGAGAGGCCAACTACCGTATAATAAAAATGTGTAGCAACCAATAGGACATCGGAGGAAGCTGTAGTTTTATGGTGTTATAATTCACTGACAGGATAAAGAGAGTCGCCATCGTCGAGGATGCCCGTTAAAATGGACCTATTAGCCCTTTACTTTGATCTTCGTTAATTAATTAACCTAAATCAAGAAGATACCTTATCTCTTTAGAAATGTAATATTCTATTATGTTTTATGAACAAGCGTTTAAATAGTAATCATTCTATAGAACATAAAATCATTGTTTCGATAACATAATTTTCTTTATCAATTATGAAAATCAACTGATCTTCGAGTCTTTTTATCATGTATGTGAATCATCATCATTTTTATTATTTCAATTCAATGTTCAATATTAGCCTGGAATGGAACAAAACCTTTTAAATTATAATTACATTCTATAAAACTAAGAATAGTAACTTATTGACCATTGAAGAATATTTAAGAACGGGGACTGTCATCATTAATTCGACATAAACATTCTTATATTATTAATTTATTATTCACATTCACTCCTCTCCATTTCTAAAAATATTAAATCAATAAAATTATATTTTTTTTAAATATCATTGAGCAATGAATAATTTTAATTATTTATTGTTTATTAGATTAATTGCTAAATAATAGGAAGAAACAAATAGCGAAGAGTAATGTTCAAAAAAATTCAATTTTAATATTATTATTATTATTATCTTTAATATTATCATTTGAGTGTATAAAATTTATAAATTCGATTCTTAATTATCCACTAATGTGTGATTTAAATTCAATCCTATTTCTAATCATTGACTGTAGTAATAATATTATCACCAGATGAAGGTAATTTAAAAATGTTCATATCAAATTATTATACTTACCTTTTGTGATGATGAAGACGTAAATTATAAAATCATCATCAAATTAAATGTCTATAATTTAATGCTATCAAGTTGAACACGATTCAAGACCATTGTTAGTGGCCCTGGGCCTTAAATACTGGAAACATTTGTAGAATAAATACCTATAGTAAGGATTATAGTTTATTATATATCAATTATACTTTAATGTAATTTATAATAGCTTCATTAGTAAAGAATCAAGATAAAATGGAGTATTAAATTGATTTATATTCATTTTAAATAGTAATAAAATAATTCTATGATTTAATTAAGTAATTGCGAATTTAATTAGTTAATTTATTTTTCTATTTCGTAAGTCTTTGGTTTTATATTTTTAATTTCAAATTTTAAAATTATTCTTACAATAAATTTTAAAAATTCTATATTTATCAATGATAATTTAATTAATTCAATAATAATATAATGATATTTTCTCTTTTATTTAAAAAAAAAATAATAAAATAAATAATTTATTATGTATTATCTTATCTTTCGAAGGAACATTTTTTTTTTTAATTTTTTTTTCTTTTTTTTTACAATTTTTAATATTAAATTGCCTACCCCTCGCTCTAAATGCCTCATGCAATATATCTTTTTTTTACATCTTCCAATTTTTGCTTTATATATATTAAATATAAGACGATGTAGGTAATCATATTTTTAGAGCTCGTGTACTGTCTGACGGACAAATTTCCCACGATGTCCGATTCGGAACGTGAATATTCTCGTGAGATGAAAGAGAGCCGCCGGCTGCAGGCGGTTCGGCGGCGATGGTTATATATAGTTTAATACTAGAGTTGATAGACAGCCGGACTGACAGATTATATAAGCGATTCTTTCTTTTTTTATGACAAAAAGAAAGGGTTAAAAAAGAGGGTGGTAAGGTTGAATTTCCCTTATTTCGGAAATGGAATAAAAGAAAAAATACAATCCAAAGGGACTGAAAGTGAAATCACAGGTATTCAAAGTGTAGTAATTAATTTTTCAACCAAACTTTATTATTTATTTTTCTATAAAGTGCTTTAATTTATATATATATATATATCATGGATTTCATTTATAAATATTAAAGATTATATCCATATATATTAAGAATCCACTATTAATCTACAATAATAATTTTTATTTTAAATTAAATATTTATTTATTTTATTTTTTACATGATTATTAAATTTATTTTATATACGACATATTCTTTTGTGTAAATTTTTTTAAATGAGTTTTTAACAAAAAAAAGAAAGAAATAATGAATTTTCACATATAAGCAGAAAAAAAGAGAACTTGAAATTGAAAAATATAAATAGAAAAGAAACAAATCAAAATGAAAAGAATACTTTTTAGAGTGAGAGAAAAAAAAAAATAATAAAAATAAAATAAAAAAAAAAAAAAAAGTTTAATAAGATAGAATCAACGAGAGAAAGAAAGAAAAGGGGTAGGGGGTTAACTCGTAGAATGGGGTGTGTCTGGCAGAAAGTTAGGGGATGAGAAGAGGGTTTCTAACTGCAGCCCAGTATAAAATGTCTGTCTAATCAATTCGAGCTGTCAAATAAAATTTTAAAAGATTATTATTTTTTTTTCTTTTGAGAAATGAAACGGAGTAAGCGGAGTAAAAATATATATATAAATATACCGAACGATATATATATATATATTTATTTATAAAAGATAAAATAAAATTGTAAAATAATATCTAATGAATTTAGAATGACATGATTTAGGAAATTTTTACTTTTTAATTTTACGATTTATTGATTAATACAAAAATTGCATTAAAATTAAAATTACATTAAAATAAGTTATTCAAAAGCAGAAATATACAAAGCAATATTTGGAATATAAAGATGAACAAAAAAAAATAAATTTTGATTTTATATAATAAATCTATAATTATTTCAATATACAACACTTTAATGTAAGAAAATACTATTATACTGAATTTAGTGTTGAATTAATGTAATACTTTCTAATTTCGAATATATTTATATTTATTGTGACGTATCTTTTTTACTTAAATTTATTTAATTTCAATTATTATTTATTTTGTTGACTCTACAATCTTTATGTAATTTAGATTATCAACTTTCTATTATATTATATTAACTAAACCAGTAAAAATGGCCTTATTCATAGAATTTATTTACGTTTATTATATATATATATATATATGTGGATTAGAGAATCAATTTTTTTATAACGATAAATTAAATTAATGAAAAAAAAAGAAATTGAATTTAATAGTTATTAGTGTTTTATTACAGAATCTTGCAGGTAAATATTTTTTGGATCCTCTTTTTCAATACAAATTTATATTTATATTCTTTTAACTTTTATAATTAAAAAACGAGCGTATTTATGTCAAGAATATATAATAATATAAATTTCGAATTCGTGTTTTATAGATAATTATTAAAATTAATATGAAGCTTATTTGCATAGGTTTTTAATTCATCTGGCTCTTGAAATTTCAGAAACCACTAAAATAGGGTTACAATTTATTCTAATAAAAATCTGTAGGAATAGTTTGCTGTCATGTTGGCCCAGCTGGTACTGTAGTACTACAGATGCACACTTCTTGAGCTTGAAGGGATGGGGTTGGGGAGTACGTCAATAAATCATCCAAGTGCAAACAGCCCGATTACTGTCTCCTCTATTTGTACCACCCTCTCGAAGATATTTAATTAATGAATAGCATGATTGCCCTTGTTGTCCACCCCTTTGACACGGCTGCACCTCCCTTCCTCCTCCTACACACCTCGAGAATAGACCCAGCAGCATTCAAACAAAGGATCTTCATAGTTTCTGTTAAATAATTCTAACTCATATATATAAAGATGTATATATATATATATATATATATATATATATATATATATATATATATATATAAATTTACGTCATTACTTGGAACTAATTTACTTGCTTTTCCTTTCTTTTTCTTTTTATATAATTATTAATTGTCACTTTGAAAAATTTAATTAAATGTTATTAGAACGATAGTACTTTATAATTTATTGGGAAAAGATTAGATAGCATTTTATTTATTTCTTTTTTTATCTTTATATATATATATATATATATATATATATATATATATATTATCAACACCAAATTCTCAAATAAACAAAAAATATTTTTAAAATATAAATTGTATCCCTATATGTATAGTTCTAATAATTTTATTCCATTCTTATTAAAATAATAATAATAATAAAAAAATGATGAATAAATTAATACATTAAAAAAATTTTAATTTTAATTTAAAAAATTATTTAAATTTTATTTAATGTTTAAGGATGTCGTCCATCTTTTACTTTACTACTACTGGATTATTCTCTTATTTAAAAAAAAAAACAATTAATTGAATAGGTCGATAATAGAATGGAAAATAATTTGAATTCTCATTTGGCTAAATAAATTGCCAGCCTCTTCAGTTCACTTTTTGTCCTCTCACTTCTCATCCCCCTTCCTCCCCGATGTTGCTTTATTTATCCAATTAGTATTTTTAGCACGTTTTTGTGTCAGAAAACGAGTTTTTATCTTTTCGTTGACACTAGAATCTCTCCCAGTCTAATTAAGAAGTCCAAATGGCGTTTTTATCTAGACGAAATGGCTAGACAAGTTCTCGTTACTGAAAGTACACATCCCCCTTTTGCATCATCCCACATCCTCCTTACACGAATAGATAACCATCATTACAATATTTATGTACCATTAACTTATTCAATTGATTTTATATATATATATATATATATGTACTATAATTTATTTTAAACAAATATTATACTAATACCCTTCTACCCTTCTTTAAATGCAATTCATTTTATTTTATTTAAATTCGAGTTATATCAATCATTTTTTTTTTGCCTGTTAGATGAATATTTTTTTTTTATTAAAAACACAACAACCAATGAAAACTTTTTCTAACCAACGAAAGTTGATTAATTTTTATTCTCTTTGTATAAATCTGAAAAAATAAATTTTTAAAAAATAATAAATTAATTAAATTTATCTAATTGTATAATTTTTCTAATATACTTTTGAATTTTCATTTAAAACTTTTTCAATATAAATAGCTCTTCAAATGTTTTTTAAAAAATTTTCTATATGGAGATGGTTAAATGATTCACCATCCATCAATTTATCATTCATCATATATTAAAAAAAAATATATGAATAAACTTTGGTATAATTAATTGATAGTCATAATTTCTAAATCATTCAATATGTTAAAAAAAAAATTCATTTGTCTAAAAATATTTTAACTAATTCAACAAGTCAATTAATTTTTTTTTTTTACATTCATTTAAATAATTAATATAATAATAATAATAATATATACATATTTTTTATATTCTTACATATTCTTTTTGTTTAATATTTTTACTTATTACTTTTTTTTAATATTTTATATACTATTTTATTAAATTAATGTATATCGAATAACATTCATCTTAGACTCATATTCTGTAATATATTTTTTTTTTCTTAACAAATTACACTTTTATTATTGTGTACTATTATGTAAATTTTATTAAAAATATTTTTTTTTTTAATAATATTATTTAAAAACATCTCTCAATAATCAATCTGATTTTTGTTTGTTTATATTTAATCCTGATACGCCTATTATAAGAATTAATCGCATATTACGATTTATATATTATATTATTTATTTATTTATTTATTTAATTATTTTTGCTTGTTTATATCCATCTACACCATAAGCAAAATTAAAAATAATAATAATAATAATAATAATATTAACAAATAACAGTATACAATTCGCATATGTTTCGAAAGGGTTTAAATTAATAAAGATATAATTTATTCAGAAGCCTGGCTATTTTTCATCCGATTCCACCCGCTACCCTCTCTCTCTCTCTTTTATTAATATAATATAATCGGATTGATGATAAAACCAATGCTTTATTATTAATCTCGCTGTATTCATTATACGTGATATTAATAAATAAATAAATAATATATTGCTTGAATGTACTATGTTGTTTAATTTTTTTTTTATATTTTGATAGTAATCATTTTAGTATTTATTAATTTGATTTATTTTACGAGATTTTCAAATAGAATCTCTACTAATCTGCAGTTAAATTTTATTTTTACTTAAATGGATTAAAACAAAATTAATATTTAAAAATTGAGTAGCAAGAAATTAAAATTCCAATGTTAATAAAATTAATAACAAAATAAAAACTGACTAATTTTAGGCATTTAATTGATTTTTATTATCTCGCCAGCGATAGTATTGCGATCACGAAAATTTTCGATGTTGAGATTTTGATGTTTTTATACGTTTTGAAGGTTCCTGAATCATTTTCACTAAGGTTGAGAAAAATGTGTGTGTGTCTCTCTCTCTCTCTATGTGTGTGTGTATGTAGACAAGATTATGCAAAAACGGTTTGAGCTAGAATCATGAAATTTGGTACATGGGCATTATTCATAATTCGTAGTTTTCTATCAACTTTTGAGAAATGTAGCTTAACCGGAAGATGGTCATTATCTAGAACGTTTTGATTTTTTTTCCTCTAAAGTGACCGTAAAAATAAAGATGTATGTTTGATAATTTTTCACATGATTCAAGATTATATAAAACTACTATATATAGAATTTCAGCTTGATTGAATCGCTGAAAGTACCAGAATTAATTTTTTAACATTGCAAATCTCACGCGCCAACACGTGACCTGGTGCCATCAACAGAGACATGCGCTGGTTTAATAAATATTATTTATTAATTTTAATTTATAATTTATAATTAATTAAATTTAATTTAAATATAATATATTATGTTATTTAATCCAATTCAAATTGCGAGATAGTCGAGTGGAGACACTCCAGCTAATTTTTTTCACTCTTGACAAGATATTAAAGTTATTATATATATTTTATTAGTGATAAATGTCTATTCTAAAATATAATCCTAATAAAAAAAACCTTTTTCAAATTATTTTCTTATGAAATAATATGATTTCTTCTAATATAATATGTAATAGTATAATTCAGTTGTTTGAAAGAAATTAATTGATTAATTGAAATGTTATGCTTCTATTTTATCTATTTTTTTTTTACTAATTTTTATATTTATTTCTTCATAAATTAATTTAACTTCGTTTAAATATGTTTATTTATTTATTCAGAATTCATTCATGATTATTATTAACTTTTTTTTCATTATTTATTTTTATTTATTTTATGAATATAACTGTATGTCACCTAGTGACCTTCTTTCTTTCGATCTTGCCCCTCTCATTATATGCTATTTTTTTATTCCCCACTTACCCCCCGCTTTCCGGACCTCCACGTCTGCCTGTCAACAGCAATTTTTGCCATTTGGCCATTGATCGGATTGGACCGGCTGCTATAACGTTTGCATAATAGAATAATTGGTTTAAAGTTTCCAATAAAAAAAAAAGAACGAAAAATAAACTATTTTTCAGGCAATAAAAAAAGGTCGAAGGGGGTTAATATGTGTATAAATAATCACCCCAACCCCCATGGGCCGCGTCTGGTTCCAGCCATTTAATACAATTTGTAGGTATTCATGGACAAAAATAGTCATTACATTTATTAATATATGAATGTGAGGAAAACAAAAAAAAAAAAAAGTTTGTGGCAACATGAAATTGAAATCGGACAAAAAAAAAAAATAAAATAAAATTTGCGTATGTACTAATTATAATTCGATTCGATAATTTGTCATGCATCCTTTTTTTTCATTTTTTCATTCATTCTCCCTCTTCCTAACGATTTCTCTTTAATTAATTGACATCAGTTAACAATAATTTATTTCTCTAATCATTTATTTCATAAATAAAAAAATTACATTTGTTTTTAATTTCTTCTATATACTTATTTTTGAGCGTGGAAATTTTTTTAATTAAATAAGATCATAAATTTTTTTAATTTTTTGTATTTATTTATTTTTTTTGTTCCATTTTATTAAATTAATTCCATTTTCATGGTAAATTTTTTAGTCCTAAAATATCTTTCATTTTGTATTTTTTATTATAATTTTTATTTTATTTTTGAAATAATACTCTTAGTATATATATATATATATTTATATACTATTATATTTTTCAATGCACAATTGAATATATCTTAAAATGGATTTTAATTATTTTTCATTCAAATAAAAAAAAATGAATTATTTATTTAATTTCCAATATTTTTATGTTCTTATTCTTTTATTATAGGTATTCTTATTAAAGTATATTTGAAGTGGATAAAATAAAAAAAATAAATAAATCCATTTCGTTATTCTTAGTATACCAATCACACGTTTCACTGGGTATTTGTATATTCATTGTTCTTCCGTTATCCATAGAATCAAGCAAGACACTGATAAAGAATGACCAACACACATTCTCCATTTCTTCTTCCAACCCCTTCTCTCCCAATGTCTATCAGTTCTTGATCTCGCAAAAATACCGACAGAATGTTTCTTCTTCGGACTATATGTCAGTTAGTATGTCTGTCTATCCATCTGTCTGTTTGTTCACTTTGTAGGGCGGACATGCCCCTCAGGCACCCTCCGTTAAGAACATCAAACACAATTTCTCTCACCCCCAACCAAATCCTTTCCATCCTTCTTCTTCTCATTAGATAAATACAAAGGATTATAGAAATGCTAATCTGAAAAGACAAAAAAAAAAAAATAAGAATAAATAAAAATCTTAAATATTTATCTTTCTTTTTTTTATTCCTTGCCATCTCATCCATTTGGTAAATAAATCGATATTTTTCTAGGAGATAAATAATTTAGATAATATTACAGACAGGCATCGAAAAGATTAAAAGATCCATTTTATATCAATGTATATAGAGAGTTGGAAGAACATTGAAAGAAAGGTTTCTGTCAAAATTGTTAAAATACAAAACAAAACAATTCATACCGCTTTGAACATCCATTTGATTATACACACATCTATATATCTTTTTAAACAATATTAGTTTTACACACACACACACAAATATATATATATATATATAGAATTTCAAAATTTTAAAATACTCTCATGAATCAATTATTAAAAATATTTATTTATCTCAATATATAAAAGAATTTCCATTTCATCATGTAAAAATTAAATATTAATTCAGTGATTTTAAATATTTTTTATTTATAATCATATTTGTATGTATTTTAGCTAAAATAAACTAAAACTACCAGGTAGATAAATTTAAAAATGTTACAATGATTTACATCATTCTTCGAACATTAAATATTTTAATTGATGTCCGAAATCATTAATAATAATTCTGTAAATACATTAATTAATGTTTGTTAATTGTCTTTAAAATTATATTAAAATAAATGTATTTTAAATATACTTAATATTATATATAAATATATTAAAAGACAATCTTTTAATCTTTTTGTATTTTTTTCCAGGTGAGTTTCTGAATTGTTTAATCATCCTCTGTTTTGCTTTTGATTGAGTAAGTACATATACTATATTACTATAAGAATCACTGAAATAATAACTATTAATGGTTTTGTTCACCTTGCGGAATTTGGTTTTCTACAAAAATGAAAGGCGAATTGCTAAATGACCAAGCCCATTTATATACATATTATTATTATATATTTCATCTTTCTCTGTTGGTTATTTGCCAATAGAATTTTTAAATTTATTTGACAATTTTTCCAGCTCCTTTCACTTTAATTAATCGACCCCTTCGAAATTTATATAAAATACTCTTATGATTTTATTTCATTTGACTTTATAATAAATTTATTTATTGCAATTCTTTATTTATTCTTATTAATTTTTTTTTATATATTTTTAAATATATTTTATTTTTATTTATTTAAAATTTCATTAATGATTTATTGAATCGTTATTTAGTTGTAAATGATGTTTATATATATATATATATATATATATATATATATATATATATATATGTATATTCATATATTTATTTATTTATATTTATAAATAACGTGCACGTGTGGATCTTTAGAAAAGATTAACAAATGTCTTCATTATTCATCTTTATGTCTAAAACATTTTACTTTACTAAACTAAAACAGTTATTATTTCATCTCTTTGTCAAATATATAATTATTGAAAAAAAATTATGAAGTAAAAATAAAACAATAACAACTTTTATTAGCATTACATTAGAATAAGAAATTAATCAAAGGTCAAAAGAAAATAAACTATTAATTATTTCTTATAACTATTAAATTTCAATTTTAAAATCACAATTTATTTCTAATCCTGTAAATTAGTAAACTTCTATAAACTTCTTAATAACATAATAATAAAATTTAAAACTTATTTTTATAGGGTTGAACCATTTGGGGTTTCATTTCATTAATAGAGGAGAGTACTTTTTACAATTTTTATTAATGCACAAAAATATACGAATTTTAGAGATTTTGTTAATGTTTAATGCATTTAAAAACATATTATTATTTACAAAACAGAATCATTCCTTCCTTCGCTTAAGAACTTGATTTCTATTAACCATATGCGAAAAATAATTAAACCTTTAGTGCTGATGAAGGTTCTGATACGGGACCGAAAAGTTGACATATTGGTTAAAAATAAAGTTAGAGAAGTTCATTTCTAAACCTTTTGTTATACTGCCGACTGCCGCTTACTCCGAATCGATTATTTATTATTAATTATCTATACCACAATACTTTTTAGTTGTAATAATTTCAGTTTATTTATTATTAATAGTAATATAAATACAATATTGTATTATATTTTTTATGCAAATAATTTAAATTTTTTATTTCATTCATTTTTTGTTAATTTAAATTTGTTCAAGTATTGTGTTGGCATCCGAGTGAATATTGACTTGATGGTATGGAGGGCAGGTGGTTTTTTCCGAAAACCATTTCTATATTTCAATGTGAATACGTTTCCTTTTTTCTGTCTTTCTATTCTGTATTAATAGAACCTGTTTATATGTTTTCCATATGCGAGACAATATATAGATATAAACAGGGAAAGGCTTTTTCCCCGTCGATTTAATCTTGTAAATAGCATTCTTTAGAGAGGATGCTCGTCGATTGAAGTCCCTCGTGGCAACCACATCATATATATATAGGAGGGTGGTGGTGGGGTAAGTACGGGTCTAGAATTGGGAAGGGGTTTTTGGAAAGTTGGTTGGTTGCGAG
The DNA here is from genome assembly GCA_963082975.1 of Labia minor. Lineage (NCBI taxonomy): Eukaryota > Metazoa > Arthropoda > Insecta > Dermaptera > Spongiphoridae > Labia > Labia minor. The sequence goes on along the minus strand of OY720346.1, from coordinate 20,439,463 downwards.
TGTTTTGGAATGCGGAGCCGCGGCGTTCCGCCCCGCTGCTACAATGCAGCTACTGTGGCGAATCCACGCCAAATTAAACATTCCAGACAGCCGTATTGTTATGACGTCATGTTATTGCTTTTGTCTTTGTTTAAATAAATTGGCCACGGTGACATATTACATCATAGCTAGTCCTGTATGTCGAATATTGGGCCGAATGTGAGTGGGTGGTACTCTCTACCCTCCCTACCCCATCTCTCTCTCTCTCTCTCCCACTCTTTTACCCACCACCTCCGTTCAAGATAAAATAAAAAAAACGAGTTCTCTTTTTTTTTTTTTTTTTTGCTTTTTTTTTGTTTTATTCCACTCGCCGGTAAGGGGTTGTGCGGCTTTTGTCATTGTCCCAGGTTTTTTGTCGGCTGCGATAAATCCATCTGACCAGCGAACGAACGAACGGATCGGAACCTGGAAAGATGTGACAAGCGAACCGAAACTCTCCCTTTCGATACAAGCAACCCTCCTGGCGGCCATTCATTAGGGTTGGAGCGAGAGCTGCTGCCCGACAAACAAAATACGCAAAGGGTTGCGAATGATGGATGCCAAGGGTTCGAAACCACGCACGTCGAATTAGCACGGTCTCCTTTGCAAATTCTTCCACATTTCTCCCCTCCACCTATTCTTCCACCCACTCACGAAACTCTCGTTTAATTCCACCCTCACAAAAAACAAAAAAAAAAAAAAAAAGAAAGAAAAAGAAAAATCAAATGCATACGATTAATTGCTAACATTTAAATAAATAAAAAAAAAACTAATTTCTAAACTATTCAAAGTTAAATGAAAATAAAACGTTTATTAAAAAGTTTGTCTTTTTGAGTATAAAGTTTTTTAAATTAACTATTTTAGTTAACTGATCAAGATAGTATCATCATTTTTTTCTTTTTTAAAATATATTTAATATTATAATATTTCTTTCTATATATTTGAACTATTTATATCCGGATATTTTAATTAAATATTTTAGTTTAAAATATCTATGATGCATATTATTTTTTATTAAATAACTTTATATAAATGATATACTCTATATTATATATATATATATATATATTTAGGTATATTAAATATTTGAATATAGAATTTTTAAAAAAAAAATATTTATAATAAATAATAATATAATCAATTATAATAAAAAGAATTTTATAAATTATTACATTTTTTTTATGTAATATATGTAATATAGATAAATATTGTTTTAATTGAATATACAATTTTATTTTTATGATTTATGATTTATTTTATTTTATCATTATTAATTTCAATCATTTTATCACATCATAAATAATTTATTTAAATTATAATGGAAATTTCTTTATAAAAACTATAATTTTTAATATATATATATATATATATATATATAAAGGTTTTTGATAAATTTTCAATTGAATGAAATTTTATTTTTTTCATATTGATAATAAATAATTTTTTTCTATAAAAATCTGAAAAATTTACTTTCAACAAAACTTATATATAGAAAATTAAATAAACGATAAAAAAATACTAAATAATTGACAAAAAACAATATAATTTGTAAAATAGTTGCATAACTTCCAGGCGCGCTTGAATTACAAAAGGTAAAAAATCTGGAGTGTCTCCACTCGACTATCTCGTATATTTGAATTGAATGATCAAGCTTTATTCTTTATTTGAAAATTAATTAAAATTTTATTCTATCTGAAGATATGATTTAAGGTTTTTAACTTAATTTTTACTGATAACATTTTATTGAAATAAGAAGACTTACTTTGGCTTAATACTATATTTTTCTGAGTTGCGTAATTTTATTAAATAGCATTATTTTTAAACTGCTTTTAGCTGCATTTGACTCTTATCATAGTTTTGATAAAAATTAAATACATTACCAGGTACTCGACGGGGATGTAGTTATTGATGTACCCATTACATCTCTTATATGGGATGTTCAATGTGTATATTTATATGGGTAGTACAATTTGAATAGGGATATTATAGAAAACTATAAATTTTGAATAATGCCCGTGTACCAAATTTCATTATTCTAGCTCAAACCGTTTTTGCGTAATCTTGTCTACACACACACACAGAGAGACATTTTTCTCAATCTTAGTGAAAATGACTCGGGACCTTCAAAACGTATAAAAACATCAAAATCTCGACATCGAAAATTTTCATAATCGTAACAGGCGAGATAGTAAACATGGGGCATTTTTTAATTCAAATTTTAGAAATACTACATATTTTAATCACTCGCCAATTTTTATTTCATACATTTTTAATTTCATTTATATATATTTTTAAATATTAAATATATGTAATCAATATATATTAAATTTTAAATTACTTTTATACTATCCGTGTATGTTAAATAATTCCTCATATTTATATATTTAATCAATCATACTATTTTTTTTTATTCATAATCTTATATTCGAAATCTCATTTAAGAGTTTCTTTTATCTTTTTTTATTTTTTTGTTTCGATTTCCAATTTAATTTCTCTTTTAATTCGAATATATTTATCAAGCAATCGAAAGGCAAACGTCTCCACTTCCACGATTCTAATATGAAAACAGAGAAGGATAGAAAAATTATTATTAAAGATTTCAAGTTATTTGCTGTCTTCGTTCTCTTTTTTTCTATCTCTTTTTCAATCCTTCTCTCTCTCTCTCTCTCTCTCTCTTTCTTTCTCTATACTTCTTTTCTCTTCGTCGGAAGATATCCCACCGATAGTAACAAATTAACCGTCGAGCGTCTCAGGACGACCAGCTGCTTTTTATTGCTGCCAATTAAACAAGGTATAATGTCAAAAATCGAAACCTTCCAGTTGAGAATTCATTATCTCTCGATGATTTATCGCTAATATAAATTTCATCAACAGTTGGAGTAAAAGATGATGTTTTAATATTTCAAATATAAATCAATCCAATGGCAAATTATGAAAATAAAATAAAATATTAATAATAATATTGTAATGATAATAATTCAAAAATTTCATGTAGATTTTTTAAAAGAATATATAATATTTTATTTATTTATATTTCAAAAATTATTACAAAAAAAAAAATACAAAAATAAAATTTATTTAACTAAATAATAAACAAATTTATATTGAGAGTATTGAGGCTTAAGAATAACTTTAATAAAAATTTTATTATTCCTATATTATATACGAGTGTTAATAAATTTTAAATAGTATCTATTGATTTCTTTTTTTCATATCAGAGATTTTAACGAATTAATGATTAATTTTAGGCAAAATAATAAATAAATGAATAAAAATCAAATAAATGTTGCATTTTAATCAGTAACATCTTTGAATGGCTTTTAGTGCCATTAAATGAATAAAACATGGGGTTGACCCGTATATTTTAATTTTATATATATATAATATTAATAATTAATTAATACCAATTGCATATATTTATAAAAAACAACTTTTATTATTTTATTCATTATAGATAAGTATAACCATTTTATTATATATGATTAAGAAAAAAATATAAAAAAATTAAAATCAATTTACTTATTTATTTCTTTAATAAGTAATCCTATTGTATTTACATTTTATATCATCTATTAAACTTGAGCATATATTATAAACACGTTATATCTATATATATATATATGCTTTATTTTTAGATAGATATTCTATTGAAGAATATATTAGATTAGAAAACATTAAGCTTATAAATATTTAATGAATCAAATAATAAATACCTGACTAAACAATTTTAATTATAAATTTATTTTTATTTTTGAATTAAGTTTGTTCCATAATTATTAAATAATTAATGAATAGTGTCTTTAATATAAAATATTCATAATATGTACTTCTATTCGTACATATATTCGTATTTTATAATGAATCAAGATAATTAAATGATTTGTAGCTGTGATGAAAGAAAAGAAGACATATTAATTACGAAATGATGTTGATAATCTCTTTATTTCATCTTTACATTCGTATCTAATCAACATTTTCAATCTGTTTTTTAATTAAATCGCTTTTCAATATATGACTAATGAATACGACTAATGAGAAAGTATTTTTTAAAAATATTTATAGAATTTATTATTAAATATTTATATATATATATATATATATATAAATTTTAATTTAATTATTAATTACTTGATTTTATTTTTTTTTTTTTTTTAATTTTATAAAATATTTTCTGTGGTTTTAATATAACTATTATTAAGAAAATTTAATTTTGCTTTTTATTTATTTATTTATATATTATTGATTTTCTTTTATTCATTATACGAATCATTATTTAATATGTAATTTATTTATTAATTCATAAATAGGATTCAAAAGCTTAATTCTTAATTTTTAAAATCGACTGACATTCAGAAACAATTCAATGAAATAAAATACCACTTCTATAATTATTATATATGAAAAATAAGATTTTTTGTTTATAAAATAACATTAACATAAAAATTACTACAAAATAATTTGATATTAATTATTAAAAACTGAGTATATAACAATAACTTGATTTCAGTTCGCTTCAACATAAGCAGTAACCATGGTACCTGTATTTAAACCAAAACAAGTCTCAAAATTAGAATCTGTTACGTGCTGATTTTAAGATATGATAATTAATATTATCCAATGTATTCTAATTAATAATAATGTCAAAATATAATTGTACAGTTGCGAAAGTTATCAAATGAATAATAAATAATTTGTTTTAAAGCGGTCATTACGACACTCGCGCAAATCTACGTCACTGGTGTTGTTTTTAACTAGTGTTTGTTGCGTCTATTATTATTTTAAAAATTTAAAAAATCAATTCACTTTTTTTTATTAAATTCTTTACGTCCAAGAAAAATATAAAAGCAAATGATCTTATTTCTTTAAAGAAAAAAATCTTATTAAAGTTTATTCGATTTTGTTATAAAAATAAGCAAATAAATATTTTTGTTTTAAATGAATAGAAAAATGAATAAATTTCCACTCATTATATCTCCCCCTCCCTCTTACTATTTGTATATTAATTGGAATTTTGGGGTAAATCTGTTTGGACTCCGTAGCCGAATATTAAAATTGCAAATGGCTCGCCCAAATATAGTGTCTTGCGGCGTTCGATGTCCATCACTTGTCTGCCTGGGCCAATTGTCATACGATGCAGGGGTCACGCAGCTATTTCCGCAACGCGAAATTAACAAGCCTTGTTCGCTTTTCGCGATTCGACTAATGGATCGGTCGTGTCAATTACCGTTCGAGGGTGACGTGCTCATTGACGGGGAGGGGGGCATTCCTTCGACTCTCATGCGTTATTCAATAAATCTCCGCTAGTAAAACCACCACCATCAAAAAGCCAATTCATTCCTACTTCTTTTTTTTCCAATGCCAATCATCCACTAACACACTATCTCTGACTAATATACGAGTATAGGTATACTTTTCCCCTTTTGCAAAATAAAATTCTTTATGGATTATTTATACCTTCCTTGACCAACCCACATAATAATAATAACCAAAAAAAGAAAAAAAAAGAAAATTCAGAATGAATTTTAAAAGAAAAACAAATAATTAATTTTGAAATTTTTTTTTTTTTGTCTCTTTATTTATAATGATTATAGTTTTCATTTTATAAAGATAATACTCTAATATGTTAAAGATTTAAAGGGTATAAACTCACTTTTATAAAAATAATACTAAGGCGCCCTTAGATTAATTCCATTTAGAATTGATTCAATTAAAAATAATATTATCTTTTAAAATTCCAATATGTATATCAACCGAAACTAATCATCATCCACGATAATGAAAACAAATATAATTAATTAAAAATTTGTATTTTTTTTTTTTAATACACTTTACTTAACTCACACTGTCCGGTTGTCCGTGTGTTGTCCGCGGTTTGTCCGCGGCATTTTATAATCGATATTTCAACAACTTCCCGTCATTTTAATTCAACTTCGAAAAATACACCATTTTTTTAAATTAAGTAATTTAACCTTTTTAGAAATTTAAAGAAAAAAAAATAAATATATTTTACATATAAAAAGTTATAGTTTTCATTTTAACAAAAATCATTCCTTCTCTCAAATTATAATAAAATTTATATAAAAAAACCAAACAAAAAACAAACTACATTTTGTAAATATAAATTGACATTTAAAAATATTGGAAATATTTCAATTAATTTTTCAATTTATTTTCCTCTTATTTTATAATAATAATAATATTTAGTATACATGAAATATTTAAAAATCTACATTTATTATTTCTCTCATTCAATTTTATTAAATAATAAAATATAAATATTATTATTATTATTATTAAAATTATCTATGAATATTATAAAATATTTTCAATCACATTGTTAAATATACAATAATAATAGTATAATAGTATAATATAATATATTATAATTATATTATAATATAGTATATTGTTGTATATATATAATCACAGAGATATTAGATTTTATAAAAATATATCATTAGGCTACCAATATTAATTATAGAGAAATAATTTAATTATCTTGTTATAAATATATATATATACCATCAATCTATCTTTATACATATACATGTATATATAATAGCCGAATACATAATACGAGTATATATAATTATATATATATATATATATATACGGTATTAGCATGTATTATTATTATTCATTAAATGAATAATTTAAATTTAGTTTATGGGGATATTTTCATTTATTTTTAAAATGAAAAATATCTAGTGAATATCTATCTAGTTCAATGTTTAAGTGAACTGATCCAGGAGAGTGAAGGGTGTGAGTGGTTGGTGGTGAAATTGAGGGGTTGACATCAGAGATAGATTTCAAATACCCAAAAGGGCATTCCACCTATTTCATGTTAATTCATGAAATGATTCCGCATTGCAAATTAACAAATGCATCGGATTATTTTCAATTTATCATTTTTCGTTCAAGGGATGAGGTGACTAGAGGGTAATTCGTGTAAAACATTTAAAAAAAAAATTCTTTTGAATCTATTTTTAATAATGATCATCAAAGTGATAAGTTTAATTTTTATCTAATTTCAAATAATTAATGAATGACCAAATTTTGTTTTACTTTTTTTTTTTATAAATTTATTTCAAATCTAAAATTATTTTTTTTTATAGAGAAACCATCATTCATTTGAATTTTAAATAAATCGCATTGCTTGATTGATTTTTGTATTTTTCCTTCAAGCAAATATCTCATTCCACCTTATATTATATTCTCCCCCTATTCTTTTTTCACCCTACCCACTCCCAATTTTTGCTTCTTTTTCTTTCTTTCCAACTGAATTAATTTTGAATATAAAATTTTGTATTCATCAGCGGATGGGATTTTTCATTCGTTTATATATTCGTCTATTTTTCGAAAAGCGTCCCGCTTCGAAGCTTAAATAAATTATACTATTATTATTGGCACAGTTGAATCGTTCCGAAATGTCACTCATAATATCTCTCGCCTCTTCAACCCAACCCCTTTACAGCATCCCCCCAGCATCCTCATTCCCTCCACCACCCACTCACTTGCTGTGTTGTTGATGTCGTTATCATCAACTTATTTCAACAAGAGTACACTCTGTAAAGGCTAACCATTTCATTTCCTTGTTATAATTAAATTATACAATTTTGTTAAAAACGATTCGGAAGAGACATGGAAAGAGAGAGAGAATATGTGAGTGAGAAAACGTTACTTAATTTTAATATTATCAAACAAACATTGGATTCATACTGAAACACTATGACAATATCAGTTTTATTCATATAGTATATCGTATTTGATAAATATAAATATTCCCTTCATCACGCATTATTACAATATGTTATCATACATATAATGTTGGATACCTTTTTTCATTCTTGTATCCATCTACTCGTTTGTATAATAAATACAATAATAATACCATTCAGCAATAATTACAATCTTGTTTGAAGATCTAGTTACTATTTTTCATCATCTATTCAGTTAATTCTACTTTTCTAAAAGTATTTGGGATTTTTATACTTTATATTGTATAAACAATGATCTTTTACTGATAAAATTTCAAATCAGTTGAAATTTTTTAATTTTTGCATATTTTCTGGAATCAAAATAATATTTCAAAGTGAAGTTTCAAGTAGCAGCGGGAGTCAAACTTTTTTGAAGTTGGTACCCCAGAAACTTACTTCAAAAAGTTTAGGTTGTAAAAAACTGTACTGTAGTTACTACCGTCAGGTTATAACGTACCAATAGTGGGATAGGTTATAGTGGTACATGTACCACAGTTTGAAAACCTCTGATCTAATCTATCAAATCAATAAATAAATGAAAGTTCAATTCAAATCAGTTGAAATTTTTTAATTTTTGCATATTTTCTGGAATCAAAATAATATTTCAAAGTGAAGTTTCAAGTATCCTCAAATCATCATTAATATTACTACTCAAATCATTATAATGATTTAATGACATAATCCAGCGGGAGTCAAACTTTTTTGAAGTTGGTACCCCAGAAACTTACTTCAAAAAGTTTAGGTTGTAAAAAACTGTACTGTAGTTACTACCGTCAGGTTATAACGTACCAATAGTGGGATAGGTTATAGTGGTACATGTACCACAGTTTGAAAACCTCTGATCTAATCTATAAAACCAATAAATAAATGAAATTTAATTTTTTTGCAATTTTCCTTACCAAGTTTATAATTCAAAATATTAGAAACACATTTTTTCTGTTCTGACCAATATCAATTAAAAAATACTTTATATTTTAAAGATGTTTTTATTGGTGGTTTCATTTTATGATAAGAGTTACATTTTGAATATCCTTTATTATATCAACAACTTCTATTTTCACAAATTAACATCAACTTATTTTTACCACCATTATCTAATTAAATTGAATCTAAAATGAATTGTCCTATATTAGATAAGAATTGTTATTGTCTAAGCGAGTGAGGGGTTTGATTGGGTTGAATGGGATGGGTAGTTGAATTGACACAAGGACAAGGCGTTTGGGGTGGGATGGTTTCACTCAGCCGATTGAAAATTGTAATTATGCTCTGGGACCTGAGAACTCTAACGATCTGACTTGAGTCGGTTGGTTAAATGACCCCCCGGGGCATATCGCCCTCTCACTTGCTTTCACCTTTCGAAGAAGACATTCGACTAATAGGCAGTCGAGACGAGGAGTGAGTGGTTCACTTTGGCCATTATTATGATATTATTCTAGAACATAAAGAAAGAGATAGGAGATTCATTAGGGAACATAATCCATTTGAATTTTTGACAAAAACAAAAAAATATCCAATGACTTTTCTTAATTACAAACAAAGTGAAATTTATTTTATAGTAAATTTATTTTTTCAATCTAAGATTTAGTTTATTTAGTTAAATCATCGATTTGTGATGATTTATCTGAAACTAAAAATCTTCTCTCCATTTAATGAATTTTCAAATCATTATAATCCAAAAACATACTAATCTAACACTAGAATCAAGACATATTCTATATATTTTAATCAAAGACATCTTTCTGACAGAAAATATCTATATACCTTGAGATATCTAGTCTAGATGTTATGAATAGGAGTTCCTAACTAAACTAAAACAATTAGTTTTTTTTTTCGTTTTTAGTTTAGTTTCATTTGTCCATACAGATAATAAACTCTACAGTTCTCTCTCTTATTCTCTCCCTTCCTGGTTTTATATTAAATATTCCACTTCACTCGTGACAAAGTTACCAACAACCCCTCCATAGGTGGTGGTTTGTATCGTACATATTTAAATTTAAAATATTCGTCCATATTTTAATCCCTCCCTTTTCTTTCTTTCTTGGTTCATGTTTTTGTTGTCGCTCATTTAAATTTCACCGTCTTGCCAATTCGCTTAGAGGCTTTTGTTTTTCCATCTAGCATATGTATGTTGTGGGTGTTAATTTTTCCGAATAAAAAATGATTTATTTCACGTTGTTTTGGGGTTGTTAAAAATTTGTTAGTAATCGCCGAAGCGTAGCGTATAAGTGGCTGTTATCACGGCAATAAAAACGCGACAAAAGAAGGCGAATTTGCAAAAATTTTATATTTTTTTTTTTTATTTTTTAGATAGAAATTAAAAATAAAAAAAACAATTAAACGGAAAATATATAAAAAAATAAAATAAAAATAACCGAATTGAATTGGGAAAAGTGAAATAATATAAATTCTGGTCATTAACTTCTTTCAAATCACGAATGATTTACAGTCCAAAATATTGAAATAAAATTAGAAATATAGAAGGTTTATAATAAGATCACTAAAAATACAAATAATAATAATAATAATATTTTTATCACAAATTCTATATGTCTTAATATTAAAGAACATCTCAATTAAATTCATTTCTAAATACATTTATCATTAGCACGATAAAGATGTCATTTAGATCCTTCAGTATATTATATATATATATATATAATATAATATAAACTAGTATTTTTCTTATGTGAATATTTTCTCGATTTTGATGTTGAAGACATTCACTTGGCAAAGAAAAGTAATATTAAAAGACAAGCAAATAAACATTTTTTTTATTTTTTTAATTTCATTTTTTATTTTTTTATTTTTTAATTCCCTCCCGACTGTCATGCCGTTATAATCTCTCTATACATAAATAAAGAAACTGATTAACTATCGAAACATCATTTTAATGGTTATCCATAAATGAAACCAAACAGCGTTGATGTTTACTACTTGGAATTTGATTATAAATATTAAAAGATTTTCTATGAACTTGACCTTCCATAATAAGATTTTTATTTTTTATTTTTGAAATTAAAACCTTTCCAACACAGGGTTAAATAACTGATTTAATGTAAAATATGTTTATAAATTTGTTTTGTTTTTAATTTGAATTAATACAAATATTATAATTTAAAAATATAAATAATATTTTTATAATAGGAGTAATATTTGAACATATATGAGAAGAGGAGAATTAAAATTGGAGAAATAATAATTTATTGTTTTAAAAACAAAATACTCAAAAATGGGTAAATTATATTTTCATTTAATTTATCTATAATAAAATAACTAAAAATTAAATATAATTTATAAATTTAGATAATAAATTAATTATAATTACGATTCTTATAAAATCTCTTATTTTTTAATTAATGAGGGCCCTTTATAGCCACCACCCAGACTAAAAATTAAAATTGATTTAGTAATTATTCCCTTCCAATAAATTCTGACTCATTATCTTTAATAAAAACCAATGTTCTTAAAAGAATTGACTTTTCATAATGAAATATATTGAAATTCATCAAAATTGCTTTATAAAAATTTAAGAAAAAATAAATACTGTATATATAATAAATTTAATAATCAATAATAATTTAAAACAATCATTTACTTAAGATTTTATTTTTATTTATATTTTTGTATTATTATTATTATTATTAATGATTTCGAATTTGTTATTAAATACAAATTTCTTATAATCTTGTTATGGGGTAAATGTCTGACAGTAAAGATATTTCTTTTTTGTCAGAATGTAGTTTTTGAATTAGATCCGAAAAGACAAGACACGAAAGTGTATGTTGCTTGTACATATTTGTCAGTGTATTAGTAAGTATGGGCATTTATGTGCGTGTCTTTGTGTGGGTGAAGGAGATGATCCGAGTAAGATAGGAAAATAATTAACAACGGCCCATGGAGGCTTGATTTATCGCGCGAGCGCGATGGATATCTGATATCCCCCCGCTTCAGCTCAATTTGTATCTACACAGCCTTCTCATTTACACACCAAGGACAGACAGACACCAAAAACCCTCCCACTAACACACGAGCAGCTCGTTTTTTAATTAAATCTCCTCGTTGCTCATCACCGAGAATAAATTATCAAATAGCCAATTGACTTATTACTAATGGACCAAATGGGAACAACAACAACAACAACATCTTAATATGAATTCATTTCTATGATAATGAGCAATTATTTATTTATTATTTTTTTTTTTCTCTTTCAAATCCATTAGTCTCGGTGTATTTGGTTGTTATTTTTTTGACGAATCTTCCAATTTTGGACAAAATGGAATGGAGATTAATTGAATATCAGTTGCATTCAGGTTTTAACACCCCCCCCCTTCACCCCTTCTCCTCAAGGAAATTGAATCTCTCAAGGGTATTACGAAGTTGCGAGTGGAAAGTTTATTTTTAATCTGCGAAATCTTAATTTTTTTTTTTTTGAGAAATAAATAAATAAAAGAAAGAAAGATACTTTTTTAATCCATCGATTTACGAGAAAGAATTGCAAATGTAATGTATTTCTTTTCTTTTTTTTTCTTAAAAAGCTTCCAATTCAAGTCTTCATATCTTCCAAATTTAATATCATTGATAGGCGAGTTTTTTTTTTTTTTTAATAAATGGAATTTTTAAAATCGAAATCTCATCCGTGTAATAAAGATTGTTTTTTTTTTCTCTTTCTCTCTCTCTCTGTCTGTTGCTCTCACTCTCTTCTACGGGTATTCGATTTATGTGATCTCAAATTAAATTTTTGACAGGTGTAGAGTGTGTTTTGGAGATCGTAAAATTTTGAAATTATGAGATGTCCTTTTGATTAGCTTCTATTTATGCGGGTTCATTTTCATTACAAAAAAGAGACATACATACAAATAAAAAAAAAAAACGAGAAATTTTATGAAGATTACATTTGCATTATTTATTCTCCCCTCTCCTTTTTCTTCACTCTCAAATATAACATTGCAATCCACTCATTCCTAAAAAGACATATTATTAGTCAATAGTTAATTTTAGCTAGGTGTTTAATTCTTCTTTATCCTTAGATATATGATATTTTATATATGTATTAGAAATATATATATAAATTAGAGGGTCACACCAACAGGAAGTGAACGTAAAAATAAATAAAATATCCATCTTCTTTTGCACCAAATGTCGACGTTTCAATTTTTAATCATGAACTTCTTCAGATCTTGGAGTTGTTCTGGGTCGTGGGTTTAAAAAAGTAATATTTACTTTTAATATGACCATATAATATATAATATATATTTCCGTAACTAAATAGAACATTTAAAAAATTAATATTTTCAAATTTATTAATTTAATATTCCCTATTAGTTGATAAATAGTCTTTTTGGCAAATTAGTGGGCAAAAGTTTTTTTTTCAAAAATATTTTTATCTTATAAAATCACTCAAGTATCCTATAAAAATAATAAATAAACTATTTTGCATCTTTTAATTTTTTGTGTTTTTTTTCATAAATATAAACCAATCGAATATAAATAGTTTACCCCCAAGCTTAATGAAAAGATCAATAAAACGAAAGATTTATTTTATCATTTCGATTTTTAGAAGATTTAAGAAAAATTCTAATTTTTTTTCTTCTCTACCCACATCGACCTTTGAACCGAGATTATGACTTTACAAGTATAATATATACATAAATAATTTAAAGAATAGGATAGGGCTAAAGCAGAATTGATCCCCTCATAAATTTAAAAAGCCACCTCCGATTGGATTGATGTTGATCTGAAGATTAGGATCGCCCAATTGGAAATTGTTTACCTTCACATTTTTTTTTTCTGTATCGTTCATTTATTATGATTAGCATTAACGTTTTATTTCAGTTGTTTATTGTTTGGTAACGGATTCTGTGAATCGAAAAGTGTCAGGCACTTTGTTTTGTTTTCGGGTTCACACCTACCATCTTCTCTCCTTTCCTCGTCACTCGCCGATTCACTCACCATTCGTTTTGTTTTTCTTCTTTATTTTATTTTTCTATTCAAATGCAATCGTCAATTGTCTGATTACGGAAAACAATCAGGCTATTGTTTCGAACATCAGACGGACATGAATCCCCTTCTTCTGTTCAGTTACAATCAGTGCAAACAAGAGGAAGACACTACCGAGGAGGAAACAAAAACTCTGTTAGGCAATGTATACCTGATGATATTACTTTACTACGAACTCAACTTTTTGTAACATAATTAAATATTAAATTTATAATAATAAAAAAAATCCTCTTTGCATATTTTGGGTAAATAGAATAAACGCAGAATGGTGAACTCTTCAATTTAACGAAATAAGTTCAAACCTCACCAAGTTCACAAAAATTTATAATATAATATTTCATGGGATAGAATATTAAATCAATGTATAAACAAACTAAGATGGCTTGAGATCTCAAGAGTCCAAAAAAAAAATTAAAATAAAATAAACAACATTATTATTTTAAAAAGAAATTAATTCAAATTTGATAATAATCTTTTGAAGAAATCTGCTAAATGATTTATTAATTTCCATTTTATTTTATTTATTTATTTTTTATTATAATTTTTTAGTAAATAAATTTTTAAGGTTGTAAGTTTTATTTGAATATACTTTGAGATTATAAATGATATTTAATGATGGGTTAAAATTGATTAATTAATTAAGAAAATGAAAACTTTATTTCATATTCATGTTTTGTCATCCAAATCTGAAAAGTGTACAAAATTTTAGTTCGATTGGTCAACTGCAACTGTGTTAAAAATGAGTTACTAGATTTGAACATTACAGAAGGATTAATTAATTAATTAATTAAGAAAATGAAAACTTCATGTATTGTCATCCAAATCTGAAAAGTATGCCAAGTTTTAGTTCGATTGGTCAACTGCAACTGTGTTAAAAATGAGTTACCAGATTTGAACCATACAGACAACCAAGCAAGTTAAATAAAACACTGTAATAATAAAATGGAAATTTTTTTAAGTTAGAATATAAATAAAATAATTGTAATAAATAATTTAAAAAAAAACTGTAAACGTGTAAATTTAGAATTATTATATGGATAATATACATAACTTATATAATATATATATATAAGATAACTTATTCAGATTAACTCTATTGAGATGGTTTATTTTCATCTTAGTATATACATATATTGATGTATAGTTAATGTATGTCAATGTGTGTGTGTGTGTGTGTGTGTATGTGTGTTGATATGTATGTGTGTGTATTGAGTGTGTGAGAGCAGAGCATTAATCTCTGCGTGGTGAGTGTTTGCCCAGGCGAGGGTTGGTTTCGCGTTGATAACGCAACCTCCCTCCCCCCTCTCCCTCTCTCTACGTCGGTGCACACAAGCACACATACGGCTAACCGGAGAATGGTACGGGTCGTGAGGGTGGAGACAGGAGGGGCAGAAAGTGGCCAAATCTTGCTACCATATCACACACATATACCCATACACAGACACAAAGAGCAAATCCCGTCTTAGATCTTGTTCCCCATTCACCGTCGAGGAGCTTATATCGAAAAACATCCCAGGGGATTTAAGGGAAATTGACATCCAGAAAATGGCGAGACTCTCGCTTTGACATTTGCTCCTTTCCTTCCTTCTTTTCTTGCTCTTAATTTTATTGGCAAGATTAAAACGACACCCGAAAAAAATAGAAGAAAAGGGGATCAAATAGAAAGAAAAAGTGTGTGTGAGAGAGAGAGAGATAAAATATAATAAAAATAATAGCAACACAAATGAATTAAAAAAAAAATCAAATATTTACCTTCAAATTATTTATGATCCAATCTGTATATTATAAATTGATAATTCAAACATTAAAAAAAACTAATTTTTAATTTAATTCTAATAACATTTAATTAAAAACAAAAAAAAAGGATAAAAATTTCGTTATTAGATTTATATATTTAATCATTTATCTTTAAAATAAAAATAATTGAATTTTGAATTGAATATTTAAATTAATTCGTTCCTATTATAATGTACTATATACTCACTACTATGGCCAAACCGTGACTCTCGAGCCGCATATTTCGAGTTTATCGTTGCTCAATTAAAAAATTTAAAGTCATGACACAAAAAAAGGTAGCATTTTTTTATTTTGCAATATGCCTCTAAAAAAAGGTAAAATTTTTTCCCGATTTGGCTCTTAAACATTTTCGATTTTTCAATATGTCTCTAAAAACAAATATAGGATTGGGCTCTTAAACATTTTCGATTTTTCAATAATTATCTCTAATTATCACCAAGTGTAGGCACCCCTGCTATAAACTACCTATTTCTTTGATCTATTGTTTATGTATTAAGAAAATATGAAAATTTCCTTATACTTTCGTTTGCATTAAAAATTTTTTCTAATAAATTTTCCATACTTTCTATAGTTCATAAAAAGAAGTTGCAAATGAATTAAAATAAAAGTTCATTTGAAGAACTTTAAAATCAAGTTAATTAAATAAATATTAAAAACAGTTTATGGAAAACGTACTTATATCTATTTTTATTCATTTTTTTTTATTTCTCTATTCTATATACCTTTATTTAAATTTACTTTTTCATAAATAGCATTGTTCCATAAATAACAGTTTAAAACAAATCCAATTGATCTCGATAATCCAATCCAATCAACTTGTCAACCGACTATTGATGTCATAATATGACAGAACATTAAAAAAAAATGAATAAATAAATAAAAAATAAAATTCTTAATTCGACCACTAATAGAGCATCTCTCTCTCTCTCTCTCTCTCTCTCTCAATGATATTATATATCTCCTAATTCAGAGATTGAAATTGAATAATCTAAAAGCCACTATCGAAATAGCAGCATGGATGGATCATCCTTTTTCGTTGTTCTCCTTGTCTTCCGATGACTTTCTAGCACGTCCGTCTGCCTGGGAATGGAACGGATGTTTTTTCAGGGCTGCGATAAGAGATTGTAGGATGGTGGGAGGGAAAAAAAGGGCAAGGCAAAGGGCGGGAGCGCATTTTGGCGGAGCATTTTTGGCGTTAGAGACAATGCGCTGTGAATATTCATAAGTCTCTGGGATAGCACACGCCCTGACTGCCTGGACGGCTCCAAAAAAACCCCCACAAAATGGGATCCGGGTGTGGGGGACTAGCTTTGGGGGAAATGCACCCCCCGGGCAGATGCCAGCCAGCTAGTCAGAGTACTCACATTTCAAAAAAAAAGAAAAAAAAAAAGTAAAAAAAACATTTATATATATATATTTAGAAATTTGCTTTGTGTTAGACATTTTTATCAATTTTCTTTATCAGATTGATAATTAGAATAATAAGGTGACTAATAAATTATTCTAGTAATTTATTATACGTTAGAAAGTCAACATATTTCTAAATAAAACACAATAAAAATAAAATAAATAATTCTCTTTCTAATAAATTACTTTTTGATAAGTTTTACTTTTTACATATATCTATATATCTATATAAATATATATAGATATATAGATATATTGATATTCATAAATCAAATAATAAAAATTATAATTAAACTTTATAGATAAATAAATAAAATTACATGAATCATATAAGGAAATTTTAATATTTATTTTTGCTTTTTTCTTTGTTTTCAGGTGAGGCAATCATTTCAACTTAAAAAAAAAAAAATCATGATATAATAGAAACACTCATTGTCTATACGTAAGTGAAAACATATTATCATTCTATATCATTATTTTTATCCTATTTAAAATTAGTTGAAAAATTGGAGCATCATGTCATACAATTTGGATTGGATTTATTACAATTTTTGTATTTAATAATTAAACATGTAAATAATTTTAAAAGAAAATCATATTATTTAATTATTTTTTTCAATTATTATTAAAATAAATTAATTTAAAGTCAGTTAATTATTATAAATGAAATACATTTATCTAAAAAACAAGTCTTTTAAAGCATCTGATGGAATGTTTACATATTTTTTTTTTATTTTTAAATTAAACAAATTAATATTCCTCAACGCATATTTAGCAAATTAAATAAATATTTTAATTTATAGTAAGTTATTAAAAATAGGGGGAGGGGAAACTCTCTTAATCCGAAATGAATATTTAAACCTGGTCGTTGAGAATGTTTTATAAATTTTTCATTTTGTAAATTTATTCTCGTATGCACTGTGACTCAATGGAAGTGAATCTTCTTGTCGTACTAATTGCCGATTCCCAAATGGATCTACACGAGATGATCAGGCGTTGTTAATCCAGCAAACAGCTTCAGGTTCCACTTCAACGACAATCCCCCTGCCCCCCCCCCCACCCTCTCTTCTTCTAAAATGAATCTCCCCTATAGTATTTTTCACCAATCGGCAATTTGCCTAAGCCCACCTCACTCTATTAATTCTTGTTCGCCGCAAGAAAATCCTTTTTCGCCATTTTCTCTATTCTTTGACGGTTAATTAATCCTTCTCCCTTAAATCCGATAATAACATGTGCCTATAAATCAAATGTCTTAATACCCTTCACGAGGCATTTTCTTTCCGATGCTCAGGCCGATCTTGTTCTGGCTGTGTGGACCCCTCTACGGGAAGGGAAGAAAAAAAAAAGAGAAAAAAAAAGAAAAAGAACACAACGACGACGACGAAGAAGAAGAGGACAACGAAACCACTCTCCTCACAAGTAAAAGAAATGGCGATATATATATATATATATCGAGGGTGCACCCCTCTGAAGCGCGTTTCCTCTTGCCTAGTCCCTTTCCTTTCCTTCTTGCATTTCCCTTCTTCTATCCCGATATCCCTTCGTCGTCGTCGACGTCGGCAACGGCGGCGTCTTTTCCTATAAAACTCCATCTTTCCTTCATCCGCAGCGTTTTCTTTAGCCATTTCTTGTTCGTTTTTTTTTTCTCTTCATCTCTCTCTTTCTCACTCACTCTTCTTGCGCTCAACTTGTTCTGAGGTCCTTATAGAGCACAAAGCGGGGTCTCTTCGAGGGACGAGGGGGACGACCCCTCTTCTCTCTCCTCCCCCCCCCTCTCTCCAAGAGGCTGCATCTAACAAGACTGAATGCAATTCACAGGCCACACATCGGAGCTCGTTAGAAAGGAGAAAAAGAGACAGAGATGCTCAACTCCAAATCCAATGAATTTATTGCAGGAGGTTGCTGTCTGTCTGTCTGTCGTTTGCATAAGAGGCGCGATACTAGCAGGTTTTCCGTCTCAAAAATATGATCATTTTACTAAAAGAGAATAAAAAAACAAACCTGGTGGGCATTTATTTATTTTATAAATTAAACGCAGATACTATACAGGCAGAAAAGTCACTTACCGTAATTATCATTTTTATTATCTCTCCTCAAGAATCATCATCCATTTTGATGTTTATAATTTGACTTTTCCATCGATCATTTTGTTTTAATTAATATTTCTTCTGTATTTCGATTAAAACTAAAAATTAAACAATCTATAAATATTAAATCATATCTCATCTACTACTTTTTGAAGTTATTTTGAATTATCGAATTTACTTTTTATTATTTTTAAAATTGTATTTTATATTAAATTTATTTATATTATTCTATATCATCTATGATTATTGTTAACAAATTCTAATTCTATAATTCTATTTCTAGTTGACAACTATTAGCTATTTCGGACATTTCAAGTTTGGAAATTGAATCAATTGATGATATTTTCTTTTGTTATATTCTCTTTTACTTAAACGGAGTGTAATATTTCATTTCCCCCTTAAACATTATTCTTCTTTTATTGAATAAAACTTGCGTTTGTTTTGATTTTTATAAGTAAACCACATCTTTTGAATCTTTTGTTTGTATACAATCGGATTGAATTTATTTTGTCAACCGATTGATTTTTTTTTAAATTTAAAATCCATTTCCTTTATAATATGATTATCATTATTTTTTTTTTTTATTTTATTTTCTAATATATATATATATATTATTTCCAAATGGGTTCGCTTTTCATTTCTCTGCTTTGTTAGAGAATGTTACTGGATTATACTTGCAATAATTTATTGGTTTTACTGACCGAAACCCAATCGAAATGTTGGCAATAAATCTGCTGGGTGTCTTCCCTCCTGTTTTCGGTTTTCCTTCGCTCAAGCGACTCCGAGATTTCCATTTTCTATTTTGCATAAATTATTTTTATTCAACAACTTTGAAACAATGAAGAAGTGAAGGATGTCGACCGACAAAGAGCGCGAGGGGCTTGGGATGTTGGATGAGGCACATTGGAATGAGTCTCGTCCCGAAATAAACATTTTGAATATGCATTTCGAGACGCCTCTGGGATTAAGACAAGCGCTAAATGGAAATGCACCCCCTTCCCCCACACTTGACTTTCGACGTCAACCCCAAACTCCATCTTCCCACTTTCCATTCGGTCCTCATTCTATCCATTTGCCCACAAAACGACCAACAATAGAATTAAATAGTTTACTGGTTTTGAATTGGAATCCGCCCCTCGTTTTGAATTTCACAAAAACGAACAACAACAAGTAGCCAAGCTACAACAAATAAAAACAACCGTGTTTTGTTTTTACTTTCATTTATCCAATTTTCGATGAACTAAAAAAAACAAAAAAAAAAAAAAAACTAAAAACAAAAAAATATAAAACAGTCCCACCCACAGAGAAGGGTTGGGTGTTTGGTAGGGTTATAGTGGTGTACGACCTGGGGTGGACGAGGCTGTTTGGGGGAGGTGAAGGGTCGGGCAGGGGAGGATGGTTGAAAATTTAAAATTCAAATCCCAATTAAATGCATAATAAAATAGAAAAGCCTGTTACGTATGCATTCATTTTAGAATCGGAAGATAATTTATCTGATTTAATTAAAAAGCAGCCTGTAGTCTTATCAAACGGGGACACATCCCAGTTACTAACACATTCACCCACAACACACACAAAAATCTATTCAACTACAAATTAATCCTCACGCTCATATATATATATATATATATATATATAGGTATAGACAACATAGATGATCTAGAATATTTATATAAAATATATTTATATATATATAAACCAACAATAAATATTATATATGTTACTCTATGTATATATAATATTTTTAAAATAAAATTAAAATATTTATTTATAATACCATATATTATTATTATTATTATTATTATTATATTAATTAAAAAAAGAGAAAAAGAAATAAAAAACCTAAATTTAAAATAATTAAAAAAGAATTACATCTTTGTAATATTAAAAAAAATAATAAAATATTTTTTCTTTAGTAATCTAGGCATATATAATTTATTTAAAAAGTAGAAAATAACACAATAATTTTTAATTTAAATTAATTTTCTAATACTTATTTAAAAAAAAAACAAATATACGACTATATAATTTATTAATATATATATTAAAAAAAATGTATTATAAAATAAATATAAATTGTTTCTATTTCAACTCATTAAAAATAAATATGGAAATATAGATTAGAGAGAATTATTTATATATTTTGTGTATGTTTATAGTATTTATAATGATTTAATATTATTTTATTCTTTTAATTTTCTTTTTGATTAGATCAATATATATATATAGGTATATGCAATTATATTTTTATTATAATTATTATTTCAAAGAAATAATAATATTTTTAAAAATTTTAATTTTAAATATATTTATATCACTATCTACGTGTATAAACTTTCACATAAAAACAAAATTTAAACAAATCATTTATTAATAATAAATGTTTACCATTTAAGTCAGAGGTGACCAACCCAAATGATCTTGCGGGCCACTTTGGAAATGCATCATAACTTCCCGGGCCGCATATAAAATTATACATACCCATATTAGATTTAGACCCATTATAGATATTGTTTGGTGAGACAAATTGAAAAATAATCAATTTTTATTATGTTTACTATTATTTTTAGATATAAACATATATAATATAATAATAATGATACTGAATGCACATTGTAAAAAATATATAATACTAAAAATATAAAAAAATAAACAACGAAATAAAAAAAATGAAATCATATTTATTTCACTAGTGCGATATTTGTTTCATGAGGGCGCAGAATATAAAAGAATATAAAAAATATAAATGAATCTCGCGGGCCGCAAAAATGTTTACGGCGGGCAGCATGCGGCCCGCGGGTTGGCCACTTCTGATTTAAGTGATAGTACTTATTTTTAATTAGTATTTCATATTATTATTAGTAGTAGTAATAAATGATCAATACACTGTATTATAATTTGTATAAATGTCATTCATGATATAGTATAAAATTTAAATAATGATTTATATTAGTGGAGAAATTTTAAATGACTTGTTAGTACAATTCTATTGTAATAATTTGACCCGTTTATGATCCTTGGAGGTGGATTTATTGCCCCTGGGTTGTTGTTGATGTTTCTCTTGACGGTCTGTCTCTGTGTCTTTGACGTGATCGTGGCTGAGGGATGCTGCGGGGGTGAGTTTGTATGCCTTGACCCGATTTGCGCGTGCCAGGGGGTTGTCGTCGGGAGTGTCACGTGGCCGCCAGCTGCCCCTGACAGCCACGTGGTGCCTAATTAAAGGTTCTCGCGGGTGTTCCACACCACCTCAGTTCCGTGTTCAGGGGGGTGTGCTTTAAAACGTCATCAGGGAAGGGCGGCCGTTCTCGAATGGCTGCCAGACGGTGATATATCGGCTGTCAAAGCAGACTACATTTAAATCGACCCAACACATGACTCACATTAGCGACTCGATAAATCTAGCAATCAAAAGAAACAATTTTAATTTTGTACATTGAAAGCATTCGAATGACTGACTTTTATGTTGATTCCTTTTACTTTTCTCCCCTCGCATCCACTTTAAGATTAAATTACTTTCGTACCCACCCACAAACCGAGAGCAGAGAAGGAGAACGAAAAAAGGGTTGAACTCGTCCTATTTAGACGGAGTTAAAATTACTTTGAAATTCTCCACTATAGCCATAACTATTCCCACCCCATCCCTAACATTCAACCACCACAGAAATGTTTCAACTCCTAGACTAAAGATAGATTTATTCTTATAGCTTCATAACAAATTCATCTTTTCACAATTTATATAAAAAAAAAAACAAACTAAAATTCTAATTAAATTGAATTAAATTTCATAAATACTTCTAATGAATTATTCTAAGAGTAGTAAACCTATTTATATATAGTATTATATTATTTCAAATTAATTAAATAAATATATTGTAGTATTGTATTATTTTCATATTAAAAAAGAATCCTGAGAATTTAAACTTATTTAATCATTCGTTTTGATTAAATTATGAGTTATATTCTCTATTCTAAGTATATTACTTTATTAGGAATATATTTTATATTATTTAAAGAGAATATTTTAATTTTAACTCTAACCTTTACTCATTAGATTATTTTAATATTAATTAATTACATTCAAATGTTGAAAATTGAATATGCCAACATAATAATAATAATAATAATAATAATTCATTTCAAAAATTAGTTTAATTAATAAATCAAAATAAAAAAGTAAAATTTAATTTCAATTAGTCAATGGAAAAGTGTAGTATAATTATTTATTTATTGCATTATGGAAACATAAATATTCATTTTATATTTTTAAATAAAAAAAATAAATAAATTTTCAATAGTTAAGAAACAAGTTAATTATTTTTATATTTGAATTCATTTATTATATATATATATATATATAAATTATATTTATTTATTTTATTATATTAAATATTATCTAAAAATTATTATTAGGCGAATTAAACCTAAAATTATATAACATTATGTATTATAAAAATGAATTATTCAAAATATAAATATATATAGTTATTCATTTATGATGACAATTTGTTTTCATTCTTATCTATGTGATGGTGAATAATTAAGTTTAAAAATTGCAATGGTTTTTCTTTAGTCTAACAAAACATTCTATTGTATGATTTGAAATGGTGATTTGAATATTTCGTTTTGACTTTCATGCTGTTAACTCTTCTCTCTGTTTTTAAATACGCAAACCATTTGAAACATTCATGAATAAAGAAGTCATTCGAGGTGAAACTTAAATCAGTGGCTTGTGATGGGCAACCCACCTCCCACCCGCCTCATCCCCCACGCCACAATGTCGCTCCATCGAAGAAAAGCTGCCAGTTTGGAACTTGGGTTGTCAGTCGATTGTGATTTAATTCCGAGTGGAAAGCAGCCGATAGCACTTTGCAAACTGCCCCTTGTCTCTCGTTCATAAAGGATCGTAATTAATAGGAATCGTTGGAGTTGCTGTGTATATAAATCGCTTGGAATATGCAGATCGCAGTCGATTGTATACAAAACCAAGCGAATTTATAGCACACAACACAACTTGACCAAAAGCAACGAACGCTTTTTGCAAAAGCTGTGTGGTCCTAAAACAGAGACGAATGCAGGGGAAAAAACACAAAAAAAAAAAAAAAAAATCGGGAAAAATATCTTTATTGATTCACCGGAGACATGATGAAATTTATTAATCTCAACTTTTATTAATGGCAATAGTAATACTAATCGGGCTTTTTTTTTAAACCTACTATGTTTCGATTCTTTCAAAACGAAATTAAGTAATTCGAAAACGATTTTTATTTTTATTTATTTTTTTTTTTTTGCCTTTGATATTTATTTATTTTTATTTTATTATTTTTTTTTTTTTTTTGTGTTTATATTTTAAACTCTCCACCCGCTTTTAAAATTCATTATTATTTATTGTTGATAGAATATGAAACAAAAAATAAATAAATAAATAAATAAACCGAAGACCAAGTAAGCAATGAGGAAGACTTTTTTGGTTTCAAAAAGATGGCGGATTCATTAAAGATGCAATGGAGAAGAAAAAGAAAGAGGAGGAGGAGGAGGAGGTGGAGGATTTTCATTGTTTCTCGGAATGTCTGTTTGATGTTTAAAAAAAAAGACGAGGGTGGAAAGTTTAAGGGGAAAAAGCATGAATTCGTATAGTAGAGGAAAAAAAAATGGAAAAAGAAAAGAAAAAGAGTATATATTGAATATAAATGTATAGAATTGAAGTCTTCAATTAAGAAATAATTCAGAATGAGTTGCGGAAAATTTGAAACCATCTTGAAAGCAATTGGCTTTAAAGCGATATCTAATTTAGAACCAAGGATGAGAAACGGGACGATCTTTGAAATATTCAACATTGGAAATGAAATTAAATCGAGATTTCTCATTCGAAGAAATCAATAGTATCGTTGCCGAGGTCCTTATTTGGCCAACACAATGGAGAATAAAACGTTTTGATTCTTTATTTTAGTTTTGTTTTTGCAATTTTTTTTATTTATTTATTTTTTTTTTTTTCGTTTTGTTTTTTTTTCCTATCTCGCTTTTGCTCTTTATCCCTTCACATATTTTTATTCTTTCCTGTTCATAATGCCAGGGAACAATACAAGAAACCGCGATGAAGAAAACGAGATCAGCAGCTAATCGACGGATTCAAACGCTTCGTTTGTTTCATTTCGGGGTCCGGGCAATGAAAATTCAATCGTGAAATGTTCACAATTTATTGACGAGCCAATGAATATAGTTATAAAAATTGTTCTACCGGTTTAATATAGAAATTATTATGACATTTTACCGGAAGATTGAGATTGAATATATTGGTCAGCTTCTGTTAGAGTTTTGTTTACGCTTTCAGATATTTCAGTTATAAATTATCGATTGACAAATACCACTTTTTTTTTTATTTTTTGAATCTTACCAATTACCAATATATAATTTATATATGATTTAATTAAATCAATAAATAATTAAACTTACTCACTTTCTCTATTTATTTTAAACAAAAACTGAATTATTTATTCCATGATATAATATTTATAACTGTTACCCGAAAACTGTACGTATGTAATACATTTTTTAAGTAATGAATTAAAATTAAAAAAAAAAAAAATTAAAAATTGAAAGATCAATCACTAAATTATTAAGAGAAAAAAATGTGTTTATTTTGTTCTTATATATATTTGATTTTATTTATTTATTTATTATATATATATATATATATATATTATATGTATTATTTCATTCAAAATGTTTAATTCATTATTTAGTATTTTAATAAAAAAAATTAAAATTTCAATAAATAAATATATGTATGGTAGAAAATATTATTTTTTTTACATTAATATTAATTTAAAATAGAAAAATTTAAAAATTAAACAAAAAAATATAAGAATGGAAACTTTAACCTCTATTTCAACATTTTAAAATTCTGAAACATAATTAATTCATAATAATTATTTGTTTTTAATTCATTATTTAGTATTTTAATAAAAAAAAATTAAAATTTCAATAAATAAATATATGTATGGTAGAAAATATTATTTTTTTTTTACATTAATATTAATTTAATATTATACCAATATGTATTTAAAATATAATATAAACAAGATAAATTCATGCATAATAATAATTTCAATATATTTACTTACAAAATAGCTTATAAATATGATAAATAATGATAATAGATTATTATACTTTAATATTTATTAATAGTATAATGAAAAACATTGTATTTATAGTAATTTACATTACAATTACGAATAATACATATTACCATTAACTTTTCACCATTCATTTTATTATCAGAAATTGTAAATTTCTAAATTAATGTATCCATTGTAATAAAATAATAGATCATATAAATTATTCTGCATATTTTGAATCAGGAGAATGAGAAAAACTAAAAGTTCGGTAACTTACTTAAGAATAAAGAGTTTTATGTGTTGCGATTGATTTCAAAACAAAAACGCTAAAATGTTCTGTTTACAATTTTCTTCTATCCTATAAATTGTATCAGTTAAGCCGAAAAAATCCTTCGATTGTATTGTTTTTTCCCTTAATTTATTTGTTATATATATACATATATATATATATATATATATAAGCCTATATAAACCAGGGGTATCATTTCCGAAGCCAGGTTCTGATTTATTTTTAAGTTTCGTTTAACTGACAATCAAGGAAGATAAGATTTTAGAAACAACATCTTGTTTGAGATGAGGTCAAGTTTGACGCTAGGACTATCGATCAGTATGTTTCAGAAGGGTGGTCTAACCCACTACCCCCTCCTCTTTTCCTCCAATAAAGGACGTCTACATAGAAGCCATTCCAAAACTGGGGTTGCAAGATCTCTGTTGTCGACCAGAAGACTTCAATTCGCGGCCTTTATATTACAGAATTATATATTATTATCTGTTCATAGATAGGGTTAGTGTTATATATATATAAATATATATAAATTTACTCACTCACATATATATATATATATATATATATATATTATTAGATATAAGGATCCATAAATTTAGATTCCATTTGGTAGAACAAGCCCCACCTATTTCCTTCTTTTTATTACGCTTAGGGAAAGAATTGCATCAAGTATTTATAGAGCTGATTTAAACTAATGAATAGCAATGGCTTTTGTTAGATTTATAAAAAATATTACCTTTTCTATTGATGGATAAATAATAGCTTAGTTTATTTTTTTTTTTTTTTTTAATCTTAAATAATTTATATTGTTTAAAAATGGATTTTCGAAATGTTTTAGAAAAATGGAAATATTGTTTTTTTTTAAACTATCACTTGTAAGTATAGATTATTAGTATGTTAGTATAACTAACTAATCTATATAAATTTCATGCATTCCTAGGTATCCTATTTATTTGAAATTTCATTAAGAATTACGTTTTAAGAACCAATGACAAAATCATTCAATGTGCCCATCTTATAAAAACATTTTGAACAATACTATTTGGCAACGTTCACCGTTTTTTGCTCAAAATACCATTAAATTGATAAGAATATTAATATTTTACTTATTTAAAACATATATTTAGAGCATAAATATTATATAGAATATTATGTAGAATACTTGGTGATATTTTATGTTAAAAACTATTTTATTTTCCTATTCAGTATTTCATTTCTTTTTTACCGCCCGACGATAGTAAGGGAGGTATTGTTTTCACACCAAATTTCACATGTGGAGATTTTTACATATCTCCACGAATCATGCATTTTCTAAACAGAAAAAAGTATTTTTAGCATTTTTAGTCCGTCCGTCCGTCCGTATAGATGTGTACAGCCTGAACGGCTCAAAGGATTTTGATGATATTATATTTCCTCGAGAAAAATCATATTTATTAGCTTTTTCTTAATTTAAAATTATATGACGTCATCCAGCCATTCATGACGTCACAGCCTGGTCTTGCATATATATATATTATAAATAAAATAAAATTAAAAATGTTTATATTTATTATTTATGTATCCATATCAGCTTTTTATTACATTAATAGATATATTAAAATTATTTGAAATTGTTTCTGTAGCTGGAAATTAATTTACTTCAAACTGTCGTTCGGTTCGGACCTGGCCACAGGTCAACTTATTTTAATAAACTATTATTTACCCTTAAAATTATTCTCTCTTTGGAATATCATCCTTTCTTAACTTTCTTGTATCAATTAGAGAGTGTATAAAGATTCTTCTCCTTCATCAACTCTTTTAACGAAACGATGAAAATTTTAAATTAATTTTGTAAACTTCCGCCGGATCTTTACACCTCTCGCTCTCTCCGTGTTTATCTTGTACAACCCCCCAGTCTATGCGAGGGTATCTGTGTATGTTTAATGTGTGTGTTGAGTAGGCCGGTGCTAATCCCTGTTAATTAACCTCCCCCGAGTTATGGCTAATGACCGAAACGGGCTAATACCTCATAGACCCGATTATGGAGCATAGAGCAGAGGAGACTGACTGGATCAGGCGACTTGCAACGGAAAACAATTATCAGCGCAAAACAGAGAGTGCCATCGCTGATTAGCTGCCGCACGCTCATATCATAATCCCCCTCCCCACTCTCCATCACTGTAATTTATATGATTATCCTACTTAAAAATCCTAATGTTGATTCGCCTGCTTTCCCGTTCTCGTTCATATTTTTATTTATTTTTTTAATAATATTTCAATAAATATATATAAAAAAATTAAAAAATTATTTAAATGGTATAAGAAGTGTAAAAATTTACACAATCCTTATATTTTAATATTATACAACTTTATTAAAGTTCTAATGGTATAGGGCACTGGATGGCGAACCTTTTTCAATGTCCGTGCCACAAAATTATAAAAAATATTTTTGAAGCAACTAACGTGCCACAAAATTGTCATTTTGCTTCTCTACCACCTGTACCCCTTTTAGCTTGAATATATAATCGAATATTTTTGTATAACTTCTAACTATCGTGTATAAAAGTGTTATAATTTTAAATATTAAACTTTATTCCAAAAAAATTATTAAGAAATTTGGAATTTATTTTTGGTATAGGTTCGCCATCCCTAGTATAGGGAAATAAATGTACTGTGGAACTAGAAAGTAAAGGTTCAAATCTCATCAAGTTCAAAAATTTAATATTTTAAATATAAAATGTAATGGCAAAATACAATTAAAATAGTAAATGCTTAAAATGCTGAAATTTGATTTATTATCAATAATTAAAAAAAAACAACTATTTTTATTAGTTTTAATTAATTTTTTGTGCTTGGAAAAAAATAAGTTTAACCAAAATTTGTAGATATTAAATTATTAAAGCTTTGGTGGTTGTTTTTATTTTTAACGGAATTTTGTAAATTAAACCACATATTGATATTTGTTATTGTAAATTTATTCAAAAAACTTCTGCAGAAGTAGCAATCGAAACGTTGTGTATATTTTTGTATTTTTTGAATAAATTTACAATAACAAATATCAAAATGTGGTTTAATTTACAAAATTCCGTTATAAGTTTAACTAAATATTAAACTAGTAAAAATTATTTAAAATTGATAATAATATATTATATATTATTCTTTATTTTTTATTATATATTTAATTCACATCTATTTGATAAAATGTTAATATTTTATATAAAAAAAAAATAGATGCACAAATTTTATAGTGTTTTTCTTATATACACTAAATAGAGTATCTTTAGTTCTTTTCTTTTGTTTCTATTAAGTCGTTGGGTTGGTTGGTGCTAATCGATCTAAATTTCTCGATTTCATTTTAACCACCACCCCTAAATAAAGCCCGAAACGAATCTTCTGTGCTTCGTCTGAAGTAATTGATTGGAATATTCTCTCTCGCGCGCGGCAAAGCGTAGTTGCCTTTTCAATTGTAATCGAATCGGGCAATTTGCTAAATGAGCAGCCGCTGAGGCAACCAACGCCTGGAGCAATCTCCTAAATGCCTCTAGCAGGTGTCTGTCCGTCCGTCTCTCTCAGTTCCACCACCTGCAAGCATCTTGTACTTGGAGAAATCCATTTGCATACCAGCTCCGTAATCAAATGAGAAATGAATTCCATTTCAATGGGATATTTATTACGAAACTTTTACCTTTATTGCATTTCAAATATTTATCAGGGTGCTTAGCTATACTATAGAGACCCACGTTTCATACTGAAATCATAAATAACAAACGATGAAAATTTTGCGACCCTTTGAACCTAATTATCTTAAGGGGCAATTTCATGGTACACCTGCTTTTATTTAAAAATCATTTGACTCTTATCTTTTTTTTATTCATCAAATTATATAAACAATATGATAACAAGATTCACAATTAATAAAATATACAAATATAAAAGCCTATTTTTTTTAATATGTTATGTATGATAACGTATTATTAAAATTTAAATTTTTCAATTTCTTAAATCGAATTTTCCAATGTGGGTTATAAACAAAATTCAATGTTTTCACTACTCCTTTAAGTATTTTTATCATTATGATTATTATTAATATTAATTAGTTATTAATTTGATTAAAATAATTTTTTCTAGAATATTTTTTTAAAATATAAGTATATGTTTTTATGCTATGACAGAAACATTACAATTATGTAAAATTAAACAACCGGAATTGCAGTTACACTCTAGTGATTTTATATTTTTTGAAAATTATACACTAATTTAATTTAATTTGAATTCAATATTTCTTTTTTTTTTAATCCAATTAATTAATTTTAGCTTTTGTTTAAAACTATAAGAAATTGAAAATTCATTTATATTATATGTCACTATTTAAATATTAATATATTTAAAATAATAACTCATAATATTTACAAAATAATTATTAATTTAAAAAATAACATTTTATTTTTGAAAATATTTATTTTTATTTTTTAATAATTTTAATCTTCTTAGTTTAAATTAATACTTATTGTATTAATTTGATTATAATCTTATTTAATAGTAAGATGCGGGAATCAATTGTCAGAAACTTTCGAAATTCGAAACAAGGAGACGCATTATCACCAATTTTATTTAATTTAGTTCTGGAATATGTAATTAGACAAATTGGGGAGAGGTCAAACGGAATCGAATTAAACAAAAAAATTCAAGTATTAGGTTACGCAGACGACTTAAATATAATAGGGGATTCGGCAATTGTAATTATTGTTAGTGTAGAAAAATTAATTGAAGCAGGAAAAGAGGTGGGACCAGAAATTAATAATGCTAAGATAAAGTATTTAGTAACAGAGAGGAATAGTATTAACACACAAAATCTTAATTTGAAAATGTAGAAAAATTCAAATACGTACTTAGGTTCTATGATAACGAAAGATAATAATATTCGAGATGAGTTTAAAGCGAGGTTACAATCGGGAAACGCCTGTTATCATGCAAAAAAGGGGCTTATTGCATCAAAATTATTATCAAAGGGGATAAAAGTTGAAATATATAAAACAATTATTTTACCGGTTGTATTATATGGATGTGGGGCATGGTCTATGACCTTAGGTGACGAGAGAATAGGATTCTGTTGAGCATTTATGGGCCAAAGAAAGATGAGGTCACCTGGGAATGGCGAAGATTGCATAACGAGGAATTGCATGATCTCTATGCATCTTCAGATATAGTTAGAATTATAAAATCTAGAAGACTACGGTGGGCAGGAGACGTGGCTAGAATGGGAGAATACTTGGAGGGGTGTGGTTGCTGCGGCCAAAAACTATCGAAAAATAATCCAACAGTTATACTGACTTTAATTTTTAAATTATAATTTTAGATTTATTTATCTATTTACAATTTAAATTATGAAAAATTATTTAAAAAATATTTATAATAAATAAATATTTTAAATATTTAATTAAATTTTTTTTTTTTATTATCAATTTTATAATTATTTTTTTTTTATGAAATTTATAATTATTTGATAAATATTATGAGTTATTATTTTAAATATATAAATATTTAAATATTAAAATATAATAGAATAGAATTTTCAATTTCTTATAGTATACCCTATCACGATTCGAATAATGAACATTGGCATTGAAATATCAGCTTTTTTTGATTATTATAATACTATTATAAACGTTTTATTTATCATTTGGAAAGCTGTTCTGATACAAAACAAGTGTTTTTGTCATAAGATACATTTACGATTTAGCGTTTGGATGGTTGTCTTTGGCGAAGATCAAATTTCGCATTCAATCCGTATCATAAAATTGCTAAAACAAATTTTTATTTTTATTTTTTTTTTTTTTTGTTTGTTTTTTTTTAGTTTATTTTGATATGCTTATTTGAAAATAGAAAAGACGATGTGGTGTCGTTTCCTATAAATTCTCGGGTAGCTCCCATCTATCAATCTGTATCTCGGAATTTTTTTTTTCTCAAATGTTCATTAACGCGCCCGCTTATCTTTCAGAATGAATCCCAATATATTTGAAGAAATATTTATTATATATATACTGGAATCTATGTTTCTTTTTCACACGATTTTCTTTTCCTTTGTTTTCAGTCGATTTATTTAAAAATCTTTTCTTTAAATATATATATATATATATTCTCATTAGTAGTTTGGATTTATTATCTATTTCAAAAATATACTTCCACACTACCCCTTCCCTACTCTCTTCTCTCCCTCGTAGAAGTTTTTCCGTTTGTTAAACAGAAGGAAGAGATAACTGGCTTTGTTCCTATAATTTGAATTTCATCGCTCGTGTCATTTTCGATCGCGTCAAAAGGAATGCATTGCCAAGTGGATGAACGCCCGCCCTGAAGAAGGAAGTTGGCCGAGTGGAAACGTGCCGTTGATGAATAGATTTCCTTCTCCCTGGCCGAGTACAAATGGCGGACGGCTGCTCGTGTACCCATTGTGTGTGTACACTTGCTCTCCGTCTGGAACAAAAGGGGAAATGGAATCGTGCATGGTTGCATGTTCTTTTTTCCACAATGGCGAAGCTTCACTATTTTTTTTTTTTTTTTTAAAGTCAACTATAATTGCATCATGTTCCAATTTTCGGTGTAATTACATTCGGTGGTTAAGTCCTCAACTCAACCCAATCGTGTCTGGTTCAATCACCGGAGGTCTTCTCTCTCTCTACTCTCCACTCTACAAGTACTGAAAATCAAAAGCGTCCCTATCTCTCAGTCAAAAACATATAAATAATAAATTATAATAATAATACCGGGACCCCGAGCCTCGGCTCGGTACTTAAGTTAAAAAAAATGATTCATTATTATTGGATTTGGCTGGTAATATTAATACCTGGGACACCGAGCTCTCGCTCTACCCTTTAAAAAATATTGATACACAATTCTTTAATTATTTATTACAATTATTAAATGTTACACATTTGCATCAATCTGATTAAAATTAATGAACTTGTGCTCCTCAATAATACATAAATATATAATATATAGGTACATATATTTTTTTTCTATAGTGTTTTTTTGAAAAACTGTTTAGCGCCCCAAGTGGTTATAAAACAAACTAAAGACAAAAAAACGTGCTTTGCAGCTTTTCGGAATTAAAAAAGCAAAATTGGCAGTCGTGGGACTGGCCGACAGAAGTGAAAACTTCTGCGTAAGAAATTTTAAAACAGACGAAATTCGCGCTATTTCACGAGAAAGATGAATTTCATATGCATGTATATATATATAACTTATATATTATTTTAAACATATATTTTAAACAAATTTGTAACTTATATTTATATATATATAAATACACAACTTTGTTTAAAATATTGCAATACGAACTGTTTTATAATTCTTATCTCTAACATAAAATATATATTTATTATGTGAAGTTCATTTCGTATAATTTTGATTATATATGTATATATGAAATGAACTTTACATAATAAATATATATTTATATGTTAGAGATAATTTATAAAACAGTTCTAATGACAATTCAAATTTCGCGCTCTGTTATAAGAAATTTGAAAGCAGATGGTTTCATGGTGTTGGTCACGATCACGCGAGTTCTATACTTTTTCCCCATCCCGCAAAAGTGCTCAACGCCGCTAAAGAAGTTTTCACTTCAAAAATTATTTAATATTTGGAAATATATCTGACTTATAGAAAAAATGAATATTAATTAAAGAAAGAAATAGTTTTTAAAATATCCTGAATAATATGTAACAATTTTCAAGATAGAAATTTATTACAATATTACAATTATTAACTGTTGCATCATTGCATCAATCTGATTAAAATGAATGGAACTTCGGGTACTCAATAATAATAAATAAAATAATATTAATAAATATATTGAATAATATTTTATTGAAAAAATATTAAAACTTATAAAACTATCTAAAACTTTATTAATAAAAGAACAATGAATAAATAAATATAGAATAGTAATTTATTAAAAAGTAAACAATAGATAAAAAGAAAAAAAAATAACAAAATCATTATTTTCATTTTTAAATAACGATTCACCCGGCGAGTTTCGAACCGACGAAATCCACTCGTTAAAACATCAGTCCAACCGCTGGACTATATGTATTTAGATAAAAAATTGTCATTTTTTTACTGTCTTAGCAGGCAGTATTAAAAATTTTGACGTTTTCCATATATAATTTTCAATTAAGAAATTAATAATGAAGCTGTATGTTTCAAGAGATATCATCAATAAAACTTAATTTTTCTTTATAAATACTATATCTAGTGTGAATTTGAAAAAAATCGTTAGAGCGGTTTTTGAGAACCAATATATATAGATAAATACATATATACAATTTTAGCTAGCATAATAAGATAAGATAATTAATTTAATTTTCTGAATGAACGTAAAAATGTATTTCTGAAAACGAAATTTTAATTTTTTTTTTTAAATTTTGTTTTGTATTTACATAAATTTACTAGCTGCTCTTCACACCTAGACGGGGGCTCCGCCCCCTCTACCCCGGGTGGTACATAGTATTTGGTTGTAAGTAGTAAAAGGTTTATTATAATAATAATTTAATAAAATATTAAAATAATAAAAATTAATAAATTTGTAAAAAAAATATATAATACTTAAAAAAAAATGTGCCTTTGCGAGTTTCGAACTGAGGAAGCAAAGTCTTAAGATAACGCCTTAGCACGCTCACCCACGAATGATTCTTCTTTTCAAATGTCCTATTTGGATATATATAGAGGTCAAATTATCGCCAGCAGTGCCTCTATGATCTAGCATTGTAACTAAACTATTTTTAGGTAAATACCACCCCTGGACACACCTTACCAATTAGCGGTTTGATAATAAAATAAAAACCTTCTTTGAGACCTACTGAATATGCATAAAAAATTTCATAAGAATCGGTTCAGCCGTTTCGGAGGAGTATGATTTCAAAGTTTTGTGACACGATAATTTTATATATAAGACGAGAATTTTATATATGATATATTTTAATTTTTAAATTTATTTTATGATAATTATTTTTAATTCATACTTATATACTTAAATGTGGATGAAATCGTTGGTAGTTATGAATTCAGTGATAAATTGAGGAGGAGGCGTAAACATTATAGTATTACTATCTATTATTCATTGGAATTTTTTTTTTAATATCTCAGGGGAGCGGAAGAGATCAAATACTATGGTCCTCCTTCCCTTGAATTTAATAAAATAATGATTATCAAAATCTTTCAGATCTATTGATAATAAATTAATTTTTTATTCTTATTAATATTATCTATCTAAAACAAGATTCGAGGCTTTAAATAAAGATGAGATAAACCATTTTTTTTTTATCGTTCACTCGAAAAGAGAAAATTTGCATTGACGCATTTTATCCAATCATGGAAGAGGGAAAGCGAGATGTGGAATGGGATGGGTGTGTATATGGTTAAGAAGGTGGAGGTTTACTTAAAGGGGAATTGTGGTATTTAATTTTAATCTCAGCCTCTTGTTGTATAAATTGCAATCGACGAACGTTAAGTAAACCTCTTCGAGGGTTGGAAGTAACGCAACGCAGAACCGAATCATCAATCACATGCAAAAGTGCTTTGCTCAACGTTTTCTGAGCGTTGTTTTCCATTCATCAGGTGGAAGCAGATGGGCTGTTAAGAATTCTCTCTTTCTCTCTCTCTCTCTCCCTTTCCCTGTCTTTTTTTTTTTTTTTTACTTTAATGCATTGGTAAGAATTCTCTAAACAAACAATCGAGAATTAATCGCCACCTCTGTTCCCATAACCTCACAATTCCAATCATTACTAAATAAATATGAAAATTATCCGATCAAATTTGGATAGATGGAATATTAAAAAAAAAATTAAAATTACAAATATCATACAAATTTTGATAATCAATTTTATGTAATTTATACATATACGAGGGTGGGAAGAAAAGTTTCCGACCTGACCAAGAAAATCGATGTTTTTAAATTTTTTATTTTTTTGCTATATTTTTCAACATTATCTCCATCAACATTGATACATTTCTCATAATGGTGTTCTAATTAATTTAATTCATTAATTAATTAAATTTGATTTGATTTAATTTAAGTCTCATCAACAGTTATGAATCGACGCAAAAATTCGTTTGGATTACGCCTAAAGCGCTAAATTGTCGTTAGAAATGGTTTTTCGATTTTTGGTCTAACTTTCCATATTCAAATGGTTTGCAAAATATTTCGCACACGTTCAGCTGAAATCGTACAGGTCTCAGCTATCTTGAATTTTGAAAAATAAACCAAAAAAAAAATTGAAAATCATCGTTTTTCTTGGCCAGGCCGGAAACTTTTCAGACCACCCTCGTATATTATGTAGGTATATCATTCCTACTTAACTTGTATAGTATTTCTTTTCCCATTTGAGTTTACATCTTTGTACTGATCCTATTTAATAAAATACATGTTTTTATCAGTGGGAAAAATTTCCACAACCCCTCTCTCCCACCCCCTCCATCTACATCACGTCTCTAGATAATTATTCTTACCAAAAAGGGGATAAAATTATAATGTTTATGACGAAACAGATAAGATTTAATGGAAAAACAAGAACATTTCAACGGTTCCCATATGCAAACAAATCCACCAAAATGAGAATGAGGTTAAAGAGAGGGAGATATGGAGAGTGAGTGGGTGGTAGCCAACAACACCCGAGAAGAGAGAAAAGATGTAATAAATTTCCAACTAAAAATGCTACTGCATCCGATGAAAAGTGGCCAATGATTAATTGTTTAATTATTATTTAAATAGCTTCGCTAGGCTATTATTTATTTATTTATTAGAAACCACTTGTTAATTAAATAATGATGGATTACGGGCCTCTCTCCCTCTCTCTCTCTTGAATTCTGGGCTGTTCCCATTGCAGGTGCAGGCAGCAGCTTCTTTGATTATCGAATAACACTAATCCTAAACGAAAAACAACCGAGTTGTTATTTTCAACGAAAGAGATTCTTTCGAGGGAAGGTCATGAACCCACTGAGTAGAACTAACGGAGCCGATGGGAGCAATTAAGCCCAAAACAGCAGTCCGACTGGATATTTTGAACCCTACCCTTCATGGTAACCATTGCTTTTTAAGGAAACAAGAAATTGGCTTGAAAGAATTCATTCCTTCAGGGGTTGTTTTGTTATCAAGCAAATCAAGCTCTTACTTTCATAAAAATATTTAATGAATTTATGTATCTTCATTTTTATTAAAAAACAAAATATATGCTTTGGAAAAAGATATAAGTGCATAATATGCATAAAATACATAAAACATATACAAATTGGTAAACCAGCTTTATTAACATCAATTTACTAATAATCTTAGTAGATATTCAGGGGTTGGACAAAAATATGGAAACACCTTTAAAAAAACATGTTTCTTTGCTTAAGCACGGCCAGCAATTCACTGTTTATGAAGCTCTTCGATACAGTACCTCTTGATACACTAAACACCTACCTCGTCTACCTTGCTTACGGAAGCACCTACCATACGTGCTCCAACAATTTGCCCACGTTCGAAATTGTTAACTCTGACATAATGCAATGACAACCTCACATAACAGTGCTCCGACAACAACTGAACTGTTTAGCACATTTTCGAAGTTGTATAGGTGGCGTCAGTAGTCAAAAACGCCAGCGGCATTAAAATCATTCTTTCTTTTCAAAAATGCATTTCACAAGGTGTTTCCATATTTTTGTCCATATGTATATATTGTATAAGTACTATTCATTTTTTAAATATTCTATACCTATTCCATTTTAATTATGACCACTTGATTCATTTCAATTTAGAATTTGGATGGAGGAGAGAAGAAGGGTTGCTTTTTACTAACCACTATATAATGATGAATTTTTCGAAAAGAGCTGATTTGATTTGCTACCCCTTCCACATATATTCTCTCTCTTTTTTTCTTTTTTTCACTCCCTGTGATGGGCCAGACGTCGGTTTCCCAATATATATAAATATACAATTTTGGTGTATGCCGGTTCTAATTCGTGTAAAAGGGCTTTGCAATATTTACAAGGTCCCGGATATTGCATACGCGTCTGGCTGCATATTAGATAACCGGGGGGCGCATCTGTGGGGCGCGCGTCCTCCCAGGGGGGTTTCATCAATTTTTGAGAAACCCTTTTCCCTTTTTGCTAAGGCAAACATATATATATATATATATATATATATATATATTGGAGGCGGAGTTCCGTCGAAAATCGCGCAGCTTCATTCTTATTGAATATTTATGCGCGCACGCTTATTTATATTTATAAAACATTTTCTTTTCCGATTACATATTTTATGAATTAAATGAGATAGGGCGGTTGGTAGTGGTGGAATAACAACAACAACCCAGCCGCAACAGAGGCACTGACATCGGTAACAACCCAAGATGAAGAGATTGAGGCGGATTGTCAATGAGGCGCGTAATCGGCCATCTATTAAAAGCCCTCGACTCAATTCGCCTCTCATCAGCAGGCAGGCAATTTTTATTGATAGCCCATCGACACGGACAATACTTTCAGATGATATCCGCTCCTCCTGAGGGGAAGGGAGAGAGAGTG
Organism: Labia minor; assembly: GCA_963082975.1. Lineage (NCBI taxonomy): Eukaryota > Metazoa > Arthropoda > Insecta > Dermaptera > Spongiphoridae > Labia > Labia minor. Next base: position 20,400,459 of record OY720346.1, on the reverse strand, counting down.
ATAGGGCAACCATCCAATAAACCACCTTTAAAAGCATTTCTTATTTATCATACATGTTTTCGAAATCGCATTGATAACATCTTCATCAATTTATTTCTATTTCTTTAATTAATGAAAACATCTCACTAAACATTACAACAAAAATTATACTACACTGTATTTAATTTAAACTTTGTATTTAAACTGTTTCAATTTTTTTATAATAAATTATAGGCATACCACAAAATAAAGTCTTCTAAAGTATAATATTTATAATTATTATTTTTGTTACAAGTATTATTTATGTATAATAAAATCATCTGTAATTAAAATTGACAATTTTTCAAAAATTTTTAATTTTTTAAATTTATTACTAAATTTCTCTAATAGTAATCTAACTTTTAAATATTTATAAATTATTTTATTTATTACTATCTCGCCAGAGATAGTATTGCGATCACGAAAATTTTCGATCTTGAGATTTTGATGTTTTTATACGTTTTGAAGGTTCCTGAATCATTTTCACTAAGGTTGAGAAAAATGTCTGTGTGTGTGTGTGTGTATGTATGTAACCAAAATTACGCAAAAACGGTTTGAACTAGAATGATGAAATTTGGTACATCGGCATTATTCAAAATTCATAGTTTTCTATCAACTTTTGAGAAATGTAGCTCAACCGGAAAAGGGTCATTACCTACAACGTTTTGATTTTTTTTCTTCTAAAGTGACCGTAAAAATAAAGATATATCTTAGATAATTTTTCACATGATTAAAAATTGTATAAAACTGCTATATATAGAATTTCAGCTTGACTGAATCGCTGAAAATACCAGAATTAATTTTTTAGCACTGCAAATCTCACGCGCCAACACGTGAAGTGGTGCCATCAACAAAGAGCCAAACATGCGCTGATTTAATAAATATTATTTATTAATTTTAATTTATAATTTAATTAATTTAATTTAATTTAAATTAATATATGTTATTTAATCCAATTCAAATTTGCGAGATAGTCGAGTGGAGACACTCCAGCTTTTTTATAATAATTTATAGGCATACCAAAATAAAGTCTTCTAAAGTATAATATTTATACTTATTATTTTTGTTACAAGTATTATTTATGTATAATAAAACCATCTGTAATTAAAATTGACAATATTTCTAAATTTTTAATTTTTTAAATTTATTACTAAATATAACTTTAATATAACTTTTAAATATTTATAAATTATCTTATTTATTTTTATTTAAAATCATAAATGAAAAAAAAATTGATTCTAAAATTTATTATCATTCAGTTTTGTTTTTTATTTTAATGAGTAGAGAAAGTGACTGACATTTGTAGCGCTAAAGGTGTCCTTTGGATGAAAGGGAAAGATTCTTCCTGTTCTTGAATGAAAATGTCATTTAAATTTGTGTTTCACCTTAATTCATCAATCACAAAAAAAAGAACGAATAGCAACTCCATGTGGATAACATTATTCAAGAAACATTAATTTTCTAATCCAAATTAATTATTCTTTGGTGTGTGATTTTCAGGACACCCTGTCAATTGTCCATCCAACGAACCATCCATCCGTCTGTCCATTTCTCTTGCAATGTTGGGGCTTTTTTTCCTCGGTGACCTTGTTCTTTCGTTGAGCCTCCCTTTGGACTTGGTCCACGTGCTTGCTCCACTGCCCCCCTCCAATGAAGATGGTTTGGTGGTGTGCTTGTGTTGGTGTTAGGGTCGTAAAGCAGTCAGCTGAGCGGTAACTCCGCCCACAACCTCCATGCTGCCCCGCCCACTTCTCCGCCATGAGTGCGCGAGTGGCGCCGCCCAACGTCGTGGGGCGGGGCCGTCCCCGAGGAGGGGATCCGCCTCGGCTCGGTTACCTACCCGAGGGTTGTTGTTGGTCGTTTAGTCACCGATCCACCTGATCGCCAATTGACAGACAACCCATTCATTATATTTCGCCCTCCTTTCCATGCGCATACTACTCTTTCATTCATTCACCACCCTATCGGTTAAAACGAATTCCATCCATTCCACTAAAAAGACATTGAAAAAATAAAAAAAAAACAATTATTATTACGATTATTAAAATTAATTATCATTTTTAAATAATCCATTTCATATTTTTAATTAAAAAAAAGTATAATATCTATTTCAAGCATTTTTTAATTTAACAAAATTAAACATTTTTTTTTTTTTTTTTTTTTTTTGTTTGATTTTTTTTTTTTATTTTATTAAAGATGTCAGACCCGAATTATTGTTACCATTAAATAAACAGCATTTATCTTAAATAAAATAATTATTTTTATTTATTTATTTTATTTATAATATAATTATATTTTTTCATTTTAAATTAACAAATTATTATTAATAATCAATAATTATTTTATAATTAATTTAATTAATAAATTCTAGTTAGAAAAAAAAACTTAAATTTAAATTGTCTTCTATTTAATATTTTTCTTAATAATAAAAAAAAAAAAAAATTAAAAATGTTAAAATTTAAAATACACCAAAAATAATGATCATTTTGTTTAAAAAAAATGTCTATTAAATAACTTGAAAGTTTATTAAATCTCCGTAAGCTAAGTTTGTATTTTTTTGATCAGATTTAATCCATAATATTATATGATTAAATAAAAAAATATAAACAAGATATATTTTAAAATAGCGATCGTATGTTTTCTATTTTTTTATTTTATTTTATTTTATTTTATTTTTTTTTTAACCCTCCCATTCTATATTCTTTGGCTTAATACTCTTCAACTGAAAGGAATATATTTCTATTTCTCTAGCGTATTATTTTTATTTCAAAAGCGAAAGAGACGGCGGGAGAGGTTAAAATGTCAAGGGACGTCAATAGAAACGTGACTGGGCATTCAGATACAAAAAAAATAGACGCTGTTTCTTTTGCTCTTCTACCAAGTATTTTTTTTTTTTTTACTAAAACTAATGAATATGCAACTTATTTTGTTTTTTACTTCTCTCCAAGCAGTTAATTATTTTGTCAATTGCATTGAAGATGTCTAAATTTTTTTTTTTTTACTTCTTTTTTACTGTACTTTTTTTTAAAAAAATTTTATTTTTAATTATATATATATACATTCTCTCTCTAGGGTTGTAGTTCAATATCTTCCCCTCTTCGTTCTCCGGTTGTATCTTCTGGTTAGCTGTTTGCCAAGACGCCAGCCCTTCAAGTCCTTTGGGACATCCTCAACGTGACATCTCTCCCTTTCTCTCTCGCACTCTCCTTCGGCCCTTTCTCTAACCACTAGGATAAATATTAAATGAGTTCTTAATTAAATTCAAGATCAATCTTAATTATATTCGCATGCAAATGCAACTGAAACGTCAACTACGAGGAATTACAATCCACCTGGTGATATTCCATCACTCTCGATTAAAATACAAACGCTACTAAAAATATTTAGTACAAGTCTTAGCAAAACAAGTTCAAGTTTGATGTCTGTCAATCAGAAATATTTAACAGATTTTAACTTTCCATTATATGCCTATATATATACTATATATATATATATATTTATTATTAAATTAAATTGTGAATAAAATGAAACAAATCTAGAATGTATCAAATAAATAAAGAATTTATTATTCTTATTAATTTTTAATTTAAATGTAAATTGGTATTGGATTTAATGATAAAAAAAAATAAAATAAATAATCATTTAAATAAATTAAAACCATTAATAAATCATTAAAGACTAATATTTCTAATTTGTTTTTTTCTGGAAAAGTATTATTTACTTAGCTCTCTAATAATTAAAAACGTTATCATAATAATCATTACTCTTCATACATTGAAATGCACTATAGGAAATAAAATATATTAGTATTGAATCTCCTATATAATTATAATATTGTATTTAAATACCTTTACAGTGACGTATAAATATAATAGAAAACTCACATCAAAAGTCCTACTGATATTTTAAGTATTCATATCTAACAAATAGTTTTTTTACTAGGAGAAAATAAACAATCCATTAAGTTTCTCTTTCATACAAATTTAATAAATTAATAATACAAATTTGTTTTAATATTGTATAGATTATAAACCACTATCTAAGTTTTATATAATTTATTTTATTTATTGGTTTATTATTTATTAACTTAAAATAAAGTTTTAATAGAGTTTTAATATATAATTATATCTAATTTTATTATCAATAACTTTTTTAAAATTCGAATATTTATATTTTTGTCCCCTAAATATTTTAAATATTTAATATAAATATTACAAGTTTTTCAGTACAAATAAATAAGAAAATATAATAAAATAAAATAATTAATAGTTAATATATATTTATCCAAAAAATATTATTTAACTTTATTAAAATATAGATATACCTATTGTTATATGTGGTTTGTTCAAAAGAATATACTTATACATATATTAAAATAATATAAATATAAAATAAAATTTATAAAATAACGTTTTTCTCATGAACTAAAAAGAATAAAATAATTTTTCTATAAGCTTGACAAAGTTTATGTATGAATTTCTTCATATACAACGAAAAACGTTTGGCGCATTTCGTTTTATTTATTTATATGATACATCAAGTCAAATTTTTGTAATAATAATTTTAATGAACACATAAACTGACAAATTTTTTTATTATGCAATAAAATTGATAGATTTAAGAAATCAATATTTTATTATTTTTCAATGCAATATTTTTATATCAAAGAATGTAACAAATTATAATAAACAAGTTATAATAAAATACTTTTGATTTCTTATAATAATAATTTTGTGGTTATTTATTATTATTATTAAAAAAATTATTAATTTTAAAATTGATAAAATAAATCGATAATTGATTAAATTATAATGATTAAGATTTGTTTTGTAAAATACAAATGTTTTTAAATTATTTTTTTTTTATTTATTTGAATTTGAATCGAATTGTATTAGTGCCAATTGAGTATATTTAAAAAAATAAATAAAAAAATATGGCAGTGTCAAGAGTAAAAAATTGGGTCACTGATCTGAATATAACAATAAAATATCAATAATTTAATGGTCAAAATGAGCGGAAGATGTGGCCATTCATTTAAAACAAAGAGACAAAGCATTTATTTATTTATTTATTTATTATATAAATTATTTTATGTCAATTATTATACTTTGTGTTAGTATTCATTTCGCAAGGTTGTTTTTAATTATTATGTGCTTAAATAAATAAATAAGTAAATAAAAAGCCAAGTTGCTGGTGTATGTCGTCTGTCATGTAAACCGCGCATAATGTTCTCTATCCAAGTGACATAATCATGTCGCTCATTAATTTCCAGCACGATCCTCTGGAAAATTGTTTGTTTTTTTTTTCATTCTTCTGTTCTCTCCCCCTCCTCTTCCCTCTCCCTCTACCACTTTACTGGCTTAAAAGATGAATAGAATTTTTTAATACAATGGCTTCTCGAGATTATTCTACTGTATTGTGTTAATTATAGGTGGCCCCTGATATATGACCATAAAAGACATATACGAGCCCACCATGGCCAGCCGCATATAACCGAATTCTCATATATTATGATCAATTGTCAGACTGCCAACGAAGAAACACAAAAAATGGCCGGTTTTAAATTTTTTAATGATGGAATTATTAAGCGGGTTTTTAGGGGATCAAGCGGCCCCTGGGGCTGATGAACAACAACCAACCCACCACCATTGAACTGAAAAATGTCACGCGGCCTTTTAATTATTCTCTCCCCGGAAAAAAAAAATTCCACCATTGCGAATTACGTGAATATTTGCTGCCGCCTATTATTATTATTATGATTATTATTATTATTATTATTGATATTATTAGTAGTAGTATTTTATCAGGCGTGAATAGGGAGGAGGGTTGAAAAAATATCGAATGACACCTGGTGCACTCCACGACACGGCAAAATATTAAACTTTCCATATATTATTATAATAAATAACGAAATCTGCACCATGGAAGGGGTAAATAATAAGATCAAATAACTGCTCGCAATGAAAGGGTCTTTATATAAATAAAAGGGGTTTTAAAGGGTTAATTTCAAGAAAAAGTAAAATAGACAACAAAGTTTTTAATTAGCAAAGAATAGATTGGTGATACCCGCTCCTTTTAATCGTTGTTGAAATAAATTCTTTGAAAAGTGGTGTTGGAAAATAATATTATTTATAAAACAAAATTCTTTAAATAAATTTGTATTTAATTATATAAAATAATACACATTTGATTTCAGTAGATTGAATTTAATTTTTTAATTATTATTTAATGATTTATTATTATTATTATTATTTAATTCAATCCATTAAATGATCATCAAATAACTTGTGTACTGAATTTAAGAGAATTTTATATTATTTTATTATCATATGTTATATTTGATAAATATTTTTAACATATTATAACGTTCTATGTATTTAATTATCTTTCTTTTTTTAATTAACTTCTAATTATTGTATATGCACTCAATATTTTAAATAAATAATATTGCATATTGAGAATAATACTATGGTAGCCTAATTTTATTGCTTATTTTAATATAAAAATTAATAAAAAGAAAAGGGTTATTATAATAAAATCCAAAGTTTCATTTACATTTTAGTATTCACTGTTTGAAAATTTAGTATAGTATTATCATTACATAGGGAGGATTTTGTTGTTTAAGATTAATCTATTTCAAATAATAAGAGAGAAAATGCATTTGAACAGAATGTAAACTACGTAAAACTGGCTTCTTAGTAAACATTACATGAACAAATCGTCCCTTAATGGGCTGGTCAACATTTTATGATGTTCAGCCGGACCGTAACCCCACATACACTCACATCCTTGCATATTGTTTAAATCTTATTTATTGTTTGATGCTCAGATATAAAATCGGCTATTAACGTTCCATTAAAAACCAAATCTTAAACCTTCATAATAGGTACTTAATTATTATATTTCATATACCTACCTACCTTCGAATATATAATTACATTTAACTTATTTTTCAGTAATTTATTTATAAAATTTTAATTGTATATACACATTTATATTTTCTTCCTTAAATTTAATTATACATGTATATACATACATATATAATTTTATTTCAAATTTTATTTTTCATTTCTACACCTGTATTTTAATATTCCCTTTAAAATACAACAAAACTTGATTATTTATTCATAGATATGTTGGATGTAGTTATTATTATTATTATTATTATTATTATCATTATTATCATCATTATTATCGTTAAATTCAATCATATTTTAATTGAAATCAAAATAAAACAAAAAACTTACTGGGTAAATAAAATTAATTATTATTTTATAGGAAATGATTTAGTCTTTGTTTTTCATCGAATCAAAAGCAAAAGTAATATTTATCGGGTTAGGGTAGGGGGTTGTTAATTAAATTTATACCGTTTTGAATTCTCTTCTGGCTTCGGCTGTGTGGCGCTGTTTGTTATTTTAATCGAGTCTTATAATAAGCTCTCAGCTTAATTTTCATTATTTTTTTCCCTTTCTCTGATGTTCTTATTATCGCCCAGTGGGAATTAATTAACGAGAAAATCAACCTATTCACAAATTGAATTCGAGCTTTTTTTTTAAAGAGATGAGATGACCTCTTTGCAAGAGCAATATTTCTTTTTAGGATCAGGTGGAACTTGTGGCCCCCTACGTTTGGTGTTATTTTCAACAAGAAAAGACAGAAGTCCCAAAAAATACGACACATCTCGCTCACCCATCTCAACAACAACAATAACAACAACAGCTGAGCTCATAAACTTGAATTCTAAACGAACCATGGGATATATAAAATTCCAAATCCCGAAATTTATTTCCTCCCTATTGCTACTTTGATCATTCAGAATGATGATGTTTGAAATATCGAAACCTTTTTCTTGTTTTTTTTTTATCTTCGTATTTATTTGGTAACCTTCTTTATAAACGTCGCACATCCATTATTTCCAAACACCCGATAAGCATTATCGCCTTTCGTATCTCGGATTACCAAACATCACAACCGGTTAACAAACAAATGTGCTAGGCTCATTTATTCTACATGACTACCTCAATTCGTTTCGTTTTTTTTTTTCTACCAAGAGATGACCTTTTGATTATTTATATGAGAAATATTTCATTCGTATTAATATTTCCACTTCCTATTTATTTTTAATGACATTGGAGGAGAAGCGTTTTGGAGTTGGCCGTCTCTCGTCTGGGCCTGAGGCCAAAACGACTGCAATGTTCTCAATTAAAATTCATTTGGAGGCTTAACTCGAAAGCGTCGGGGTTGTCGAATTGCAGTCTAGGGTATGGGGTGGTTATGAATAATGCAAGGGCTTCCTGATGCCAGGAGTGGTATTATCATCCGACAAGGAAAAATTCTGAATTTGTCGTAGGCCGAAAAATCACCAACTCGCTCGATTGCATTAGTTTGCGACGTGTTAGCTCATTAGCACAATCCCCACTGAACACTAGAAACACTCCAGAAATCCCGTCCTCTCATTTCCTCATCCTCCATTTGTTCAAGTTAGAGCGATTTGGATTTGTCTCTCGAAGTTAAACGAAACATGGGATTGCGTTTATTTCATTTTGCGTCGACGAGGGTTCCAAACAAAAATCACGCTCGCGAAGCCATCCTCTTATTAACAACGGTTTCTGTTATAAGATTTTCTTAAGTTAAGAGTCTCACTTAACCGCCTTTTACATTCTGGATCTTTCCAAAGTTACTTTACCAATGGATCGAATGACTTAACAGAAAATATTCCTTTGATTATCGGAAAATCAAATGAGTTTACGAGTTACCCAGGAATTATTTATTACTTATCACTGATCTTCATCAAACACCTGGCACTTTGGTCTCATCAGACCACTCTCCCTATCAACACACCATAAATATTGATCAAAATGCATTTTCATTCCGCTCCATCCAATGAATCACCATTCTAGTCTCGTTTTAATATTAAAACTAATCGTATTATTTACTAAATATTGACCGAATTATGATTCCCAAGTTGTATCACTATGTGTTGGTATTTATTTATTTATTACAAAGATTAGATTGGAAGCGAAGAAGAATCTCTCTCGTAGGGTAGAAAATGGAATTTGTTATTTCGATCGGGAGCAAATTCCCTCTTGACATACCAAGCATCTTTCCACCCTTCTCTAGAGAACATTTCTTTTTCCAAAAGCAGCGTCTGATATTTTAATCGAAATGTTGCAATGTACCATCCATCCATCCTTAATTGGGTTATTGTTTAACAATTCTTCCATGGAATAATTGTAATATATATTTGTAATTAAAATTGATTTTATTTTGTTTGTTTTTTTTATAAATTATATATATATTTTCCCTTTTGAAATTTGTTTAATATACTCAATCAGAAAACTAATAAAGATGAATTTTTCCAGAGATGTGAACAATAAAACTCAATTTTTCTTTATAAATACTATCTCTGGTGTCAATTTCAAAAAAATCTTTAGAGCGGTTTTTGAGAACCCATGGCCAATTTTTACTAGCATAAGAAGATAAGATTAAGAATGCAATGTTATGAATTAAGAGTATGGAAAAATTTCCATAGTAATTAGGATAGTAAAAAAATAAAAATAAAATAAATTCTGAATATGTACGGTTGTCTCTCTTTGTAAGATGATAATCTCATGATTTTTTTTTTTTTTGCTGGTCGCGTAATACTCTTATTTTATTCGCTCTGGAAGTAGATTCAGTCTAATCCTGGGGTGGATGGATAATTGGATGGTGGAAAGAAACCAACGCCGAAGGTTGGAACTCATCTTATCTTCTATCTTTTATCTCTTATCTGTAATCCGTCGGTGGTCTGTCCAGTCATGCCCGGTCAGCAAATCCAATCCGCCGAGTGCAGTTGATCCCCTGACAGGACTGATCCCGCGAGTGCATTCCGACTCACACTTGACTTTGCTTTTTTTTGTGTTGTTCCAGGTGAGTGTCGCTGGAATATGTCCATCACTTTCTGCTCGTTCGTTTATCCGTTCGGTAAGTGGTGCGTCCCCTGTGTCATTTAGCTGACATGCCCTCCGGGGCCTCCACCTATTAGCATTTTTAGATCCATCATTTTGGAAACAACAGTTTTATTAGGCTAATTAGTTAACCGCATTTTAATCGTTGTTCGCCAATATCAAAAAAGCGATATTATTTTTACAATATATATATATATAAACTGATTTATGCCCGAGCAAGGGTGTAATCAGTTGTGCCATTTATTATCATTGGTTGCGACATGTTTTTAATCCTCGTGCATTTTTTCAATGAATGAATTAACCATCGCACTCTGAAATTTTTTTATTCATTAAAAATAAAATAACAAAATAAAATATAAAAATAAATACAATACAATACATATATCAAAATATTTAATTTATAGTTGTAAATTGTATTTGTCGAATATTATAATATAAATATAAACTTACGAATCAATTATAATCGATGTGTTAGTAATAATTATAGTAATTTTTAATTAATTTCAAATATCAGGTTGAAATTTTTAAATTAACTAAGCTTACAATAATTCAACTATTTTAGTTAAAAGTTTGAAATTCTCTTCTGTGCAAATATATTTAAATACAATTTAATTTTATTATTAATTATTTAATTTTTATTTATATTTTTGTTTTTGTTTCTTAAGTTTTTATTGAAATTTGATAAGGTATTCAAATTATTGGATTTTTTTTATTAAATCAAGTGTAATAAATTATTTGAATTGGAATTTATAATAAAAAAAAGAATAGATTTTTTCTTTTTTTTTAAAAAAAAAAAATAATTTATTATCTCCAATTTCAATTCATTAAATAATTAATTTTGAAGTAATCTAGTATCATGAGAGCGTTTCCAATTTACTCTTGAATGAACAATGGTGAATCAAGGATTGAAAGGGCTAGCCAGCCCTTCCAGTAACTCGTTCAAGGTTCATAGATCAGAGTTTCCTAAATGCCAAGCCCTTAAAGGGATTAGTACCTATATAAACTTTAAGATATTTTCGAGAGAGAAGGAGAAATATGTGACTTTATTAAAGTTATGATTTCCAAGGCATTTATAACCATTATAGATTAAAATAATAAATATTATTATTAAGGTGGTATACTTAACATGACTCAATTTATTTGACCGATCTTCATTACTTTAAGTTAATTGAGAAAATATCATTTGAATATTTTTTTTTTTTTTTCAATTTTCACCCTCTCCCAATTTTTGTTCATCGTCAATATTTATCAATCATTTCATTTAAATAGAAGCGTCCATGTATTATAGATTTATAATATCAATTTTTATGTGTGAATGTATATATATATATTTTTATCATCACAACTCAAATTTCATTATCTCATTTCCGACTAATTTGAGTCGTTTTTTTTTTTTCTTTTTTTCCGGTATATTTTTTTCCCATCGATGATTTATCATCATTTCGGCCTTCGTCTATCTTTCCTCGCCATCATCCCCCCTCAGCTGTTTAACCTATCAATCCATCTCTCTATTAATATCAAAATGACAACACTTGGGGTTTTTCACGTACGGCCGACCTGTTGCTGCTCCGATCAGCCCCCGGACGACCCCCTCCCCGCTATATGCTAAATGTCAGCTTGGGTAATGAGCTGGGAGCCTTGGAGAACCCGATACGTTGCAATTTACGTTTCGCCTCTTGATTTAAGCTCCACTGGTAACTTTTTAATAGTCTGTTCAAACCACGATGCCTACACATCACGAACATTACATGGAAATTGACAAATATATAAAAAAAAACAATGATTTATATACTTTAAGAAAAAAAAACAATTAAATCACTGCAACGACATTGTAGCTGCGCCTTCTGAAAATCATTCCTCTCAATAAAAGACTTGAAACATTAACTATACGACCACCAGCTGGTTTACAGAATGATTTTAGTTTGGAGAAGAGTTGAGGAAAAAAGAGGAAGGGAGACACAGAATAAGGAGAGAAAGAGAGACAGCTATTTTTTTTTTTTAAACACTATAATTAAATTTTTACTACTCGTTAAAAGAGAATAAAATAAGTTCATCAAAATCATTTTATGCATGATTTCATGGTTAATAAAAATAAAAGGATTTTCTTACTAAATTAAATTCCAAAAATATCTGATCAACAGAAAGAGAAAAGGTCGAAACGATTATCTTTTATTATATATGTACATATATACATTATATATTTCTTTTTTTTTTTAATTTTTAAGCGTAAAACTTTTATTTATTTTATTTTTTAAAAAGCACTAATGTTACTTTGTAACAAAACAAGAGAGAAATATTATTTTAAGAGTTCATAATATAAAATATATAAAGAAAGAAAGAAAATCTTGCAAGAATTTATTTAAGATTTTGAAAATATTTATTTACTTATCTTTGTATCTATCCTTTGCCCCTTTACTTTATGCAACCATTGTTATTGAATTGGGAATATTCCAATGTCTATGACCTTTTATTCGAGTATTAATACTATATATTTAGATTTTTATAAATTTTTATAAAAATCTTGTAAAAGTAGAATAAAATTGTATTTTTTTGAAAAATTTTATCTGAAAAATATGTAATAAATCTAAAAATTAAACATTCGAACTTATTCGTTCTTTTTTTTATTTAAAAAGAAGAAAAGATATGAAACAATGCTAAGTATATCGTTGTGGTTGATGATAAAGTTTATTTTTATATAGAAATTATTGTTTGTTTTCTCAAAACGTTGACGTATTTTATTTCTTGTCTTTTTGTTTGTTTATAGAATTGCTTCTTTATATATTTTGTATTATAAATTCCTTCTTCTTCTTTATTTATTATTTTTTTTTTTTTTTTTTTTTGTGTTTGTTTTTTATTTCGTTTCGGTTGTTTATTTTTTCTATCTTGATCTCATTAAAATCGATTCCCTCCCCTTAATTATAATTGCAATCAATTTTTTCCGCGATATTTCTGCCATTGTATGTCGATTTGCAATAAATCTCGCCGGGCGGTCGGATCCTTGGATCGGGCATTAGCTGCTCCCCGTCGTAGATTTTTTTTTATGGCTTGTCCGGATTTCCATAATGCGTTATATCTCTAAAAATAGAGAGTTTTCCAATCTTTTACAAGCTAATTAATATCATAGGGGCACAATAGAAGTTGGCCCACCCCTCCCCCCTCTCCTCGTCGTCTGTATAAAGAACCGTTCCTATTAAGCTAATGGATAATAAACCAAGTAGCTTTTGGCGTACCGAGTTGAAAACTTATTTATTGGCCGAGTGGAATAGGTTTAATGGAGGTTGGGACGGGGGCTTTGTGCGGGGCCTCAGCCCTAATCAATGGGGTGCATTTTTGCAGACACCCACCACCCCGTCAGGCGCACACACATACTCGGACAGAGGCTATTTAGTATAAGAGTTATGTCAAAGAAAGGATGCCCGATAAACCGATAGAAACTCTAAACCAATACAACTTGACAACGCAACCGCAACGGCTATCAAAAGCAACGTCGATTCGCTTTTAGACCACCCCCACTTGCAACTCTTCTTCTGCCCACTACCACTAGGAGAGAGAGAAAGAGAACTCTTTTCAAATTAACTCACGCACAAAAAAAAAAAATATTCAAAATAAATACCAGGAGAATAATGAAAAAAGAGATGAAATGGACACGATATTCTTCTATTAATTCAAGCATTTATTCAATGCATCTGGCAGAAAGAACCAAAACATTATAAAATGAAATAAAGATTGTATTCTTGACTAAATAGAAAAAAAAAACAATTTTAAAATATTTTATTAAAACGAATTGTACTATAATATTAAAAAATTTGCTAAATATAGCATAAATATCATTTTATATTTTTCTTTTATCATCTCACAATCAAAAATTGATTATTTTTTATTTGTTTATATATTTTATTAATTATTTCAAATTATTTAATATATTCTTTGAAATTATTTGGTATTTACTTTATTATTATTATTAATAATAATAATAATGTATTAAATTTTAAACTCAATCTATACTACTTGACTATATCAATCAACCACCCTTGAACAACTATAATCCGGCTAGATTGTTAGGCCACCATTAACTTTTAATAATAAATTTCAATTTCATTCAAATTATTATTTATTATATACATTTTTTATTGACTCTCAGAATCTAAGCCCATGAACCATATTATAAATTTATTTGAGAATTTATCACATTAACTATTAAATATTAAATTATAATTTTGGTGAACTTGTTAAGGTTTGAACACTCGACGTCAAGTTTTGAAATTCATCATTTTACCACCGAGCTACGATCTAAATTTTTTATTAATACATTTTCATAAAATTTTTCTGGATATTATTTATTTTTATTTAATTGAGCCCTAAATATTTTAATTTAATAGAATGACAATAAACAAGTTTATTTTTTTGTTTTATTCACAACAATATGAAAAATAAATAAATACTTGTACTAGGGGAGATTTGAAATTTATCAACCGTACTGTAGTGGATATGAATATATATCCAGGGGACGGGTTGTGGGTTGAGTGAAGGGAGTGGGTAAGGTGGGGACTAGGAAACCCAAACAAGATGAGTTCGACTTGGGAGAGCTCCCCAGGGATCTCTTCTCTTTCTCTCTCTCTCACTCTCTCTAGGTCCATATCTTCTCGCATCCATCTTGAACACCCGGGGGAAGGTCCAAGGGTTGGGGTTTGTATCCCCGAGCACCGGTCGACCACACCACACAAACCCGCACATAGACATATAAATAAACTTCATCTTAGGGGTATGTTGAATTCAAAAAATAAATAAATATATAAAAATAAAAAACAAACATTTGTGGATAAAAATATCTACGAAAAATTTTCTCATATTCAAATAATATGTATATATATTATTATTATTTTTATTTTGAAAAAATATATATGCATAAAGCTATATAAATATATTTTATAAATAAAAGAAAATTGAGTTTTTATTTTTAATATAAAATTTATTAATTATATATTATATATATACTCTCATGTGTTGCATTAAAAATTAAATAAATCTGGATTTATTTTCAATGTTTTATTAAGTATAATCGAAAATCTAAAATTATATATGAAAGTATATAAATAAATATAAGCCTTATTAACAATTTTATGTATCAATCACATATAGTCCTAATCTATACTAAAAATAGTCACAAGGTTATTCATAACATTTTTTTTTATAATGGGAATATTTTATATAAATATCTTTAAATAATTATTTTTTATTATAAAACAGAATGTAGTTAAGATTTATAAATAATAAATTAATTAATTTGTTGTTTTAAGAATTTAAGAAATGATAATGGTAACCCTCTTTTTTAGTGTTTTTTACCGACCGACGATAGTAAGGGAGGTATTGTTTTCACACCAAATTTCACATGTGGAGATTTTTACATATCTCCACGAATCATGCATTTTCTAAACAGAAAAAAGTATTTTTAGCATGATGTCTGTCCGTCCGTCCGTCTGTCCGTCCGTCTGTCCGTCCGTCCGTCCGTCCGTATAGATGTGTACAGCCTGAACGGCTCAACCGATTTTGATGAAATTTGGTATATTTACTTAATGCATCAGTGGGATGAATTGATCAACTTTTGGTGCAATTCCGGAAACCGGAAGTGGTAGTATTAGCGATCGACGATAGGAAGGAAAGGGTTATTTTCACACCAAAGGAGATTTTTTTATATATCACCACGAATCATGCACTTTGTATTGGTTTTATCCTCGAGAAAAATCATATTTATTAGTTTTTTCTTGATTTAAAATTATATGACGTCATCCAGCCATTCATGACGTCACAGCCTGGTCTTGCATATATATTATAAATAAAATAAAATTAAAAATGTTTATATTTATTATTTATGTATCCATATCTGTTTTTATTACATTAATAGATATATTAAAATTATTTGGAATTGTTTCTGTAGCTGGAAATTAATTTATTTCAAACAGTCGGTCGGTTCGGACCTGGCCACAGGTCAACTTATTTTTTGTTTATTTATTTATTTATATAATTGGTATATAAGTTTTTTATGGTCCTCATTTACATACTTATAAGATATTTTATGTTGTATTCCTACAATAAATGAAATTAAAAATTTTTAATAACATTATATTCAATTGTAAAATAAAAATGTAAATTATAATTTTTATAAGGTATCCTATATATGTATAATATTTTTCTTCTTGTTTTTAATGAGATTATTATAAAACAAAATATTTTAATTTTGTTTGTTTTTCATTTTTTTTTATTTTTTCTAAATTATTTTAACGCTCGGTGATTTTTAAATAAAATCAACGTTATGGAAAGATGAAATAAAAATAAAAAAAAAAAGAATAATAATTTTCAAACTATCACTCAGACATCTGTTAAATTACAAGTAATACATTATCATTGAAGCTAATATAATTTTCTTATTAATAATAAAGAGTAGAGAATCAGGTGTTATTTATTTCACCACAGATCCACCCCTTTTATACTTGTCACATTGGTTGTTTATGATATATATATTTAGCACCTCCACCCTCTGTTCGCACTCACACTTCATTGATTTTGGTGTTAATTATTTCAATTTTTTTTCTAGAACATCCCCCCCCCATGTTTATAAACTGTCCCTGGGTTGTTTGAAGCACTCCTCCTGAAAAAAAAGAGGCTCGTGGAGTGGTGAACTCTCTTGGATCCAGGCCGTCTTTCATTGTGACAGATCCATCCGCCGTGTCAGATGGTTATTCGTCCCCCGGGAACCTCTCTCAGCCTCCTGGCTTTCTCCGCCCCCACCGCAAGGGTTGCAAACGTACTGCCAGCCAATTGGAATAGAGAACAAGGGGTTTTTGAAACAGTCAGTTCAAATTTAGTATTTTCCAAAAAATAAACGACTTCCTTTAAAAGTATTATATCACTTTAAAAAAAAAATGTGTCTAACAAATTTCACCTCTTCTATAAAAGAAGTCCACTTAGTTTCATATTGAAATCAACTCTATAAAAATAAATATTATATATATACAGTGATATGTTATAAATACCATATATATATATATATATATATCAATTAAAAAAGAAACTACTATAATAAAAATAAATTTATTTTATTAACATGATTACTTAAAGCATTTTCTTTTTTTTTTTGATTTATAAATTTTCATTTATTTATTTATTTATTTATTTATTTCATAATGATATAAATTCTTTTAAAAAAGAAAAACAAATGAAATAAAAGAAATTTGTGAAGATATTTGAATTATAAAACTAAAGAATGAAGATATTAATTAGTAGAATGTGATAAGCTCGATTTAAAATTGTATAACTGTTCGGGGGCGAATAGAACGTGGCGTATTTAAATTCGGGACAGTTGCGCAATTAGAGCTCCGGATAAATTCCTACGAGGGCGAAATTAAAACCAAAAAGGAAAATGTTATTTATACCCGGTTAAAAATCCATTTGTATGGAAGACGGTTTCCCGGAGCTCGACTTAATTTCCACGCTAAACGAGATTTATACTTTTAATATCAGGGAGGGAAGGGGGAGAGGGAGTGGAGAGGAGGCGTACCGCCTAATTAAAAGCGCAATGGGTTAATTGCATTTGCACTCTGCTAATTGGAATAGAAAAACACTCGGCAGCCCATATTAGATTTATTGGGATGTTTGGCCGGCGACAACAACAACAACACAACGACAACAACAGGTGCAGCGTCCGTCTCCGCGACCTGCCCCAACACCCTCAGCTAAATTTTATATACAAGCGAAATAAACTGTCGCGTTTATGGCGCATTCGGGAAAACCGTAAAATCCAGGTTTTACATTCTCGTAAAATTAATAGGAAAATTGTCCTGTGCTGTCTGGCCGGGGCTTTTTACGATCCTCGTCGACGCGGAATAAAAAAAAATATAAAAAAAAAAAACTTAAATTCATATTTCTCCCATAAAAGTTTTCCATTATATTAATAGACTTGTTTGCCGCAATTAACCAAAGAGAGAAGGGCGAAATGCATTAAGAGAGCATTTAAAAGTGATCTTTGATTGAAACGACCATTTCATCCTGGACAAACGCGAATTCCACCCACCCAAAAAACATTTCTCCCTGGGATGCCATTATTGTTTTTACTTTCCACTTTCTCTCTCTCTCTCTCCTTATCAACAGTTAAAACGAAAATTTATGTTGCTCATTCTTTCATAAAATCACTCTTTAAATAAAGTGCATTTACCTTAAAAAGAGAGAAACAACTGACACAAGCATCATTTCTCATTATCTTTTAATTATATATTAGTTCATTTTTTTTTTATTTCTTATACTATACATTATTATAAATTCTTCATTTAATTTAAACAAAAAAGAAAATAAATAAAAAAAAAAATTAAATATGGGCGGCCTAGTTGTATAGACAAGTTTCATCAGAATTTGCTAATTTCCTACCAAAAAAAGTATATGAAATTCATTAAGTATTATAAAATAATTATTAATATGGTCAAAGAGACCCATAAAATATAAAATAATAAAATCAGAAAAATTTTAATTATTAGAAATTGATGTTTGAAATGAGAAGGAGAGAGAAGGAGGGATTTAAATTAATAAATTTTTTCAGACAGTAACATAACAAATGGGAATAGCATCGAATAAATTAATAAAAAAAAAATTATTTTCAATCATGAAAGATTAAATATTGTTAGTTGGTAGTCTTAGTCTATGAATATATATAATATATATATATTGAAAATAGAAATTAGCAAAAATAATAAAACATTAATAATGTAAATATTATAAATATATAGAAATTAGATTTATTTCTGTATTTCTCTTTAAATTTTAATTATAATTTTATTAAATTCAGAAAATGACAGAATATTATTTATAATTTAATATTTTGAATAAAATCAAATCAAATATTATCATTACAATATTTCATTCTATCATTTACATATGTATTTAAATTAAATTATTTTAATTTTATTTTTATTTTTATATATAGTATATATATTATATAAATATAGTTTTCTAATTATATATATTATTATTATTATCATATATAAAAAAAATCTTAAAAGTTTTAACTCTTGATTGTAGACTAGAATATTGGATTGAGATTACATTTTTTTTTTTACTCAACTAGATATATGAAAGTGTTATATTTGTGTATTTGTTGTATTTACATATTAACTTGTGTGTGTGTATAAATTTGTATTTGTATCTGTTCATCATAAATAGTGATCAGAGAGGAAATAATGAAAGCTTTTTATGATGGTCATTTTGAGAGAAGATAGTTTCGAGAGACGCGATCGTTTTTCATCATTAGCCGAGGATCCCCCCCTCCCCCCAATTGAACTGTGTGACTTTCCCCCTTCCCCCTCACACACTGCCGACATATACACGGCGTAGTATCATTCGTTCGTTTGAATACTCTCATAAATCCCTTAGTTTAGCCTTTGGCTTAATGGAACAATAGTAATTACTAGCGGCAGGTCATTTTAATCCACTGCCGTGATTGGACATCCACCTCATTGCATCCGCGATTTTTCTCCATGGCTGATCTCACGATTGGTTTTCTGAATGCCATCTTTGTAAATGTACCATCCATCGTCCACCCTCCTCCCTCGCTACCCTTCCTACCACCTACCTCAACCACCACGCCCATTTTAAAAATATTTTAATTTTAAATCCTATTCATTTAAAATATTCATTTATTTGCCGTTGAAACATACGAATGGAGTTGTTGGAGAGGAAAAAAATGACTCTATTTCAACTGGCGTTGCATAATCAAGCTCTCCCATAACATTTCTAATTAATAATGGACATGAATTTCATTTATAAATGTATATATATATATATATATATATATATTTGAGTCGTATCTAATTATGAAACTTAATATAAGGAAAATAATCCAATATATATTCATGCATACAGGAGAGATTAACAAATTTACACTTTTGTTGCATTGGAATTCCGCTCACGTAACAGAGATAGAATCCCTTCTGGCTGTCTCGAGGGCACAAGTACTATAATCTCCGGCTGGGAGGCAACCTTTCTTCATTGGTGTGATGAGCTGCAAAAATGTTGGCCCCTCCGCGGCGTTAAGTCAAAAAGTTTCGGCGACTAATTGAGATAATAATTAGAGTATGTGTAAAGGGATGGGCAATGTGGGGATGAAGAAATGTGGAGAGGGGGTAATGTCTCTCAGGAGAGATTACGAAAACCGAAACCGACCTCAAACTTGAAATGATTTTCCATTTTTTTTTTTTTTTTTATTAATTTTAATATTCAAATAATCAAGTGAATGTTTCTACAATTGAATAAACAGGCAAAATTTAAAAGAGAGGAATTTTTAAAAATTAATTATTAATTAAATTAATAAATATACATATATATAAAATATATATCAAGAATGAAGCTTAGTAAAATACTAAACCACTGAATTTGAAAACGAGGTTTCAAACATCACTAGTTTCAAAAATTTATATTAAATATAATGTGGGAAATTATTATATAAAATTCGAGCTTATATTACAAAACTATTTTGATATATGTATATATCAATAGTATATATATATATATATAATATTTTGATAATTTTTTATCATTTAAAATTTAAATATATTGACTATGGATTATATTAATTAATTATTTAAATTATAATTTATTATTTAATTAATTTAATTATTATATTTAACATTACAATATTTTATAGATTTCTATTAATAGAGTGAACTGGTATATTACATAATTTTCAAAACCCTATAAATACATAGATCATTAATTATCATAAAAGTTTATAAATTAAAAATATAAATTTTGAATACTTTTAAATTTTCATGGATCAGATGCCTAAATCAAATGATTATTGGTCCATTCTTTTGTAACATTTAAATTTTTATATATAATGAATTTTTTAAATGATTAAATTCAGACATTATAGAAATAATTATTTAATAAATTTATTTATTCTATTTATACTAAAATATTTTTATTTTATTATTTATAATATTAGTTATACTCAGAAAATTTACAAGCTGATGTAGAATTTTTTTTAATCTAAATAATCTATTTTCAATCTTCTTTCATCATCTAATAAATAAATTAATATTTACTTTATTTTAATAATAGATTGTTTATCTTAATAAGAATTTAATAAAAATTGTTTTTTGATTCATCCACTTGCCCCTATTCTCCTATTATTATTCTATTATTATTAATATTAATATGAATATTATTATTATTATTAAATATAGCTTACTGTTTATTTTAATAATTTAATAATATAATTCTAGAGAAAATGATAAATTTATTCATGACCCAGGATCTAAATTTATAGGCTAATGATTAGTGATATACAAATTAGGCAAACTAATCGATTTAGGGGATTCGCAACTCTCAACTAATTAATATTCTATATTAATTCGCATTCGATTAAATTAAATTATAGATTGGGTCCCGTCATTTGCTTCTCTGATTATTTATAATTCTGTATTTATTTATTTATTTAAATAAATTAATTAGGTATTATTTAATTATTTATTTTTTTTTTTTTGAAATGAGTGAATAAAGAAAAATGATAATGTTTTGCCCATCAAAGTATAAAGGGTGATAGGAGTGGATGGTTGCTGATGAAGTAAAGGGAGCTGGCGAAGGGTAGAAAAAGGACCATTGATGAGGAAATGGCATTTGGCCACTAATTGTAAGGAATCACCGATCGGCCCATAAATTGACAGTCGCGGTGGCGACAGTGCATTAGAGACCCCACTGAATGGGGGGGCTTGCGTGATTTAGGGGGCGAATTAACGCCCCACTTGCAATCCACAGAAAGATTATATATTGAGATTTAATCATGTCGCAACGGGCCTCATATATTTATATTAGCTTGCTTATTAGGCGGCGCATGCAAGCCCATAACTCAGGGATAGTAACGGCGCATTTTATTCCTACCTTCCGATAATTACAATGATAAATACTTCATACACTGTCAAAACTCAGTAAATAAATTGTATTTTATTTTAATAAAACCAAACGTAACCGGCTTTCGAGAAATCATCGGTCGAAATGAAGGCGCATACCTTTTGATAGATTTATGATGGAGAAAATGGCCACAGCTGAAGGGGTTGCGGGAAATTAGAAATTATCATAAATATCTTCATTAGTTTGATGGTAATAAAATTTGATTAAAGACTCGATGGTAACCAAGAATATTCAACTAACATCTCTTATCAATTTAGATCACGCCTAAAGAAGAGAGGTGCTTTCAAAGAAAGCAAACTTTAAAATAAGTATACTAATAAAGATATATATTTACTTTAATTTTTTTTAATAGACTTCTTTAAATAAAACATAAATATTTAATGTTCAACAGTATAAGAATTATTCTTCAAGATGTTTTGAAAAAAAACTTAGTCTTGCCCTAAATATTTTGAATTCGATATAATTAACATGAAGAAGATAAGATAAATCTCATATTCTTGTATATTATTCAAATACATAAACAATTTTAAGTATAATACAAAAATTGCAATGTCAATACTTAATCTCCATGTTTTAGATTTAAATAATTTCTGCAATCTCGGAATAATCACATAGAGTATAAATTTCGTTTCAGCTTTTTTTCCCTATTGATTCAACCTTGCATATGAAAAAGTTCATTATTTTTTTTTCTTTTTAAGTATTCCAAGATCTTGATAATTCTTCTTTTAATTAAAAAAATTGAAAGATCGCTTAGCTCCAAATTACTGACTCTGATATGAAACTAAACTCGTTATTCGTGTTGTAATTTTCTTTTTGTCCTTTTTTTTTTTTTTTTGTTTGAAGGCAAATTTTCGTACGAAGAGATTTCCTAAGTTCTTTCTAAGTTTCTATCTTTAATACTTACTCACTTGAATTCCAACTCAAAAAGTTTCTTTTCAGCCCCTCTTCCAACTCTCACCCGACTTCTTAAGACGCAAGACGGAACATGGATTAAAGAACTCTATCAGAGATTACATTTATGAATAACTTAAAAGCATCATTTATTGTAAAAGATCTCCGAGAAAATTCATGTTGATCTTAAGTAAGCAAAAAATATAAAAACAAATATAAATATATCTATATATATTTTTGGAGTGATTCTTATATAATAAATATATTTAGATGTAGAAATTCTTTTTTTTTTAAAAAAAAAAGGTATTTTGTGATTTGAATGATTTATTTACATCTTTTTCTCTTTTCCATTTTGATTTTCTCTTTCAATTTTCTTTCTTTTTTTCCTAGAAGTTTATTATATTTTAGATTTCTTTTTTTTTTCATCATTGCCCGATGAACAATATTCTCGCTCTTTCGAATCTCATAAAGAATGATCCCTGGTGAAATTTTTTTTCTCGTGATGATATATATTTGCAGTTTTGGAAGGCAGCAGGTGACGGCTGCTGGTGTCATGCAAACGGGGTGTGCGTGCCCCAACCTCCTCCGACACACCCTCTGAAGTTAATCCACAACTGGGAACCCGTGACTCCGCGTGCACCGTCCTTGTAATTTAATGATTAGAAGATAATGAGACAATTCCAATCTTCTTAATTGTCTCTGGCCTGATATTTATCACCGCGTCCACGATTTAAGGCCCTCTTTCTCTATGTGCGCGCTTTTCTTGGAGTGCTGAAGAATGAGGATGGGGGAAGGGAGAGGCGGAGAATGAGTTCGTCGTCGTTTTCTTTCCAGATCTCAGAATAAATACCGGGGACTTAAATCAGCATCGAATGAATTCTCTACTTAAACCTCGTCTATCAGACGATAAGTTAGTGTTGTTGCATTTTCATAACGAACCTCATTTCTTGGCCATTGATTTTGGAAATCACCCAAATGAACATCTTAATAGTTTAGTTCTCAAAGATTTATTTTCATCATGAAAAAATAAATGTTTTGTGCCATTAAAGGTTTTTTTTAAGTGATTTAATAAAATTGTTCTTCTTGTTTTCTTTTTCTTAATATAGGTATTCATTGTTTTTATTTACTTTCATGAAATTCGAATATAAAGTACTAATACATATAGAAATGAAGAATTATTACATTTTTAGAAGAAATAATTATCGCTAGTCCAAAAATTTGAATCTAAGATTTCAAGGGATATTCATCTATTTTTATAAGAGTATCATAAATATCATATAAAATAATTCTCAATAAGACAATTTTATTCATTAAACCTCTAAGTTTTCTTTTGTGATTTGTTTTTATGATTTTTCTCCAAATTCATTACTTATTTATTATTTAATTATTTACTTAATAATTAAATAGACTAAATTTATAATAATAATTTTTTTTATCTATGAGGTTTTATCATTTTATTTTATTCAATCAACTAATTCCTTTAGTTTGATATATCCTGAATCAGTTTTTTTTTAATCAAATTACCATTTCCATTAATTTTTATAAACATATTAAAAGTCATTTTTATTTTTTAAATAGAAAATTCTCTGATCCTTGTTTATTTATTGATATATATACTAAAACGGTGAAGAATTCCACACATTGTGTCCCATATATTTTCCATACCAAGTTTTCTTAGGTTTATATTCTCTTTTATAAATAATTCAAAAATATAAGTTTGTACAATTTCCAAACAACAACTTCTGAAAAATATGATGAATCCAAATTTGTTATTTTTATGTTCCTTGTTTTATTGATCATCCCTTGATCTGCCTTCTCTAACGAACGACCCTTTTCAATCCGGGCTTCGCCGATCAAGCTTGTTTTTTTTAAGCCTTAATCCATGACCGAAATATTTTATATTTTGTATAGGAACGAGTTAAGCCGACCGGTATATGCAGAGTATTATCCATTTTTATGGATCTGGCTCAGTTGCATAGGTAATACGTGCTTTCAGCATTACTTAGCATTAGCCTTTCGCGCGCTACTTCATTTCCTACTCGCTTCCCCCCTCCTTTTTCTCCACTCAATATTTCTTTTCCGTTTCAACCACCTTGCGCCCTTGTTTCGTTTCTCGCCCTCTATACTTGAGCCATTTGTCTTATACACATACACCACAAAGCTTTTTCTTTTTTCTTTTTTTTTTTTTTTGATTTTTTTCACTCTCTCAATCATTTGGTCTGGAACCTACAAACATGAATCGGAAATTCCCATTTTCTTTCTGTTAATTATCAAATGTGAAAGAGACTCGCCGTAGTTCTAACAGAGGGAGGTTGAGCAAAGGCGTGGGGGGGTTGGAGTGTGAGAGATGGGTTGAAGACCCCGGGGCGAGATTTCTTGGCGCGCGTAATGGCTTCTAGAGTCCCCGGGGGCCCATAACGACCCCGCTCCAGGATAATCCACAAGCCGGCACATAAATTTTACAATTTTTGCACTGCTGCGAAGAAAACTCAGACGACAAAAGGAAGAAGAGCAAGAGGAGGATCCGCCCCCGGAATTTGGACGTGCGAATCGGCGACTATGAGCTGTGACAATCTCACTTGGGTCCCCCAACCAACCCCATGACGCTCTTTTTTCTCTTTCACTCTCTTCTCTCTTTTTTTCCTTAACCGGGAGTCAGCCAAGCGCTCATCGCTGGTGCTATCGATCCCGGTTCTTCTTCTTCGACGGTCAATTATTCCCCAAGACGCAATCGACTCTTACAAATTAATATCTCCTTGATCGTCCTACATATTTATTGAACCCATACTAATTAAATTAATATTTTTTTTTTTATTAACAATGTTTTAATTCTCTACTATAATTTCACAAGCATCTAACAAGTAAAATTGTAAAAGTTAAAAGTATATATATATATATACTATATAGAGAATATACAATCCTTAACTTCCCCTACTCTTATGTCTAAATGGCTCCTTCTTACGTTGCCTCTATTCGCGTATTCCGAATGAGATTGTGAAAGAGATGTAGAGTTGTTCGGAGACCTTATGAATGCTCGAGCCTAATAAATATAAATGAGAAATTTAGTCTGCGGTAAGACTTTTCATTCTTCCGAGCAGATGATAATAGACAATTTGTTTCATCCTTTATACATATTACGGAAAACATAATTTGGAAGTTTTCTCGAAAGTTCATCTGAGCTTCTTGCATTGCTTTGAAAATAAAACTTTCCAACTAAAATGGAACATCAATAAATACAAATATTTCATTTCAATAAAAATAATACTTTTTTCTCTCTATAAAATTATATCAATTCCTTTTTTTTTTACCCAGCTAAAAAATAATCCTTATTATTTTTAAACCATTGATTTATTTATTTTTAAAGTGAATTTGCATGTCCTTTTTTTCGAAATCGATAATTCCGACAACATGTTTGTTTTTTTTTTACCCCATATTTCCGGTAATTGAACCTTAAAATAAAAAAAAAAGTTGATCGATACTAAAGCAAAAATCAAAATGTTTTTCCGTTATTGAAATCTCATTACTGATGATCTTCATTGGGGATTAATGGTTCGCCATCTGGACAGGGGCCAAGAGGAGTGGGTGGGGGTAGTCGTAGGGTTTGGGGTTGACTTGTTCTCATCTTTTGCTGCTTCTTCATCAATGGCATTGGCCATATCTTCCCAATTGAATAAGCCGCTCCTCTTTTTCCATTCAGAGTTTATCATTTCCACTACATTGTACCTGACAGGGACACTTCAATGCCTGCAAAATCTCCCTCAACTGATATCGCGCCCCTTTTATAATTTCTTTTTTTTCCTTGTTTTTTTTTTTTTTTTTTTTTTATAAATCCTCTTTTCATTATTTCTTACTATTTTAAATTTTACAATTTGATAACGAAAACTTTCCATTCTATACAATTTATTTAAAATTTATTTAGAACAATACTATAAAAATGACATATACTCGTAATACTTTTATATATATATATATTAAATTCAATATATTAAAGTATGACATTATATTATTATATATTAAAGTTTGACAATTCAAAATAAAAACATTAACTTAGTGTTTTAGAGTTTAGAGAAATTATTGTGTTACTGTTCAAGAGATAAAAAAAGACATGAATTTATTAGTATAGATCATAGGTTCTTAAACTTATGTACTCCACGGACCCCCACTTGAAAAAATTTTTTTTGACGGACCCCCATCACAACTTTAGGTACTTTTCGTCATTTTATTAATTAATTTCTGACTTACGATCTCATAAGGACAAGGATATATGATGAATATTTCTAACAGTGATTGGTGAATAACGATTTTTTTGCATATTGTAGAACACATTTTATTAGAAATTATAATATTGAAGAAAGAAAATACAAACATTGTCATAGCAACAAATCTCACAAATTATAATGGGTACTTACATTAAATTCATATAAATATTTTATAATTTTTTTCAGAAAATATTAAATAAGAAATATTTTAAAAAATAACTGCATCTATCTCATTAAATATAACTTACATATTTAATGAGATGTATGCAGTTGTTTTCTTGAAACAAGAATCTCAATATCTGGCTTAATATTGGAAACTTTTAATCTAAGATCCGGCTCTACATTTAATTTGTTTCTATATTTAGACTTAATATAAAATAGTACCGAAAAAGCTTGTTCGCATAAATATGTTGTGCAGAATGGAATCAAGTGTTGAAGTGCTTTATTTGCAAGCGCAGGATAATCTGACCTGAGAAGTAACCAAAAGTTGCTCAATTCAGTTTTGTTAAATTTTAGTTTATAAGTTGTATCACATGATAATTCCACGAGAATATCTTGTTCAGGTGCAGATAAATGTTTAGCATTTGTAATTTCCATATTAAATGGATCTCTGATCCAGTTATTGCAAGGATCAGGAGTAGAAAAATACTTCCTGAAGTTGCTTTTCAAAGTAATTAAATGTTCAACAAATAATTGACGCGTTTGATTAAGCAATTTTTCACTGGAGCTTTCTATGAAATCATTGAGAGTTGGAAAAGACTCATATACACCGTTCTGGATGCGTTTCGACCACAAGTCGATTTTTTTAATCATTGCTTCTATTTTATCTTCAACTTTAAATATATTTACAACAGTACCTTGCAGGCTCAAATTAAGTTCGTTCAATTTTGTAAAAATATCAGTCAAGTAAGCCACCTTAGCTAACCAGATAAAATCATTGAAACATTCGGTCAGTTCAAAATGCGCATCTATTAAAAACAATCGTATTTCATCTCGAAGCTCAAAAAGGCGAATGAGTACTTTCCCGCGGGACAACCAACGTACATCTGTATGTAATAATAAATGTGTATGTTGACTACCCATTTCCTCACACAAAATTTTAAAAACTCTGGAATTAAGTGGACGAGCCTTAATGAAATTGACAATTTTAACTACTTCGTCTAATGTTCTTTTCAAATCTGGTGACATATTTTTGGCTGCTAATGATTCTCTGTGAATGCAGCAATGATTCCAAACAACCTGAGGCGCAACATTTTTAATAAGAGCAATCAATCCAGTTCTTGTACCTGACATTGCACGAGCACCATCAGTGCAAATTCCAACACATTTTGGCCACTCTATTTCATTTTCGGTTATAAAATTATTCAAACTGTTAAATATGTCATTAGCTGTCGTTCGTGAAGGTAGTGAATCACAAAACAATACATCTTCTTGTATTTGATTTTCAAACTCATATCTAATGAAAGCTAACAAATTGGCATTATTAGTGACATCAGTACTTTCATCCAATTGTAATGAGTAATAGTGACTTTTGCGCACTCTCGATATTAATTCTTCTTTTATATTACATGACATGTCTTCAATCCTATTCTTAACCGTATCATTTGATAATGAAATCAAATTTATATCGTTTGCTGCTTTAGTTCCTAACATTATATTTGTAATTACTTTTGTAGCAGGAAGAATTAATTGCTCTGCTATATTATGCGCCTTTCCTGCTTTAGCAATAAGTAGAGCTACTTCATATGATGCCATTACTGCTTTCTTACTCATACCACCAGATCCCGTCTTTACCATCAATTTCTGACTTGAATTAAGTTCTTCTTTTTTCATTTTAAAAAATTCGATAGACTTACTAACATGCTCGCTGTGCTTTGTTTGTAAATGACGTCTGAGATTAGCAGGTTTCATACTTTCATTGGATAAACTTTCCTGACATAGAACGCAGACTGGTCTTTCCACATCATTGTTGCAAATATAAGTAAATCCAAATGATAAATAATCATCCGAATATTTTCTAGTTTTGCGTTTCTTGGTAGAGTTTGCTGTTGATGCCTCATCATCTGATTCTTTCCGTTTCTGTGTTGAACCAGTTTGTAGCCAACGATCCATTTTATGGAGTAATTTATTAACATTGAACTACAATAATATAAATATAATATAAATATAATATAAATATAACGAATTATTATTTACTAGCTATGTTTTAATATGATTTTAAATGAATGTTTTAATATCATTTTAAATGAATGTTTTAAATCATTTTAATAAATGTTTTAAATCATTTTAAATAAATGATTTAATATCATTTTAAATGAATATTAATTTATATAATAAATATATTTCGTAATTTGATTCTAAAATATTATTAATTTCGTAATTTGATTCTAAAATATTATTAATTTCGTAATTTGATTCTAAAATATTATTAAAATAAATATTTTTTATTCATAAAACTAACTTATACTTACTCTCAAAAACAGCCTTTCTGGGAAATTGCAAAATGTGTTTAGTGTTTTTATAAAATAATGATCATGCAAATTACACTAAAAATTAAAAAAAATTATTAGCTATAATAAACTATTATTAGCTATAATTTAATTATAATTAATTAAATTAATAAAAATAATTTAAAGATACAACTCGTTGAGAAATGAACTTATAATTAACATTAATAAAAATAATTTAAAGATACAACTCGTTGAGAAATGAACTTATAATTAACATTTGCTTTAAAACTGTTTAAAACCCCAGAGTGGACGCTGACAATTTGGGTTTTTCCGGGTAAGACTGTCCCCTCCCCTGGTTTTCCCCAATAACAAAGTGAAAGAAAATTCCCTTATATGCCTCCCCTTCCGAGCCCCTAAGAGGGGTTATTTTAAAGGAACAATCGAAAAATGATTTTAAATGAATGAATGGATGAAAATTCAAATTTTATATATAGTTTTTTATATATGTTTATTTATTCACAAAAAATTAATTGACATAATTATCAATTTAATAAAATAAAATAGTATTATTAATAGTATTAAATTATAGCCGTAATTCTCTAGGAGGATATAGTTAAACAATGAACTTTAAATATTTATATATGTATATATTTTTACGATGATTTTTTTCCGAGGACCGCGGACCCCCAGTAAAGGCTTCGCGGACCCCCAGGGGTCCGCGGACCACAGTTTAAGAACCACTGGTATAGATAATCTTTAATATAATAAATGGATTCGAATGGATATAAGTGTATATTCAATATACAGTGTAATTGATATTAATTTTAAGTGTATATCTTATTTATTTTTATTTTACTTTATTAATGATTAATAATAATTATAGAAATATAATATTCTTTGAGAAATTAATATAATAATAATAATATTAAAAATAATAATAATATTGATACTAATTGTCAGATATTAGGATGGCTCTATTTTTGTCAATTTTCTTCTTATTTTGATTATTATACCAATGTTATACTTTATTCAAATTTTATCTTTATTCTTTATCTGATGGCAACTAGAATTAAAACTTGCACACTTATAAAATCAAGATTTTTGTATAGGATTAAAATAAAAGGATTAGAGGAAAAAAAAACATTTTGAAGTTTTGAAAGGTAAATAAAAACTTTTGAAGATATTATTATTATATTATGCTATGAATGATATAATAATACCCAAAATGGAAAATCTCATTTAACATATACTAGTAAATAAAATGTTTATTACATTTTGCTCATTTATATAATACTTTTACTTGAGATCTTCACAAAGTATTTTTTGAATTCCAATGTTTTTTCACATCTCTTTCATTACTAAAATCATATATCAGTGATATTTTCATAGAAAGATTCACCAGTTAAATTATAAAATACTTTTCAATTGATATCCACGAAAGTATAATTGTGCTTATTTTTTTAATCGTTTCAATTTCAAGCTGGAACTTAATTTAATTTAATTAACATAATTTCCAATGATACAAGATTACCCAAGAGAACGTCACCTAATTTCAATATCACGCTTCGCATATACATATATATTTTCCATTCTTAATTGTCTTAAATGATATTTTAGTATACAGTTAAATAATAAGAAAAGTATTTAAGAATTCAACTTGAAACTAATTTAAAAATTTAATAGCCACTTAGGACTTCGTTTTACGATGTTCCACTTGATGAAATTTGCGATTATATTACTTACCCACCCTATTTTTTTTTTATTATTTCCATATATTCCATCTCATGGTGAATTTTTTATTTCTTTGTTTCAGGTTGGTACCCATGCTGTTGATTGCAATCCGTTTGTCACCCTCCAGAACATTTTAACATATTGTAAGTGATGATTGCAAGTACTTCCGTTTGTGGGCGTTTTATTCTTCCCACCTACCCCAGATCTATTTGCATTTTATTCTTTCGACAAATAAAGAATGAGTGCACTAAAATAGGATGTGGATAAAATTTATCTGTTCATATGAAATAATCTTAATTGAAATTTAAAATTTTATAATGATACTCCATGTGATAATAATTATTTTTATTTTGTCTCGAAAAGAATAAATAAATATTTTATTGCTTTTTTTAAAATATGAACCTATAAAAAAAAAA
The DNA here is from genome assembly GCA_963082975.1 of Labia minor. NCBI lineage: Eukaryota > Metazoa > Arthropoda > Insecta > Dermaptera > Spongiphoridae > Labia > Labia minor. The sequence continues at coordinate 20,368,795 of OY720346.1, read as the reverse complement.
TTATTTGTAGATTTTTGTTTTATAGTTTTTCTTGTAATAAATAAAACTTAGAATTTATTTAAAGAAATTAATCCACTAATAAATGAATTTCTTTATCTTTAAAATAACTTTTTTATTTTTTTTCCTAAAAAAAGGATAAAAGTTTTTTTTTTTAATCTTTTCAAAAATGAAAAATATATAATTATTCATATCGATAAAATAAAAAAATAATTGATTAATTCTAAATATAAAAAAATAATATTAAATTATTTCCCTAAAATACAGGTAAAAAAATTTACGATGTTTCTTTTATAAAACTAAAAAATATTGATAATTGTAGTGAAAAGTAAACATTTTAAATGTTACTTATGGCAAAACAACGAAAAGTAAAACTGTCAATCCTAATTAACTAAAATAAAAAAAACTAAAATATTTTATTTATTTAGTTATTTCCATTCTATTTTTAATGAAAATATCGATTAACCATTTTTAATTTTATATATATATATATATTTATTCATAAATTTTTAAATTTATTTAGTTAGATATTTTGTTTACTTTGCCCTTTATATGAAACATGATCTATTGATTTGAATCATTTTATTATTAAATTATTTATACCTTTAGAGGGCACAATTGCTATTTGTTAAAATAATAAAATAAATAAATAAATCCATTTCACTTGGTGAATACAATATTTTATGCATTTTTGTTGTATATGTATGTTTACATCTAATCCTTTTTGGATTCATTTGAAATGCATAAAATAAATAGAATACAATTCATTTATCATTTTTTAAATATTGAAACAAAATATTTAGCAACGAAAGCGATCATCTCTTTTTATTATTATTATTATTATTATTTTAATTAAATTAATATAACCACGATTTTTATTTTATTTATTTTTATCTTGTTTTTTCTTTTAGTTGTATCACATTTCAACAAATAATGCATAATAAACAGTTGACAATTATTTATAAATGTCATTATTATTTACTATAATAGTATCGATGTTTTAATTCTTTTTTTCTTTAATTACAAGATTTGAACATTTTACTTAAATTTTTGTGTTATTACCGACCGACGATAGTAAGGGAGGTATTGTTTTCACACCAAATTTCACATGTGGAGATTTTTACATATCTCCACGAATCATGCATTTTCTTAACAGAAAAAAGTATTTTTAGCATGATGTCTGTCCGTCCGTATAGATGTGTACAGCCTGAACGGCTCAACCGATTTTGATGAAATTTGGTATATTTACTTAATGCATCAGTGGGATGAATTGATCAACTTTTGGTGCAAATCCGGAAACCGGAAGTGGTAGTATTAGCGATCGACGATAGGAAGGGAAGGGTTATTTTCACACCAAATTTCACATGAGGAGATTTTTTAAATATCACCACACACACGAATCATGCACTTTGTGGTGGTTTTATTCTCGAGAAAATCTATTTATTAGTTTTTTCTTGATTTAAAATTATATGACGTCATCCAGCCATTCATGACGTCACAGCCTGGTCTTACATATATATTATAAATAAAATAAAATTAAAAATATTTATGTTATATCTATATCTGTTTTTTATTACATTAATAGATATATTAAAATTATTTGAAATTGTTTCTGTAGCTGGAAATTAATTTACTTCAAACCGTCGGTCGGTTCGGACCTGGCCACAGGTCAACTTATTTCTATAATGGTTTTTAAATGATATTTATTTATATTAAAAATTATTTATCATATTATGTTACTTTATTATTATTATTTATAAAAACTCAAGTAAAACAAATAAAATAATAATAATACTTGATAATACTTTTTTTTGTTAAGAAGTGAATTAGTTCGTTTTTTACAGGTCTATGATTGTTTTTCTATCAGGTTTATACTTTTTAATAATATCCAATAATATGTAATAGAAGAATACAGAGTATAATAGTAAATAAATATATATTGGCCAAATCAAACAATCCGCTCTTTCTTCTTCTCTCGGTATTTATTGATGTTATTTACCTTTCTCTATTATCATTTATAACGTGGATTCTCTATTTTCAAACTTCAAAGTTAATTCTCCATCGCCGCTTCTCCATCTTTTGCAGTTATATTGGGATTGTTTTTTTTTTATTCTCGTACCGGAGAAAACACCAATTTTATTTGAAATCAAATGAATTTTTCCGTAATTGAACCCCACTCTCTTATGATACAATTTAAACCTTTATTTTATTTTTTTATCTGATTCGTTTGAAATTTATTTATTTATTTTTTTGCTTTGTTTTCAAAACAGCTTTTTTTTGTGTTCTGTATTTTTTTTTATCCCCCCTCCCTCTCATTCTCTCTCCCGTTTGGTAAAATGTACTGGAAACGATACTCTTTCCTCCTTAATACACCAGGCAGACAACCAGCCAACGAACCAACCAACCCTCGCTATCGGAATTCGGTAAAACTCAATTCCCTCTCGCTCTCATGGTGGGCTCTGAGACTCGATCATACGCCCTTCAGCCCTTTAACCACCCTCTGGCCTGCCACCACCATTTTCCTATTACCTAATATGAGCATCGATAGAGGAGAGAGGAAATCCAATGTTTAAGAAAAGCCAAGCCCACGTAATATAATACAAACGCTTAAAGTGAACCCAACCATCATCGTCGCTGGAAAATCACGCGCAAAAAAGGAGCAACGCGTTATTTATCATAAGCTGAAAAAAATTGTTAAATTTAAGAGAGGTATAAAGAAGGGAAGATAAAAGGGAACGGGAAAAAGAGAAGGAGGAGCTCTACTACTCGATCCACCTCCACTGCTCTATTAAAGAGACTTCAATTTTTTTTTTTATTTTTGGTTCTGAATATATAATTCTATTGTATTTACAAGATGATAAAAACTTAACTAGATAAAGAAATGGATTTGACATTCTTTTATTTTAAACTATATATTTAGCAAAGAGAAATATTATTACTGTGAAGTTAGTAATGAATTCATACAAGTCCCCCCATATTAAATTTAAAAAAAAGTGATTTATTTCTTTGCTCATCTCAAGATTTCTTTCACATTATTTAATTTATATGTTAAGAGAAAAATTGATAGATATATATGTGAAATAAAAGATAAAAATTTGTTTTTCTTTTATTTTATAGAAAAATAATTATAAATTATAAATTAGCTATCTCTAATCATTTAATTGAGTATATATTTTCTTAAAAAGTTAACACAATAATTTACAAATAAAAATGAACTTACTTTAACCAGAGAAAAAGATCCAAGTTCCTTCAAATAAAATAAAAATAACAAAAAATGTTGCTTTTTGGACGAGAATTTGTTTTGATCAAAACTTTATGAATTTGGGATTTTGGACAAAACCTCTCTTTTTTTGTCTCTTTTCACTATTTCCTATAACTGGTTCAGTTTTTTTTTTTGATATGTTATTTATTCTCTGCATAAAAGTTGAAATAACAAATATTCTAAATTTTATATGTTTGTTGAATAAAAACAAAAACTATTTTACTAAAAGGAAAATTATTTACATTCTTAAATAAATTGATAAACGATCTCACACTCTTTTCGAGCAAACTTTGTACCTCTCATAATATAATTGCATTGGTTTCTTATTATAATAGAACCAGAAAGACATGTTTCAAAGATAATATATCAGTGATCTCAACTTTTTTCAATCAAATAATAAATATGATCCATTATATATATATATATATATATATATTCATATTTCTTAATAAAATATTCAAATAGAATAGAAAATTGTTTATTATTTTTTAATTCTAGATAAATCAAAATTTACCTAGTCTCTGCATTTTAATAAAAAGAGTTTGAGCAAAATTCTTTCATTATCTCTATAAATCATTGTCTATGCATATATATTTATGTAGATATGTATGTATACCTCTTATATTTATTTATTATTTTTGTTTAAAACCCATCTCGGTTGACATTTCCCATCAATTTTCTTTAAAAAAGTTTTCTTTCCATTTCGTCATTAGGTTAATGTTCGTATAGAGTTGGTGATGCTGTTGGGTTGTCTATTAACCACCCCCACCCTTTCCGCAAAGATGGCCTGGAAATCGGTGGACTAATGGTCATGTAATTTATCAAAATTTAAAAAATCCCTGAATATTGAGTCAATAAATCTTTGTATTTGTGTATCTAATCAGAGTGGCGGTGCAACCTGCCCCATCCCCTATTTTAGAAATGGACTGCACATGGGAATATTTAACCAAGATAATAAGCGATGGCTGTCAGCCCGGCGGCTATTTGCATGTCATTAATATTATACGAACCCAAGGCCAGTTGCTAAAGTTATACAAACAAATAAATAACCATTTCCTAAGCATTAAATTAAACGTGATGTATCCCCACCGCATGTCCCCCGTCCCCTTTATCGCCCTGTTTGATTAGCGCCCTCCAACCCCTACATCTTTAACGGCGCCCCCATCATCCTCGTCCGCAACGGCCATTTTCACGACTTCATAATTATTTGATTTGGTCGTTGGACTCTTTCAATGGCACTATCATCTCGGTTTATGTGCCCCCGCCCCCTCGTCACCGACCCGGAGATAAAAACTTTACTTCCGATTAGATTGAGGAGGATATTGCCACTTTTATGATCTCTTTAACCGATAATGATTTATTTACTACGTAAAACATTTTCTTTTTTATTGATATATGACTTAGGATATTTGTTTTTAATAGATCTACAAAAAAAAAGTAAACTCGTTCATCTTATGAAATACTAATATTTGATTCCCTTTTAATATAATAACCCTTTACTTTTTTTTCTATTTCGATATTTATTATTTTATGACGTTCTATCAAGCGATTCAGGCAATATCTTCTTTCCATAAATAAATAAATACATCTTTTCAAGCGAAATTCTAAGATAAAAAAAAATGAAATTGTAAAAATCTTTAAATTTTTTAGTTAAGTTATTATTTATTAAAAAAAAAAAGAAGTTAATATAATATTACAATGAAATATCAACCCTTTGTGTGATATATAACTTAGCTATAATATAATTTAATAGCTATTTAATGTATCATATTATAAAAATTAATTTAAAATTGAGATATAATCCCGTAAAATACTTTTTTATTGACTCTTAATTTATAATATTACCTTATATTAAATAACTGTTTTTTTGGATAATAATAATAACTGATATAATATTTATGTTCTAAAAATTATTTTTTTATTATTATTATATTAATTTCAAATCTGGAACTTGCCCATATATCTTGACATTGTCTTACAAAATAAAGAAAATAGACGGTTTAAGAGTTAAGAATTAAGAGGGTAGAGAAATTTAGGCAAATGACTACATGAATCATGAGTTTATAGGAGGGTAGGAGAATTGATTTTAAAGAAGAGCTCGTAAAAATCATTTACCCATTATACTAACAATAATTAATAATTATTAACAAAATCTTAACTATTTTATATCATTTTTTTAATAGTTTTTCATGAAATTATAAAATAATAAAATTCCTGGAATTTAATGTAGTTCGTAAATAGATTATTATATAAATTTTTAAAATAATACTTTTAAATAATAATGTATGTATATGGATTCATAAATACCTATATATTTCATATAATAATAGAAATAAAACAAATTTTATCGTTTTCTTGTGAAAGAATGAAATTGATTTTTTTTTTTTTTGTTTCATTTTGAACTAAATTTTTTTCTTGATGGGATTGATTAAAATTTTTTCAATTGCTGTTAATTGAATTTCTCGGATTTTTTTTTTTTTGTTTCGTTCTTTTCAAGAGAGTTGAAGTGAAGCGAGGGTGGTTTTCGGGGTTCGATGGATGGGGTGTATGGGTGAAGAGGGACTTGGAGCTTTGATTAACTGCGTCGGCATTCAGCAGGCGATCTGTCTTTCAACTCCCCAACCTCCATCCCGCTCCCTCCCTTCTTGAATGTCTCTCACCCTTACTCGGACCCTCATTCACTGGCCAAGAAAGTTTCTCTATAAGGGGCGAGGAGGAGATGCAAGCTATAATACTATATGGAAAACATGACGGACAAGCTTTTTTAGATTGTCCCAAGATGATCTTAGGGTGTTCTCAGAATGGGGGGACTTATTACCTTCCCAACTTTCCCATTAAACACAGAATCAATCTCATATGAATGTTATTATTTTGATTTTAAAAATATTACCTAGAAGAATAACCCTCACATTTATCATTATTTTTAACAATTTTCAATTAAAATATATATTTTATTATTATTCAAATCAATTTATGTCAATAAATTTATTTATATATTTCATTTTTATTTTATTTTATTTATATTTTATTTTATTTATATTTTATTTTATTTAATATTCTCAAATTAGTGATAGAAATTGTAAATTATTTCCAGAGATTGATCCAATTATTTCGAGACATGACTATGCGATTTAATAGACGTGACATCAGCCCGAATCAATTTCGCAAACAGATTGCAAATCGCTCATTTATGATGACGTGAGAAAATCAATTAAAATAATCCAGTGGTAATGGCGGAGAATATTCCATACAACGACAAATAGGACTTTTATCAAATTGTTATTGATGATTATTGAAAACGAGAAGGGGGAAAGTTCCAATTGTTTGATAATCTTATATTTTGATTTTGTTTAATTCTTTTTTTTTTTAATTTGTATTTAAAATTATTACAATTGAAAAAATAATGATTTTTTTTTAAATATTCATAAAATATGGTAATAATTTTTTGTTAATAGTAGCTGTGTGTCTTACACATTTTTTTAAATTAGAAAATATTTTTTCTCGAGGAGGAGGAGTGTTTATATATACGAGTAGGTGTATAGATCTTAACTTGGATCGAATTTTTGTTAATTAAAAATTATGTAATAAGTATTTTTTCGGAAGCATATTAAAAAAAAATTTAAAAGATTATTAAATGTATTTTTCGCGAATATTTTTATATTTTAAATTATAATAAAATATTATATATATATAATATATATATATAATTTTTATTAATATTTTTCTTGATAATTAAATGACATACCCGTGTAAACTTTTACTTTTCACACAAAACAGAAATTTATTTATAAAATAGACTTCTTCCTAGAATACTTTTTTTTTAATTTTTAATTTTTTGATTATTTCTATTAAATATTGAATAATTCTAAAAGTTGTATATAGAATTATACAAAAAATACAAAAAAAAAAATTCTTTGATCATTTTTAATGTTAACGATTAAGTATTTTCTTTTTTTTCTTAAATGCATCTTGCATAATAATATCTTTAGTATGTCATCAAGCAACCGATCTTGTAGTGGGCGGCTCATGAATATTGAGCCATAGGAGTACATAAAATCGCTATTAAAAATATACTAATAAAAATTTTAAGATTTTAACGACTGAAATGACACTTTTTATTTCTGAATATAAACGATTAAAAAAAAATCTTTATAGGTTTAGATTCTGTTACATTAAAAGGACGTGTCTATTTTATTACGATATTTTTTTTTAAATATTATTATTATTATTATTATATATTTATTTATTTTTTATTATATATATATATATATATATATTGGGAGGGAGGAGCAAAATGTGACGATTCATAACTGATTCAGTATTTGTTAATTATCATCCGACAAAATTAACGCGAATTTATCTTAACATTTAGTAAATATTTATACTTCAACATCACCTCGCGCCCTAAATCGAGCACCTACTCTAATCTTTACTGAACAATTGGATATTATTTATTGGTCTTTGTGGAATACTCTCCTTTTTGACTGAAATTTATTAGCCGAGGTTATCTTTTTATTTCGTTTTTCCTTGAGAGCCATCAGTGTACTTAGGCCCATTTGCATATGTTGAAATTTTATGATCGAATGCATTTTTCTAGCGAATAAATATTTCAAACTGATGAAATGAAATGAAATGAATGATCTTGGTTAGTCGGGTTGAAGGAAAAAAAAGCACACGAAAAAGAAAAGAGAGGGAGAGGTAAGATGTTGATTTGAAGATAACCTTAAAGCTTGGAAAGAAAGAAAAATTTATGGTTTGAAATTCTTAAAAAAAAAAAAGAATGGTAGAAAAAAACGGTGTGGAAGGTGTTGTTGTTTTTCGACGCGCGAATGTCGCGACGGATCGCGTCAAATGAATTATGATGCGAAAAAAACACTACGAGAAGAGCAAGAGGGAGAGCGAGAGAAAAGAAAAACTATTTTAATTATCCTTAAGATAGAGAAAAAGAGAAAGAAATAAAAAAAGGAAAGAAATGGAATTTAATTATAATAGATGTACTTGATCCGGTGATTAAAACAATCTTTGTAAAGTGATGTTCCTGATTCCAGTCATCGTGGATGCTATTAAATCGATTATTTATAGTCTAAAAGAAATTAATTTCGAAATAAAATACATTAAATATATAAATGTATTTAAATATTTTAAGTAAAAGTATCATAGTACATTTTCAACAGACAAGGAATTCTTAATTTATTTAAATTAAAAAAAAAATGGTCGGTAGTTATCATTTGTTAATCAGTTATACATATTATTCAAAAACTAATATTATATATATACCATATATATATTCTCACTTTAAAGAATAAATTAAAAAAAACATTTTTTCAATTTGTATTCTACATTAATCTTATATCTACTTATTAATTATTTAAATCGAGGTTTTTATTATTGATAATAATAATAATAATAGGATTTGGGACCATTTTTCACTTTCCGGTCACTAATTTATAAAATATCTAATTTGGAATTCTACAATAATATTCTTCTTTTAATAATTTATCATTAAAATTATTTAAAATTCTTAAAAAAAACAAAATATTTTTAAGAAAAGTCATCCGAGTTAAATTATCAACAATTGGAGATATATATATTGTTATTCTTTTACAAAAAAACAAAACAAAATAAAAATAAAATTTCAATAGAATAGAAACAATTATTATATTCAACTTCCATTTTCAATTTAAATTTAATACTACTATATTATATTCTCCTTAAAATTATCATTAAAATTATTTAAAATTCTTAAAAAAAGACAAATATATTTTTAAGAAAAGTCAACCGAGTCAAATTATCAACAATTGGAGAAATATATATTATTATTCTTTTACAAAAAAACAAAACAAAATAAAAATAAAATTTCAATAGAATAGAAACAATTATTCTATTCAACTTCCATTTTCAATTTAAATTTAATACTACTATATTATATTCTCCTTAAAATTATCATTAAAATTATTTAAAATTCTTAAAAAAAGACAAATATATTTTTAAGAAAAGTCAGCCGAGTTAAATTATCAACAATTGGCGAAATATATATTGTTATTCTTTTACAGAAAACAAAACAAAATAAAAATAAAATTTCATTAGAATAGAAACAATTATTCTATTCAACTTCCATTTTCAAAATTTAAATTTAATACTACTATATTATATTCTCCTTAAAATTATCATTAAAATTATTTAAAATTCTTAAAAAAAACAAAATATTTTTAAGAAAAGTCATCCGAGTTAAATTATCAACAATTGGCGAAATATATATTGTTATTCTTTTACAGAAAACAAAACAAAATAAAAATAAAATTTCAATAGAATAGAAACAATTATTCTATTCAACTTCCATTTTCAATTTAAATTTAATACTACTATATTGTATTCTCATAATTTTAAATCATTAAAAACATATTTTAGATATTCCAAATCTTGAAGATCATGATTAAATTTTTTTTTTAAACGAAAATTTAATCTAATTAGTTTAAATGAAAAGTAACAATCTTTTTTCTCTTCTTATTTAAATTATTTTTTTACCACTTTTACTAATAAAATACACTTTTTTTTTATAAAAATCAAGTAATGAATTATAATTATTATCATGTGGTATAGACCCTTTTTAGGGGTATTTCATTTTTTTTTTTTAAATAGATTAGTTTTTTTTTCTCTTATATTAATCCTCTGCATTTAAATATCAATTAGGCTAACGAATTTAATATCGGCGAATAACAAAGAAAGGATATCAAGTAATTTTTTTTGCAGCTCTTCGCTGATAAGGAAGGTAAAGGCTGGGAGGATTTGCCCGTAATATCAATGGCTTCCTTTCGCGCATCTATTAAATTAGCATCCCTTGAAGAGAACCGACCGGGGATGCTAGCTTATCATTCGCTCAGAGGAAAACTATCTTTCGGGGGTAAAAAAAAAAAAATTGGATACACCACCTTCCCATCCCTCCAAGATTATTTCAAGTGATTAAAAATCATCCGTTTAAAAATAAAAAAACAAAATCAAGTCGCGTGCTGAGAGACGCTTAATCAGATTCTATAAAGTATGATTTACCGAATTAATAAAACCAGCTGCTATCCCCTCCCACCCACTGAGTTGATCTTCCATCCAGGCTCTATCAATTTTAACCTTCGTTTCCATCATCAAAATTCGTTTTCGAAGTCGTATCTTTTTACGAGGAGCCCATAAAAAGCGAGCTTGAGGTGACACTGAAGAACACCCGAAGTAATACCAAAATCGTTAATGAAAAATATCCTCGGGAATTTGTTGATAATAACAACAACATCCTTATCAAACATGCACATCTTCTGTATTTTACAGGGATTATATTAAAACCCGTTGGAAAAGGTTAGCGCCCTTTTAAAAAAAACATTTGATGTTTTTCATAACAACTAAAATAACTGATAATTTTTCACATTTATCGACGTTTTTTTTCATTCATAATACATTTAGTTAATTTTAACTTCCAAAAAACATTTCAAATAAAATTTATAATTTTAATCAACAAAATGTTTCCCTAGTATTAATTAATATTATGTTCATTTACAATACACCTACTCCATATGATATTAATTTCTAGATCAAGATATGTAGAGATTTGTAGCATATATCAGTATAAATACATTAAAATAAATAATATTATTATCATCATGAAAATAGAATCATTAGTAGTGTCTACAGTTGGAAAATTTAGTTCAGACTGATGATGGATAATATCCTTAAATTTTAATCTCAAATTCAGTCACTCTCTATTTACAGTATAATATTCTTGAAAACATATAAATAAATACTTATGTTATGATCGGTATATTGACTCAACCTTTATCGTTTAGAAATTCGAAGGTTAATTATTGAACTAATTTGAATTCTAAAAAAAATAAGCTGGAGTGTCTCCACTCGACTATCTCGCAATTTGAATTGGATTAAATAACATAATATATTATATTTAAATTAAATTTAATTAATTATAAATTATAAATAATAAATATTAAACCAGCGCATGTTTGGCCTTTTATTGATGGCACCATGGCACGTGTTGGCGCGTGAGATTTGCAGTATTAAAAAATTAATTCTGGTACTTTCAGCAATTCAATCAAGCTGAAATTCTATATATAGCAGTTTTATACAATTATTAATCATGTGCAAAATTATCAAACATATATTTTTATTTTTACGGTCACTTTAGAGGAAAAAAAATCAAAACGTTGTAGGTAATGACCCTCTTCCGGTTGAGCTACATTTCTCAAAAGGTGATAGAAAACTATGAATTTTGAATAATGTCCATGTACCAAATTTCATCATTCTAGCTCAAACCGTTTTTGCGTAATCTTGTCTACATACATACACACACACACACAGACATTTTTCTCAACCTTAGTGAAAATGATTCAGGAACCTTCAAAACGTATAAAAACATCAAAATCTCAACATCGAAAATTTTCGTGATCGCAATACTATCTCTTACGAGATAGTAAAAACAGTAAATCTAACATTCAGAATTTTTCAGAAGAACAGTGAAATCATTTCTAGTCTTTTCTAGTTTGAATAACAAATGTATACAAACATAACTATTTTTTTAATAAATATATAATTTAATATCTGGTACTAATTTAATATTGAAATTAGATAAAAAGTGGTTATGTTTTTTTCCCTAAAGATTCATTCTAAGTTATTGGAAACCTGGAAGATATGTAATGTAATCGTAATTCTCCCCCTCTCGTGGGAGGCTATGCGATCCATCGGTCGAACGTTGACCCTTCATCAAACTGTAAATTACATTTAAATTACCTTCGAACGTCTTTTTATTCTGGACTGCGTTTTTCCCAATTGTCTCTCTGATGGCTGTTTCTCGCTGTCAATAGACCAGGGGTCCCCGAAGGCGGGTATCCTCCCTCGTAGGGCCAAAGGGTGGCGCCACGCATAGAAACGGCCCTCGTTACCCTCCGCTTATCTTGCCCGTAGCTGCGCACCCCCTCGACGACTTCCGCTTATCCTTTGATTCCTTCCTGCCCGGGCGTGTTGTGAATTCCCTTTTGTTATCACGCTTTATCTCTTTTATACGCCAAACCTAAGATTTTTCTTACTGTTTTGCTCTCTTTTTGGAATCCCATTGAAAGAACACGAGTGCATCTTATTTATATTGAGTGCCATAGAGAATATTTTTTTCGACTTATGATTTATTCATTCATCATCGTCTTTAATTTTTACTCCCCCTTCTTTTGTGGGTCATTTCGATATATAATTATGAACAGGAATCGTCTCTAACATGCAACAGAACGCAAACATTGGTCTTTTGTTGTTAGCAATCGTAGCTAATTTCATGCATCATGACTCAGCGATATTAATTTTTATGCCTCACATGTGCTAGGTCGAAAAAAATAATAATGGGTTCAAAAAATGTTTCCCGTCCACCCACACAATGACCATCATCTTCCCTTCAGGGAAATATTTTTTCCTTGAATTCCATTTAATTATAATTACTTTAGATATATATATATATATATATATGTATATATACTTAGATATAAGAAATGTTTCACAAAAAAAAAAACAAACTGATAATGAATTCAATTGTGTAAGATTTGATTGAGGGTAAAGCCCTTTTTCTTTTCTACCCCTTAGGATCCGGTTAGTTTACTTAAATCCTGACTCATGCGAAAAAATGCTCCTTTGTCGAGGATTCGATAAGCATCGATCACGACGTGTCTGCCTGTCTGATCGATCCCGTGACCGCTGCCTGATGGTACCGATGGGCTCCATTGTCAGCCCTCCATTAGCCTATGCAAAAACGCTCAAGTGTTTACCTTGTCTCCTTCTACCCTTCTAATTGAGTGGGAAGTTGCCTTCCGTCACCTGCACTCGTTCTTCCTGAACTCCTCCCTCCTTTCTTCGTCACACTCAACTACCTAAGTTTTTAACCATACAAATTGGAATCCATTATAACTGAGCCATTCCTCACAATTCTATTTGCATCATGTAATAGAATGTAATCATGAAAACTACCTTGAAAGCTTTAATTTAAAAAAAAATTCATTGTTTTTTTTTTAGACTCCAATTATACTGAATAAATTAATGAAATTATCAGTAAATTCCATTTGTATCTTTGTAACAACTTAAATAATTTAAACAAATATATATATATATATATATATATATTAATATAAAATATTAATCAAATTAATTAATCAATCTCATTATCTATCCTTTTCAATCTCTCAATTTCTTTTTTTTCATTTTCCTCTAAATTCTAAAATCCTTGTGTTGTGTGTATATACGAGGGTGGTCTGAAAAGTTTCCGACCTTACCAAGAAAAACGATGTTTTTCAATTTTTTTTTTGTTTTATTTTTCAAAATCCAAGATAGCTGAGACCTGTACGATGTCAGCTGAACGTGTGCGAAATATTTTGCAAAACCATTTGAATATGGAAAGCTGTGTGCAACGTGGGTGCCGCATTTCCTAACGTTAGACCAAAAATTGCTTCGAAAAAACATTTTTAACGACAATTTGGCACTGTAAGCATAATCCAAACGAATTTTCACGTCGATTCATACCTGTTGATGAGACTTAAATTTAATTAATTAATTAAATAATTAATTAATTAATTAAATTAATTAGTACAACGTTATGAGAAATATATCAGTGTTGATGGAGATTATGTTGAAAAATATAGCAAAAAAAAAATTGAAAAACATCGTTTTTCTTGGTCAGGTCGGAAACTTTTCAGTACACCCTCGTAAACTACTTTTTATTTATTTATTAAATATCATACTTCAATATTAATAAAAATACCAAATAATTCAGTTGATAGGATTAGAATTGACGATGCTATTTTGAATAATGTATTTATTTTTTAATAAATATATCCATATCAGTTCGGTTTACCTATTTAGATTTTAACTTGATGGAGAGAATTTGGTCCATGTCTCAATTTTTACGCTCCGCCTACTTATTTATCCACTGACGTAAAAAAAAAAAAGAAAATGGCAATCCAAACAAACGGGAGAACCAATGAGAATTTATTTATACATTATAAATTCGCATTAAGCCTATTTGATTTACGATTTATTATTAGCCCTATACACATTATTTATTGATCTCCAACAAACATGAATATAATAAAATAAATTATCACCTTTATACTGTAAAATACATATCAACATATTAACTTCCCCCACTATATCCCGCTCTACTTATTAATTAAAAAAAAAATGAGTGAAAAAAAGACACTAGCAGGGAAACGTGTTGATGGTTAGATATAGATAAAGGATCCTAATCTTGATCTGAATTAGTTAGCCCTGGCGTGCATACTTACATACATTCATACATATAAATCCAATTATAGTAAATGGGCTTTAGGAAAAAAAAAATCACATCACACCCAACCTATTGGACAATCTTCGTTTAGAAGGGAAAAAAAGGTAATTTGTCTATAGCTCGCGGGTCATTTCCCAAATGCATTCGTTCAAGTTGGGTGTCGTTAGTGTTAAAGACCAAGTTTGGGGAAGCTTGTAGAGGGGGGGGGAGGAAGCGAGGAGAGGGAAAGGACGAAAAAGAAACAGTGGCTAGGTAATAATCAGAAAATTAGATAATTTTATTTTAGTTTTGAACTTTAAAAGGCTTGGAAGGTTGGGGGACGGGTAGGTGTATGTAGCATACAAAACCAGTGAGGGTGATAAACCAACTGAAATGTTAAACTTTTACAATATCCATAAAAACGAAACAAATACGACAGTTTGAAATTTGTTATAAGGCTATTGAATTGATTTCCAAATAACCATCAAATGGACGGAAAGAAATTTCTTAGAAATCAAATCTTTTCATGAAACACGGAGAAAAATAATTTCAACTGTCAGGTGTAGGAATATTATTGTATTAATACCCTGGGAAATTTGTTTCCTTTCGTCTTAGCTAGAAATTAAATACCTACGACGGGTTTTTACTTACATACGGACAAAGTATATTATACCTAATTTACCCTTGCATCCTGACAAGTATTTATTTATTTATTTATTTTTTTATTTCAAGGATATAAATTTTCGTCTAGGATTAGTTTTCTTCATGTAGCAAATATAAATATAAATATCTTCCGTTCCTGTCAGTTGTCATTTCACAAAATTTTATTCAAATCAACATTTCAGAATTTCAAGAATGAACATAAAGTATTTGAAAATGGTTTTCAATCTTTCTCATACATAAAGTAGATATTTTCATACTGGATAACACAATGAAATATAATATAATTTCATATTGAATAACACCCAATGTATTATATTGTAATAGAAAGTTATTCCTTTAAATGAGTTGCATTCAATGCAATTGAACTTTTCACTTTAAAGCAAAATAATTTACTAATTTTCTTTTTTCATTTTTGATATTTATTTATTAAAATCAAAAATAATGAAGAAAATTTGCATAAGTTTTATTATAATTTTTTTATTAAATCAAAAGAAAAGTAAATAATTGCAATCTTATATGTAAATTAATAGTACAAAAATTAAAAATAAATTACTATATTTTATAAGTTATGATATTTACTCAAATACTATTTTATTTTTATAACGTTTTTCTCAACTTCACTTGGCGTCTGTCTCTTTGTCTGTCTGTTCGCTCTTTTGACAAATTTAAATCGATTTTTCATCGACTTTTTATTGAGATAGACTTTTGAAAATTTTTATAGATATTTCAATGGATTCTTAGAAGGTATAGAAGAAATATAATTGAATTATAATTAATTAATTGTTATTTAATATTTTTTTTTGTTTTATTCAATTTGTAAATCTTCGTATAACTTCATCTTTTCTATTTCTCTTGTTATATTAAATAAAATTGCAATAAAAAAAGAATAAAATAATCTAAATATAAAATTGTTTTATAAAATAACGTTTTTCCAATGAACTAAAAAGAATAAAATAATTTTTCTATAAGCTTGACAAAGTTTATGGAAGAATTGCTTCATATTCAACGAAAAACGTTGGGAGCATTTAGTTCTATGCAATTAACTTCCTTTATGGAGCTATAATTCATATAAAACACTTAATTAACAAGTAACACTATTTCTTCAAATATAATCAACCATTTTGGATTTGATTGATAATATGTAAATTTAATAAAAATTCTTTTAAATTTTGATACATGCTTTGATATAAGTATATTACAGTGAAAAATAATAAAAGATTAATTTCTTAGCTCTTAAACTATCAATTTTATTGTATGATAAAAAAATTTGACTTGATTGTTCATATTAATAAATTAAACTAAATGCGCCCAACGTTTTTCGTTGAATACGAAGCAATTCATCCACATAAACTTTGTCAAGCTTTTAGATAAATTATTTTATTATTTTTAGTCCATTGGAAAAACGTTATTTTATAAAAAAATTTTATATTTATATTATTTATTTTTAAATTGTTATATTATTTTTATTATTATAAGAATAAATGTTAAAATTTTTAATATTATAAAGAGAAATAAAGAAAATCTTTAGAAAATTATATTTATATATAAATTCATATAAATAAAATAAATTATATATTAATAAAAAAAAATATTATATGGTCGAAACTATATATTCTTTGTATACATGTGAATGAAATGATCTTTGAATGTTATTGAAACAGTAATTTTTGATTTAAAGTACAACCCATCACCATTTGTCTAATATCATTTAAATAATAAAAACCAAAAAAAAACAAAAAAAAACAAAAGAGAAATTTGTCTATTATACTCTTAAAAGCATGAGTCAGTCATAATGTTGCTTGGTAGCCTCCGAATACCAAGACTATACTTTCCGACAAAATTTCAAGATATTAAAAACTCATTAAAAGCTCAGTCATTCAAAATATTTTATCCGAGAATATCTATTTTTTTTTCTCCCTCTCATTTATATGATAACTTTTAGGCAATGGGGTTATATTCCTATCTATTAAATCAATGTTTCCAATTAATATTTTTCCTATCTAGAGATGTTAGTTGATATATTTATACCCCTCGCTCTTTCTCCATAGTATGAATTTTAATGATCAAAAAGTTAGTCGGTTAATGATGTTAGCTTGATAAATAAATTAGCATTTCATTAACGAACGCCTGCCTGAAGAGAAAATAAATAAAGCACCCCCACCCCTTCTCCACTTCTCGATCCTTTCGCGATTGGACAATTCTCCTCTCTCTCTCTCTCTGTTTAATTTACATTTCTCAACAAACGCATAGAATAATTAATATTGTGTAATTAAAATAAATGAATGTACATCTATGAAACGACGAAGACCGGCTGTTTGTCAGAACAAACAGGTGCTAATTGCTAATTGCGGTGAATATGAAGACGCCGACGGATTCATTCATTTTCCAATCCGTGACGTCTGTCGACTCGCTATTGACTTGTTCTCTTCTTCGGGTGGCTTTTTGCTTAACACATTGCCAATGGGGTAATTAGCGAGTGCCACCCTAATCACCGTTAATGTCATGTCTACGCACAAGTGAATTTTTAACACCTCGGGAGGAGGGGGGAAAGGAAAAAATGTCGATGGTGGGGAAAAACATCCATCAATGTGTATTTTTTTTTTTTTGTTTTTTTGGGGGGAGGGGGGGGTATTTTTCTTTGGCAAAGTAGAGAGAAGGTGTACAAAACGAGTGTCACTTTTTCGAATTGGTGACCTCGTTTGGCATCGACAGGCAAACTGGTGCCGTGACAGGTGCGTCATCCGTCATCGGCGGACCAGGAGCTTGTATAGAAACGCCACTGTTCAAGCATTAGCAGATTAAACAGCTCACTATCCGGGGGCGCCCTCATGTTTCTTGCAGGCCAGTCTCGTCTGTGATGAACGAGACTTTTCTCCAGCGTTGCAAATAATTTTCTTGCCATTATCTCGACGGCGTTCGAGGCAGCGAGGGTTGGGGGTTTAATTACTCGAGCGCCGGCTCTCGGGGGTAAATGAGTGAGTCGAGGGGGGGAGCGGGGTGAACCGAGGGGGTGCGCAGAGATAAAGCAGGGAGAGAGATGAAAGGGTTAGAATGTAATTACCAGCGGCTGCCTCATGTATAGCATTAAAGCTAAAAGTAGGCAGGACGAGACGCCTAACGGCAATTCTCCTAAACCACAGCCGAATAATAGGATCCGCCGCCTGGGCAATAAGTAATAACACAAACAAACACGGCAGACGTCGCGAAAAACAATGGATAATTGAGTAAAGAAAAAAAAATATATATAAGGAAGAAAAAAAAAAAAAGAAAGGGTTGGGGTGCGTGAGGCCTGCGTGGCGGTGCCTCCTAATCGGGGACCTCCATCAGCCGATTAGCACACCTACAATTTTTGAATTAATGTCTCGATCGTATCAAATCACGAAATGTGAACATGACTGTTTTTTTTTTCTTTAATTGCCTCCCGAAGTCTTTCTTCCTATCCCCTCTCCCTCTCTAAGACTTATCGTATATGTAATTATTAATACGATATTGTTTTGTGGATGGGAGAATTTTAAATGATATTTCTAAATGATAAAACAGAATGGAGGCAAATAAACTATTAAAAAATAAAGCACATAACTACATATAATCGAAATTTCAATTCAAATCACAATTTCTGATAATAAATAATTATTTTAAAAAACTTTATTAATTATTAACTTTATTGAAGATACTAAATATTAATTATTTTTTCATGATTTTCCAAAGTTGAAATTATTTATATTTTCTTGTTATAAAATAAAACAATAACAAGATTTATTTATTTAGCAACTATTTATCTTATTTTTTTTAAAAATACACAATAAGTTAAATATTAGTAAAATAAATTGTTTTTATATTAAATAATTCAATTATTTATATGATAATTGAATAAAATACATTATTTAAAAAAATTATTTAAAATATCAATTTATTTTTAATTAAATATGTTAATTATCCAACAAAAGAATTAATTTAACAATTCTTGATTTAACAAAATTACAGTTTCTTTTGTTAAATTTAAAATCAATCAGAATTAACTCAAGTAAGAATGTTTGTTTAAAAAAATGATACAAAAATAACAAAAGAAACTGTAATTTTGTTAAATCAGAAATTGTTAAATTAATTCTTTTGTTAGATAATTAATATATTTAATTAAAAATAAATTAATATTTTAAATAATTTTTTAAATAATATATTTTATTCAATATAATATAAATAATTGAATTATTTAATATAAAAACAATTTATTTTACTAATATTTGATATTGTGTATTTTTTAATATTTAAATATTAACGCCTTTGGATATGCAGCCACATTACTTGAATATTTTTTAATGATATCCATTAATATTATTATTGAACTATTTTAATGTTTTTAATAGTATTCTTATATTTGTATCATATTAAATAATAGTAGATCTATATTATCAATTTATTATTATACTAATCTTTTTTTTTTAATTTGTATTGTTTCAGGTCAGTATCTGACATCCGCATTCCCTCTTTTCTTGCAATTCGTGAGTAGATTCCATGGGTTCCTTCAAAAATCTACGTTTCTTTTACAAACGACATTTATTTATTCAAATACATTTCTTCTCACTCTAAATACTTCCTCTTCTTTCATTTCTTTAGATATTAAACAGCGTAAACAAAATGAGAAAAAGAGAGAGAGAGAGAGAGAGAGAAAAAAAACGATCTCTCTCGAGTGAACAAATTAAAATGAAACACAATGTCTTCTCGACTCGTTTATAGAGCCATTCGGTTTTTTTCCACCGCTCTTTTTACATTAATGTCTCCAATTAATGGTGGAAAAAAATGATATATAAAACCAATGTTATTATAATAACTCAGAAGATTGTATATATAACAGACAGCCGACACTTTTTATTAGCTTTATTAGAAACAATAAAAAAAAATCTGCACTACCTTCGACAAGAATTTCCATTAATTTCTATTACTGAATTCCTCAATTCACGTTAATTCCATTAAATATTATTTTATAAATTTATCATTAAGTAATATATATATATATACATTTATTCAAGTATATATTATTATATATATAATAATATATAATATTTTTTTTGTAAAGTTTTTTAGAAAATAAAAATGAAACAAGTATGATTTATTGTTAAATATTTTTGTTGAAAAGCACTGATTTTTTTATTCAAATAACATGGAGATAATTTTTCTCGAATATTTATTTCATGATTGGTTTTATAACTGTCCCTCCCCTACTCTACTAACACTCATCAATGGTTATTTTCTAAATATATATATATATATATATATATATATATATATATGTATTAAAAAAATTAATAAATAAATAAATAAAAATTTATTATTTTTCGGTGTGTTGGCTATTGTATGCTGTTTACAATTAATTTAATATGAATGAGTGGACCGCATCGTTGGACTTTCAATCAAAGGGATCCCAATCACAATATGATGAATGAAATTTCAATTGTATCAATTCGTGCATTATAATGCACCCACGAATTGCATGGAGCATAGAGCAGCAGAGCGGGGTGGTTGAAAAAAAAATAACTGCCTGAATTTATAACAAGCTATAAACCTGATTAGCATTAGAGAGGGGTTGTGAAAATCGATGACGATTAAATAAAATAACAAAAAAAAGAAAGTATTTTTCTTGAATATTCGATTTTAAAAATCATTTTAATTAAAAATAATAGTAAATTCATGCTGTCGTTTATTATGACGATTATTGAATAATTATTAAAATAATTTATTTTATTGAATGTAGGAAAAATGAATCAATTATTTTATATTATAGATCCAAAATTTATACATCTTTACGCGAGTTTATTTAAAAAAAACTTTTTTTTATTTATAAATATTTAAATTTTAATAATACTTAAAAAAAATTTCTTCAGCACTATTTAATCTACCCCTAACATTTATTGATATAAATATTATATTATATTTTGATCCTTGAAATATTTGAATTAAAAATTTAAAAAAAAAATATCTTATTTCATTAATGTTTATTTTAATATTATTATTATTATTATTATTTATTAATATATTTCTAATCAATAAATTATTCTTATAAATTTATGATTGTATTATTTTTACTTTAATAAAAAAAAAACGGCATTTTTCACGGAATATATTCATGAAAGGAAGGTAAGGTTTAGAAAGAGTAAGAAAGAAAAAGAAATTTTAAATTCCTCTTTCATTCTTTTTTTTAGTAGAGAAAAAGAGTTGAGAGTGAATGGAGAGAGAAGAAAGAGTAAAATTTCTTTTGATAGGCATTGTATACTCTCTTGACATTTAATGCCCTCCTGGGATAAAATGTATAGTAGAGATGTCGAGGAGTAGGAGGGGGAGAATAGGGTGAGGAAGGGCTCCCTCCCTCAAGGTGAGCATTCCGTAGAGAGATAAGCCTTTGAAGGATTTCCTCTCTCTGGTTGGAGGAAATTCAGATTTCAAAAATAAATAAAATAACGAATTTATATATATATATATATATATATATATATATATATATTTAAATTGGAAAGTTTGGCTCAGTTAGTTTTGTATCGTGGAAAGATGATGCTTTTGTAGTGGGTGGAGATTGAAAAGTGTTTTAAAAATTATTTGAAAAAAAAACAAAACAAAATGAAATAAAATGAAATAAAATAAAAGGATTTAATAAATTAAAATTTTTAATTATTTTTTTTTTTAATGAAGCGTAGGTGGTAAGGAGGAGAGGGGGATGGAGGAGGAGAAGGATGTGAATTGAACATTAGTCGGGGATTGAACCCGAGACCTCGAAAGGTCAAGCCAAATCAACGTAGTTCATGTTATTTTAATTAAACTGCGATGAGAAAACTTTTCTTTCACACATCGTTAAATGTTAAGATTTTTAAAAAAAAATTCTCTTCTTCATTTATTTATTTATATTTTTTTTAATTCATCCCTTCTTTTATACAACTTGTCTTCCTTTTGAATAATTAAATGCTGCACTTTAAAACTAGTATTTTTATTATTTGTATTTTCTCTATTTTTACAAAATTTCAACTAATTAAATTATTATTTTTACTGTTATTATTATTATTATTATATTTGAGCAAATTAATTAAATATAAGGGGGATTGTGGCCTTCTTTATTATTTCAATCTTTAGACGGTCTTTCAGTCCCCTCCCCTTTACTCATCCCCCATTCTCACACTCTTTTTGAGATGATTTCATGTTTAGGAAGTATATTTGACAGGTTCTTTCGTTGCACAAAAGAAATAAATAATATTTACCTGTCAAATCAAATAATACACCCAAAAACTTTCAAAAGATTTAAAAGTAAAAGGAAATTTCTAATAAAACTTCACATAATTTACATTGTTTATTTATTTATTTATATGAAACAAAAACAAAACAAAAAAAATAGTCCTTTCTCGCTTAATTCTTCTTTTGTTTCGATTTTCAATTATTATTATTATTATTTTCGATTGCGGTTCAATTCGAAAACCTTTAACTGCCTCTCTATAATAATTTATTATCATTCATAATCGGTACATTAATTTTTTGAATATTGTATTCGTAGGGATTAGAGAGGGAGAGAAGATTGCCTGGAAAAAGGCAGCAGCAGGGTGCAGTCCCGGACAAGGGCTTTGGAGGCGGGCATTCATGTTCTCCCTCCCTCATCCCTTTTTTTCTCTTTTATTTTATTTTTTTATTTTTGCTGAGAAAATAATGCAATTGGGAAATGTGTATGAAAATGGTAGAAAAGAGGGCGCGCAAGTGAAGAGGCGCGTGCGGAATGACAAAACGGCCCAGCGATATAAATAATGGAAACGGCGAGGGCAAAGGGCCGAGGGGATGTTTTTGGAAGGGGTGCGCTTTACGGGCCGTAAACCGGCAGCTTAGAGGCTCGTTACTGGGTCAAACGCCATCAAACGCACGGCGTCTTAAGTTAAGGGAGCAGATAAGCCCCTGATTGATTTTAATTAGCGCTTATCAGATGGGGATGGATGTCGGACCAAATGACATAATTACCAAGAATAAAGACCAAGAAACGGACCAAACCATTCCAATTATTCCCACTTTGGATTGTTCTACTTTATCTTCAATTGTATTGACGCAAATGAAGATAATTGATAAATTTATAGCAAATGAGAAAGAAGAACTTTAATAAAAACTAAAAATTAAAAAATAAAACTTAGTCATCATAATTTCCGATTAGATAAAATAATAATTTATTATAAAAAATTATTAACTTATTGATATATTATTTCGGCAATCAGCCAACCATTCATGACGATTTTAGTTTATTCACACGTTATACTAACTACGATATAATCTACCTAATCTTATAATTTCATATCATTAAGATTCTATCGTATAAAATTAGGAAAGCAAAACACATTAATATACTCGTATTTAATATGAAACAACATTTATAGAATTATATTTTTCAAATTAGAAACGTTCTTGCATTTTTTTTATACATTATGTAAAGAATTATAATCATAATAATTATATAAATAATAAATGGGCCATAATGTATATTCTATTAATATTTCAATGAATACCTGTCAGAGGGCAGCATTGAATTGATTACTTATTATTTAGATAGGTGGAAGAATTTATCTATCCATAAATAATACAAAATAAATATATATATATATATATATATATATATTATTTTTTTAAACATTAAATAAATAAAATAGTAACTTTTTTCCTATTAGCATTTATACATTTAATAATAATTTTTTTATTAACCGAATAAAATAAATATAATATAAAAACCATGAAATTCTTATTAAACTAGACAGCATTAATATAAAATTAAAATTAGCTGATATATTATGTAGTTGTTTTATTTTTACAAACTTATTAGATTTTTGTCTTATGGGTTAATTTTATATTTTTAATAATTTGGGATCATTTACTGATCAACTAACTAAACTAATAACTCAATAACTCTGAAAATAACAACAAAAATAAAATAATTATATGTATAGGTAATTATTAAAGTTGAAATTTAAATGTATTCTATATCAAAATGAATATACATCGTTCTTTATCTAGAATAGTAATTTATATTGAATAATTGAAAGGTATTTGAATCGATTACTTTTTGCGTATTAAATAATAATAACATAATCCAATCATTGAATGATTCCAGTTGAATTCAATTGGGGTGAGGGGTGGATTATCTTTAGAAAAAAAACCTCCCTTTAATTCTCTTTTATTCATTAACTGATTACTATACGTAGTTGGAAATATGGTCTGTAATTGATTTATGAAATCGAGGGAGCTATGTCTGATATCAGGGTAGGTTTTTCCCTCTCTAAATTATAAAAAAAGGGTGCCGCCACCGCCCAGACACGAAAGAACAAGAATCCTCGAGGATTTATGGTTACAAGAAATCAACCAAGATGCATTCTTTCATTATTGTACGATTTTTTTTTGTTATTTTTTCTTTTATTTTTTTTTTTTTATTTTTTGTTTTAATATTCCTTGATTTCCGTTTTGTATATTGTTTTATCCAACCCCGATTGCGCATCAAATCTTTTAAATCAAGTTATACCCGAATTGAACAAAAAGAAATTTGAATAAGTTGATTTTATCACCCTTTTGGGCAATTCAATTTCCGTGATGGTGTGGTCAAGTTGAGCACAGTCTAGGTTATAAAAAAATAAAAAAAAAAAAATATCAGAAGCACAATACCAACATCGAGTAAAAAGTATTTATTATTTTTTTTTTTTTGAATAACCCACCCGTCCTATTGAAAGATTCGAAAACCAAAAAAGAGATGTCAGATTTAATAAAAAAAAATAATAATAAAAACTACAAACACAATAACAAAAAGAACAAAGCTTGGAAACAAACATATCGAGTTTCTTTCCGGACATCGATTTTTTTTATCAACTCTTTTTTTAGGGGGGGGGGAGGAGAATTTCGGATTGAAAAACATGCCAGAAGCAAAGATTATATTCCGTATTAAATGTTTGACTGAAAAAATATAAATATATATATCTGATAATGAAATCAAGCCTATGAATCTTTAAGGGTGTAAAAATTAACAAAAAAAAAATACGTTTAAAGCTTAAAAAAAGTGAGTTAAAAGTCAAAATCATAATATGAGACAATTGATACAATCTAGTATTATTATTATATTTGATTAAAAATTCAATTATTTTTCATTAAAAAAGAAATGATTTTTTTATAACAAGAATGATAGTAATCATAATGATATTCATTGAAATCTCAAATGGTTCAATGTTCAAAATTGATAAAAAAATATATTCATAGAATTGTGTGTGTGTGTGTGTGTGATATAGAAAATTTAATTTAAATAAAAATAGAAATTAATAGAAAATCTCAATAAAAACAAATAAAAATATTTCTTATGTCGATTAAATAAATACATATATACTCAAATATGGTTTTAAAATTTAATATTAATTAATTAATTTTTTCATAAATAAATAAAATTAAAAAATATAGGTACTTAATATTTACTTTTCATATTATTATCGTTTGTATTTCTTGAATAATTTTTCCGGTAACATAAATCTCTTATTTCACTCCATGTTTTTTTTTTTTTGTAATATATTATTATATCTATTTCAATTACCTTATATTTCAAGGTGTTTAATTGAAATTACTGGTAAAACCTGACGAACTACATGTTTAATATCTCCTTCAGTAAATGGATAGTGAATGTACTTTATATAAAAAAGATGTAAACGTTTGAGAAAATAAATACCATAATCAAGCCCTCAAGGTTCATTAATATTTATGAGCAGGCATTTTGAAGAATTAGATGATATGATATGGTAGTGAATGGGATGACACCTCTTGAAGAAAGATTAGAATAATTAAAAAATATAAAAAAAAAAAATTGGAGAAATGGAAGTTTATTCGAGTGGAAATCACCTGCTGGCACACACATCCAATTGTTAAAAAAATCCCCATAGGGCATAGGGAGGGAGTTCAGCACTCTCTTATTATTATCAGTCGACTTTTTCTATCATGGCTTTTGTGTATTTAAAAAAAAACAATTTTTTGGTTAAATGCTTTTTTTGCTTTTATGAAAATAAATATTTTAACCATATTCTATTATATTTAGTTTCTAGTATTTTTTAAAAAAATATTAAATATATAAACTATTTGGATAACAAAATTAAATTATTATTAAAAATTAAATTAATTAAAAATCTAGATATTATTATATGAACATATTTTACAATAATTTCCATGCTATGAATTACTTTTAATTAATTGATCAATAAATTCATCAATTTAATAGTTTCCATCCAATTACAGATATTCGGAATTCTTTTCCTTTAAAAAACAATATTTGTATTTTCTAAATGAATAAATAGCTTTTTTGATTCTTGATTGATAATAATTTTTCGAGTACAGATATAACGTTGCTGTGTTTTTCAAAATTTTTCTTCTCTAGGACCCAATTTTAATTTGTAGTTGATTAAAGAGTTGTCAAAAATCCCCGGAAAGCAATTATACAATAAAACAGGGGTTGAAATTGGGGTGGGAAATGTAGGAATGAGGAGTGAAGAAGAGGGAGAAGTGGGGAGGGAGTTCAAAAACGAGAATTTTAATTAAAATTATACAACATGGGTGCTCTCTCACTCTCTCTTCCCCTTTCCTCTTAATGTATATTCAACTGTATGCCGGAGGGTGTGCGGGAGAGAAGGGGTTGCTGTTAATGAGGAATCCGTGTCCCCCGGAATTATCAATGAATAGATTAGGCTTATTAGAACACGTATTTGGCAATACGTGCTTAAATTTTACGTGATCGAATAACTCGTAAATAACAAGTGTATCTGGATCACTCTTTTTGGATGGGGGATAGTGGAGGGAGGGGGATTTATAAAAAAAAATAATGTATATATTAAAAATGTTACACTCCTCTGGGTAAATATCCTATTTATATATGATTATATTACTATATGTAGATAAATTTTGTATAAAATAAGAAAATTTTTGTACAACAGAAAAAAAAATGAAATCTCCTATATTAAAAAGATATAAAAATATAATAGAAAAGATTTTCGTGTAATTGATTAAAAATTTATTTTATAAATTATTCAATAATATTATTATTAGTATAATATATTTAATCAGTATATGCATATAATCATATAATTTAATTAAATAGATTAATTTAATAGATTAGTTGGGAAAATATTTTATTTATAGTATATTTGTGTAAATATTCCATTTATTCTTTCTTTCTAATTAAAGTTTTTCTATCTGTTGTTCTATATATATATATTCACATATATACCATAAAAATGCCTGAACTAAAAGTTAGAAATATCGTTAATATAATATTGTTCTGTCATAAAATATCATATAAATAAGATTCGCTATTTATTTAAATATTTTTCCCCGCATAGAGTATCTCATTTCCAACTTTTAATCAAAAACCCAGAGACTGCATAGAGCGGGTCATGTGGGGGATGGTTCGGTGGTAGTGAGAGGAGAGGGAGTAAGCGAGGGAGAGAGAATTATACGCGTTATTAAACCTGCTTCATGAAAAACAATACTTTTTTTTCATTTAGTTTTTTGGTAGAATTACATTAAAAATGATAGAAAGGAAGTAAGATAGCGTGTCTAATCGCAACAGGAAATTGATAACTCAATCCCCGACGACTTCGCCGATCACGCACTTCGTTGGTCCTGTAAGGGGTGGAGGGGGAAGGGGGTTAACTCCCGGGGGTGCAGGAGGCTGCATTTTGACCAGGTCGTGCTCTTCTGGTAATGGGACCAATTTCGAGGGCTGTCATTCCGTCAAACTCCTAACTGACGACTCAGCATTTGAAGGAGGGATGGGCGAGGGTTGGTGGGTAGCCTGGTGGGTGGATGAAGGGAGCCTCTTGAATTTTTCGGATAAGTCAAAATATTCCAATAAAATGCTGGAATGAATATGAAATTCCAGCGAGCGAAAGAGAGAAAAGACAAACGTGAAATGTAAAACTTTGTGAGAGCGGGAATGTCTTCTAATTGGATAGCGAGGGGAGAGTCTTGTTAGGGGGTTGAAACTCGAGGGGGTGGCATTAATTAAAACAGACAGCAACGAACGGCTCAGAGTGGAATAAAAGCGATATTTGTGCTGCTCGCTACCAGAATTCAAGACAAAGACGGAAAATAGAAAAAAAAAAACAACATGAATAAGCCCTCTCGTCCAACCCACCCCCGCTCGTCAAATTAATTTTATTTTCATAAATTTCCAATTTAAAATAAATTATGATTTTTATAACTGCCATTAAACCGGTCTGGGATGCTTAATTTTTCAATTAGTATAAAACAAACAATACTATTAATATACAAAATATTCATTTTTATAGCCGATCATTAGTATTAAAAACAAAAACAAAAAATAAATAAATAAAAACAAAATAACAAAAAAAAAAAAAAAAAAAGATTCGCAATAATATAGAGAGGAAAAGAAGGGGGCGAAAATCGTGGTGCGATTTATAATCTATCAAACATCTGCCCGAAGGCGTAATGCCTTGATGAAACCGGGATTACGCTTTTAAACGTATAGAAATCGAGGAAAAAAACAATATAATGTTTTCATCGGCATTATTCAATATTTGGTTGGTTTTTCAAAAAAAAATAATACCTTTACTAAAGAAGAAAAATTATATTTAAAATATATATTTAAAAAATATAGAAGGAAAGTTTCGAATTTGAGTTTATAAAGCAAATATATGTCATTAAAGAAAGAAACATATTATAAATAAAAAAATTGAATAAATTATTTATCAAATTATAATAATATAATTGTAATCAATAATCTCATCTGTGATATACTCTCAATAAATATTTTAGAATAAATATAATTAAATTAAGATATTCAAAATGATTAGAAACGCAAATTAAATACTTTTATAGTTAAATTGAGGAGGCAGCTAGCCGAGAGAGTAGCATAGCAATTTTCTACACAAGAAGTCGGCGTTCGATTCCAACTAAGAACAAATATTTCTAATAAAATT
The DNA here is from genome assembly GCA_963082975.1 of Labia minor. Taxonomy (NCBI): domain Eukaryota; kingdom Metazoa; phylum Arthropoda; class Insecta; order Dermaptera; family Spongiphoridae; genus Labia; species Labia minor. The sequence continues at coordinate 20,339,622 of OY720346.1, read as the reverse complement.
AAATTTAACATCAGCTGCCTCCGGCTCCAGGAACTGTCAGTTCCTGGTTCTATACATGCGGAAGGCAACGGGAAACCACCGCATTAACATTCCCAAGAAAAATTATCAATGTAAACTCCAGTATAAAAATAATCAAATTATATTATTAACTATGAGATTACAAAATAATATCTTGCATGTATTTGTAGAAAATGAAATAAAAATTTATACATCAACAAGTATCTATCTTATGATCATATATAAATTGTGACAGAATGACATATAATTAAAAAAACGATTTCAATAAATTATAATAATAATTAAACTGAATATAAAATTAATTAATAAAACAGAGTTATATGATGTTTTTAGTATTCATTTTACACTTATAAATTTAATTAAATATATTTTTTTTTCAAATGGTATATACGTATATCAATTTGTAAAAATCCAATAAAACAAATTTAATATTCTAATGGTATTGTAAGTATATTCTCCCCCTCGGCAATGACCCATTTCGTTCTTGCAAATATCATTTCCTCGCCTACTTTACGTATTTTACGTTGATGAGAATGATTTAAGGGACGTAAAGGGATGATGATCCTTCTTCCTGTCCGTCCGAGTGTCTGTCTGTCAGACGACTCTTGAGCTGATTTATATTCCTCGAAATAACTCAACCATTAGACGTTAATTTCGTTCGAGACCCTATTTTCATATTAAACACAATTAGAAAACTATTTAAATTATTGATTTCAATTTTTCTCCCTAACCTCAGGTTTCGTTTTTTTTTTTTGTCCATCGTCAAAATTGCTTAAGTGGATCATCTAAACATAATCTTTACTCTCGATCAAGAATTTTTAATAAATAATGTTATAAAATTTTCTCTTTACCATATTTGGTCGTCCGGATCATATTAAATTCATATTATATGTTCATAAATCCTCGTTTAAAGTGATTAAAAATAAAATTTTAAACTTATTTGATTCAATTTTGCATTTTTTGTTGTTGTTTTTTTTTTCTTTTTTGTTGATATTCTGTTTAATCGATATGGAATGAAAAAAAAATCACATGAGAAGGTAGAGAATCCCTGGAGCAGATGTTTCGGTGGATTTACTTAATAACAGGCACGAGTTTCAAACTTCCACTTAAATATTAATTCGTCGAGTTTTCTTATAGAACGTCGAACATATAATTAACTGTGAGATCAGGACTGTTTTTTTTACCTATGTTGACAGGAATTTATTTTCTCTTTTAGTTCAAGGGGGGAAAAATAATAAAATAAAATCAAACTACAAAACAATTATCATGTTTTTTTATTGGTTGCAAAAAAAAAAAAAAATCTGGAGTGTCTCCACTCGACTATCTCGCAAATTTGAATTGGATTAAATAACATATATTAATTTAAATTAAATTAAATTAATTAAATTATAAATTAAAATTAATAAATAATATTTATTAAACCAGCGCATGTTTGGCTCTTTGTTGATGGCACCACGTCATGTGTTGGCGGGTGAGATTTGCATTGTTAAAAAATTAATTCTGGTACTTTAAGCGATTCAATCAAGCTGAAATTCTATATATAGCAGTTTTATACAATTATTAATCATGTGAAAAATTATCAAACATATATCTTTATTTTTACGGTCACTTTAAAGGAAAATAAATCAAAAGGTTGTAAGTAATGACCCTCTACCGGCTGAGCTACATTTCTCGAAAGTTGATAGAAAACTATGAATTTTGAATAATGTCCATGTACCAAATTTCATCATTCTAGCTCAAACCGTTTTTACGTAATCTTGGTTACATACATACACACACACAGACATTTTTCTCAACCTTAGTGAAAATGATTCAGCAACCTTCAAAACGTATAAAAACATCAAAATCTCAACATCGAAAATTTTCGTGATCGCAATACTATCTCTGGCGAGATAGTAAAAAATAACAATTGATATATTTACTTATCAATATCATTTAAATTATTCTATGGAATTATTCTATAAACTAAAAATAAATAAAAAATTCATTTTTTTCATCAAAATTTACCAAATAGATTTCTTAGTTATATTTATTTTATTGAAACCAATATTGTATTTTCTCTTAAGTCTATAACTAACATTTAATAAAAAATTAATTTAAGTGTTAATTTATCTTATTAATATCATTAATTTCATAATCTTTAGTAGAAATTTAAAATACATTTATAGACACATTAAAATAACTTCTGAATATTAGAATCAATTTCCAATTTACATACTCTTGATTTTTTTGTGAGACAAAATAGAATAACTAATTTGATTTATTTATAAATTATATAGAAAGGAATAAATAAGAAAAATATAATTCTTAAAAACATTTTTAATATATTATTTATAAAATTTAATGTTCCAACTCATTTAAACTAGAGCATTTTCTACAGTTATATAATATACTAATGCTCAATTATATATATTTTTTTAGAATTTTATATTTACTTTTTTTTAAGTTTCATAAATATTTATTGTGAAGTCCACTAAAAAGATCTAATAAAAGTCAAATAATAATTCAACTGCCAATATTTCATAATTTTATAGATATTGAATAACTATCAATAACTGTGAATAATGGATTTTGGAAAATTCTCTAAGATTTTTTTTTGTGCTGTTTATTTAATTTATTGTAATACAAATTGTTTACTAAAATAAATCAAAACAAAGGTATTTGTTTTTTGTAATCTTCATTGCTTTTAAAAGAGAAGATATATTTTAATATTTTTTATATTTAAAGAGTTGCGCGTATAATAGGAGAACAAATTCAAACTCATTAAAAGAAAACCATCCACTCCATCCTTCCTCTTTTGAATATAGTGTAAGTAAAATAATAACAAAAGCGACCGGCTACATATCTCCTGTGCAATATTTTAATCTTTATTGGATATTAATCTGGTTAGCTATAAACTAGCTCTCCAAAGGAGTGGGGAGGGGAGGGGGTGGAATCTACTCAACTTAATTGCTCTCCCACAATAGAAGGGATGGGTGTATGCAATTTGATTGGAAACTACTAACTAGATTAGCCCACCAACCGATTGTATCATCCGTATATAAACAGTGGTACATACATCTCCAGAGAATGATTTATGAATGGCAGACATAAAAAAAAAAAAAAATTAGAAACAAATTATCAGGGAGAATCAACGCCTTACCATACAATTTAACCGAAACGTCGCGTTAAGAGTATAATTTAACTTTTGGACAAAGTTGCTTGAAGGCCTCTGTTCTCTCTGCAACTCGAGAACTATACTAAGTTTAGCGACAAGTTGTCGACTACTGTTTGCACCAGCGAGGATAGGGGGTGGCTTTGGGTGTACGTAGATGGGAGGGTGGAGTTGTGCCAAAAGGACAATGAATTGAAGTCAATGCGGAAAGAGAATAGTAAAGGGGAGAAGGGCGTCCAACGACTCGGCACAAACTAAACGGCCAATCTTAAAACTTGAAATTAAAAGTTGACAAAAAAACTCACTCACATACACACACTATAGTCCAAGAATTAATTCAATAAATAAGATATAATATCATATATTATAAAATTGAAAATATCTCTACTGATTTCTATACAATCATGAATATTAGCCTACCAAAAATCTTACTATTTTCATAAATATTAAATTTCAACCTTTATAAAAAATAAGTTGACCTGTGGCCAGGTCCGAACCGGCCGACGGTTTGAAGTAAATTAATTTCCAGCTACAGAAACAATTTCAAATAATTTTAAGATATCTATTAATGTAATAAAAAACAGATATAAAACTGCTATATATGGAATTTCAATTTGAATTGGATTGAAGTACCGGAATTTTTTAAATTTTGACATAAAATTGAAGGTAAAAATTTTAAATTTCAATTTAATATATGATAATTAATTAATTTAATTGAATAATAATACTATACTGTAATTTTAAATTTTTAAATTAATCAATTAATTAATCCAATTCAATTATACCTAATTTATAATTTAATTAATTAAATTTAATATAAATATAATATATGTTAATTAATCCAATTCAAATTTGTGAGATAGTCGAGTGGAGACACTTAAGATTTTTTTTTTTAATAAAGGGTTCGAAATACGAAAATTTAAAGGATCAAAAACCAACAAGTGTACAAAAATTTACAAAGTTTCTGCGCACAATAGTTACAATTCATTATAAGACAATCCAAGAAAACGAGTCGTGCCTCACTTATACGTGACAGATATTATTATCCTATCTATAATAATAAAAGCATATAACATAAATATTTTTAATTTTATTTTATTTATAATATATATGTAAGACCAGGCCGTGACGTCATGAATGGTTGGATGACGTCATATAATTTTAAATTAAGAAAAAACTAATAAAGATGATTTTTCTCAAGGATAAAACCAATACAAAGTGCATGATTCGTGGTGATATGTAAAAAATCTCCTCATGTGAAATTGAAATATTGATCATACTGATGCATTAAGTAAATATACCAAATTTCATCAAAATCCTTTGAGCCGTTCAAGCTGTACACATCTATACGGACGGACGGACGGACGGACGGACAGACGGACAGACGGACAGACATCATGCTAAAAATACTTTTTTCTGTTAAGAAAATGCATGATTCGTGGAGATATGTAAAAATCTCCACATGTGAAATTTGGTGTGAAAACAATACCTCCCTTACTATCGTCGGTCGGTAAAAACAACTAAATTGGTCTTTTAGTTCCAGAATCTAATTTAATTTAAAATAAACATAAAGAATAAATTATTTCTTTATGACTTCAATTTGAAAAATTATTCATCAACTTGAAAATATTTAATATATTAATTAAGTATATTTTGAAAAGAAAAAAACTCATCGTCCCTTGAAAATATATCAAATATATTTAAATAATAAAAAATACTATTCTTTTAAATTCAATTTATGATAAACATATAACTTATTTAAATTTCATCAAAATATAATTATTAATAATATTTAATAGTCATGCAATTTATTCACTTTATACTAAATTATTCATTTTTTTTTTATTATTTACTTATAATATATTTATTAACACAATTAAAGGAGGTAAAATGTTTTTTTATGTAAGTAAAATTTTAATGCTACTTGTTTATGAATAAAGTAAATAAATAATTAATGCATACATACTACTACATATGTACATATATACTCGTATATACATATATTTGAAATTAATGATCTTCTGGTGTAAGGTGTAAGTAATTTAAATATTGTATTTTAAGACATGTTTGCAGTAACACGATTTACTGTTTCTGGTGGTTAAAGTAAGGGGTGAAGGGTTGAACTTAGGAAGTCAGGGGCGCCCTCCGGCTGATGGATCCCCGCCGAGCCTTTCTCCTCAACAGCTGGGCGGTGGCCATCTCTCAAAAGAACCCCGCGGGGTGTAGACAAATTGCAACCTCCCCCACACCACTCCAAATACAGAAAGCCAAGTCTCGTGCCCAACCCCCTCACACCCTTCATTCGGCTTAATTGGATTATAATTGCCAACTCATTAAGCCAACGGGACAGACATTTGTTTCACATTAATTCCTTGTATTATTATTATTATTAGTATTATTATTTTTATTTTATTATTATTTACCAAAAAAAAAAAAATGATACGATTCAAAGTAATCTAGGTCAGTCACTCTATTAAAAAAAAAAAATAAAGATGAAGAAGATTTCAATTATTTTTAAATTTAGAAAGAGATAAAATACAACTTAAAGCGATAAAATTAAAAGAAAACCCGGGGAGAGATTAATTGAATTGATATCGTCTTTGTGGGTGTCTCTTGAGTTTCGGGGCGGATTGACCTGAACTCCCGGAAGCCGAAGAATTCTCACCACCACACAACCTTGGTGATTAAACACACGAACATGTAACACGGTAATGAATAATTCACTCAAAAGTTGAAAATAACAAAGATCGAAATGAGCGATTTTGTTGAGCGATGAAAATTGTAACAATTAAATTTATGCAATCACTCTTTTCAACGTGGAATTATTTATTGTATAACAAATACGATATATAATAAATTACAAAAATAAAATTAGCATATTAAAAAAAGTATATATATATATTTATTTATTTATTTATTTAAATATATAAATATTTAAATTATATTTTAATTTAATGAGTATATTTTCTAACTGAAACTTTATACATTTTTTATGATTTAAATTTATTTTGATTGATTTTAATTTTTATTTGTTATTGAATTGGAATAAAAATTTCTAATTTTAAATGAAAAAGTATATTTTAAATTTAAATTTATATTTTTTTTTTATTTAATTATTTTATTATAATTATAAATATTATATATTAAAGAATAATTTTTATTTTCGTCCAATTTTGAATGTTTTTTTTTAGAATAACAATTGATGGCATTTAATAATTATTTTTTTTTAATTTTTCGTATTCATTTGATTTATATATATTTATTTGATTGTATTTTATCGTCATTTCGTCTTCGTTGTCATTACATAATGTTGGCAAAATGCTTTTTTAAACAGGCGCCGTAAAAAATATTAGCAAGATAAGCAAATATTCTTGTTGGCCTTTTTTTTATTCCTCCCTCGAACGATCGTCTATTTTTATATAAAACTAATTGCGTTTGCCATAAAAGTAACAAATGTGTCATCCAATATGCAAGACATTTATACAATTGAATTAACGCCTAAGAGCGCTTTTAGCGAGCGGCCTCTCGGCGCTTTTTTTTTTATCTCCCGAGCCAACCCTTCACTTATACAAAATATCGGATGGATATTTTTTTAATTGCGTTTTTTTTTTCTCTCTCTCTCTCTCTCTCCAACCCCTTCACCCTCCCCCCACTCCTCCTCTCCAACCCCACTACCCAACTCAGAAAAGGGGATTAATTATGCACGAAGCGTGTCGTTGAATTTTCCATGCCGGTCACATCCGGACATTTTGTTTCCACTAAATTAAATAACAGGTAGTGAGCGTTGGCCAGCAGCATCAGCATCGGGGTACATTCTGATCTCTACTCTCTCTCTAAGCAAAAGGGTTCGTTTTTTCTTTTTTTTTTTTTTCGAGTTGAAAGAGAGAGAGGGGGCATTCCAGAGACGCAGCCGAGCGCCGCAGGTGTTTGTGTTCTTCTCTCGCTGGCATCCCGATGATGATGATGGCCCGCGAGGGTCAAATACCTTACATGCATACCTTAGAAAAATAGGAATTTTTTCCTGGCATTTTTTTTTTTCTCATTCCATTCGAGTCTATTTTTTTCTGTTGAAGATTCGTATGAATATTTATGGACAAGTGACACATTTTAAATTGGAGGAGGTAAAAAAAAAATATACAAAAGAAAGAAAAAAAATTAAACTATTCAACTTATTCCATGATTTTGATAATTTTATTAGCATTCTTTCTTTATCACGCTTATAATAAAACCAAAAATGGATCCCGAGAAATCGATCGTGTCAAGCGATGATAATAATTTCTCTAATCCGTTGTCTCTTCGAATGAATTAATAACCTAAACAAACATTCGAGTTCGAAACGCATGTAATCTATTCAAAAAAAATGTTGATCATCTATTATTTCATCAATAGCAACAAAACAATATTAGTTTACATTAAATGTGATATTTTTAAAGAATAAATTCTCTAGATAAGATTTATAACCTAATTACATAAATATAAATCTATCTATTTACTGAATTTGGTCTCAATTATTAAATCAATATTCATTTATAACAGATAATCAAATATAATTTACTTCAGATATAATTTATAAATTTGCTATTTATGTATTATAAAAGAAAATAGAATAATTATATTAATTATAATCAGGGTAATTATATTTATTAAAAATAAAGATATTAATGAAGTCAACTGTAAGAACAAGGCATTATATTAAACAATAGTGAATTTACGTTTAGTATTTTTTTTTTAAATAAAATAAATTCTTATTTAATTTGAAATTAAATCTTTCTTTTAAAATAGACAAAGAGGATAAAAAAGAATTTCATGATCAATATTTTCAAAATATTATGCATATATATCGAAAAATAGTTATGCAATTTTTGAAATAATTTCTAAAAATTAAAAAGGTATAAATAAATAAAAGGTAGGAGTATACTTTTATAATAGTCGTTTAAAGATTAACTAACCCTCATAAAATGACTAGTAAAATAATTACAATATTTATATTTAATTTTCATAATAACTTTATTAAAAAATTGTTCTTTTATTGATTTTAACAATAATAAAGTAATATTTAAATACAAGTTGTAATCTAATATAGAAATCTTCCATTTTTTTATAAATGTAATTTTTTTTTCTAAAGTATATTTAAATATTATTTAGGTTGTACTTTTTATTTTTATTTGCATTTATTTTTTATTATTTATTTTTTTTTTAATTAAGTTGATGGCTATTTGATTTTGATAAATAAAATGAAAAAAAGTTATTTGATGTACTTTTATTCTGAGAGATAAATTAAAATTGGCTGTTTTGTAAGATATATATATATATATATATCCCGAATGAAACTGTCTGATTTAAGACGCATTGAGATATCTTGAGCAATATCTCAAGAGATATCCACACACACATAAACAGCCGGGACCAGAGATATCCATCTAAAGAAAAGCCAAGGAGGAGATGGAGAGGAAGATTCACATGTCTATCAAAAGAAGACAAGAAGAAAGAAAGAGAACGAACATTGGTTAGAAAAGAGAGGGAAAGAGAGAGAGAGAAGAATAAACAATATTCTTTATTAACTATTGGATTGGATCTAGATCATGTTTTCTTTTTGATCCATGAACGATAATCGTAAATGAACTTCATTCGAGTATAGAAAAGTTTTTGAAAAATATATTTTTTAATTGTCTTATGGATTGTTCCTTATCAATTAGTTTTAATATCTTTTCTTTTTTTTTCTTTGTTTGATCTGCATAACAGATAATGTCTCTGTATGTGGGAGGAGAGGGTCAGTATTACGTACTTGTGTAAAAGACAATCAAAATGAATTGAGCGTGAGTGACAGTTGACGTATCCCTCAGGTAGTTGTCAATTTGTAAGATAAATTCAGAATGCAATGTCTTATTCATGTGGTCTTTGATTATATAGAAGGCATATCTGCAACAAGAAGGGCTATTTTGGCCCACTTGAGAGAATGGGGATTAGCTCTGAGTGTGCGTGCATAAGTGTGTTTGTGTATGTGTTTGTGTGTGTGTGTGGACTGTGCAAATAATTCAGACCGTAGCAATCCCGCTAAGTGTCTGTGATTAGATTGACGGCGGAGGCGCTCTCTGGCGGGAACCACCCCATCCCCCACTGGGAGTGAAAACCACCCTCGGGGTTTGGGACCAAGCGAGAGCTAGTCCATTATAGCCGCCCCTTGATTGTTAGGCAACGCGCTTGCGACTCATCAAGCAGGGGTGTCCCTGAAGACCACCACCAAACTACCACCCTTCTCTCCAAACAACCCCTCACGCACGCACCATCTTCAATCACATTCGGACCCAAACAGAGAACGAATCATTTTCATTTGTGATGATACCATCATCGAAAAAGTTCTCCAATCCATTTCAACACGCTCTAATACAGAAAGGAATATTACAAAATTCTTTATTTTTCTAATATAATTCAATCTTTTTTACTAATATAATATAAAATTAAATTTCACAACCACTTCTTTATAAATTTATTTCTGAAATAATAATAAAAATAATAATATTATAACTGGAATAATTAATTTAATTTAAAACTCAGAAGCTATATTAAATGCCCAGATAATTTATTAATTACAATTAGTCATTATATTTATTTGTAAATTGTGTTACTTAATGTTGAATTATTTCATTTAATGTTTGAAATTAAGAAGATATTTATCATACTGTTTATTTTTGGCTCAATGGGTCCCCGATCCGAATTTTTTCGACCAGAATGCGTCTTAACAAGTGTTCTGTTGTTTCCCTAGTGGTTGGGACACGTTGGCCAGATGACAAACGGCTTTAATTTTCCACTAAGTAAACTCGACGGTAATTTTTCCCCGCGGGACTGTTTCGCCGGACCCTGAATCCACCGATGATGGATCATCGAGGCTGCCGCAGGGAATAAATTTAAACACTTTGCCAAGCCGCAGATTAATCTCCTCTGTGCTGATACTCTTTTCGCGAATCGCAATATTTATAACGTATAACGCACAAGCCTTAAAGGCCGAATCATAGAGGTGACGACAGGTGACAAATCACCTCCGATCGACAGTCGGTCGCCCACAGCCAACATAAGCCGGATGCACACCAACACAAATAAAAAAAAAAGTGTCGCGTCTGTTAAGAGGAGACTTATGACTTGGTTACGCATAATAATCTTGGAACGAGAACAAAAAAGAATCAAGTTCGCAGCTTGAGGTCTTAGTTAAGAGAAAGACGAACACTATACATATATGATTTCCTCAAATTTATCTCCAACAAACAACCGTTTATCCATTTGTTGTAATCATTCAATAGATATGGAATAAAAATAAATAGTAGAGTAAATGAAATTAGTCATTCTACGAAAGTTTTAACAGCTATGTCAAATTTAGATTTTTCAGAACTAGTGCCAGAAAGCTTCACATGTGGAATACATAAAATTCCTCTTCGGGGAAATCAGCGCCCATAAAACAATAACTACCTACAGGGTGATATAAAACAGCAATATCCACAAAGAAGATTCCAGCTTATTTAAAAAAAAACAACTCTTATGAAAGCCGTCAAATATTTAGCAAGTGACTTTGATGTACTAAAATTCCGCTCATTAAATTTTTATTTTTATGTAGGTTTTTTTCATATGAAGGATTTTTCTTTTCTGTTTTTATTATCTTGGAAATTAACATCAAATTACCTGTATATGGCAAATCATATTCCATTAACCATAAACATGTAGTTTAAATAACTGTTAAGAGCATTTGGAATAAAAAGGGAGGATCCCAAATTTCATGTTCTCGTCGTAATAACAATCATAAAAAAATTGATGGCAGCATTTCGTAAGTAAGAGAGTTAGGAAAGGGATTTCATAAATTTCCTATCTCCGAACCAGGACATTGTTGTTGTCGGCACATGGTCCACCGTATTTTCTTTGGTTTTGTCAAGTTAAGCGAGCCCGGGAGTGACACGGGCTGGCCTCTCTTCGTGTTGAATTGGCGAGGCGCTCGCGTCTCTCTCTTTCACTCTCTCTCTCTCTCCGTACCTTTCCACTATTGATTTTCGTCGACGTCTCCGTTTTGTTGGGCGGAAAAAAGGGCCCCGGGGGATCCCTCTGCAGACTGCTCTCTTGCGGGAGGCAGCCCGAAATCATTCCGAGTACAGCCCCGGGCAAAAGTGGCCACGCTGTCGAACCTGGCACAAGCCTACCCCCGGGACGCCACCCTCACTTCTTAAATATATTTATGAAATTCTTCACGAGAAAAATCAATTCCTCGTTATTAAAAACGGGACGGGAAATTACTTGCAACTTCATTTACTTATCTAAAGATTTTTCTATCAAAAAAAAAAAAAATAATAATAATAAAACATAAACAATTCGAAATATCTTAAAGAAAGGTTGGAAAAATTGCTCCTTTTTACTCTATTCTTAATAACTTACAGAAATGAATATAAAATAATGAAATGGATGTATAGGGCATATTAAGTGCACGAAATTTTATATTTTTAGAAATATGAAAAATATGAAATTTCAATAAATCGTGGCTCTAATAAACTTGGAACCAATTTTTTCTTTATCTTCTTAAGCTCATCTATACAATGCATTTAGCAAAGTCGTTACGGAGAAGGCAGTCGGTTTTAACGACGTAGCGGGTTATTCGTCACGTGACGACGCTTCCTTTAAATTCTTCCAGCATCATAACAATTTGAACTATAATAAAAATAAATTGTTTTTAGTGGCATTTTAGTTGGTCTTTCAACTCGTCTGTTTGAAGGTTTTTAGATTTTTTTTTTTCTATTTTAAAAATACTTGATACAAGTTATTTTAAAAACGTTCCCATCTGCTTGAGGAAAGTTCGTATCAAACTTTTTGGAACAAAAATCGACTTCCGGAGTGAGAGAGTTTTTGTTTATCATTCATTTTAGCAAAATAAAATATTACATCAAATTTATTATAAGCGTATAATTTTATTCCTTGAGGAAACGTTGACTCGATTATGACTATATTTAATAATAGTAATAATTCCCTTTACTCAAGAATTTTTTTTTTTATTACATTTTTAAATAAATATAATATTTAAATAATTTAATAATAATTCTATGAAATAAAATATATATATTATTTAAATTTGTTTTTGATTTTTTTTCTTTATTGGCGATTTGTTAAATGACATCTTTCAACAGTCTTAAATGATGATTTGTTATTCTTTTCTAGAAAATTATAATCTTCGTATGTTTTAAAGACTAATTTAATTCTAAATAAGAAAATAAATTATTTATCAAATTTAATAATCAATTTGGTTAAAGAAGATATACGCGTATATATATATATATATATATATATATAATTGTAATAAGTGTATTATTTCTTAATTCAATTAAAATAGATAATGGGCCGTTCTCATAATACAAATCACTTGGATGTTTCAGAATTTATTTAAAAACAAAAATGTGAATGTATTTTATGAAAAATAAATTAAAGGTTTATTTTTTTAAGTAGAATAGAATAAGTATATAGGTAGTAATTTTTAAAACATTTAATTATTTTATTAAATTAATACTTTTTTTAATTAAATAAATATTCTCAATACTAATTATAGATATTGTTATATTTATTCTTCTATTATATATTTCAAAATTTTTGACTTATTTTATAAGTTTAGTTATTAATTTATTTATCTATACTTTATTTGCTAAATTTAAATACTCTATAAATCTCCAAATGGTCATAGAAATATGAATTTAAATCCTGGTATATCACCTTGAATAAAAAGCAGATTACTCTGTTATATATTGGGATCAAAATCATAAAAGATTAATTATTAATAAATAGTAAGTTTTCGATTTCATTGAATAGAGAACCTCTCATCTTTTTCTTAGCTCTGAGGCCTTATTTGGCATTTAAAAAGTAATATTTTTCTGTTCTTTTATGTTTACAATAAACATTTCTTTTTTTTCGATATTTTTAACTTTTATTCTTTTAATTTTTCTAACCTTTTTCAATCCTTTTTGTTTTTATATCACAAAGATGATTATGGATTATGTGAAAAAATATAAATATAATAATCTCTACAAATTCTTTTTTCCATAAAATCTAATTAAAATTCACCCTAAAATGTATTCATATTCGAATCAGATTTTAGATGTTTTGGCCTCTTTGAAAATTAATAATTTACTTGAAGAAGTATATCTTGTTTAATAATACATAATTTGAAATAAAATAAATTGATAATATAATATACCTTTGTCTGGCCAATTAATAATAACACCAATAAATGAAATTTAAAATCCATATAAGGTATATATATATATATATATATATATATATTAGTTAAACAAATTAGTTAAACAAAATTCAATGTTTTTTTAATTCTTAAACTCCTCTTAATTTCCAAGTTGTAGTATTTATTTTATACCTTTAATTTTGTTTCTTAAAAATACTTCCCTTTCCAAGTTTGAATTTTATTGTTCTTCATGCATCTCTCTTAGATAACCTTTAAGAGAAAAAAAACAATGATTTAGTTACATTCGTTTGTCTCTCCCTCTCTCTCACTCTTACTCTCCTGGTCTTAAATGTTTGTTAAATTTTCAATTGCGAGATGGGATAGCAACGGAGGGAGTATACAATTCATGAACTTTCTAATCTCACCGACCACCACCCACTTAAACCCTCAAAAAACTATATCACGCTTTTCGTTCCTGTTTTAATATTGTTTCGTTTTTTTTCTCTCTCTGTTTCAGGTCAGTATTCTTGGTTCCTACTTCGTTTAAGTTTTATTTTCCACTCACCGTTCGATAGTGATTGTTGTTGACGCTGTTGTCGTCATCGTCGAGAAATCGGCGTCGGTGTCGACATTGTGAGTGAATTTCATTCATCCATGATTTAAAACGGGTAATCAAAATGAAATGACAATCTCCCGAGCACCGGCAACCGCATTCAGATGGCATCATTTGCTCTCTTTATTGCTCCATTGCCGAACAAATTTTAAATTTAAACAATTCCAACAAAACAAATCCAAAAAAAAAAAAAAAATAAAAAATTATATATAAACGAATGAACAAGTTACCAAACCATATTTTATCATTATTCGTTCAAATGTCCATTTTTTAATGTCTTCTTTATGGTAAAAATAAATAAATAAAGAATTATCTTAAATATTTGATAACACTATATTATAAGATTTTTTTTAATATTTTTTTTTATCAGAATTAGTAATTTATTGGATTTTAGAACGATTTTATTTATAATATATTATATATACCTCTTTATATATATATAACAAGATATAAATTTCAAAAAAAATAATAATTTTTGATCGAGAGAGTATAAATCCCATTGAATTCTTTTTGAAAAAATCCATTTTATCGTACCTGAGATGAATTAAACATTTTTTTTGTACTTCTGTTTCTTTCATTAATATATATTATAGGAAAATTTTTATTTAATAAGTTTTGAATCAAAACGGGAAAAGAGAGAGGGGAATTGGAAGTGGGTGGGTGTACGAGAAATGGATATGAAACGTTTCAATGGACCTCCATTTTATATCCATAATAAAGGCTGAAAGTATAAGTAATTTCTCAAATATTTATAAAAGTGAGCCAATGAAATTGTATTTTATTATTTAAGGATCTCGTTTGATGGATGGAACGCATTGAGAGTTATCATGTCATAAGAACAAAACTCAATAAACGACAAAGTTTTAACAAATTTATTATAGGATAATGGAATACAAACGAATCAAGAATATTTATAGCAATTGCAACTAGTGATCAAAACTTAGAGATTATTTTAAAAGTTATTTTTTTATATCGTCTCTAAAAAAATATTATAGGTATAATATTTAATAGAAATTTAAAATAAATGAAAAATTAAATAAAGACTTATCTCATTTGAATTCGTTTTGTGATCAGGCCAATATAAATTAATATTAATATATATTAATTAATTATTTTTTTTAATTGAAGAGGGATGACACCTTAAAAAATATTAAAAGTTTTATCAATATTAATTGAAACGAAATATCAGTCACTGACTGACACATTTATTTATACTCAAATATATATGTTTAAAAATATTTAATCTATCATTAAGGAAATCAAAAAAAATGAAAAAGAAATTTTATATCCGTGCAAAAACTCCAAAAATAGATGACCCTAATACAGAATATTCAAATTAATAAGTTAGAGACAATTATTTAAAATTCAACTAGTGAATTTTCTATTTCATTTTATTTTAATCCCTTGAAGTTATTTTGTTTTAGTCAATCAATTAAAAAAATGTTAAAAATCATGGTAGATTTCAAAAAAAAAAAAAATATTCCCCAAAAGTATTTTTTCCTACAAGTTTTCATGAAAAAGGAAATATTTTTATCTTAGAGTGCGAATATTATATGAAAAATTGATTAGAAATCGAAATTGAGAAAAATAATATAATTATTATATCCCCACATGTTTTCAAGTTTATTTTATTTTTTAATATTTTTTTTTTCTATTACGAATATGATAATTTTAATTTCATGTTGTATTTAAAATTATTACTGAACCATATTTTTTACATTTCGACATGAAGTTTGATTATTTGGTTAAAATTTGATTGATTCCCGAAAGGGAAATGGAATTGTCTCTGTTGCAAAGCTAATTCGTAATCTCCTATGATCCATATATATTCCTTCAGGGGCATTTTATTAGAACAGGTTGTTGCAATATTTTGCAAATGGAAGATAAGTAGAGCCCTGATATTAGTCTATTAATCTTGTTTTGACAAATCGTAGCTAACTTGAGATCTATCTAATCATGTCATATAATAGGAGGCCTAGTGAGGGATTTTGAGGCCTAATCTCGAGTAGATTAATCAACCAGCAATAGATTCAAATTTTGAAACTTCTCTGATGCAGGTGTGGGTATAGGAGATAATATTGTTTTTTTTTCTCCCCCCCCCCCGAAACGTCATCGCTTTTTTTTTATCTTGTTCTATAGACGATAAAAAGTTTTGTAAAAGATGGAAATCACGGATAAAGCGAGGCCAACCACCACTTTGATTATTTTATAATAGAAGAGAGAGAGAGAGCCGCTCATTCCAGTAGATAAATTACGAGGGCCAAACACGAGAGTAGCTTACAAGCATAATGCCCCACCGAAATTAAATGAACAAAATGATAAACATGCACTTGATTGCACTGTGCCGATGGAATTAAGGGCAGATGCGACCCCGTTGGGCTTCTCCAGGCATAATTAAAAGACACGTCAAAATGTGATTTATAGACAACTGTTTCAAGTAAAAATCCACCAGTGTTCTCCCCTACCCCTCCTCAAATTGAATGATATGTATTTATAAATTCCTATTTACAATCATTTACTCTATTTTATAAAATCAAAATTTTATTAAAATGAAATAAATAATTATTAAGTAGACAAGATTTCTATAAATAAATATTATAGATAATATTAGATGATAGCAAATTTTTTTCAATTCAATCAATTTCAGCGGGTAATTTGTAAAAAATATTTTTATTTTTTTTTTTTTTTTTTTTTTGGCTTTTTCAGAATATATCTCCATTTAGCTAGCTTTCTCAGATTTGTTTATTATTTTTATTTTTATTTTTATTTATATATCGATGCACTCGGCGACGTTTGAACCCTCGAACTCGAGTCGGCGGACTGTCATTATAACCTCGCGGCTAAGCTCCCGGTCAAAAAATATTTTAATTGTAATTTTTTATTTTATTACATATTGTATTTTTTAATAATGAAAATTTAATAAAGTTAGTTAAATTAAAAAATATATTTTCTTATGGCAGTGTTGATATTTAGCTTGTGATCTATATTTTATAATTTATTATATATTAAACTTATATTTTGACTCAATAAATATAACAATTTGTAAAAATATAATGAATAAATATTTCATGATTTTTTATGATAGAATCATTTATTATTCGTGAGGGTGATGAGGTGGTGGTGGATTTTTACATTTGCCTCTGATCGTCTTGTAAATTTCGAAAAAAGTCGCTGAAAGCCCCCGAGAACAAGCCATTGGTGTCGTGTGTTGTTATTAAAAGCGGGTAAGGGGATGAGGAGGGACTGTTTTTCCTGACTCACCCCCGGGCTAATTTGGCGAGGGCCGGGTTCGCGCCCAGGAGGCGGTCAATAGCCAACTCACATGCGCCGTTTCTGCCCGGACGATCTTTAATAAGAGACGGCTCCTGCCTGGAAAAGCCTGAGGGATAGGCAGGAAGGGCCTGGATTTCCGGGAAGCCGGCTAACAAGAAACCGAGCCGAGGGGTTGGTTGCTTCGTTGGTTCAGTTCTCCAGCTCCAGGGAGCAGAGAGAACGGCTGGCTAAGCAAACGAAATGAACAAAAAAAAAAAAAAAAAAAAAAAAAAGTAGAAGAAAAATCGAAAAAGAAAGAAAGATATAAGAGGCGGAACGAGCGAAAAGAGCAAACAGGACCAAACAAAAACTATTAAAAAATTATCCTACTTTAGTTTATATAAGATATATAATTCCGATGTTAATAGGAATTCCCCAAAAAAGAGAAAAACATTTTTTTTATTAAAATTTTAGTCAAAAAAATTTAATCTTGTGATTTTTCAAAAATAGAAGATATACCCACTAGTTAAAATTTTGAATTAAAAAAAAAAATGAAAAATAAAAAAAATATTCTTTATATAGAAAGTGATTATTTAAATTTTATTATCTGGGAATGATAAAAAATTAATTTAAAAAAAATTTATGTTAAAAGACTTCAAATCAAGTCCCATTATTTTTTTTATATTAATTACTATTTATTTATTTTTTTTACTTAATATAAATATTATTAAAATAAAAGAAAGCCCACATGTTTTACAAAAGTAATCTACGCGTTAATTACTTTTCCAAAGGAATATCTAAAGAAAGAAGTTCGATGTAGATAACGAATTAAGAGCCAAAAGGGTGAATTGTAGGAGAGAGAGGGAGAGAGAGAGAGAGAGACCAGAGCAGAAGAGATGGCTGGAAAGAAGTTTCGCCTCTTAAGTGGAAACTTTTGTTGAAAAGACTATTTAATTTGAAATTTTAAATACTTTTTAAGACGACGCAAGAAAAATATCAAAAGAAGCAAGAGGGAGAATGCTGAGTAGAGGGTAGGGGTTGAAGAGTAGGAAGAGGGGGGGGTAAAAAAAAATTGAGGAAAAAATTCAAATTCTAGTTAATAATCAAAAAAGAGAAGAAAAAAAAAACAAGGGTGATGAGAATAAAAAATTAATCCTGCTCTATTGAGCCTACAAGTTAGATAGTAAATTAACATATGACATTTAAAAGTTGTGATGTTTAATAATATCCTAAAATTTTATTTAAGTAGACGTTAAAATATTTAAAATTTATTTCCTTGTTTTTTTTTTTTTTAACTATTTTTGAAAAAGTAGAATTCTAAATAATATTTTTATTATTTATTTATTTTTTGTAGTAATTATTTTCATTGAAAAACATTCTCATTTCAAAGATTTAATTCTAGTATAATTCTATAATAATTTTGTAATAATTCACTATCTCACTCACCCCCCCCCCTCTTAATGATTATAGGATAACCTCTTCAATATAAATTACATATCTCACCCTTTTAGTTCTTTTTATTCCGAAAAATTTCTAAATATATTTTCTACATAATAATATTAATCATCTTCTGGTGAAGAGAAGGCAATCGATGTCTCTGTTTCTGCTCCTCCTTGAATCACGTTTCGACTCGTGACTGTCATCGCGATACTTGATATCTTTACTTTCCACCCGCTGCCTGATCATGATTCGTTTTTCGATTGATTCCAATGAAATTTCCTTTTCCACTCCACTTTTTTATCTTTATCTTCTTTCTTGCCCACTTTTCTTACTTTTGTTTAGAAATTCGTATCTAAATAAGACTTTATTCTTCTCCAATATTGCGAAAGTTTGATTCCATCCCTACTCTCTTCCAAAAATAAAAAAAATCTTAACTATAATCATGTTTTTTTTCTCTTGTGTTTATTTTATAACTCATTTTTCACTAAACAAAGAAAAATATACCTATAGATTATTTATATAATTATCAAATTATTCAGATAACAAAATATTTTTCATTTTTTTTTTCTATATTTTAAATTGATTCTTGAATAGAAACCAGATGACATCTATCACCTGTTCATTTACATTTTTATGTGAAAATAAAACTTGCATTATATTTCTCCAAATTGATAATAAATAAACATAAGCTATTGGAAAATAAAAATTGTTTAATAAAATAATATATCAGATAAAATTTTGTAATGTGAAAATTTAATGTAAATAAGTAAATTTAAAGTTCATTAATATAATTTCTTATTTTTACATTCTATTTTATTTAAAATCCATGTTTATATGTTTTCTTTTATTATAATATATATATAGACACTCCAATTTAAAAATAAGCTGGAGTGTCTCCACTCGACTATCTCGCATTTGAATAGGATTAAATAACATAATATATTATATTTAAATTAAATTTAATTAATTATAAATTATAAATAATAAATATTAAACCAGCGCATTTTTGACTTTTTGTTGATGGCACCACGTCACGTGTTCGCGCGTGAGATTTGCAGTGTTAAAAAATTAATTCTGGTAATTTCAGCAAATCAATCAAGCCGAAATTCTATATATAGCAGTTTTATATAATTATTAATCATGTGAAAAATTATCAAACATATATCTTTATTTTTACGGTCACTTTAGAGGAAAAAAAATCAAAACGTTGTAAGTAATGACCCTCTTCCGGTTGAGCTACATTTCTCAAAAGTTGATAGAAAACTACGAATTTTGAATAATGCTCATGTACCAAATTTCATCATTCTAGCTCAAACCGTTTTTGCGTAATCTTGTCTACATACACACACACACAAAAACACACACACAGAGAGAGAGAGAGAGAGACATTTTTCTCAACCTTAGTGAAAATGATTCAGGAACCTTCAAAACGTATAAAAACATCAAAATCTCAACATCGAAAATTTTCGTGATCGCAATACTAATGAATGAATTATCAGATCAATTTTCAGATTAAAAATCATTAAAGACATCTTATATATTATAATTATACATTTAATTAAGTAATTTAAATTCTTCAATTTTTTCCTCTTCAGGATTATGTTGAAAATTGAAACAAGTTTGAAATCTACTAATTTTGATTATGAATGAACTCTTTTTCTTCGATCATTGGTATTACCTGGAATTTTTCCGGTACCAATTTTTTTTTTCTTCACTTCCCATAATTAAAAAGCTGATAAGCGCCGGCTTCTGATACGGTAGCCTGCCTTACTCGACTCATATATCACCTGGTTGTGTACAGATGGATTTCGCTAATTTACAACTCACCTCTCTCTTTCTCTCTTACACACATACACACACTCACACTCCCTCTCTCACTCTCTGTACACACAGCAGCTGATGGTGGGGAGGAGGAAGTGTACTCTGTGAACAAGAAGGGCATTGAAGGCGTCGAGAACAAAGCAGCAGAGAACAAAAATAACCAGGACACGTCAAACAAAGCGTTTGTTTTAGGAAGGGGATTTCTCAGGAACGGCTAACCTAAACAATAAGCGACTCCACATGAAAATAAATTAGATTGGAAAAATAGACAAATTTCAAATTTATTTTCCATTTCAAATAGAAAGAGAGAGAGAGTTTTCTACTAGAAATAATAAATTGCAGACGATGAAACTCAAACAAGATTAGGATTAACATTTTTAAAAAAAAAAATTCTTACGTCTGGGTGCCAAAAATAACACTTCTCCTACTACTCGATTCGATATCCCACCCACTAATTTCTGATTGGTTCATGAACAAGGATAAGATATGATTTGTCCTATCCTGAGTTACCTCTTTTCTCTCCATAGAACAATTACAAATCTTCAAATAGACATAATTGTGGAAGTTGAGTAAATCATAAATCACCTAAATGAATAGCGGTTTATTGTTATGGGACCTTCTTAATGTTACAAATGTTATTATACAAGACAGTGTTTATGAATAAATTCCCCAACACTTTAATATACGAAAGACTTTTCATAGGAGAAGCTCTCATCAAAATGTCATTTTTCATATTTATTTATAATTACATATACAGATTCACGAGATGAATGCTAAAATCATTTATTATAATATTAAAGATACATAGATAAGTGGCAGTTAATCAAATAAAAAGTGAATTGATTAAGTTAAATATAATCATGAATAGAGTTTTGTACTTAACTCAAGTTTCTTATTCTCTAATACAGTTTACGATTTGTTTAATTAGCAAAAATTTAAACATCTCTTTAATGTCAATTTACCTACATTTGGATAAAGTTCTTAAAAATGTAAAATTTAAAAATAATATTATAAGAAAATAAAAATACAATCTTTGTTTTTAAAAACTTCTTTTATTATTTATTTAGGTGGTATAACAAAAGAGATATTGAACCTACTTTTAAAAGAAATGATACGTTATTCAGAAATAACGACCTACTTGTTAAATCTCATTTTTATTTTTTTATTTTATTATGTGAAACTCACTGTTTTTTGGATTAGAATGATTGGATGGATGAAAATTAGAAATTCGACTCTTAGAATGTAAACCAGTGTGATAGACCCTTCGTGTCTCTCGACATTATTTTTAACGAGTTTGGGTCTGTTCCATTTCACAGCAACGTTGCTGGTTGGATTGGGCCCAAATTCAGAAACGTTTCTCGATCTCTCTGTTTTCCTTCGTCTAAGATTTGTTTTTCATTTTTGTTTTTCCTCCCCCCCCCCCCCGTCTATTTTTTTACTTTTCTCTCTTTACGTTGACGAGTGTTTTGTACGGACAGTTATTGAGACGCGTTCGGTTTTGGAGTTTTGGAGCACAAACGCAAAAGTGTTCGTCCGGCGAAGAGTTTCCGCCTGAATCTCTCTCATTCTCTTACTCGCTGTCTCCTTCCCTTCACCTCATTCCTCGTATCCACTGTCTCACTCCCGTCGGCCGTCGAGATTAAAAGTTTGATTTATATGACTCTGCCGGGGGAGCCGGCGCTCGCTCGGTACGTCGGCTCCGGGGGCGAAATGAGTTCCGTCGGACCGGGAAAACCCCTGCTTGCGCCCACCCTCATACAGGGGTGCACAAAGTTCCAATACCGTAAAAATGCTGCTGCCTATTTCCAGCCGCTGACAATTAATTTCCAAGTATCGAAACAGCCAATAACCCTTCAAGCCTTATCATTACAATTATTATTATTATTATTATTTTTTATTATTATCCTTATTATTATTAGGAACTTAAGGATAATGCAGTGTTAATAAAATCTTTAACTTTTTAATAATAAATGCATGTTAAAAAGGATTTTAATATTAAGATATTTTTTCAGTGCATGATCAGCAAATAAATTATTATCATTCATTTCTATTATTTAATAATGTGTAAAACAAGATCATTTAGAGATATTAATGATTTTATACTCATATATATATATATATATATATATATATATATATTTATATATGTCAAAAGGATATTAAATAATAAGCGTTATCACGAATAAATCAATTTTTTCAGTTGTATTTATTATTTATTTATTTATTTATTTATTTATTTATTTTTTACCAAATTTAACTTTATTCATATCATAAGAACGAAAATATTAAATATAATAAACTTGTTATGAATTTCGATTTTTAGTTATTTAGTAATTAAATAATAATAAGTATCTTAGTCGACTTGGACAAATTATCAAAATAATTTCATAATATGAAATCAATTCAGGATGAAATTCAATTTCTCGTTAAATGAAACGACCATATTGATAGAGACTCCAAAGAAGTATGTCCTCGTGTCCATAATAATGGAGACGGGCGATTGATAATTGAAACGCGTGAAAACCTTCATCGATGTCATTAGGGAATTGGTTTTCGGTTGCCGTGGGCTGATTAGTTCCGAGCTGGGATGGTGGATATACAAATCAGGTGATAACAAGACAGGAGGTTAAATCGAAATGACGGCTGAGATTAATGAACCCGGGAAAGAGTCGGGCAAAAACTCCGACTGATATCTCTATAACGGATGTCTTTGAGCTACTCTTCGCCTAAACAGAATGATATTAATAGTCCGCATCGGATAATAGAATCGGATTTAAATAATATTAGTGGACTGTGTAGATACTATAGATGAATGGAAGAATGAATGGACAGAACGAAAGAGCCGTTGGTTCTTTTATCACAACTCGGTTAGTTAGATAATTAATGATCGACTTTACGAGCTCGGGCGTTTAGAAATATATATATATATAAAACTATTATATTATTATATATTTGTTTTTCATTATCAAAAGAGATGTGATTCAATTATTTTTCTGCTTAGGTACTCCTAAAAAATATATTTATAAAAAAAATATAAAAAATTTTATATTTATGTATATTAACTTTTAGTATGTAAAGTTTATATATATATATATTGAACTAAAAATAAATAATACTATTATTATTATTACAAGTAGAGTATAAATAAATACTATCCTGATTATAATTTTTGAAATAAAATTTAATATGAGTTGAAAGGGAAAAAGGTAATTCATATGAAATAGAGAATACCCACGTAAAGCCTGGTTATTTACTAAAATTTTAGTTTATTTTATAAAATTTATTTATTATTTAAAAATTAATTTTCATTTAATAAAATAAGTTTTAAGCATATTTTTTTTTTTTTTTTCGTATCAACATTTTATAAATACTTAATTTATATTATTACCGACCGACGATAGTAAGGGAGGTATTGTTTTCACACCAAATTTCACATGTGGAGATTTTTACATATCTCCACGAATCATGGATTTTCTAAACAGAAAAAAGTATTTTTAGCATGATGTCTGTCCGTCCGTCCGTCTGTCCGTCCGTATAGATGTGTACAGCCTGAACGGCTCAACCGATTTTGATGAAATTTGGTATATTTACTAAATGCATCAGTGGGATGAATTGATCAACTTTTGGTGCAAATCCGGAAACCGGAAGTGGTAGTATTAGCAATCGACGATAGGAAGGGAAGGGTTATTTTCACACCAAAGGAGATTTTTTTATATATCACCACAAATCATGCACTTTGTATTGGTTTTATCCTCGGGAAAATCATATTTATTAGTTTTTTCTTGATTTAAAATTATAAGACGTCATCCAGCCATTCATGACGTCACAGACTGGTCTTGCATATATATTATATATAAAATAAAATTAAAAATGTTTATATTTATTATTTATGTATCCATATCTGTTTTTTAATACATTAATAGATATATTAAAATTATTTGAAATTATTTCTGTAGTTGGAAATTAATTTACTTCAAAAACCGTCGGTCGGTTCGGACCTGGCCACAGGTCAACTTATTTTAACTTATTATTATAAGTAGAGTATAAATAAAATAATTTTAAATTTGGACTAGCTTTAAAATAATTCAAAAAATTAAATATCAGATTTTTGATAAGTTTATTGGATGTAATTGAATAAAAAACAACAACAAAGAATAAGGTATTGAATATTTGCGTGAAAAAAGAAATTAGACATTCAAATTTCTTCAAAATTTCAGCGTATAAAATGTTTTATATTGTAAACAATGTGACCATCCCTCGGGGCTCTTCTTACCCTTTTAATTTGTACCCTCGAGTGTATAATCAATGAAATACAGGTAGTAAAGTAAGCCAGTAAGCTCCGACTGCGTTGCCTCGCCCAAAAATTAACCTTCTCACCAGGGGACAAAAAAAAAAAAAAAACTAAAAAGAGAAGAGCAGCCGACATCCATAACCACCCACCCACCCACTCATACACTCACATATAAAACATAACATATACACACACATATGTAGATGACTCGTTTTAATCGCGTCGAAATGAAATAACAGTTGTCGTAGCACAGCTGCGTACTAAATAAGCCCCGAGATGCATGCATTTTGAAAAGGGGGGGGAGGTGCCCAAGGGGTAAGGGCTCTCGAGTTGTCAAGTGGCTCGGCGGAATCTCGAGAGCGCAGTCACCGCGAAATATTATGCTATTAGCCTTAATATTATAATTATAGAGGTGCAGTGTTGGGTGTTTAAAAAAAAAGGGAGACAGCAAATACCAGAGGGGCAAAAGAGCAAGTGGGTCAATTAAAAAAAAAAAAAAAAATAAAATAGAGAAAAAAAAATACTAAATGACAATCTAATGAAAACGAAGTGGAATGGAGAATTATTACTCCATTTACAACAAAACGCTAAGGTTCAAAGGCCATTTCCCAGGGGAAAATATTAAAAGTAATCCGTTTTTTTAAATGTTTAATTAGACGAGGTTTTGATACTTTGATAAAGATTATTATCAATTCGTTTTTATAAAGTATTTTAATTTTCTTTCTATATTACCATAAAGTAATTGAAGAATGATAATCAAAAAATAAACATTATTTGTAAATATTTTGGAATAAAACTAATTACAAAATATAATTTATAATTAAAAATATTTAAATTATATTTAAAATTTATATAATTTAATTTAACTATAATCTTTAATAATTAATGTTATCGTTTTTATTTCATTTTACTATAATTTCGAGAAGATATACTATATTTTCCTTTAGTGTTATTTTTAAATTTCTCTTTGGTTTTTTTCTATTTTATTATTTTTTTATATATAAGATTTAATGTTTTATTAAGATTTTTTTTATTTAATTTTAATAAAATATTATTCAATTTACAAAAACATATTTAATATGTATGTGCTTTAAAAACTTATTTCATCATAAAATTCTATTAAGTAATCATAGTATAATTTTTATTAAGAAAATTGAAATTTATTACTTTGAATATGAATAAATTTAATGTGCTACACAATTATTATTCTTTTTTTTTATCGTGTGTAATTTTCAGAATAAAATTAATAATTTTTGAAAAGAAGACAATGAATGTATTGTATGAAATTTGTTTAATAACATAAGCGATATAATGGCGTGTGGTTATTTTACTATAATATGTATATACATATATATGAAAGAGGGAGAAGTGTCGGTTTGAAGGCCTCAGGTTATGTTGTCAAATATTAATAAATTTATATACCAAGCGATATCCAAAGTACATGTAGACACACTTTCAAGGGATTAACGGTTAATCAAATGAACATGTTTTAGGTTTGTATAGATAAATGAGGAAATATATTTCAGTACATCACCTTCACCAGACGACATAACATTTCCTTAAATATATATATATAGATGTTTATATCTTTGATATTATCATCAGGTTAAAAATGAAAGTAAATTAATCATATTATTAAAGTGATAGGTATAACGTACGGGAATAGTATATATAGTATGAAAATAAAAAAAAAATTAAAATGATGTGTGTAAATTATATTACCAGAGAGCTTCTTTTTTCTTTGAATAATTTATTTGAAGAAATTTAAATTTAATTCTTTTCAATTAGACGAACAAGATTTCAAATGTTCTTTTTGACTGCTTCACGATGCTGCATGTTAAGAAAAAAAAATTACTTATTCTTTAATGAATTTATCTAATACACTTGTATATGGTAAATAATTCTTCATCTAACATGATTATTTTCCTTTAATTTTATTTTCTCACACTGTTTATTCATACTTAGAATATTCTACCATATGATTATCTAGTTAGTCAAATTTTTACTGTATATTTTAAAAATAAATTTTTCCACCGTTTTTGAATTCATAATAAGTACTCTTAAATAAATATTAGTTTTTATTACTATAAAAATATCTATAAATATGAATTCCTTATTAAATTAAAGTTATATTGTAAGTATTTGAAATGAAATTATTAGTTTGTTTGTTTTTTAATTGTTGATTAAATTTAAAAATTTAAATCATATTAAACAATACAAAATTATATTTTAAAAATATATATATATATCTAGAAAATTAAACAATATTTATTCTAAAAAAATTTATATGAAATATAAATAACTTTTGTTAAGGATATGTGTATTTAAAAAATAATATTTTGTAAGCATTTTCTTAGCTCTTTTTTCTTAAAATTAATTGAGACCGTGCGTTTTGTTTAAATTGTTCTTTTTTTTTTGGTAAAATATGGATGATGATAATATGAATAAGGGTGGGAAAAATATATTTGTCAAAAACTATAATAAACCCGATGTCAGATTGCGTTTGTTCCCTTTAAAGGGCCGATTTAATATCTCTCCCGATGACAAAATAGCCCTCCATTTGTTTATTTAGTGTCTGCTCGTTAACCACTCGATTAAATAACAATACATTCTTCCCTGTTAAGATTAATACATCTAACCGTCTACAAGTGGAGAGGCAGCCAGTCTACAACTATTAATTATTATCCACACACTCTTCCACTTCTCTCATTCTCTCGTTCTCTCTTTCTTTTTTTACTTTTTTTCATTCTGGACATATTCCAAACGGGTTACGTCACTCGTAGTATTTGTAATCGAATCGCAACGATAAATTTCATTTTAATTAGTAAATATCGAATCGGTTCTCTGAGCTCTTGATATCTGATATCGCTCCCCGATTATCGCAAACAAGAGCACAAGGATGCATGTGTTGTGTGGGGAAATTGGATCCCAATGTTGGATATAGGTATTTATTTCTTGCTTGACCAAATGGACAGTAACGACTTTTTTGGGAAGACAGAATGGAGGGGTTTGAACTAATATACTTTATGAAAATGATGGCTTATGGTAAAAAAAGGAGCAAAGAAAACAAAATGTTATAAATTAATATTTAAGTAGTTATTGCTGGAGAGATTAGTTTTTTAAAGAGATAAATGGGATTGAAGATATAAAAGACAAATATATTCACGCTTATATAGCAATAAAAACTCATTGTTTTATGTTTACTTCCCGTCACTGGAGTCTATTTTTTATAATGTTTGGACATTTTCAAGCTTTTCCATTAAATATATAACTATATATATATGAATTAAATTCTAAATATTTTATAATAAAGTCATAATTACCTTTAGATATTTACATACTAACGTATAATTTTTACTTTCATTAAAGATACTACAATGAATATATTTAAACAAGAATACATTGTTTTTGATGGTCATGAAAGTGGATACTAAATTCTTAAGTCTTGATATAGCAAAAAAAAGAAATTATTTTGATTATTTTAATATCTCACTTTTCTAAAACAATATATCATATATCTAGAAATATAAATTTGTAATTTGTTAAATATGTAGTACATTAGATAATTAAAATTAGATTACTTTATTCTAGAACTTGATTTTTAGTAGAATATTAAATATTACCGAGTAATTCATTTATATTATTTTGATTTAATTTTGACATTTCATGTTTCTTTGTTTGCATAGCCGCACATTTTTTTTTCTCTTCATAAATTGTTGGATATTTATCGATTGCCATTTGTGACTGAGAAGTCCATTTGAGAAAGTTTCAGGATATCCGTTTGTGTTACTGTAATGTGATACTTTGTTGTTAATTGAAATGGAGTGCTTTGTTTCGTCGGGCTTTACTTTTATTTGGCCATTAAGAAGAGGGAAGAGGGTTGGCTACCCCCTGGTGCATCTCATTGCTCTCGCACCTCTTATTAATTCTCTCTCGGTGGGATGTAATGAAATCGGCATTGGTTGGCGATTTATGACCAAGGCAATTTGGCCGGAAAGAGTGCATGGGAGCCACAATGGAGCTACAAACAGGCTACTTGGCGTCAGTTTGTATCCGTGTGTGTGTGTCTTGGCCGTGGATTGAGCCATCACTCACCCGAGCTTAACCCACCCCATAGCGGAATTCTTCCGTTTCTACGACACGTCCATGGAGTCAGGCGCACCTGCAGCCCGGCACCTGCGAGTCGCAAATAGTTGCAAATATACACAGACACACCTGCAGTGTGGGGCCGAGGGGGTGACGGGGTGCGCGCTTGCACCATTAATAACCAGGAGCCGTCACAACCCCTCGGAGGGGGTTGCTTGGAGACAATTTTCATTTGGGCGGAACATGCAACCGAGTCCGGGGGTGGGACTGAGGGAACCGACGCACCTGCTACCAGCCACCCCCGGGGGTGGATATACACTGCGCACTCGATTGGCTCGGCAGCGACTGATTCTGACGCACACACATACACACACCAATACGCACACCATCGTGGGATATCACTCGTGACTAACCTCAATAGATGTTGTTGTTAGGCTCACATAGTCCTGATAAATGGGTTCGACTGAAAAAAAGGAAAAATTCAAAATTAAGAATTTAAAGGATATCAACTGTCAGAAAGAGAGGCGTATTCAATTATGGATGGCTCCCATCGTATCATTACCTGTCACTTGAATTAGCGAACGCGAACATGGAAACTCCGCCCGTTATAAATATGTATCTTTTAATAGGGAATTATAACTAGCAGGTCCAATATTAACAATTATCAATAAAGAGATTTCCAAGAATCAACAAATCAAAGACAAATTCATAATCATCGAGAGGAAGATATAGTAAAGTATTACGGTATGGTATTAAGAATGGGACAGATGTAGAGAAAATAAATACATTTCAATGGGGAAAATATTATATCTATGGATAAGTGTGACTTATTATCCTATTAAAACAAATTTTATTTTATATTTTCTAGAATTTATATTAACTATTCTTCTTTATGCTATTTTTTGTCTTGTCATTCACCGAATCGTAACCATCATTACTTTAATATAAAATTTCGCAATATTGACTGTTCATTTTTGGAGATTTGTATTGTGTCAACACAATAGAATAAACAGGATCATTAGTTTGGTTTTATTCGGCTCAGGGACCTTTAATCCCCGTTACGAAAATTTTGCATGCATTGAATTAGGTTTGTTTTGTTAACAGGCTATCGCGCAAAGTAAACAACCAACAAAATTACAAACAAATGAATGCGATACAGAAATTACGGATTGAAGCTTTCGATGGCCAAATGCATATATTGGTTTAACGTTCATAAATTTCCTATTTATTAAAAAAATAGTATAACCCACACATATTACATATTGACAATTTCACACACACACACACTCACACATTTACAAATTATTACTTTACCAAATTCTATTTACCAAAGTTTTGAACAGATTTATTAGATTTTTAAAAATGGCAATATACAATATTGATCCATTAATTTTAGATTCATATGAGATAGTTAGAATATGGAGGGAGGAGAAATGCAACTATTGTAGATATAATCAAAATATTACCAAGTAGCGATTGATTTATGTATGATAATTTGAAAGTTTTTTTTTTTACTAGTTTCTATACAAGTTCTCTCAACTTAAAGTAAATCATCATAAATTTTTCATTTTAGAAGAGTAAATAATGAAATGTATGATCTATCTCTGGTCCTGATCTAGGCGTGGAGGTGTGTAACATAGCATTAGGGGTGGTAGAAGAGTTGTGGGGGTTGTGAAGCGTTGTGAAACTAATCTAGCCGTAGGGCTTGCTTAAAGAGATCCCGACGTCGGCTTATGATTGATGGGTGATTATCGCGCTCGAAATTCCCCATCCCTTCAACAACCAACTAATTTGTATGTATATATAGCGAGTAGTAGAGTAGAGCAGCAGCAGGAGAAAATTACCAACCGCTCACTCCCTATTATGTCTATTTAGAATATGTTTTATTTACGAAATAGGTTCATAAATGAAAAGAGAGAATTCACCACCCAACCCTTTCATCATAATGATAAATATTTTCGAATATTGTTAGCATCGTCTATGTTTATTTTCACTATGTGAAATTTAGATACACTCTAAATGTCCATTTTCACTTTATCGTTATATTAATAGAAAACATCAGGTATTGAGAATCATTAATTTTATCAGTTATTTTCTTAAAACAATACGATTTTGGTTTAACATCAATTTAATTAAATAATAATGTGCTATTATAGTTCTTTATTTAGAAAATAATCGGAGAAAAATATATAATAAATTCTCTAATTTCAATGATTCTATTTTAAAATAGAATTCAATCTAAATTTAGATAAATATTTTCTATATATCATCACGTAATAATAATACTAAAAATATATGTCTCGATTTAGATTAATTACATAATTTAGTTTCGAAAAATTTGTTCATTATGAAATACATATATATATATATACAAAGGTATATGCTAGGGATAGAAGAATAATTAAATTCTCTTATATCAAAATTCTTCTGAAGATGGCAGCAAATGAGCTCTAAAACATCGTCTAAGAAAAAATAATTAATGAAATATATTGAAGAAGTTGAAGAATATTGCATACATATATTTTCTATTTAAAATATATATATATATATATATTTTTAGTATTTGATTCTTAAAATAAATTTAAACAATTTATTCTTATTATTTTAGTTCAATTTTCGGTTGATTTGTGTGATGTTCATCTATATTAATTCAAAACTCCTTCCCTCAAAACACCCTCTTTTTTTCAGCCTCGCCCATTTTCTTCATTTGTTTTTATTTCGCCTCGCCGATTGCATTTCATTTCCCGATCTCTCTTTCACGCCTCCATTTTCCATTCTTTTTTTTTTTTTTCTTGAATTTCCTTCTCTATTAAGAATATTAAAACTTCTATCCGTACTATTTTAGCTTCCAATTCACGAGATTCCTTTCAGTCATTTTAATCCTTTTTGACTTTGTTTGATGTTTTATATTGTATGAATTGTAATCATACGAAAATTACATTACATGTTAGAAACTTTATAACCCTTCAGAAGGGGTGGAGTGAATGTTATTAAGTCCCGATGGCTCGATTGCGTGTTTCTCACTATTGACAATCCAACGATAAAAATTAAACTTAAAATATCTTTCATTTTATTAAATTTATCTTATTTATAACATATTTGTTTAATAATTAATTAATTCTTTCGACTGGTCATAAAATTTGCGACAAACTGGTCACATTTTATAATGGAATGACTTATATAATAATTTATTTTGATAATCATCTAAATTTACATATATATATAGAAAATATTTTTCGTTGCCCTTCCTTCTTCTAGAACATTTATTAAAGTTTATCGTTTCCATCTCCTTAATTTTTCGAAAGCTTCCAAGGCCCCTGAATTTATATGACAACTGTTGTCTCACTTCCCCCGGGCACATACAAACGCCCGGTTGGTTCCCTCCGCTCCGAGATCTAATATTCTCTGGTAAAGGAAAAAGTGTGTCTACGTCCGTCGCCTAAATGACAGCTGGAGAAGTGACACCGGCTGAATCATGGAGCCATCTCAGCCTCAATTATGCAACAGCCGATCGGGTCAAATTGTCCGACCACCGTGACTCCAAGAATTTCTAAATATTATCAGGGATGATGGTTCATATTAAATATAAAAGTAAAAAAAAATACAAACGAAAAAGATAAAAAAAAAACAATTCCTACAAGGAAAACTGAGTTTAATAAATAAATAATCCAAAGCTCATTTTTTTTACCTCATTCGTTTTGACATTAAACTCTGTATATGATTATATTCTCTCTTTCTGTGAAATATGAATAAAATCCTTTTATAAAACCACGTTACCTATTAAAATAAAATTATTTTTTTATTAATTGAAAACCATTTAAATCAAAATTTAATATTTTGCCCCTGTAAGACGGCAACCATCATTACAATCAGTTGATTCCTATTATATTATTAGATTAAATTTCGCTATAGTTACTCTATTTACAAATTAAAAAATTCAGAAATTATATTTTTATAAATTTACAAAAAAAATCTAATTAAACTTAAATCAAATGAATTCTAATAAAATATACATGATATTCCCTTATTTTTTGAAATTTTATATTTTAATTGCTATTGAAAAAAATAATCTATTTTACACATTAAATAATAATAATATAATTATAATATTTAAATAAACTGAAAATAAAAAATGTGTTATCATGGCCAATTACGACGAGATGGTAGACAGAATTAATAAAAAAAAAACTGTAAAAATTAAAATAATAAAAAATATTGTTAGCTATATTTGTTTTGTGTAATGTGAATAACTCAAATAACTAAATACATTAACTAGAAAACTAAGCATTAAATATGTATAAATATATAAGGCCAAATCTTGAATTTATGCTATTTTTATTGACAAATAAGTATTTTTATTACTTAACCTATTGCAGAACCTTTAATACGATTTCATTTGCCATTCATCGGTATTGAATTTCATTACATTACATAAATTATCATTCTGTTTTATGAATTTGTTTCATAAATGGATGAATTCTTTGTCCTTATTCTAAAATTCTCACCCCGTTGTAATAAATATATTGATATGATAATAAAGGGAAAAAAATGTTTTGCGGTTGTTTATTTATAATATGGCGTGATTCACGAAGTTTTATTACTGCCGCTCCAGCCATCATTATTAATAAACATGAACATTCTATGGGCAAGAATCTTGCTATTTATTGAGCTATAACGCCATATTAAAACTTAAGACGGCGATAATATCATTTTAATCGTAGAGGCAAATCCATAAGCAAATGACTTTTATAAATTTGCAATTTCAATTGCCTTAACGAGTTGACTAGATTCTATTAAAAGAAATTCCAAAATAAGGCATTATATATGTATATATACAAAAAAAAAAACAAAAATTGTAATGATATCAAGAAAAGTTCTTTAGATTTATGTAATTTAAAAATGTCTTCTATGGACTGTGAAAACTTTTATAAAATTCCCTAAGAAAAAGAATAAGCAACATTTTTATATAAGGGACTGATCTTAGTGATATACTTTTTTATATAAAGGTAAATAAATATCTTTTAATTTGGCCTTAAAAGTAATTTTTTTTTCTTTTTGTCTTGTTAAAAATTTCTGTGCATTTGTATCTAATCATGAATTGTTTTGTATTGTTTAAACTTATTGTTAAACTGATATGAAATTGTTGATATTAAGATGAGAGTATAAGGATATTGTAGAAAACAAAGTGTTTATAAATTGTGAAATTGTGAAAGGGATTTGTGATGAATTTATCTGTGTGACTCTCATTAAGTTGCAATTAGTCAACTCTAAATATGAGTTTGTCCAAACAATGTTTTGTCCTTTCTGAATGGGAAAACATTTCGCTTCGGGAAACACAAAAGCGGTTGACGGATGTCCGGCTGACATCCCTCCCACCCTCACATGGTTTAACAGGGAGGACGTTACCCACCCCTTACTATTCTTCTCGTTTACGTTGCGCGTCTCATATAGAAGCATCTTTAATGGCACAAAAATGAAGTTGATTTCATGTCGAATCCAATTGGCCAGTCACTAAACGTCCAGAAACACGCACGTAGAATATAGCGTGCACCATGTGGCGTGTACCAAAACAATCTGCAAAACATCACACGGGTACCTGCCCAACCATTGAGCTCTCCTCAATGAGACAGTCAGACAGGCACTTTACTCCGACACTCCATTTTTTTCTACTCTTTTTTCGAGAAAATTGACCATCAGTAGAAATTTACAACAAATTCTTATATAATTGTACGATTCCATTGCATCCTATTGTAAACCACAAGGGTAACCAACCAACTTATTTGGGGTTATATTGTTTGCGGTGTGGTTTTAGATATATAACACTATTACGACTATTGAATAGCTAGCACAAATAAGTTTGTGTCCCTTTTCGTTCTTAACGAACGTTGTAATCTTAATTAGAGGAATATTACTCAACTATTATTAAAATTTCATTATTATTATATAATTAGTTTAAATCTATTATGGACAAAAACAAGTAATTTCGATTTGTGTTTATATTATTATAAATTAAATTCTTTTTATAATAATCACAATTACTAGAACAAATATATACAAAAAAAAAAAAAAATAATAACTACATGGCGCGTTTATCCATAATCAGAAGGCAGTTTTATATTCTCAGAAGTAAGGAAAGGAAATGAAGAAAGAAAAACTATTATAATTTAGAGGCAACCATAAAAAATTGACAAATTTTATTTCTTAATATGTTAGCCATCACAATTCTAATAAGCTGCAGTGTCTCCACTCAACTATCTCGCAATTTGAATTGGATTAAATAACATAATATACTATATTTAAATTAAATTTAATTAATTATAAATTAAAATTAATAAATAATATTTATTAAACCAGCGTATGTTTGGCTCTTTGTTGATGGCACCAGGTTATATGCTGGGGCGTGATTTGCAGTCGTGTTAAAAAATTAATTCCGGTACTTTCAGCGATTCAATCAAGCTGAAATTCTATATTTAGAAGTTTTATACAATTTTTAATCATGTGGAAAAACTATCAAACATATATCTTTATTTTTACGGTCAGTTTAGAGGAAAAAAAATGAAAACTTGGTAGGTAATGATCCAGTTCCGGATGAGCTACATTTCTCAAAAGTTGATAGAAAACTTCGAATTTTGAATAATGCCTGTATACCAAATTTCGTGATACTAGCTCAAACCGTTTTTGCGTAATCTTGTCTACATACACACACACACACAGACATTTTTCTCAACCATAGTGAAAATGATTCAGGAAACTTCAAAACGTATAAAAACATCAAAATCTTGACATGGAAAATTTTCGTGATTGCAATAAATAAATTATTCAATTATTTTTTAATAAATGTATTATATTACTTAAAATTATATGTATTAGAACATACCTACATATGTGTGTACACGAGTATATTACTCTGATTTAATTAACATTAAAATTTATTTGAAATTCATTTTACTTTTAGTACAAACAAACATTGAACGTGTATTAATTATAAGAAATTGATAAGTAAAAAAAAAACGATTAATCTTTTTATTCTATTCTATTTTTATTTATTGATAACGTCTTTTGTCGAATTAGTGATTCATTTTCATCGTGATTTTATTTTTTTTTTTTTTTTGTTTTTGTTTTCAAAATACAACTTCAGAAATTGATTAACTTACTGATCGACTGCAGTTTTCTTCTAATGGCATCAGAATCAGTTAATTAGCCTTGTGCTTGATAGAAAACTTCGAATTTTGAATAATGCCTGTATACCAAATTTCGTGATTCTAGCTCAAACCGTTTTTGCGTAATCTTGTCTACATACACACACACACACACTCAGAGAGACAGACAGACATTATTTTCACCCTTAGTAAAAATGACTCAGGGACTTGGTTTTAGATATATGGAACTCTCTTTATAAGATGATTGAATTTGAAATTTATTGATAAGAAACATATTCCTTCATTCAAGCCATTTCCATCCTTGACTCATTTTCTATCCTTACAATAATATCAATCAATTAAGAGTTTCTTTAGTTTGATTTTAATTATCCTTCTTAATATATAAATAAATAAAAATAAAATTTAAAAAACAACGTATATGTGAATTTATTGTTTAATAATAATTTAAAAGATGTATTGTTTTTTTTTATGTTAATTTGAATTTAAATTTTGAATGTAAAAAGTGTCGTTGTATTGCTCTCCACTTTCCCCGTTTTCTGCGCCTCATGTTGCACCCGGCAACTACTGTTTAATTTGCCATCAATATTGGAGGCTTTACAATTAAGCTAAATAATTATGTTGTCCCGACGCCCGGTTGAGTGCGTGAATCAATTCATAATGAATTCAATTATCTAGTATCTGAATATTTCCCAATTAAAAACTCTATTATGAAAACAGTGTAGATCCCCTCCAATGGCCCCCTCTTCCCTGTCCTCAGTTGCCTTCTAATTTTCTACTATTATTCATTATCCTACCAATGAAAACATGGGCCTTTTTTGAAATTCATCCTAAACAATTCATTGTCTGGTGTTTATAAATTAAATACTGGTGCTTCTCCCAATTGTTGTTTGCATCCCCTTTTTAATACTATTTGTTTAGCGAAGATAATTATTTATTTTTCTGGTATAAGAAATAATGAATAATAAATTTTATATTTTTAAATTTTTTCATTCATAATCAATTAACATATGTTTATAATAATTTTTAAATTGGTGCATATATCGTATATTTTGCACGTAATTATTAAAATAATAGAGAAAATGGGCGTTATAAAGAAAAAGAATTGATAATTTGATTAGGATGTTAATTTTATTTTACAATATAATATTTTGTGAAATATTATTGATTTTATTATATAAATCTGTTTTAGTTTTATTGGATTGGAATGTTTTTTCAATGGCGCCAAACAACCCTTGTGCAAATTAGTGCCGCAATATAAAATTTGATGTCGGCTTTGATTTTTCAATTGATGTTGTTTCTCCGATGATTATTTCCTTCATAAACTTTTGCTTGACTTGATAAAGAGCCATATTTGGCAATCGTTGGCGTTTTTTTATTTTCGGTGGGGAGGGGGGGGAGGGCGCATTTGGACATAAAAATCGAAATGCCCAGTGTTGATGGTCCAATGGCTCGCGGTGGAGGGGGGAGAGAGGGGGGAGATGGCAAGTCGTCGCCCTTGCGTGCGCCTTTTCCTGACCTGGGCCAAGGGACCTCTTACGCCCCCACGAGTCATTTGCCTGTTAGGTGGGATGCGATAGCCAATGTCTAGACGAAGAATCCACATCATCTAGTTTTATGGATTCGATTACGTTGAGTCAATTCGATCACCTATCCATAAATGAACAGCTTAACATTCTTCGTAAATATCACTTGAATTGTATTCGACTGTCGGCTCCCCTTTCACGACTGTCGTTCGTCCCTATTTTATTAATATCGTCGACTCTTTTTCGCTTTAATCACTTGTCGCAGGTGTCTTTTATACTTAAGTGACAGAAGGGGGTATTTTATCGAGACCAGATGCGCCTCAAGGGGTGCTAGCCAATATGCTTACTCCCCAACAACCCCTTTCATTTTGGCCAATGGTCATTTCTTGGTGAGACAAGGCAAGCAGCAATCTGTCGTGGATATTGGACCATAACCAGCATCCTTGCGACGTCTAATTACGATATATATATATATATATATATATATATATATATAATATGAGGGATGGATTGGATCGCAGCCGACGTCCACCCTTCTTTAATTATAACCACCATTCAATTATCAACGAAATACACGTCATTTAGATGAAATTAGAAAAAAAATATCATCCCCATCCTGGCCACTTGCGTCACATGTTTTCTTCTCCTCTTTGTCCCACTCACCATGAATTTCTCTACAATACTTGAAATTAATTATTTTTTAATTACGTTAACTTAAATGAATTTTTACTACTATCTTTGATGTTCTTCAACTTTTTTTTTTTCTTTAATTTTAATATCACTTTTAATTTAATGACGTAATTAAAATTAAAATCCTCATTAAAAAGTATTTTTTTTTCTGAAAGTTTGGTCGATGAAAAAGAAGAGGATAATGCATATTTTATTTTAAGGAAGAATAGATGATAAAAAAAACAAATTTGCAGTCTGGTTTTCTTTTCAATTGAAAGTGTATATACATATATATATATATATATTCCGATATCCAGATAAGTAAATAAACCTGTTAGATTTCTAACTTTATAAAATAAATATATTTAATCTCCTACATAGTATTAATTTTTTTTTTTTTTTTTCATTTATTAAAAACCTTTTTATAGATTGTTTAATGTTGTCATTATACATCAAATAATTAATAAGAAAAAAGGTATTTCAATCGCTCTCAACCAATTTATTTTTTTTTATACTTTCAGGATAATTAAATTTTTTCATCCTTCATGCCCACTTGCTTTCATACACCTCTCTAATTGTCTTCGTGTTTGCTACTGTGGCTATAACGTTTGATTTAATGTCTATAATTATGTTAAATAAAATAGTGTAGGGATCTATAATTTTCATATTATTAAAATATATATATATATATATATATATAAAACTCAACAAGTGTTTATATATTAAATAGTTATATAATCAAGAATATTTAAATATTATTATTATTATTATTATTATTATTATTATTATAAATTGTCATTAAAAAGAGAATAAAATATTTTTTTTTATTTTTTATTACTAATTTAGTATTTATAAAAAATATTAACAGAAATATTTAATAAATTATTCTTAATGGAATTTTTATTAAAAGACCACATTATTTGTATAAAATTATTTATTAAATTAAAATAATTGTACAACGTTTCAACTGCTTATTCTGCAGTCGTTTTCAAGTAAAAATTCCATTAATAATTATCAAAATAAACACAAAAGCTTTAATAAATAAAATTATTCTTTATTATATATTTACTTTTATATTTTTTTTTATTTTTAATATATATATCTATATATATATATATAGTTTTATATAACGTGATATTATATTATCAGAATAAGACAATTTTTATCAATAAACGCAATGGAAAAATTTAATTTTTCATATTATCACAATTATTATATTATTACTTAAATTAATTTAAATGAGTTTTAAATATATAAATATATATTGATCAGTTTTTACTTTATTAATATATTGCATTTAAATCTAAAAAAAACCTTTCTATTTATCTGGGTTTTTTTTATATTAAAATTCAGTAAAAGAATGAAAAAAACGTGTCTTATTTAGATCGATAATTGAAAGGATATAAAGAAAATTGAAAATGGAATAGATGGAAGAAACGGAGCCAATTATCGTGGTTCCTTTTTTTTCATTCTGAAAACGATCTTTTCAGCCGAAATGCTAATTGAAAAACGAGTTTTCTTTTTTCATCTCTGTGGGGGTGGTTTACTCCCTTTAAAGGAGTCGCCGGGGTAGTGGAAGAGGATGGTTTGGGGGCGGTACGTTGTTTAAGCGATCTCCGTCCATCCGGCCCTGAGAGAAATCGATGACCAACAGATGTCGACGCATTCAGCGAGAGAAAGAAAACCCCTCAGATATGGAAAACTCAAAATGAACATGAGCAAAAGAGGGAAAGACAGAAAGAGAGAGAATTTGTATGTAAGTGAGAGACGGGAGAGAGAGAGAGAGAGAGAGAGAGAGAAACCATTTCCAAATAGAATAGATTTAATTTGCTTAATTAAATTTAGGGTTCTCGGATCAATTAACTCGATTAAAAAAATAAAAAAAAAAAAATGGAGAAAATATCTCTATATAGGAAAAATGATTTACAAACAGACGAATCCATAAAGAATATTAAAAAAAAAATATCTGCTAAATTAATTTTTTTGAATATCCTGCCTGCCATTCCTGAGAGGATAAAATGGAAAGGGCACAATTATAGAAGTGTATCGAATTTCGATTTTATTTATTAAGTTTAGAATTTTAAACAAAGAGATTGTCGATCTTTAAATAGATAGAATAGATAGATCGGAATTTAAATTTTATATATATATTTATTTATTTATTTATTTATTTATTTATTATTTATTTATTTTAAATTTGGGATTCTGACTGCATCGATTTCTGTTTCTTAATTCATTAAAAAGTGATTTTTAGAATAAATTGACAGTTCTTTTGTGTTGAGAGAGGAATGTGCTAAACCCTTCTCCCTTTAACATCGACATGTTTATCAGCCCCCCGCGGACTCAGCTCCCAGGGGGTTTCGCCCTTTCAGAAGAAAAAAAAGAAACGTAGCGTTTAGTGGAAGGAGGAGTGTACGAAAATGGGGATAGGCAGAAAACTAATGATGCATTGTGAAGCACAATCGACACAATAATATCTTCATTCAAATACCCACTTGTCGAAATATCTATCAACCGCTGTCGTTCACAGGCGTTGAGGACCCAATCCTCCCAAGCTATCGCTCAGTAGCAATTGGAACCATACCAATCCGAATTTTACATTATTATTTTTTCTTTTTTTTATTATTAAGTCGGATTGGAGAAATTCAATCAATTAATTAATATTTAACTAGAAATTTAATATTTAATATATACGAGGGTGGTCTGAAAAGTTTTCGACCTGACCAAGAAAATCGATGTTTTTAAATTTTTTTTTTGCTATATTTTTCAACATAATCTCCATCAACACTGATACATTTCTCATAACAGTGTTCTAATTAATTTAATTAATTAATAAATTATTTATTTAATTAATTAAATTTGATTTAATTTAATTTAAGTCTCATCAACAGTTATGAATGGACGCAAAAATTCGTTTGGATTACGCCTACAGCGCCAAATTGTCTTTAGAAATGTTTTTTCGAAGCAATTTTTGGTCTAACGTTAGGAAATGCGGCTCCCACATTGCACACCGCTTCCCATATTCAAATGGTTTTGCAAAATATTTCGCACACGTTCAGCTATAATCGTACAGGTCTCAATTATCTTGAATTTTGAAAAATAAAACAAAAAAAAAATTTAAAAACATCGTTTTCCTTGGTCAGGACGGAAACTTTTCAGCCCACCCTCGTATATATAAATAAAATCAAATAAAAATGTGTATAAATTATATATACAAAGATAAGATGAATATCTGGGCACTGAAATGTCAAAGATTTGATAGTAAATTGAATGCTTTCAAAACTAAAATCTCTTATATCATCAATAGATTTCAGATTTAATTCAGTGAATTTTTGTAGCTATAGTTTTTCATTATTAATCTTTATTAATTCACAAATTTTGTAGAGGATTATTGATAGAATATTTTTTTAAAGCCATCTCTCTCTCATTTTCAAAACTATAATCTATAATCAATTATTCTATATCAGTAGACATTTTTTTTATTGTTTCGATTGTGAAAATGTATTAAGAAAAGTTCTTTCATCTCAAATCGTTTATATTCTTAAGAAGGGGAAAAAAAATAACCCTCCTTGGATTATTTAAGAACTTGGATAAAACTCTTGTCCTTATTTCCATGATTACACATCAAAAGACTTTTGGAGCATATGTTTTCATTTTATATGTTGTAGCCCCCCTCTCCTCAAAGTGAATTTGGATGGGCGTTTTCCCATCAACACAACTTTGAAAAGAATCCGCCGTTTTCGGCGACCTTGTTGTGGGTTTACTGCCCACTAGAAGCTAATAGACGAGGGGCGCACGGGCCAAAGGGTTTACGAGCCATAAGAAACGCAGTCAAGTAATAGCGACCGTCATATAATAACAACAACCGAGGGGCGGAGATGCCACTCACTCACTTGTTGGGATTTTTATGATTATCTTTATTTTATTCAATCTGTTAACGAAGCCAATTTGCAACCCCCTTGCCTACACCATGTTCAGGCATTAAGCTTTCAATCATACACTCGAGGCGTTCGTTCTCTGTCAAAATAAATATGGATTGATTGATAGATTCATAAAAATCGGAGCAAAAGAGAGAGAAAGAAAATAAACCAGAGTCTTTTCAAGATTTCTATCAACACTTGGCTCAGATGATGGGCGATTGGGGGTTGTTGAGTCCCACGGGAGACAGGACTGTCTTGGAATTCATTCGATGGAAATAAATAAATGCATCTATTCTTAATTG
Source organism: Labia minor (assembly GCA_963082975.1). Lineage (NCBI taxonomy): Eukaryota > Metazoa > Arthropoda > Insecta > Dermaptera > Spongiphoridae > Labia > Labia minor. Next base: position 20,297,178 of record OY720346.1, on the reverse strand, counting down.
ATTATTTGAAGTAAACTTATTTGATGGATATGCCAATCCAAAATATTTAATGAAATGGAATATCAATATTTGGCACAAGAAAATCTTTACACCAGTTAAATTTTTTAATTTAACTAAAAAAAAAAATATTTTTTTTTATATTTACTTAACGTATTTTATTTTGAATAAAATATTATTTGATTTTCATATTTATATCTAGATATAAAACTTTATATGTAATATACATTATTTATATTATTATTTTTTTAAAAAAGGACTCATTCAAATAATAGTATTACCTGAATATTCTAATAATAATCATTAGAGAATAATTTGATTTTTTTTCAATTTCCTTTTTTATTTTTTAAATTTAATAATACAATATGTAATAATTTAAAAAATTGCAAAAATCCTTTGAATTATTCTTTGAAAATATGAATCTTGTTTTTTGCTTAATCGGATTATGAAAAAAATATATCAAATACATATAATCATTTTTGGAATAGAATTTGAATTTATAAAATTATTATAATTATTATTATTATATAATAATAGTGATTTTAAATTTCAACCCTGTTCTGGGCAGCATTGTACAACAAAGCCACCCACTTTCATCCTACTCTTGATTAAAATGAGTAGAACTTGTATTATTTTTTATTTAAATTTTAGAAATGTGTTTTATCCATGATAAATAAATAATGATAGAGTTAATTATAATAGATGGGTGGAAATAAAAAATTATTTAGTCAAGAGTATAAAAGTATAATCATATAAATGATATCATACTAATTGTCAATTTTGATTATCTTTAAATCGAAAAAATGAAGAAAAATATAATTCAATGTAATAAAAATTTAATGAAACAAATTAAACTAAAAATAGTATGGCTAAGAGGGGATCAACGGTAAATGTTAGATTAGAAGATCGTCGTGTGCGGGCTGTACAGCTCAAATTAGTAATACGTATATTAATATATATATATTCATAATGAAGAACAGTTACTGGACAAATGATAAAAATATTTGATTTTATATATAAAAAAAAAAATTAAAATATTAAAAGTAACTATTAATAATAAATTATACTAATTGAGTATATTTTAATAAATAATTAATTTTTAATGTAAATATAATGTGTATACAAAATAGTAAATTTGCATGTTACTTTTTGGTGAAAGAAATTGCATTTATTTTTGTAGAACGGTGAATTAGTGTGTGGGTGTCAACGCGGTGGGAAATTTAATCGCGCCAAAGCGACATTTAATTGTCCATCGGGTGTGTAATAAGGCAGGAGTGCCGTAAACTTAATTACAATTGTTGACTCCAATTAAAGGGCGATCGCCAGCGGGTTTTATGAAGCCGCGCCCCAAGATTACCCCGGGATAGAATTTAATTTGACCTTTATGGCGGGACGCGTCCAGAAATATGTCAGCCGCCACCGGGTGTATATCATGTTTTTATCGCCCGGGTTTTACGACGCAGCCGGTAGTCAATCACAACCTCCATCCCCCGATCACTGATAAAAGTATTAAGGGCGCCCGATCACATCAAAGGATGTCTCCGACACCATAACGGCTTTTACAGCCGACTTATGAAGAAATAAAAGTAAATCACACCAACCCCAAGACTCCGGAGACACCCACAAGGAAACCACATTTCAACTAATATCATTTACCAACCTTTATAAGTCTTTTTTATAATAAAAAGAAAATCCTTTACGGGCCAACAGCAGTTTTATATTGAAAATCATGATTCTATTTTATGGATTTCATTAATCTCATATAATTATTTAATTATACGTTAATAAAATATAAAAAAAAAAAACATTTTAAATCATAACCCTCGTTAAAATTATACTATTAATGTGTTATCCACATAAATATTCTTACTCACATATATATATATATATATTAATTTTTATAATTGTATAATTAAATAATTAAAAATATTTGAAATGATTCGTTAAGATTTATCATTCATCATCATAATGATAATAATAATTTTATAATGTCGATTAATAAAATGTTTAGTAATCAATTTAATCATTTTACAACACTTGAGGATAGAGGTACTCATTAAATTATTTACAACTTTTCTAAATAATAAATAAATCTCTTAAATTAGTAATAAAAATGTAATTATTATAATTATGTTTAACTAATAAATACAAAATCTAAACAAATGCAAGAAATATAAGAAAAAAAATGTAATTTCTGTTTTATTTTAACACTATTTGCTTATTATTAAGAGAATTTTTATTAAAAGACCACATTATTTGTATAAAATTATTTATTAAATTAAAATAATTGTACAACGTTTCAACTGCTTATTCTGCAGTCGTTTTCAAGTAACCGTACGCTTGCTCCGATTCAAGCGGACTGATGCATGTTGGGACACTTGAAAACGACTGCAGAATAAGCAGTTGAAACGTTGTACAATTATTTTAATTTAATAAATAATTTTATACAAATAATGTGGTCTTTTAATAAAAATTCTCTTAATAATAAGCAAAATAACCACAAAAGCTTTAATAAATACTATTTGCTTAGTTTTCTTTATTGAGAAATTTTATTTATTATTTTTTTTAAATTATAAACAAAGAATATACATACCCGAGGAGGAACGAGAAATTATAAAAAAGTAAATTAAAAAATTATATCATTATAACAGAAAAAAATTTGTTTTTTTTTTAACATATGATGTATTAAGTACATTTTTTTTATAAAATATTTTACATATTTATGATCAAACGTACAGTACCTCAACAATAAAATAAATTTATTTTTATCTAGAATTTTATTTGAGAATGGTGCAATAAAGTACAGTTGTGTCCTGTTTTTTTTTAATAAATATATTACTACATGTACATTAATTTATTAACCAAAGAAAATACTTATTATTAGTGCGTTTTGTAATAATATTTAATACATTTTAAAGCTGAAGGGTAAAAAACATCGTTTTTAATCTATTAATATTAGTAGTAATTGTGAAAAAAAAAAGAAAATTGTTCAGTAACCTAGTTTTGCAAATAAATTGATTTATCCTCGTCCTGTTTGTGATGGTGATTTTTGTTATGACAGTATTCCATGTGGTGTAACATAACAACAATGATAAATTTACAATGATGAATGTATTTTAAAACGTTTGTATAAAGCAGACTCACTTTTAAAATCGTTTGCTTATTTTTTCTGGGATAAATTAATGATCTCGCCTATTTTAAATATTTTCACCTGTTTTCCAGCTCGATCTATTTATTCTTCCGCGCGCGGAATATTTGCGTTAGCCGTTGGGGTGGCCGTGCTTTGGCACTAATGCACACTGCCGGCTGCTGCATCCCACTTGCACTGTTACCGTTACCGTGTAAGCGTAACCGCCCCCGCAATTGATAAATGACGAACGCTCGTCCCTTCGACACATGATTTGTCATCGCCTGCGGCGGACGCCGCAAAAATCGCGCATAATAAATATGAGGAGACACGCCTGCAGCACATTAACAGCAGCGCACATGTCCCAACACATATTTATACAGAGTCAGGCAAATATATACTAAAACATCCCCCACCCGTCGTCAAGGTTCGCATCAGATAGCGGTTTTTCCAATACGGGGTCAACAAGTTGTAACAAATCAAGATAATGTCCGTTTATTTGCCAGGCTTTTTATAAATTATACACCTAATTGTATTTATATGGCTGATAAGCAACTAGCAAATTAATTTTTTACATATTATTTTTATTGTTTTTATTATTATTATTATATTTTTATTATTATTTTTATTTCTGAAAGAGCTGAAATATCAATTTATTTAATTTTTTTTTTTGTTCTATTAATTTCTCATTTGTTATTATTACAAATATATATGCCACATGAGTGAACGTAAATAAGAACATTTTAATATTTAATATTTATAAGAAAAAGATATAGATTTTTATTATTATAATAATTTATTATAGTATTATAGTATTTAGTCTCATAATTCCAGGTGTGTTGCACCCTTTCGGGCATAAATATGTTTTTTAAATAAAAAACAAACCAATAATGTTTAATTTACATTTACCTTTATCATTAGTTTGTATTTTAAATTAAAATTAAGTTAAATTTTTTATTGAAAAATCTTTTTTAATTCACGTCTTAATTAAATTGTTACTTAATTTATTTTAATTTATCTTATCATAATTAACATTTAAATCAATTTAAAATGTATTTTTAATATTATATTAATTAATTTTTCCTTTCTCTTTTATTCCAGGTGAGCTTTGTTTACACGATGTTGATTTCAACAAGAATTTATTTGATAGATCCCCTCCCGAGTGGTGAGTTTATAAAAATTATTTTCACTTGTTATTTATTTTGTTTATTTCAATTAAAAAAAAACAAAAAAAAATATGATTCTATGAATAAAAAATAAATAGAAAATTGAAAATATATATTATTTATATAATATTATTCCAATAATAATGATTCACTCGTGAAAAAATAATAACACAAGAAGAATTTAAATTGAAAAAAAATTACGCGGAAAAAAAAGTGATTCATATTCGCTTCCTGTCTATCTTTGTTATGTCCGAATTGCCTTATATTCGTATAAAATCTTTTTCAACCCATCCCAACTCAAGACCGGCCTCCAGTGTGAGCCAATCTCTCCCCTTTAAGTTTTCATAACATAAATCTCGCCACGTTTGTTTTTACGCGCTCATTTTTTAGGTGTCTTTTTCAGTTTATTAAAAGACGAGTATAAAAAAAAAAAACATTTCTATTAGTAAAGAAGAAAAAGGGATTAAATCCCGAAATGTAGCACCATTAAAGATTTAAAGGCTCATTTATTTAATAAAACAAATTTCATTTAACGATCAATGAAAGACAAAAACACTTTAAATGTTATTTAGTAATATTTTATCGCCTGGCTTTTATTTATTGGAGGGGGGTTATCAAATAAAATTTTAATGCGAGTAAAATGCGCTGTAAATTAATTTTTCTCCAAACACGGGGACTCTAATCATTCACTTGTTGTTGTTGTTATTTTTTAATTCAATTTCCATAATATATGAAAAACTCTAAATTGTGCTTATCTAAATCGAGAGATCGGTCCATTTAGTGACTAATTTAATTTCTCCCACCACGCGTCCAGCCCCTAGAGTTACTTTGTTCAAATCAATCATTTTCAAAAAAAAAAATCATTTTATCAGAGCTATCTATCAATATCTTTTTAAAACTTGACGGATTGAACCTTTAGCACTTGTTGGAACACCAACAACACATTGAGAAATCGCAAAATACCTAAAATCTTATAATTTTTATTTATTTATTTATTTAATACATTCCAATGATAAAATTTATTTTATTTAATTGTTTATCTAAAAAAAAAACCCTAATACTAATCATATAAAAATTCCAGAATAATTTATTAAACTTAAATCTCAATTTTATATAAGCAAAAATCAATTTTTTTTTTTCAGTATATTATGATAAGATTTACAAAATTAGATTAATTCATAAATTAAAAAAAATAACTTATTATATTTTTTATAATTTTTATTAAACGTTGAAGTGTTAATTATCTTGTTGCTACACATTTTATAGAAATTCTATCATTTATTTTTATTAAAATGTTTAAATTCATTAAATTTCTCATAAAGATTAGATAGGATGTCATTACGTCAATGATTTTCAACTTCCACCCTAAATATTTGAATAAATTATCTCTGGCTGAATGAATATTTTGTAAACTGCTTGCTCTTCACCAATTTCCATTTTCATAATTTCAAAACTTGTCCGAAAATATTTAAATTATCTAATAATATCCCTCCTCTCTTCTCACTCTTTTCTTTTTCCTCCCCGTTTTCTTTTCATTCGCGTCTTCTCATTTAGAAAAAAAAAAAAAAAAACTCCCGTTTTTAATGCAATCTTGGTTGGCCAGGCTGCTATCAGATGAGAAAGCCTTTTCGAGGAAGCTGAACTTAGGTGGGTCGGTGGGGAAGGAAAAGCTTCGGCCCCTGAAGAGAAGAAAGAGCCCCCATCCGATGCTAATGACTTTGAAGCGGCGCCTTGATGAAAAGCAGCCGAGAGCTGATAAAGAATTACCCTCGCAAGGCTGGCCACCCCCGTCTGATAATAAGTCATTGCATCCACCCCCGTATCCCCATTAAGCAAGCCCAAATCACCATCGAGCTAAAAAAAAACCGACTATAAACAGACGCTCATCTAATTTGTAACGCCTTTCCTCTTTGCTTGGATAATTTCAAAATATCATCACTACCTATTTTTGTACATTGTTCATTGATGCACAGTCTCAATATTTCTATCAACTTATAAACAAAATTTCTTATAATTTTTTCCATGCAATTATTTTTAAAATGTATTTTCCTAACTGAAAGAATGTTCGAGGTATTTCAAAATATCATTACGTTCTCGTAATATTTTTAAAAGAGTTTTTTGTAATTTATTAAAAAGAAGGAAATCCTCCATGTTAGTCATAATTCTACTACTTAATGTTGTTAATTTGCATTTCACTCTTCTTAATATAAAATCATTTAGAAAATTTATAATTCTTTTAAATTTATTCTGTTAGTAATACGTAAATAAAATGAAACTGAATTTATCTCGTTAAATTTCAAATTAGATACAATAAGTACTTCACAAAGTAATGAATCGTCTCAATATAAACAGTCAAAAGTATGTAATTGTACTTAAAAAAAATATAATATCAAAAATAAACACTTTCTAATATCATCAGACAGAAAACTTTAAGAACCACTTCATCATCCAACACCCTATTTTTGTTTTATTTAGATAATTGGTTCTTGAATTTGAATATAAACAATGGTTCTGGGATTTGATTATCCTACAATTCCTTTCATATCTAAACATACTAATTATTTATTGAATGATTACCCAAATTTAAATTGTACAAAAAAAGAAATATATTTTGATTTTGTTACAAGCTTACAGTTTCATTATAAGATTTCCTATAATTTACTATTTGATGTTGAGGTGAATAAAAACAAAAACAAAAATAACAAACACAAAAACGGATAAAATGGAAGTCAAGGGAGAGAACCAATCCTAGTCTCCTAGGGATAAGCAAATTGACGAATTTATTGGTTCGATTTGTATTTGTTTTGACTGCTAAGGGTAGAATTCCCTTTTAACTTACATGTTCTCTATTCTATAATGAATAACTTTTTACCGACCGACGATAGTAAGGGAGGTATTGTTTTCACACCAAATTTCACATATTACGTATATTTACTTAATGCATCAGTGGGATGAATTGTTCAACTTTTGGTGCAAATCCGGAAACCGGAAGTGGTAGTATTAGCGATCGACGATAAGAAGGGAAGGGTTATTTTCGCACCAAATTTCACATAAGGAGATTTTTTTACATATCATCACGAATGTATTGGTTTTATCCTGGGGAAAAATCATCTTCATTATGTTTTTCTTAATTTAAAATTATATGACGTCACCCAGCCCTTCATGACGTCACAGCCTCGGGTAACGCCGGCAACGCCGGCTACTTCAGCTATATATTATAAATAAAATAAAATTAAAAATATTTATGTTATATCCATATCTGTTTTTTATTACATTAATAGATATATTAAAATTATTTGAAATTGTTTCTGTAGCTAGAAATTAATTTATTTCAAACCGTCGGTCGGTTCGGACCTGGCCACAGGTCAACTTATTAAAATCTAGTTCTACCATTGCGATATATATATATATATTCTCTCTTCACGATATATATAAATCCATCATCAGAATAACTAATATCGTTTTAATATTTTTAGCCTATTTTAAGATGATGTGTGAAAAGTGAAAGAGAGAAACCTAAAAAAAAAAACTGAAAACAAATGAGTTTTAATTAAACAATTTCAAAGGGATAAACGAGTTGGTTGACACCCTATCGATGTGGAAATTTTTTTTCTCTAGGCTAGGGTTAATGACGTCTGGTCTGGGCCTCTTAACTTCCAAGTGATAACAGAGAAGTAATCTGTCTGGTGTCTGTGCTTGCCGATGTGTCTATCCATGTGTCTATGTGCGACGTGAAGATAGCTTCGTTGGCGGGTCAGCCTGTCATCAAGTCACTTATTTAACTTTATTTATATTCGTGCGGAAAGCAGCATTGGTTCGAACCACACGCGGGGCTGATGTTTATGTGTGCTCGTTGACGGGGGTGCGACGCTTATCGAGACGACAGGAACATAGATCGCCGCCGAAAAATTGGATTGCAGCCTATCGCCCTAATATCATCTCGATGGCTCGTTATTCATAGACATGCACCAAACAGATGCAGAAATATATATTAATTCGATTTCGATAGAGTTTCCTCATTCCAATGCGACGAACGGGACGCTTCTATTTGCTAACTTTGGCCTGATGGACGAGACACAAAGATTGCAGATGAATCAAAATGAAAATATCGTTTTCATAAATCGAATGACTTAGCTGACAAATTTATAGTCATTTTAAAAACACACAGAAGTAAACTAGAAAAGATTATGAGCCAAATAAATATTATATCATATATTCGACATATTTATCTTTATCGAATTATAAATATACTCGTATATATAGACATATTGATATAGAAAGTAAAAGTAAAATACTTATTAAGTTTATAAAATATTTATTAACCAAACTAAGCTAATTAAGTAATATAATAATATATTATGTATATAATTTACTATTTTTAAATCAATGAATTTAAATAATAGAAAATTTGATTTTTATCTTTAAATAATATAAATATATGATAATTTATTTTAATTTACAAATGTAGTATTATTTGTTTTAATCCAAAGATAACTATAAAGATGGAAGTTTGAAAATAAAACAAAAAAAAAATATTTTATCTATTTTTACTTTCCCGCATACTTCGTATAAGGGAAGTATTGGAATCGTCAAAAATTTCGTCTTCGAGATTTCGATAGATCTTGACGTTTTAGACCTCCCTGAGTCGGAAAATACCATTTTTCGAATTATGTCTGTGTGTGTGTATGTATGTATGTATGTATGTATGTATGTATGTATGTAATGTCTGTAAGCAAATTTACTCAAAAACTAATCAAGCTAGGACTTCGAAATTTGGTACACCGATATTATTCACAGTTTGTAGATTTCTATCAAAATTTCGTCAAAATCGGTTAACCGGAAGTGGTACTTTACCTACACTGGTTGCGTTTACCTTTCAAGTAAAGTACCAGTTTGCTTCGAGATATTTGCTTCCTATTTTGTATATAGATTTAAAAATATGAAAAAAATTCAGATACCAAATTTCATCGAAATTTGACTACCGGAAGTGACATTTTACCTTTACAAGTAGCGTTAGGTGTAAATTATAAATATATATAATAGTGTTAAACCATTTTACTTTATAATTTAAATTAATTTGTTTGTTTATTTTTATTGTTGTTAAAACATAATAATAATAATAACCTAATTACCTATTTATATGCGGGAAAGTCTAGGGGAGGACACTCCCGATTTTTTAATTCTAAAAAAGTATTTTTATGAATCAATATAAATTTAAACATCCAAAAAATTTGAATCCCCTAAAAAATAAACAAATCCAAGAATATATAGAAAATATTAAAAATTTAATTTTCAAGTGTTTCATAGTTATTTATTTTTTTTTTTTTATTTTTTTATTTTATAATCAATTTCAACTTTAGTTTATTGTACTGATTTAGAAATTTTTATTTTTGACAATGAAATTTTCTATTATAATTATAAGGAAACTTACAGGGAAATTCAGTGTTAAAAGTAGATTTGCGTCTGTAAAGCATGAAATAGAAAAATCTATTTATTAATGAAAATTGCTTTTTTTTTTAATTTATTTTATTAATATACTCAAGTATTATAAATATTTAAAAAAGTAAAACGAATTGATTTTTTTTTTATTTTAATTTGTAGGCGACTCTGTGCCATCTTCTAATGATATGCTAAGTTAATTGGAAAAAATATTCTCAAATGTAAAGAAAGTTGAAAAAAGGAGAGGAAAACGACCCTCAGGGGAGTAAATCGTTTTTTTTCCTCTCTCACTCTTTCTCTCCTTCTCTTCCCCAATGTTTCCCCACCGACGTTCCTCTTTTTCGACTTTAATTATAAGTCTCCGGAAATTAAAGAGGGGCTCCAGTTCTTTTTCTATAATCTCGGTACCGGGCCTCGGGGCCTATCGACGGGGTGCAGCCTTTTTATCTCTAATGGGGTTTTTCTTTGACTGCGCCCTGTAATTTGCAAGCCCTCCTTCTGGGGTGTTAACGGCTACTTAGCGGGATCATCTAATTGCAATATCGGTCATGTAGATGGACTCATTAACGGAAGTTAGTCGGGTTATTTTTATAGCGCAAATGACGAGTGAAAACCCGGTCATAAATATTTATCCAGGCTTTTTCGAAAGAAAATTCATTAAACAACTCAAAAGCTATACAAATAGTATGATAGAGAAGGCAACACCAACAAGATTTAATAAAATATTTTGATTTAATTTTTTTTAAAAAAAAGATAACCATTCATCATTGAATAAATAACTTTCATTTTATTGTTAAGAGATGTTTTTAAAAATTATAGTATTAATGATTTATTGTATTTAATTAAATTTCAAAATTATATATTCTTTTTCGTATCTTAGCGAACTATATTATATATCTTATCTTATCTTATCTTATCTTATCTTATCTTATCTTCTTATGCTAGCTAAAATTGTTTGTTTATACATGGGTTTTCAAAAACCGCTCTAACGATTTTTTTGAAATTCACACCAGAGATAGTATTTATAAAGAAAAATTAAATTTTATTGATCATATCTCTGAAAAAATACATCTTCATTAATTTTTTTTTAATTTAAATGTAAAAATGTGACGTCACTATGTCATCCATGTTGAAATTTGACTCCCGCCTTTTTTTAAAGGATATTGTATTATTAATATTTTTTTATATTTGAAATATTTTAAAATTCATTATTTAATTTCGAAATAAAATTAAAAAGATATATTTTAATAATATTTTATAATTATAAATTACGATATATATTTATCATTCTTCCAACAAAAAAAAAAATATTCATGCACTTAGAAACATAATAATACATATTTATGTATTATTGAGGACCCCAAGTTCCATTCATTTTAATCAGATTGATGCAATGATGCAACATTTAATAATTGTAATAAATAATTAAAGAATTGTATATCAATATTTTTTAAAGGGTCGAGCGAGAGCTCGGTGTCCTAGGTATTAATATTTCCAGCCAAACCCAATAATAATGAATTATTTTTTTTAACTTAATTACCGAGCCGAGGCTCGGGGTCCCGGTACAATATATAATACTAATAAAAGGATATTTTGAATAATAATTCCAAATTCGAAAGAAGTAGAGTTATTTTATAATATTATTTTATTTTTATTTATAACCAAATTTTCCAACCAATTTTCTTTTATAATATATACAAAACGAATTTTTTTGCATCTAGTCCGTTTAAGGGATATATCATGCATGAAATTTATAAATAGAGAAGAGGGAGGAGTTTGGTCAATTTAATATTTAGTTTACGGATTGAATCCAGACAAATATTATACAAATACATGTTGAAAATTTTACCGGCTGCTGGTTGATTTTTGTTCATACATTCTAAAAACAAACTTATAAATTTTCATGATTCGGTTATGTTTTTGTTTTATATTGTTTTTTGAGTGGATATTTGAAAGTGGAAATATTTACGATATATAGAAAATATTTGACAAAATGAAAGGGTGGAAGAGAAAGGGAAATTATTTGTATTAGGCGTATATTAGTTTTATATGCCTACCACCCTTCCCTAACTCAGCTAATATTGACTATTATAGAAATAAATTTCTTCAAATAAACCTCTCCCCCCTCCTTGACTTCACTATCAAACAACATTAATAATAAATTTTGAATAACCAAATACGAATAAATAAACATAAAAATATATTATATTTAAATTCAAACTTAACTTTTAGATAATATTAAAATTTCTTCTTTTTTTTTATTCTCTTAATTGTTTTACAAATAAATAATTTTTTTTTCTCTTTGGATGTTTGTATAAAGATCATTTTGGTAATAATAGGCTTGTGCTTTGTGATATGTGGGCGCTATTAATTCATTGAGTCCTGCAAGCCCACCCTCTTAACGGGAACATTATGTCCCAATGTTAGACAAACACAATTGGCCAGCTACATTACTCTAAGACATTATTACAATATTATTATTATGCCTATTAAAAGCCCGGTTTTGTGGAGGGAAGTGGAATAGAAAGCCAATCAATATAATGAAATGACTTCGAAATTATATAATGTACATACATATATATGTATAGTATAATCGTCAATTCTTTATGAAATTGATTTGAATCTTATCTGTACACTGAATCAAAATAATTAATAAATTTATTTACTTTACCAATAGAAAAATAAATATCTATAAAAACAGTATTTTAATAATTCTCATATACTGGTATATCTAATATAAAATAGCATTTCCTAAAAGTAAATTTATATTTATTTATTTATTTATTTTGTATTTTATTTTATTATTATATTTATTATTAATTTATTTTTTTATCTTATATGGTTGTATGTTTTTCTCAGATTTAATCGGAATAATGTGGGTTTTTATATAAAACGGAAAAGTGAAAACTTACCCTTTTCTATAACCGGAAATTCTGAACTAAACTTCTTTTACATTTTTGTAATGTTTTAAAAGTTTTTCCTTGACTTCTCACTGAATTGAACAAGAATTTTTATTTTTATTTTTATTTTATAACGTTTTTCTCAACTTCACTTGGCGTCTGTCTGTTCGCTCTTTTGACAAATTGAAATCGATTTTTCATCATCTTAATATTGAGAGAGACTTTTGAAAATTTGTATATATATTTTAATCGATCTCTAGAAGGTAAAGAGGAAATATAATTGAATTATTATTAATTAATTGTAATTAATTAACGATTAATTACTTTTAGTAACTAACTCCTTTTGTATTGCTCCGATTAATTTTTTTTCAACGGATTCTTAAGCATAAATATTGATTTCAGGATAGATTTTCATTTTGAACATATTTAAAAAAATTTTATAGCATTAAAATTAATGATGAATTCTTATTAATCAGTTGTATCGCCAATGAAGAGGGGTTTCTTCCCCTCAAATGGCAAAGAGGAAGTAACTTTTCTTTTTATATAAGTCCCGGAGAGAAAATTAAACAAAGCATTGACTTTTTTTTGAAGACAATATGAGTCAGGTGAGGGACAGTCTTATGAGTCTTCTGAAACTGTTCTTACACATACTCACACAAGCCCGATTTTGCAGTGTGCACACCGCATTTTTTAATAATATTAAAAGATTAATTTCTTAGCTCTTAACCTATAAATTTTATTGCATGATAAAAAAGTTTGTCAGTTTAATAAAATTTTTATTATTACAAAAATTTGACTTGATTTTTCATATGAATAAATAAAACTAAATGCGCCCAACGTTTTTCGTTGAATATGAAGCAATTCATCCATAAACTTTGTCAGATTTATAGAAAAATTATTTTATTCTTTTTAGTCCATTGGAAAAACGTTATTTTATAAAAATTTTTTATATTTATATTATTTATTTTCTCTTCTTATTTCTTTTCTTCCAAAAATATTTTCGTGAACCTTGATGGACTTGAAATGGAAGTCGTTTACGTTGGGTTTCCGTTCCTTGAACAAGCGTAAACCAATTTATTTTGCATGAATCCCGACTTGATACTAAGTTTCTCTGATATTTAATTAATCAATTGACTTTCTCGCAGAATATAATTAATAATTGAATGCTTAATTCAATCGAGAGATTGACTTGAAATTTAGTTAAAGGCGAAGCTTAGAGCGATCTCCCGAGCATTGCTATTTATTAGAGCGCTCTCTCTATAGACATTCATCATTTATTCACCTTAAGAGATTAACTCTCAGAAGGCCTTACACTCAAATCCACTACCACAACAAATGGAAGCAGCTTTTTCTATTAACACCTGAAAAAAAACAAAAACAACACCAAACCATAGATTTCAATTTCTATAATCAGAATGCTTTAATGAGATGAGGCAAGGTGGTTATTTATTTATATACATCTACACTTCTAAAATATAATATCTATAATAATGTACTGATGTGGGTCATCAAAACAACTTAATGGCTTCTCGATTCTAATGGCAATCTAATTCTTAGTATAAGGTTATTAGTTGGTCTATAACAATTACCTACTCAACAAGAAACAGTTTTCAACTGAATAAGAATTAATTATCAGTTCTAGGAGAAAAACTTTGAAAAATAAATTGAAAAAAAAATTAATAATTTGTGTTTTTTTTTTTTGAGATCTTAATATATATTTATATATATATATATATTAAAATCATTGTATTTAGTATATACAAAAAAATGTATCTCTAATCAGATTTTTTTTAGAATTTATTTTATTTTTTAAGAAATCGATTCGTTCATTCCTGTATAGAATGCAAATCCCGACACACGAGGCTTAAAGAGAGAAGGATAGGGAAAGAGAGAGAGAAAGAGAGGGTGGAGGAAAAACCGAATCAGGATTTATCGGCAACGGATCGAGCGTAGAGAGACATACATGAAGCAATGGAATTGAACAGAGAAACGAAAGAGATGGAGAGACAAAAAGGGAATTGGACAGAAAAGAGATAGATAAAGGTGAACGCCATTGGGGGTAAAAGAGAGAGAGAGAGAGATTGGATAACTGTGTAGCCGTGGGGTGTTTTTCGAGGAAAGAAACAGCGCAAATTTGATAGAATAGAGGGAGAGAGAGAGAATGCGAGATGGATTCCCTCTCATCTTGCAACATTCAAAATATCCCACTCTATTAGAAGCTGCACTGAAATAGCAAAGATGTTGTCTTTTTTTTGTTCATCCCCTGTTCAAACTTTTTTAGTACCATTTGTAGGACATATAAAAAAAAATTAAAATATATCGAATGGAAAAAAAATTTTGATTGATTGGATGACTCCGCGTGTCACAATTATAGTCTTTTTTTCATTTTAATATAAATTTGTTATTATATCTTTTTTTATCATGTGTGGTTGTAATTCAAAAATGATAGACCGCCATTAACAAAGTAAATTTGATTACAAATGTTACTATCAAGGGGATTCTCTAATGTTTGGGATTAAATGATAATTCTAGATCATTATTAAAGCTTATTAAAAATGATAATGTTTTATTTATTTTTAAAAAAACATTGATTTTTTTTTTTTAAATATCTTAAAATTATTTCTTTGATTGAGTTTTTTTTTAAACTTTGGAGGTAAATTAGAATTTTTATTTTTTTTTTTTTTTTTTAAAGAATGGCACGAATATGTAAAATGTACCAAATTTGCACGATAGTATATTCTTTTAACATTTTTTGTGCTTGAAATTAAAAAAAATCAGATTTTAATTTTTTTTTTTTCGTTTCCTTTTTTTGTCAGTTTGAGAGAAAAAAAAGAGTGAGGGAATAGGGAATGGGTGGGGTAGTTAAAAAAAACGAATATTTAATTATTTTAAGAGAGAAACAGGATGATTCTGAAGCCAACGAACGAGACAACCCCTAGGCAAGGGTTGGTGGGTGGATGGAGGATTGCCGGTATTCGAGACGTGTGTGTGCGCGCCGGATTGTTTGAGGGGGTTGGCGTTGGCTCGCATTCCGGACAAAGCCCCCAAAATGAAATTCCCGTGGTGTTGTGGCCCTGTGTGCTAGTTGGACTGCCCTTCAGCCCTTGTGCCCTTTTACACCACCCACTCAAACCACCCTCGTTCGTTCGCTAACCCTGCGATGGCATTTCAATAACGTCGCTCGCTCTTCTGACTTTGCAGAGACACGCGGACCATCCCCCCGTGAACCCCACCCTAAACCATTCTACCACTTCAACTTAAATATAGCAACCAGAATGTGCACAGCTTAAATATTATTAATTTCGATTGACTTGCAAGGAAATGAGCTTAAATTCCACACGGAAATAGATCTTATGTCGGAATTGCATGCGAATAGGAAAAAATAAAAAAAATCATGATTTTTATATATATCTATATTTATATATACATTTCTATATATATGTAAAATAAAATTATATGAAAACAACATTTCGCTTTTAACGAAATAATTTATATTGATTAAAATTATTACAAATTTAGAAAGGCACTCACTCCCTTGCGCTATTAACTAAAAAAATTTGAATCCAAAATAGGTCAATAAATATATTTGCTGACCTTCATTAGTGTCACAGTATTCTTAAGAATGTTTTTACAATCAAAAATTTTTAAATTATTTTGAATATATATAAATATTGTAATATATAAGCATAAAAATGCATTTTAATATACAATGGTGGGTCAACCTTCTAGAAAGATATTTTTAACACATGTTGATGATATAAAGAATTTTGCTAAATTGGAGAATGAAAGACCTTTGGTCATAAAACATCTGATCGTCAGATGTACAGAGACTCATCCGTGTATCCAAAGTGGGGGAAGGGGTGTCCAAGGGATGAAGAGTTTTCGTTATTGGTGTAACAAGAATTTTTGAATCAGTCTTGATTAGAATTGGAGAAGGAGACCCCAAATCCCTTGCAGGAGTGACATCCCTGCCACCCCCCTTTGAGGAGCGCCGCAGCCCATGAGATGCTCCAAAGAAATCAGCAGGATGACATTCAAGACTCACGTCTCTAAGAATTCTCCATTTATTCCTATCAATCATACAGCTAAGTGGTCGACCCTTGTTTATTAATATAATTGCAATTGCTTAATGAAATTAAATTTCATTTCATTTATAATATTTCTAACGGTACCTTAATAAACAAACAACTCTTTATAACTACTTTGTTATCAATTATTATAATATCAATTCTTATAATATTAATTCTTGAGCTTAATTTTAGTTTAATTTTATATCTGGATTTTTAATCTGAACGAATTCGATTTTATCATTTCCCTTATCAACCTTCGCGGATTCAATTACCCATTTATTCTTCAAAATTAACCCAGAGTGCTACCAAATTAATTTAATCTTATTTTCAACCCATTTATTCTCATTAAACCTTACCTAAGTCATCCAATATACGACAATATATTAAATTTTGAATTTAAGTATTTAAAATTTTTCGAAGTATTTTTTTAAGCCTAATGCATTTAACAGTAAAGGAATAAACAATTAATTTTATTTATTTATAAAAGTTGTGCTTAGAATTATATTCATGTCATTGAGCCTTGTTAATCCGTGTATTTTGAATTTTTAAATAGTACTAGCTGGTTAGTCTAGTAGTACCGAGTCTATTATCTGGTGTGGGCTGGTAAATTTGATGATGTGCCTAACTGTGGACTATCTCTGCGGTTAAACAGTGGAACATACACATACGATGCCTTGATTATAGAGTAGTATAATAGCAAAGCGAATAATTTAGGCTTTTCAGCGTAGTTCGAGTAAGTGACTGTCAAAGGGTTCTCTAACTCCCACCACCCGCCATCCTCATCAGTACCGTTCCATTCCTCAGAAATCGATATTCATTAATCCATGAATTGAATTAATTGGAGGTATTCCGAAACTAATCTATCGAATACATACCGTATATATAATATATAATGGCAACTGATAACTTACACTTATCTATCTACATTTTATATAAAAATGATCGGCTGGAAATATTTTGTTATAACGATGAGTCATCAGCACAATTTAAAAGTTAAAGAAGTATGGAATTAATGAATATGTGTACTATAAAAGGAAAAACATGAGATAACGAGAGGGAGGGTAAGGTGGGTTTAGGAAGAATTAAATAAACGTGAAGAAATTCAAACGACAAAGAAAATTATAAAAGTCAAATGTATTTTTAAATACTTTTAAGGATACCAAGGTTAGAAAGTAAATTTTTTGCCTAGACCACACACACATTAAAACATAAATTTAATTGAAGTTTTCTTTTATACCAAATCACATCAAAACAATTTTCCTTATTTTTTTTTATTTTTTTAATTGATACAAGAGTCGTGGTATTTTTGGAAGATTTTAAAAGATCTCTCTCTCTCTCCTTATTGACTTTTCTTATGTATATTTTTCCTATATTTTATTTTTTTATTTACTTTCCATAATTGTGAAATACAATTTAATCCCAAATAACTAATAAATATATTTCATTTTAATTTTCTTTTTGGACGTTCTTAAAAATCTCTTTCACCTGCAACAAATTAACAAATTAATTATAAACTTTAATTAATGACAAATGATTGCCTAAAGCAGGTAGCTGTAAAAATATATAAATATATATATGATAGAATAGGTATTTGCATATATTAAAAAATGAATCTCTTAAATCATCTTTGTAAATATACTACATATCTAAAGAATTTTTCTTAATTAATAAAAAATCTGCAGTGTCTCCACTCAACTATCTCGCAATTTGAATTGGATTAAACAATATAATATATTATATATTTAAATTAATTTTAATTAATTGCAGTCGTGTTAAAAAATTAATTCCGGTACTTTCAACGATTCAATCAAGCTGAAATTCTATATTTAGAAGTTTTATACAATTTTTAATCATGTGGAAAAACTATCAAACATATATCTTTATTTTTACGGTCAGTTTAGAGGAAAAAAATTGAAAACTTGGTAGGTAATGATCCAGTTCCGGATGAGCTACATTTCTCAAAAGTTGATAGAAAACTTCGAATTTTCGAATAATGCCTGTATACCAAATTTCGTGATACTAGCTCAAACCGTTTTTGCGTAATCTTGTCTACATACACACACACACACACAGACAGACATTTTTCTCAACCATAGTGAAAATGATTCAGGAAACTTCAAAACGTATAAAAACATCAAAATCTTGACATCGAAAATTTTCTTGATTGCAATAAATTAATTATTCAATTATTTTTTAATAAATGTATTATATTACTTAAAATTATATGTATTAGAACATCCTTACATATGTACACGAGTGTATTACTCTGATTTAATTAACATTAAAATTTATTTGAAATTCATTTTACTTTTAGTGCAAACAAACATTGAAAGTGTATTAATTATAAGAAATTTATAAGTAAAAAAAAAACGATTAATCTTTTTATTCTATTCTATTTTTATTTATTGATAACGTCTTTTGTCGAATTAGTGATTCATTTTCATCGTGATTTTTTTTTTTTTTTTTTTTTTTGTTTACAAAATACAACTTCAGAAATTGATTAACTTACTGATCGACTGTAGCTTTCTTCTAATGGCATCAGAATCAGTTAATTAGCCTTGTGCTATTTATATTCGTACACGCGTGCGTAGCAGTTGAAGGGCGTAGTTACACCGTCTGCATACTAAACAACCTCTCAATTAGCTAGAACACCTCTCAGTCTCTTATCACTTATCTCACCCAATCCCTTCCATCTCGTCCATTCCCCATCTCAAATCTTCGGCATCGCCAAAATCTTTTTTTTTTTATTTTTTCTTTCTTTCTTTCTCTAACGAGATTTGGGCAAACATCTTTTTGGCGGTGGCTCGCCTCCCGTATATGTGTAGTTGTACGTGTATCTGTTTGTGTATGGGTGTGTGTGTGTGTGTGTTTGTTGGTGTCCAAAATAAAAAAAAAATGCAGACAGGCAGCCATTGTCGCTGGGGCCGGCATTTGAATAAAATATTCATTAGCCTGGCCACGGGCTATTGGCCCTATTGAACTGCGAGCGCGAGAGAGAAGGGGACATCGATTTCCAGTTTGCCATTAAGAGAGTGGTGGGAGTGGGACCGTGTGGGGAGGAGGGGGGGGGGACAAAAGCCACTCTTTCTTTTGTAACTTCTGCAAACTTATCATCGGACAATAAATATTTATATGACTTTTTTTTTTGATTGACAAATGGGAGGAATGAAGGCGGGGGTGGAAAATTAAACTCCTATCGATTTAAATTTTGTTGAGATTAATGATGCAACCCTCGCTTCCATATAAAAAAAAAATATCATCCACCTACCTATTCACTTTTCAATATTCACCGTCAACTTATTTATTATTACTTAGAAATAATATTGAAAAAATTAATGATGAAAGAATTAAATAGTAAATAAAAAATTCTATTAAAATATTTAATGTAAAAAAATAGAATAATAGTAATTTAATCAAATGCAATTCATATAATATAAATAAAAAAAAAATGAATTAAGAAATAATATTCACATTGTATCATATTTTTGATAATATAATAAATAATAATATGGATTAATAATAATTTAATTTAAGTAGGTAATTTATTTCCTATAAATAAGTAAGTATAATATATTTTCTATTAAATTTTGATTTCAGCTGATTGATCATATGATAATAATAGAACATACTACTAATTTTATAAATAAAAACAATCTGACAATTCTTTTATTGGGATGTATTTAATTTTTTTTTTTTTATTTTTGATGGAAACTTTAGGATTTTGCAATCAGAACTACAGGATCATTTTTTGACGAACAAAGACAATGTCTGTGCATTTGGGGTGAGCCCTCGTATACCCACCAGCCCATTTCGCCCACCCTTTTCGGTCATCGATCGCTGTCCCGGTCGATTGGCCAAAGGTCTTATCAACCCTCCTCCCTATAACCCTTTCGAGAGTGTTTCTTTCATTATCTGCTCCCCCGATATTGACAATATGATTCGCCTCGGGGCTGAAGCTAAAAATAATATTTATTTCGCGTATCAAACGCCTCCAATATCTCAACCAACCCCTACCATACCTTTATCTTCATTCACATGATGCCCTTGCCTTAGGACTTGTTAAGCAATCATCGAGCAAATCGTATTGTATATCTTTTTTTTTTTTTATTTATTTATATACATGTGACAGATTTTTATAATTTATTGTTTTGATATATAAAATATATTTTAATCCCTTATTCTCTTTTTCTCTCTCCTTCTACCTTCCAAACCGTCCAGCGTTTTAAAATCTCTTTCTCTGGTTTCTATATTTTTTTAATTTTTTCTTTTTTTTTTCATTTTATAAATGTAAAATATTGTAATCCCTATCAAAGGAAAGGAAAGAAAAGATAAGGTAAATATGTTTATTCATTTAAAAAATAAATTATAATATAATATTAAAACATTTCAATTCCTGTAAATTTATAATAGAAAAATAAACAAATTATATATAATTCATCTAATTATATATTCCTATATATATATATAAATTTATTTTTAAGAATATATTAAAAGTTAATAAATAATATTATAGGTATTTTTATTTAAATATTATTATTATTATTATTATATTTAATTAATTATTTTTATTAAATTATTATCTATTAAAAACTAAAGATTTATTTAATGAAATTGATTTTTTAAATATATCAAAAGATATTACTTATCTAAAAGGTTTTTTAACAGAATAGAGTTTTTGGGGAGGGTCCAGAGGCGGTTGGTGAATAGGTGGAGGGGGAAGGTGCGGATTTGGTTGGTTAGCGAGTCGGAGGATTCGATTCGTTGAATGAATACTAAGAATTGTAGTATGGCAGAGGCTTGTCTTAGTTTGAAGCAAAGCAGAATTAAAAGCGAGGGATAATGGTAACGTTGCCGGGGGCTGAGAAGGGGTGCTATAATTTATAAAGAGCTCTCTCTCTCTCTCTCGTTCCAGAATAGAGTAGAGCTAATGGAAAAGCTGAAAGCCCTTACGGCTGCCGAGCTCCTCGCTCGCGTATAATTCATTTGAAAACCCTGAGCAATGCACAGGCTTTGAGTTATTGGCCCTCGGCCCTTTGGCCCTCTGACTATTACAATCGCTATTGATAGCTTATTGCATTCCCTCCCCCTCCTACCTGCCTTGCAGACGATGATGCTACAAAATTCGCCAACAGACACAGGAATTCCATTTCCTCTACCTGCTGCCGGTAATAAAAAACCCTCAGATTAAGGTCTCCCTCTTAATGCCATAACTCCTCCATCGAGGACAGGCCTTTTTACTTATTTCTCAATTTATAACATTGCCCGCTTGTCATTTCAATCATTGGCACCAGTTCGAGTGGGGGGTGGGGGTCTCTTGCAAATCCCTCTGTCGCTACTTGAAGTCCTATGTCGGTTTTGTTTACAAAATCCGTTTGTATGCAAATTTACAGTCTTTCTTCTTGATCAATTCCCACACTCGAATAAAAACCGACCGGATTGTCATTTTTTTTATTCTTGTTTGTTGATCGAATTCAAAAAAGTACTTTGTGATATTCTAGTCATCATAAAACGAGAAACAACTCGTATTCACACACCCTAAAGGGCCTTAAAGTTTTTTTATTTATAAGTTATCCTAATGAACAAAAATTTTATTGTATACTTAACATAAACTATAGATATAATAAATGAAGATGCTGTAATACGGATATTTGTTCACTTTGAAAATTGTAGCCCCTTATAGAATAGGAATTAATTTATAAATCTTATATATAAAATTCTCGTGTCACAAAACTTTGAAATCATACTCCTCCGAAACGGCTTGACCGATTCTTATGAAATTTTTTATGTATATTCAGTAGGTCTCAGGGCATGTCAGACTTCCTTTAGAAAACCGCTAATTGGTAAGGTGTGTCCAGGAAATGCTAATTAATTAAAAATAGTTTAGTTACCATACTAGCTCATAGAGGCGCTGGTGGCGATAATTTCACATCTATATAAATTCTAATAGGGGACAGGGTAGGAGTTAGATGGTTATAGCTCAGAATAGGGACACTCGGGGGGGTACAGGGGGCGGAGCCCCTGTCTAGGTGTGGAGAGCGCCGAAGGCGCTCGGAGCAGCTAGAATATATATATATATATATTAAAAAAAAGTATATTTCTTATTATTAAAATACTTGTTTAAATGTTTCTTATATTTTGCTCATTGATATATAGGCATTGTATTATAATATCATGATTTGTTTTGTATTTTATTATATCTTATGTTTAGAAATTTTCATATCTTGTTGTATATTTTATTCATCTTATTTTTGTTTGTCGACTGACAAAGTACTTTGCGATACTCTCATCGTCATCATCAAACGACTCGATTAACTGACTCAATTGACACACCCTACCCGATAATAATGTTTTTGTTTCTTGTTTGTCTTTCTAATACATAAATATTTTATTACTAGCAAGAAAATCAAATCGTAGTTATATTTATACACACACACATATATATATATATATATATATATATACATTTATTTATTTATTTATTAATGTATGTAAATCGAAATGAACGATCAGGTTCCTTGGCATGTCTTGGAATTAATTTCATGGCTTTTGAGCCAATTTCAGGTGAAGAGACTTAGCGAACGGACTAATTGGCCTGTTCCATCGGCCAGCTGTAAGATGATATTCTATTCCGATTTTTCGTAGGTCGAATGTCCTGACCTGGGACAAGAGAAGGCGGTCGGCGCCTCTCCAAGAGATTTGTCTTCGGCAGCGGGGATCTATTTCTCTTGTTAACGATTTCCTCCTCCTGGCACCCCGACGTTGAAATAAAACGCCCCTTGAAATATTAATTCCTTCGGAGTGGGGGTGGGACAAGGATCATTTACTAATTTTAGACATTTTATAAAGACAGGCTATAATCAGGGTGGGATGTCATGTTCTGCCTGACTGTCTGCCAGTCAACCAATCGGACGAAAAATAAAAACCTATTATTACATCTAATTTTATACAAAAATTTTATATACTGTTTATTTACTTCTTTTTTAGGGAAATTGTTTGTATTTCTAATTTTTAGCTCGCTTTATCTAATGTTTTATATTGTACAACAATAAATTATATATATATTAAAAATATTATAAAACATTATTTATAGTAATAATATATTACCTATAATAAATAAAGATAAATGTATATACACAGGTTTGTGGAAATCTTATGTTTATTTAACATGCATTGTACTGACGAAGCGTTTTTTTATCAAAATTTTTTTAAAATGAATTTTTGTTATTATATTCTGCAAATTTTATACTTAGATAAAACATATTAAAACACACACATATATATATATATATTATATAATAATGTATTTATTTTTAATTAAAAAAAATATTATAATATATTTATATACTTTATGCGCATTCTGATGGTTTAATATTATTTTTTATTTATTTGTAATTAAAATTTGATGAAGAGAGATGGATGGATATTTTTTTTTGTGTGTTTTTTAGAATTTCAAAATAAATCTATGATTATATATTTTTTTCCCTGAAGTAAATTCTACAGCAATTGTTTGTTGGTCGCCATTTTGAAAACCGCTGGGCGGAGTCGTTCTTATTGCTGCCATCTTGACGGAATTGGTTTCTTGGTCAGCCACCTCTAGGGTTGTTCTTCTAAAAAAAAAAAAACAGATGTTCCCAAAGTTGGCGATCCTATGAAATAAATGATCGATAGCAGGGTTGATTAGAATGTTAAAGAGTTGCTGGCGAGCGCCACTTGGCGCCAAGTGGCCAATGTTTAATTGAATCTCGAGAGAAGCCTAAGACCATTTCGCCGTTCAACAAGAGCCACCCTGAAAATGACCCTCTCGAGAGTTTTGGCCAACTTGTAAATGCGCCGACTTTACGTGAAATAGAACAGTTCTCTTGGTGTGTCGGTCGTCGTGCAATATTCATGGGGATGGGGTTAACCTCAAGTGGGGGTGCCTCTGGATATTATATTCACCGGCCAAACTTACACGCGGACCGACTGAATGGCTTTAATAAATCGTAGCCAGGGTGCCAGACACTTGCCAACATTACACAATTTACGTTGCTTTAATGTACCCCCCGGAACATACAGAAAGACAGGCGGGCGGAGCCACTCACCGGCATCGCAGTTTATTAGTAAAAAAAAAAAAAAAATATTACTTTCAGGAATGGAATTTTTAAAATAAATGAATATGTGTTCTTTCCCTCGGCCACTTATGAATATTTCTGCAAATGTTTATTGCTGATTTAATGCCCTTCATTCCCCAACGCCTATCATTTCCCAAACAGACATTCTTTTATTTCAGATTTTTTTTTTTTTTTTGTCTCATACTCATTCAAAATTCTCAAATCTTTTTAAATTATCTTATTTCTTTTATCTCATTATATTTTAAAAAAAAAATATTATTTTTATTTATTTCATTGTACAATAAATAAAATAACCTTTAAAATGATTTATTAATTAAAAAACTCGCTTATAAATATTTATAAAATTGACAATTATAATAATAATAGATTAGTATCCGAATTATTAAGTTTCTAATTTTATAAAATATGATTTGGAAAAAATTTTAGTGATTTTTATAAAAAATAAATATAAATAACAAATAAAGTGTAAATCTATCTCTTTGGATGAACAAGGCAAAGAATAAAAATAATTAAATTTGCGAAATCACGATACTTTCTCTTCCCTTTTTGAGAAATGTTTTTTTAACAATTTATTTGATCTGGCAGGATATCTATCTCTTCTTCAAAGAACTGGTGGTAGAAGGGGATAATAGGGTGAGGGATTGTGTCCCTTTTTGCAATGAAAGAAAAGAGTTGACAGCTGAAGCCACTTGCCTCTCGCCTTGGCCACCTTTCCCAACTTCTTTTTTCAAATCTGGGTATTTATTATTTTTACACCCTGATATGATGTCATCTTTCCCAAGAGGGGGGTTGACCTGTATCCACCACTTTGGGATTTGAAAGAGGGGATGGGTGGGTGGTGGTGGTGGTGTTCAGCAAAATTCACAGATTTAAGAGCCTCTTTTTCTAAAAAAGAAATGATTACCTCGGGCGGCTTTTGACAAACAAACATACATTCCCTTCACCCCACCCTCTCTATCTCTTTCTCCCCACCCCACATTTCGCTCTTAATTGTGCATTCCTTTCGTCGCATTTTTTCTCGCCATCGTTATTTAAATGACGACCAAACAGAACGATAAAATGAAATTTATTGATCTATTTTAATTATTTTTCTAAAATGAAAAAAATGCAATCAACAAATTTTTTTCTGTTTTTTTTTTTTAATTTCAAAATCCTAACATAATAACATGTATTTTTGGTCATTGTAGTTGGTTGTTGTATTAACTTTTTTTTTTCTCTTTTGGTTTATATAAAAAAAAATCGATTGGAATATGATGATGTTTCGAAATTTGTGAAAAAAAAACAGTTGACAGAAGGAATGTCCAAAGATATATATATCTTTTATTCCTGACAAGTTTCACTAACATCAAATATTGAATCCAAAAATATAATATCGAATAATATTTTAATATAATTTAATTAATAATAAAAACATATTATAAAATATTAAAATACTTTTCCGTAATCATTTTATAAAACAATAAATAAATTATTATATTAATAACTTACATATATTTTAATGAATATACAATTCAATTAATTCAAAAACAAAAAAAGAGAAAATAAAAAGTTTTTTTTAGCTTGTAAATGTAAATTTTTTTAGAATCTTGCGAAAATGTAATTTTATAATATTAAATATAATAGTTCTTATTTGGAAATAGATTTAAGAATTTTTATTTTCAATCAAAAGATTTTTTCGTTATATTTAATGATAATGGCAATTGGAATTTAAGGACTTATATAATTTTAATTAATTAACTGGAGAATATTTTTCCTACTATATTTGAGATATATTAATTAAATAATAGATTAAAAAATTAGAAATATATATTCAATTATTTATGATTAATATTTGTTTTTTTATGAAATAATGAGAATAGTTGCCAATATTTTGTGGAATGACTTTATTTCGCTTTTTTTGGTTGTTTTTGTTATCAATTAGACTGTTTTTGTTTTGTTTTATTGTTTTTTTATTTTTATTTTGTTCGCCAATGATAATAAGTGCAAATTGTCCTTTTACTAATGTAATAAAACTTTTTGAATGCATCTTGAGGGGCTGTTTTCTACAATAAGGCCTTTGTTCTCCGAGAGTAGAGAGATGTTATGGAGTGTCGTAGATTCGTTGTCGAGGTGGATGTAAAATGCTTGAATGCCGAGGTGAAGTGGCCTGAAGAGTGCTGAATGTCGGTGGGGGTGCAGTTAGCAGGTATTCCTCGTATGATGGAGGGAGTGTTTCAGACATGTGATCATAATTTGTCTCGGAAGGACGTCTTTAGCCTTCCACTCCGAGTGGACTTCATTAGGCGACTATGAATGGAGTGACAGCCGTGGAGGGCCGCGCTCTTCTCTTCTCGTTAGCTCGTTCTTGTTGTTGTTGCTGCTGATGCTGCATCCAAGACAAAGTGGCCAAACGGACAAAAGTCGTGCAATCTTGTGACGTCACTCGGTCCGAGAATGGCGCTAACGATCGTGCCGGGACTGTACCCCGGGGGCGAGGAATTAAAGAGGCCGATCGATGTTCTCTCCCTCGCATTGTCCGAAAACCCTCCGCTCCATTCTCTATATCCATCTGTCTTTCTTTCCATCATTTTCCTCTCTCACTCTTTCATCCCTCTTGCAGAGAGGGATATTGCGCGTTACTCGCATTTACTCACCCCAACCGAAGGCACAGATGTGACCAGTCGATGGAGCCGCTCTCAAAAACGTGACACGCGACTCTCTTCTCTCTTTCACACACACACACACACACACATCCATACAAAAACACACACAGAAACACGCAAATCTTTACTACGTCATAATACCACGCCTGGAAGCTGCGGACCATCTCGTAAAAGAATTTTATTATCAATCTATCTGGTTCGTAAACCTCGAACATACTTTATGCTTTAGGGTCTCTTGATTAAATGATACCTCTGACTAAAAACGAGATCATAGCTTTTTAAACGAAATTATTATTATTACCCATTTCAAAAATGAATAACACTATATGATTCGGTATTATATATTCCATAAAAATAACTTATTACAACCAAAAAGAATACATAATAATTCATTAACGGTATACAAAGGATTATTGAAGAATAATGATTTTAAGAAAAGGATATATAACATTCATTCTTAAAGATTATTATTCAATCACAAATATTGCTATTAATAGAAACATAAGATATATAAATATTAATTGGATAAAATGTTTTTAAAAATTAGATAAAAAAAATCGAAATGGATCGAAAAGTTTAAAAAAACTTATAAACCATGTTTTTCAAGTTTGTCTTATTTCTAAAAACTGAAAATAGCCATAAAAGTGCTAAGGAGAGTTTTATAAAGATTTTCTTTTTATTTGTTTTTTTTTTCTTTTTACTTTTTCGGAGTTTAGTTTACATAAAAAGAAAGATCATTCAAATCAAAATAAAAAAAAAACAAAAACTATAAAAATAATAATGACTAACTTTGAATAACAAATATTCACAAAATATAAATTTAAGAAAACTAATTTCTATTGTTTTATAAATGAATGTTTATAATAATAATAAATAATATTGAAAAGGAACGTATATTTAACATTTTTTTAAAAAGATTTAATTTAATTTATACAATTTGTAGATTAAACTGTATTATATATCATTTCATTTTCAAATTTTCCCAATATAATTCATTCATTAATGATTTTCATGTGAACTCCTTGTCGAACATTGATACGCACAATCCCGTCTGGTTATGAAATGTTAACAACACTCATGGCACAAGTAGCAAGTAGTTTCCAAGCGGCGCTAAATATTATTATAACTATTATATACAATATAATCTTCATCCACTTAAGCAATAAACTGTATTGTCTCGATTCAGATGGGAAATAGAAATAGGGGTGGATCTATAGAATTATAGGGGAAAATAAAATTTCGGATAAAATGATGAATTGTATTTTTGAAAGAGATAATTTTTTGATCTATTTCAAAAATAATAATTAATTTAATATTAAAAAAAAAATCTTATTTTAAAGTCACGGTTAGTTATTTATACATAATTAGGTAATTAATATTTTAGAAAATAAGTTGTTTTTTTTAAATAAAAAAAATAAAAATATTTTCAAAATTTTTACCAGATATATACGAGCATATATATATATATATATATATATATATATATATATATAAGCATCTTATGATTAACCTTTCACTATAAATTAATCAGAATAAATTGGAGTTGGCATATTTGTGCCAATTCATAAATAAACATTATATAATAATTGATGTCAAAGAGTTTTATATAAATTGATTATTTATTAATTAAATAGAATTTCATTTAACAAGAAAAAAATTTGAATATTTTGATTTAGAAAAAAACTTCTATATAACCCTGATCTTATACATTTCCTTGTAGTGAAAAATGATGATGATTTTTACGAAAGATAAAATTTCCAATTAATTAAGTCCAGGTTTTTATTTATTTATTTATTATTTATTTCTACCTCTATATATATTTATTATGAATAAATTCTACTATTTTTTTCCTACAGTTAAATCATTTTTATTCAACATAAATTTAAGAAAAAAATTAAAAACAAGTATTTATGGTAAAATATGATTAATTTATCTATGTAGATGTTTAGATTTGTGTGTCATTTTGACAGTAATATTATAGTTTAAGGTGAAGGTTTACTGACAAACAATCATGTATATTTTATTTAGATAATGTTCGAAAAGAAGAATATAAAACAATTTAAAAAAAATAAAAAAAAAAAAATATATATTTGAATGAGATATAAACATAATCAAAATATGCATTCTTTATTTTGACAAATTTTTTGACATTCAAGTATGTAAATATTAAAAGAAAAAAAATCTGGAGTGTCTCCACTCGACTATCTCGCAAATTTGAATTGGATTAAATAACATAATATATTATATTTAAATTTAATTTAATTAATTATAAATTATAAATAAAAATTAATAAATAATATTTATTAAACCAGGGCATGTTTGGCTCTGTTGACGTCACGTGTTGGCGCGTGAGATTTGCAGTGTTAAAAAATTAATTCTGGTACTTTCAGCGATTCAATCAAACTGAAATTCTATATATAGCAGTTTTATACAATTATTAATCATGTGAAAAATTTATTTATTTTTAAGGTTATTTTTAATTTAGAAGAAAAAAAATCAAAACGTTGTAGGTAATGACTCTCTTCCGGTTGAGCTACATTTCTCAAAAGTTGATAGAAAACTATGAATTTTGAATAATGCCCATGTACCAAATTTCATCATTCTAGCTCAAACCGTTTTTGCGTAACTTGGTTACATACACACACACATACACACACACAGACATTTTTCTGTGAATTTTTAGTGAAAATGATTCAGGAACCTTCAAAACGTATAAAAACAACAAAACATCGAAAATTTTCGTGATCGCAATACTATCTCTGGCGAGATAATAATAAAAAATAAAAATAAAAATAAAAAAAAAAGTGAAAAAGTTAATATTTAAAATTTCAAAGATATATATTTTCTTTTTACTAATTGGACGATGATAATTTTTAATATTTTTTTTTTGTTTTTTGTTTTTTTTTTTTGTTTTTTGCTATTTTTGGAGATTTTTTTTTTTTCGTCGATTGGAAGACAATGTGCTGATTGCTCTAAACGTCCTTTCGTGCTGTCTTTAGTGTCTCGCTGTCGGTTCTTGAGTTGTTCGCTCAACTCCGCGTCGTGTTTTATAATATTGATCTGTAGTCGCGCGCGCGCCGTTCGCTCATTCGCTCGCAGCTCTTGGCATTAATAGGCCTAATGGGGAACCGGCCCTCTTGGACCGTAAGGACCATTAGCAAGGGCCCGCCATATATTTATTAAACCCTATAAGCTTTTTTCATATTAAAAATAAAAAAAAAACAACAACAACAACCGTGGAGAAATTAATTCTGAAGTTTTTATTATCCAATTTTCAACATATAGTAAACATAGAAAATCTTGAATAATTAAATTTTTCACACAGCCAGAAAGGTTTTTTTTTTTTTTTTTTTTTTTTTTGGGTGAAATTCTTATCAAAGTGACATGCGACAGGGATGAGGGGTTTGGATGATGAGAGACGCGAAGTGGTTGAAATGGAAAAAGAAATCCATCTGGGGTGATCCAATATTGACAATATGTCGTAAATAAAAGTTAATCATCGGGCCTTCCATTACGCTCGGCTGCGATCTGCCCTTATGGAGTCGCTGAGATTAATGCCCGAGGTCTGGCCCGTGGCTGATAGATAGTTTTTGTCCAGGACAGCGGCCGGTCGAAAAAGCCGGCTTTAAAAGCTTAAAGTTTACACCCGAAATGGGGTCTAAATCGCCTCTAATGGCCGGCGACTAGCAATGACCAAACGCCCTTAAGCCCTAAGAGTTATATCCCGAGATATTGCGAGCCGAGGGATTGAGCTTCTTACGTATTCAACGTGGCCTGGTAGGTCTTTCGCGATCGATATTAATCCCGGCTGCTCAACCCTTCCGATCGGACCAACTGACCACTTCCACCCCCTCAGCACACTGAGTTGTTCGTTGATCCGCTATGATTAAACGCATTAAGCAACTCGTTCGTTTTTTTTTTTTTTTCAAAGTCAACACACATAAAAACCCCTCTAAAGCATCTCTGGTCGATTAAGCTAAGTTAGAGCTTGAATTTGGAACCATTAAGTGGCACTCCAAGTACACCGAAGGGCGGCGGCATGTTTAGCGGCTGATGCCGTCGATTCGACCGCCAAACGGGTTTGGCAATCCGCGCAACATTTGGTCCTTCGGGTCGGATACAATGTATGATCGATTTATCACTCCATCAAAGTTGATAAAGGCCATTTTGAAGCGATTTGCCATCGGGTGTCAATGTCTCGCCCCCGAATTGGCGATGCATGTCACGGCTGTCGGATTGATCCGTATTATATCATAAAGCCATACAAAGATAAGACGAAAACCATCTCTGGTTCACTTACCGCGACAGTAAAATCCACCAACACGTTTTATTATCTTGTAAAATTTACCGAGCGAATTATTCATTACTATAGTCATAGGGGTGCTATTTAGTATTATTATATTATCTTAAAAAAAAGATTTAGTATTTATTAAAAAAACAATAAAAGATGGATAATAAAATACAAATATTGATTCTTGGTTTTACTAAATTTTTATTTATCTTCAAAAATATACTCTAATTATAAATTATTGTAAAAATCATTTATTATTTAAATTAAAATTTAATAATTAATGTATTTCATTAAATATAACAAATAATATAATTTATATTCTTTTATTCTAATTTAATTATTAAAAAAATGGATTAAAAATGTTAAATGGACCAGAAGATGAACTTTCTTTCCCCTTCCCCAAATATTTGATTGACTTAATTTCCAATATAATTTTAATTATAACCTAGAAATCATTAATCTGTAGGCTATTTGTTTATAAATCAAGTATCCTACTATATTATATATATTATATACATATGTTTGAATTATACAAATAATATTTAATCATACTAATATCAAATTTCAGGTATTATTACTAATATTAATTATTATTTATATTTAGTAAATATAAGAACATTAATTTTAAATTTTCAATTAGTTGATCCCATTTTTTAAAAAAATGATATTATTCCTGATATCTCTTAGACTACTAGAAACCATACGTTGAGAACACTAATTTAAATGACCAATAGTGGTTGTGTGAAGTGAGGAACTAACTACCCTCTTCATTACTTGACAACTGTCAGTTCATGCAGACGGTTAGGCGTCACTGCTTCAGCAATAAACATCCCCCCTTATTATCATCCTAAATAAATAAAATAATAGTATTACTTAAAATAAAAATAATAGTAATAGGATAAATTAATTCTACTAATTATTTATTATTTTATTATTACAACTTTATAAAGTATAACTCTATAAAATATTTTTAAGAAAAATACTAATATAAATAAATTTTTTTATATAAACCGAGATTTGGTATTATATGCATTTAATGAACAGGAAAACAATAAATTTATTTGGTGTAAAATAATAAAAACTGAAGTTTATATACAATTTAATGATATGCAATTGATAATTGAAATTAAAATTATTCTTTTGTTAAATTTTATTAGAACAATAAATATGATATTGAAACTTTTTAAAAAGGATATTTTTAGGTATAAATCGTATATTGTGGCAATAAAGAGAGAGAATAAATTCTATTTTCTGATTAATGAGAGCAAATATTCTTTTTATAATATTTAGAATTGATATTAGATATTATAATGTTGTTTTTATTAAAAGATGTATAAAATTTACTAAAAAGTAAGAAAAAGTGAATAATAAAAGAGATTAATAAGATAGGAGATATTAATCTCTTTAAAAATTTTTGTCTCCTAAAAAAAATAATTATTTTTCTAAATTTTAATTATAAAAAAATATTGATGGTAGAAACATATACATACAAGTATATATAATATATATAATATACTACATACTCGTATATATGTCAAGGTAAATTTATTTTTATAGCACTTCATATATCTATTTAAATGGTTACAATTATGCTTATGACCATCATAATTAGGTTTTATACATGTTTTAACTAATGTTAAAGAGATTATTTTATATATAAATTTATAGTTTTGGTTTTAGTACGGTTTAAAATTAATTTTATTTCAAAATTATTATTATTATTATATATATAAATATATAAATTATTATTATTATATATATAAATATATAAATTATTATTATTATATATATATGATAAATGATTATTGATTTGTTAATTTATAATTTATAACTATAGAATAAAGAAAAAACAATACCAAGAAAATAATTTAAATTTTAAAAATAAGTGAATAAATTTCAGAGAATGAGTGAATTAAAGTGAAATTGTTCATTTGTTTTTTTTTTTTAAATTACCATCATCAAACTCAATTAAATCCCTAATAATTCAGATACAATTTATGTTTTGAAAATTGAGTTTGTCCATTAAATTTTACAAATATCTATTATTTTGATTAGACTTGGAATTTTTGATTGGCCATTTGGGCGGATTAATGGTCATTTCAACCCTCCTTTCTGAAAATTTAACTCATCCCCACCACCTGGCCAGAATGCATATAATATTTGTTAATTTAAATGCAAAAGAGTATGAGATCTTTAAATAAATGCCTCAATCAATGATCCACATGTCGAATAATGGCGGATCTCTCCGGGGGGGTCTCTTCTTTTAATCCGTCCTCACTCGATCCCTTTCCTTTCCTTTTGTATCTAATTCGTTGCACATTGAAACATCGCACATAGAGACACATAGACAAAGACATACACCCACACACACACACATGCCTGGGCGCCATTTTAATCAAACAAATGGCGATGGCCGCCCCTGGGAGAAGAGAGAGAGAGAGGTGCCTCCGCCAAAACAACTCACAACTCGCGAACCATCTCCCCTAAGCCCTCACCACTTTTATTCGCCCTCTATCCAGAGATAGAAAAATACAAGTTGCAAGTTTTCAAAAAAAAAAAAAAATAAAAAATAAAAAAATAAAAAAAAGGTAAAGAATTCACCATAAATCATTCAATTGAGAGTGGGAGTCAAACAGTGTGCATGGCAGGGGTTGGACCGGGCTTATTTCACCCTATTAATTCTTTAATCACATTTCTAATTTAACAGCTTTAGTTTTAGGATTAAATAATTATAAATAACAAAACGGATAAAATATTAATCTAGTCGAATTTAATAATCTATTTCGATCCACTTTTTATATCTCTAAAATTATAATTATTAAAACAAATCGTATTGATTTGTAATAAATGTTAATGGGGATTTATAATCGCAATGGGATCGTATTTAGGAAAGGGATGAGAGGGGATGTTTTGGACTAAAAAAAAGACATTAAATGATAGATAGAATTCATTTTTGATGTCCAAACAAAATTATAGAATAAATCGTTGAAAATTAACTTATTAGTATTAGTAAAATCGAATTATATTTCTATAAAACCTAATCAATACAACATTAGTGTGTTAAATAATAAATTAATAATTATTATTAATCTTTCTGATTTATGAAGAGATATTTTTGGAAAAAAACTAATTTCCTTCTACATTTTTTATTTTTTGTATATATATATATATATATATACATTAAAAGTTATATTTTTAAAATTTTTTATTTTATATTAATAATTTTTTAATATTTCACTAAATTTATTATTTTTTAAAATAATTTCATTTTAAAGATAACATTTTTAATAAGATTGAATTAAATATTACAAAATAAAACAAAATATTTTAATTAATATTATTTAATTTAGGTATAATATTAAATTTAGTATTTATTTAATTTTATATATATATATAGGTAAAAAATAAACAAATGTTAAAAATTGGTTGCCTAACTACCAGGCGCGCTCTTGATTTGATGAAAAGGATTATTTTTTTTCAATTAGAAATTATTTTCATATATCTACTATCTGATTTATGTACAAAATTTAACATACTATTGAAATATTTTATAAAAAAATAATTTATATATTTTATTTAAGTATATAAGTAAATACATTTTATTATTCTTTTAATTAGATTTTGATATATATATATATATATATATATATATTAAATTTATATATATATAAATTTATATTTACTTATATATATATATTAAATTATTCCTAACATAATTTTTATATTTATAAAAATTTTCTATTTTGAAATAATGTATTAATTTTTCTCCTCTCATTTTTTCTGTTCCAGGTCAGTATTATATTTTTTCCGCCCCTTGAATTTCAACGCTCGTTGATCGACCGGACGGTTGAAGGGGTCTCTGTGAGTAAATTCCATTTGGAAAGCCAATTTAAATTTCCAAACATCTACCAACAGCTACTAAATAAATTTACATAAATCATCCAGTGGTTGTATTTATTCAGTTTTCTTTACGTTTTTCAACCAACTATACAAAATTCAAAATCAAAGTCAGAAAAGTAACCCTATACAAAATTGGTACATTGTGTATTATTCCATTTGCGTAGAGTGTGACCTCCGAGTGGTCAAACATTCATTCCAGGGCCTCCACCATGCCGCCCATACCCGATACCTCTCCACATCTTCTCTTCTCCCCCATAGGCAACACACGCACAAGCGATATTGGCATAACAGCGGCGGGGAAAGGCGTCATCATCATCCCTCTATGTAAATTTTCTAATTTCAGTTTCATGTTTACTTTTATTTTATTCTTTTTTTTTTACAGAAACAAAATAAAATTCATGTCGAGAGTTGATTCCAAAATATCTGTAAAATATAATCATATAATGAAAATAAATACATTAATTTATGACTAATTTTGATCAGTAGATATATGGACAATATATAAACATATACTATATATTACATAATATAGGAGAGAGAGAGGCAGGAAGACTTTAGAGAATATTATAACGTGAAGTTTATTTCATTCAATTTAAATTTAATTTATTAAAACTATTTTAAAAATATTTTTAGTAATAAAATAGTAATACTATTGTTTAAATAATAAATTATATTATTAAAAAATTAAATCAATTAAAATTAATTAAAAATATTTTCTTTAAGTCTGCTGAGAGTTTATTTTTATTATTATTGGGTTTCTTAATACACACTCCAGCTGCAATGATTTTTAGTGCCATTAATCAACGTCGATGATAAATTGTTCTTGTTAAATTTTTCTTTCACCAGAGGGATCCGAACAAACATAGAGTCATTTTCGTCGGGGCACAGCCAGGCAATCCTGTCAAAGGTCATTATGACCAAACATTTTTCGGGTTGAATACCATTGATAAATAAATCAATTAATTAATTAAATTTTTTATATTCATTTAAATAATAAGAGTAAGGAATGAGAAAATATGATACCCTCTTCTTCGCATAAGGGATTTTTTTATAAATTTTAATGAAAAACTAAACACATTTTTTCTAAGAGTTAAAAAGAGGTAAATTTGTTGTTTTTTTTTAATTTATAAGAAATTTAAGACCTAATGTAATTAAATTTATTTATATTATATTTTTTAATACAATTTAAGAAATAAAATGTATTATAATAAATGAAAAGAAAATCATCATTCCTTTTCTCGATTGTGTGTTTTGCTTTATTCCAATGGTATTAATAGTTAAGAGTGGAAGGGTTGATGGGTTCTGGGGGTGGGACTCTATTATTCGATTAAATTCAGTTCCTTCCTCGAGCTTGCTTATCAATATGACAGCTGAGAGCGGCGGCCGTTGGTGTAGCCCCGGCTGGATGTCACTCTGACATGATACAAACATTAAGTCAAGGGACAGCAATCAACTGGATCACTACAATTCATAAGTTTACTAAATTCATAAAAACCTCAAATCCTTTAAACCCCTTATTTAACATTTAATATCAAATTTCCTTTTTATCTTATAAATGATTACTATTATATCAATATAGATACATTAACTCGATTTACTAAATTATTATCTAAATAACAGAAACATTTCAAATGTCTAGCATCGCTTAACTTCTTTTATTTATTATAGATCAAGGATTAACTTCATGATCAGTCAGGTCTCATATTTGTAATTATATATATTATGATTTAATTTATTATATATTTAAAAAGCCACCTTAAAACAATATTTACAATATTGAAATTGATCCTTGAGATCTGAAAATACATACCTATTTGTTTAGATAACGGGAGATGGTAGAGGCTGGATGGTGGCTCAGGATAGGGACAGTTGTAGAAATGTGGTTGCTGCGGCCAAGAACTTCGAGTTCGGTAAAGCCACAGAGATAGATAGATTTGATTAAAATTTTAAATCTAGTATTATATACGGAATTAAAATTACGTATTGCATGAAAAAGAGAGTTAAATATAAATTTTACTTCTCTTGAAACTATAAGTTATTTAAATATTTTTTTTTTGTGTGATTGATTAAAAGTAATTAAATTGTTGTTTTATAATCTAATACAATTTATAGTTTTCAAAGATTGATATATAATATTTTTGAATATTTAAAAAATATATCCAGTACATATATATATATAAATTATATATATATGTAAATAAATTATATATATATATATATATATATATATTATCAGAAATAAAAAGTTAGTAGTTAGTCTTGATTCTAACTTGATAGTGTCGTGATATTGCGATTCTAACTTTACAGTGTCGTGATAGTTTGATTCTAACTTTCCAGTGTCTTGATAGTGTTTATTGTTGTGTATGTATTGAGCTCAAAAAACCTAAAAAATGAAAACCGAGCAGTTCTAGAGGCGCTGAACACCACTAAAAAGTATAAAATAAATTTAAGTAAAAAGAAATCTTTTTAAAAAATACACTTTACTTAAAATTGCACTAAAAAGTAAAATATAAAATCACTGTAAAGTGTGTACGCTCAAATTATAATAACACCGTAAAACATTTGCTTCCATTTGGTGTTATTATAATTTGAGGGCACACACTTTACAGTGATTTTATTTTTTACTTTTTAGTGCAATTTTAAGTAAAGTGTATTTTATAAAAATATTTCTTTTTACTTAAATTTATTTAATATTTTATTTTGTTTTGTTTTTTGATAGCCTAATCTTCAATCAATAAATATCATAATTTCATTAAAAAGAAACTGCATTGTGTTTAAATAAATATTCTATAGAAAATAAAATAATTAACTTAAGAATGTTTTATTATATAAAATAATACTGATTTATTATTTAAAAGGTGTGATATGAACATTGAAATTCTATTTTTTCCCCTCGCTCATCTTTTCATTAAATAATTGAAGAAGGTAATATTCATTTCAATAAATAATAAATTAACACACGGATTAATTATTGATCAGATAATTTTGATGAAAAAAAAAGTTCAATTTTCTTTATTTATTATTCATTATGAAAAAGTAATAAGGTATAAATAACTTTTAATCAATGACTGGAATAACTTGTATCTATTTTGACATTAATCAAAAAGAAATGATTTTTATATATATATAAATATGTATTTGCATCAGTTTATTGAAAAATCTCTCCAATCATGTTTTCTTCAATTTAAAACAATGAAATGTTAATTATATCGATTTATGTATATTTAACATTCCCATTGTAAAATCCATAAGTGGTATTGTTTTTCTTTTTTATTTGTGAATCTCAGGACTTAAAACCACATAAATGAACAATCAAACAAGTAACTAATACTAAGTAAAGTAATTGTAACAAAAGAAGCAACTTTTAGCGCTTGAATAAAATGTTTATTTATGAGCTGTTCTCGTTTTCTTCCCTTGAGTTTTTTTTTCCTTCTCTTTGGAAGGGTTAGAACCGGGGGAGGTTGAGAGATGTAGAATGAAATTTTACGTCTTTTTTCGGCTTTCTCACTGCTGTTGCTATTTTATGACGCCAATATAACTCGCGTATAGAGAGAATAAAAAGGAGTATAATATTTAAGTCTCAAAGACTTCTGAACAAGTCATTTGAAAAATAAAATTACTCTCTTATCTTTTCTTCTTATCTTACACAAAAATGGACTGAAACAATTGGGTGAAGGGGTTTTCGGGAAGGTTTAGAGGATTTTATATCCCCCACCACTTCTCCATCTCCCGCCCACCCGTCGTTGCGGGGGCGCGAGTTCGTCGAGACGGAAACAACGAAGAATTTCCCTTCATAACACGGCTCTGGCGTTTATTAAATCCATTGTGGCGAAAAATTGAAATTTAAATCACATGGGCTGTAATGATATCAGGTTGAGAGGATGG
This sequence comes from Labia minor, assembly GCA_963082975.1. Lineage (NCBI taxonomy): Eukaryota > Metazoa > Arthropoda > Insecta > Dermaptera > Spongiphoridae > Labia > Labia minor. The sequence continues at coordinate 20,257,650 of OY720346.1, read as the reverse complement.
GAACAGCTCGTCAACCTTTAAGAAACAATTGCATCAGCGAGGGTGGCAAATTTATGTAAAACAGCCACCAACCCCACCACACAACGCTCGTGTTCCCATATTCAATCATTCCATTTCAATTCTTGGCAAATACTTGTACACCCCACTGCCACCCATTCACCATTTCCCCCCCCCCCACATCTCCATCTCTCTCTTTCGTCAAAATTACATTCACTCAATACATTGCCAAATTCTCTATTGATTTCGTTTTTCATTTTTAATTAAAACTACATGCTATATGCTATTGTTCTCGTTTGCTATCGGGAAATTTTTTCAATTTACTGAAGATGGAAAAGTTTTTTTTTTTTGGTATGGAGGGGAAAGAGGAAAAGCTCTTTTTATTTGTAGAATTCACCATTCAGTCAATGCCCATATAATGAAGCGAACAACGAGCCTTTTAAGGTCCTGTAACGGGAAGGGGGTGATGTTCCCGCGGGATATTTGGAGCAGGAGTGGTTCTTTGATAGATTCAAACGGCAATCGAACTCCGTCCCGGCAATAAACATATTCATTAAGGCGCTTAGCACTTATCGCCAATTGCAGGAGGTCTTTGCTTCTAATGAGCCCCCGGCTATACTAATCGCGTTTTATACTTAGGCGATATCTCACCCGCTTAAATATATTAACGTTCAAAAACGAAAAGCTGCTTAATGGCACTCGGAGATGTGATTTATATCAGATTAAAACAACCGTCCGGGATGTTAGGAATTTTTCACGGGAATATCTATATATCTGTTAGAAAAGAGGAATGGGGAGAAGAGTTATTTCATCATCCGTTGCAATGAATGATCAACGCCCAGTTTAGGTGACTTGGGGGCTCCAAATCTGGTGAAAATTATTTTTGAGCCTATAATAGATTGCGTCAAAAGACTAAGAGGTGGAGGGAATCGGGGGAGGGGAGAACCAGACAAAAAAATATTTATTTTGCTAGCAAGGAAATGTTTAAAACATGATTTATCACATTGACATTTAGAAAAAAAATAAATAAATACGCATCATACATTAGTATATTTGCCAATAAATGTTTTATTAGAATAAAAAAAAATCCCCCAACGACACTGTTTTTTAAACCCTTCTAATTATTATATATTTACAATATAATAATAATTATCATTATATTATATTAATTTTGAATTATATTTAGATAGATCATATTATAATTTTAACCCCAAATGGGAAAATATATATTTTTCGATTAATAAAGAAATAAAATTCAAAAAGAAATATTTTTTCCCATCTTTGAATATTATCAATTTTTTTTTTTTTTTTTTTTTTAATAAAATAAAAATATACCTATTATAATAAACAATTATTCTAGTTGGTTACAACATGATTAAAATCTTTGTTTATTTCTTAATATAATAAAACATATTTACACCTGATTATAGATAATTGTTTCAATTTATTACATTTAAATATCCTTTTAACAAAAACCTCATTATATATTGTGTATATATATATAATAGAGAGTATTTAAATATATTGTGTTTAAATTTTTTTCATTAAATAAACAGAGCGAGACAGATCTATTTTCTTTTGGATGTAAATCCCAACATTAATGAATATATCTTGAAACTATTCCAAAAAAATAAATAAATAAATTTAAATCTCATTCCGTTGTAGAATTGTTGTTTTCATTCATTCATTTTGTTTTAAATTTTTAATCTTGTTATTATTATTATTTATTATTACAAAATAAGAATATTTAAATTACTTACATTGTTTTGTTGAGTTTATAAAATAAAAAAATAAATAGTTTTATTTTATAATGTAGTACCGGGACCCCGAGCCTCGGCTCGGTACTTAAGTTAAAAAAAATGATTCATTATTATTGGGTTTGGCTGGTAATATTAATACCTGGGATACCGAGCTGTCGCTCGAAAAAATGTTTAGACATTATTATAGACATTTTCATTCTGTAAATTAAATAATTTTATTTCATTTAAATAAATATCTATTTTTAAATAATTTTTCTCTACATTATTTATCTAATTCTGACAATATATTAAGATCACACCGGGACCCCGAGCCTCGGCTAGGTAATTAAGTTAAAAAAAAATAATTCATTATTATATTGGGTTTGGCTGGTAATATTAATACTTGGGACACCGAGCTGATATACAATTCTTTAATTATTTATTACAATTATTAAATGTTGCATCATTGCATGGAACTTGGGGTCCTCAATAATACATAAATATGTATTATTAGATATGTTTCTAAGCAAAATTAAATAATAAAAATTTATAAAAAATAAAAAAAAAATTTGAATTAATATTAAATTATTAGTTAATGACTAATAAGTAATTAATAAAATAAAAAAAATAAAATTTATTACAATATTACAATTATTAAATGTTGCATCATTTTAATTAATAAAATAAAATAAAAGAAATTAAATTTAATCAAAGAACAATGAATAAATAAATATAAAATAATAGATAAAAAAAAAAAAAAAATTTTTTCCCGCCGGTTTCGATCCTGCTAAGTTGACTATTCAAAACAGTCGCTCTACCCATTAGACTAATAATAGTTAGATGATGAAAACGACATTTTTTAATCTCTTAGCAGACGTAGATGTTTTTTTGTTTTTGTTTTTGTTTTTTTTGAGAGTGATTAATAAATATATATATATATTTTATTAAAAATAAATATTTTTAATTTTATTTTGAAATTAAATAATGAATTTTAAAATATTTTAAATATATAAAAAAATGTTAATACAATTCATTTAAAAAAAAGCGGGAATCAACCAACCGTATTTTTTTGTTAATAATTAATTAATTAAGATTAATAAATATATATATATATATATATATATTATTAAAAATAAATATTTTTAATTTTATTTCGAAATTTATTTTATTTTAAAATATTTTAAATAAGGTAATGGCACCAATAGATGACATTTTAAGCGCTCTTGTTCCTATTTTCTTTTATAAAACTGAAACTATACGTCTCACAAAAAAAATCTTTTGGTTATTATAAAGCTTATTTTACCTTTTATCACCAGGATAAATATTTTAAACTTTTATATGAGTTTAAGGGGAAATATAATTTTTTTTCAAAATAATCAAATGGCACCTATAGATGACACCAAAAATTTTGGTGGAACCTAATGATGACAATTATGGAACCCAAAGATGACATCTACTTTTTTTCACTTCGCTTGCTCTCTTTATCTTCAACTTATTTATTTACAAAGTAAAACATCTTTCCAACACCTTGTTGCTGCTTTAACTTTAGTTATAATAAAAAAATCAGGTTTCATATAATGATAAATTAGATATATTTATTGTGATTGATTTTATTTTTAGCTGATTATTATAATAAAATAAAAAAATTGATTTTAAACAAATCTTGTTTTAATTATGCATTTTAAATTATACATTGAGAACAGAGTAATTTAAAAAAAATTTCAAAAAAATAGTGTTTGAAGTTCTGGAATAGAAAAAAATTTTCTGACAATGAGAAAACTAAAGATAAAACACAGTTTTAGGTAGGTTCCCATATCAATTCAGACATGAAACTTGGTTGAATTCTATAAAATTATCTCCTCTTTACATCTATTAATATAATAGACAATTTTTTTAAAAACCTACTTATAGCTGACATTGCTGTCATCTATAGGAAAAACAATATTTAGGGGCACCTATAGATGACACGGTTGATAAAAAAGATACTTTTAAAAATTAGGTGTTTAAATTGAAGTGATTTATATCTATATTAAGTCTATTTTATAATGTAGTAATTATATTCTTGATAAATATGAAAATAAAAATATAAAATACTAATTAAGAACATTAGTTACCTTAAGGTTATCTTTAAATTTTGTGTAAAAAATCAATTGTTGACGATCCTGTCTGCTTTTCAAGTTAAAAGAAAAAAAATAGGGCGACTAATTGTATTGTTGTAGGGTATCTCAGGTGGTGGAAAAACAAAACTATCATTTAAAAAAAATAAATTCCGCGTATGTTTTAAAATTTCCTTATTTTTTTAGTTTAAATTCAAAAGTGTCATCTATAGGTGCCATGTCATCTATAGGTGCCATTACCTTATAAAAAAAATATTGAAGTAAAATTGATGACGTCACACCCATATATAATTTTCAATTAAGAAATTAATAATGAAGCTGTAAGTTTCAAGAGATGTGATCAATAAAACTCAATTTTTCTTTATAAATACTATATCTAGTGTGAATTTGAAAAAAATCGTTAGAGCGGTTTTTGAGAACCAATGGTTATATATATATACAATTTTAGCTAGCATAATAAGATTAGATAAAGAAAGATTAATTCTAATTAATCTAAAAATAATTTTCATATAATCATAAAAATTAACAAATCAATATTATTTTAATCTTTACATTTTTTCGATATTTTAAGTAATATAATATCGAACATAAAATATAATATTTCATTAAATTTGTAAAAAAAGATCTTCTAAGGAGACAAGAGGGTTCCTTGCCATCTACATTTGCGTATACACCTATCCCCCGATTTACACGGTACTTGTTTTACACGTTTCCGCTTTTACACGGTTTTCCAAATAAGTTTTTTTTTATTATCGCACTCTACTAAATGCTACTGTGTACACATCTCATGGGGAATCCCGAGCTTATGTGCTGACTTGCTGCACTGTGTCTGTATTTCTTCGCATAAAATTAAAGTTTTATCTACGGAAAATTGTATTTGAGTGAAAGTTTCACAGTTTCAGAAAGATTTAATTTTCCATATTCCAACCTTCGATTCCGAAAAAAAGAATGAGAGTAATTTCTGATAGTGATGAAGGATAATAAAACACCTTTGGTTTTATTTTTTGTTCTTCTGTTTAATGTATTGTAATTAAATAAAAAGACAGTGTTTTCGTAATATCTTACATATTTTAACCTGTCAATGCATTTTATTTTTATTTCTGTGTACACCTAAAAATATTGAAAAAAATCACAACTGTTAAATAGCAAAATTATGCATTTTCTGCAAGCTTTTCGATTTACACGGTTTTGCCTTGAAAATTTTCAATTTTCGATTTACACGTTTTTCTCAGGAACGTATCTACCGTGTAAATCGGGGGATAGGTGTATATATATATATTGAAAGTTCAAACCTCCTTAGGCTGAAGAAATTTACATAAATAAATAATTAAATAAAATAACAATAATTGCCAAGGCTGACCGAAATGGGCTTTGAATTCAAAAGTCATATAAAAATAATATATAAATATACCTATGTACCTACTATTCTTCATTTTAGAAGGATAATAAAAGAAACTCATTAAAAAAATTATTTTAATTAGACAGGAAAAATATTATGCTTTTAGTTTATAGCTGTTTTTCAATTATTATAAAATAATAAATAAATGTTTTTTTTTATTTACTCATATCATTATTTAATTAATTTTAGCTTTTAAATATTCTACATTTCTTGTCAAATGAAAAATATCTTCGATATTAATAATCAATCTATAGGTATATATATATATATATATCCTATGCGAATATATATAATATTATCGATAATTATCTTAAAGTTCTAAAGTAATGGAAATCATAAACTTAAATTGAAAATTTATTCATGAATTGAATATTTATCTTCACAAATGAATATTAAATATTATTATTACTTAGTTAATACTAATGTGCATTACAAGTATTAACAAAAAAATATTTATATCTTATTATTTATTTTTTACTTAATACTCAATGTTTACATTAATAAAATAATGAAATGACATTTAATTTCTGATTAATTCAAGATATAAATAGTTAAATATTTATATCTACAATATTTTGTTTTATTTTTATTTTTTTTTATATATATATAAATTTATGCTGAATTTTTATTTTGATTTAATATTAAGTACAACTACTTGTATAACTTGTGTAATTTTTAAAAAGGTATATATGCATAGTGGAATATAAAACAAGAAATAACGATTGTTCATTTTCATTTAATTTGATGTTTTATTTATTTTTTAAATATACATACTAACATACCAAATAGAATATTTTCTAGGGTTTTTTTTTGTTATTATTTTTTGTTTAATATCTAGGTTTTATATATGAAATTAGTAAAAATTTAGCACCTCACGAATGAATGTATGCGTGCGTTTTGTTGGTTTTTTGTTTTCTCTTCTTTTATATTTTTCTATTAATTCTTTACCATTTGGTATTGCATAAATGTAGAATTTAATATAAACGGCCCGGAGGGGTGTTGTCTTTCAGGGCACGCATCTCATATCCCGAGCAGGGCGTTTTATTGCCAGACAACAAACAGGCGACACCCCCCAATATCCACCCTCGTCGCGCATTTGGTCCACCAATTTACTTACTTGTGTTTTTTTTTCTTTTTCTCTTTTTTTTTTTTTTTGTTTGACTTCTATAGAATTTCAATATGGCAATTTGAACTCGCCGTGGAATGCCTTGGCATGATGACGACAGACAATTTATTGCGGATGATATTGTCCGATCTAAAAAGACGACTTTATTATGATTCATTCATGTATTTATTGAATTTCAAAGGATTTGATATTAAAAAAATAAAAAACACCAAAAAAAAAAAAAAAAAATAAAATAAAATAAAATAAACATACGAACGGGCACAGAGAACAAATCGACGTTGGACGTTATTAAAAAATAAATTGCTGTCAAACTAAGTTTATATTGGGGAATAGAGAGAGAGAAAATAAAAGCTATCGGATTCGCTTTGATGAGATTAACCTAGGGCTAAACAGGTCCTCAGGGACCATTCACACACGGCCAATCACATTTACATAAAGCTTATTCAGCTTAAGCGTGATTTAAAAAGGAAAATCAGAAAAAAAAAAAATCAGCCGGCAAGGACGACAACAGCCCGACCAGGCAAATTTACTTTTACTCCCACTCCAGATTGGTTTCAGTGACCAAACTCCCATCAATAATTATTTAAATATTTTTTGCTTTCCATTTTCTAAAAGATTATTATTATTCAAGAAATAGAGAAACTAAATAGAAATAAATGAATATAAGTATTATATAATGTATTATATTATCTCATTATTTTTTTTTGGTTATTATGATCTTCTTGGACAATTTTGAATTATATTTTCTTAATAATTACTTACCAATAAGAACGATATAAAAAATAAAATTAGATAATTCTTTTTTTATTTTTGAATCACTAAGCATTGTTCTAAAATGAAAGATGTTAGTTTCAAAATTAAATTTCTTATCTGTAACAATATCATTATTACCCTATAAGATAAACATTAAATCATAATAATAATAATAATAATAATAAATGTAATACTTCTATTATTCCTATAAAAACCGAATTATTGAATGCAAGCAAAAGTACAATTAATAAATAACATAAATAGATAGTTCACACTATTTGGATTTGCAATTTTAAAAATCTGGAGTGTCTCCACTCGACTATCTCGCAAATTTGAATTGGATTAAATAACATATATTAATTTAAATTAAATTAAATTATTTAAATTACAAATTAAAATTAATAAATAAGATTTATTAAACCAGCGCATGTTTGGCTTTTTATTGATGGCACCATGGCACGTGTTGGCGCGTGAGATTTGCAGTGTTAAAAAATTAATTCTGGTACTTTCAGCAATTCAATCAAGCTGAAATTATATATTTATAGCAGTTTTATACAATTATTAATCATGTGAAAAACTATCAAACATATATCTTTATTTTTACGGTCACTTTAGAGGAAAAAAAATCAAAACGTTGTAGGTAATGACCATCTTCCGGTTGAGCTACATTTCTCAAAAGTTGATAGAAAACTACGAATTTTGAATAATGCCCATGTACCAAATTTCATCATTCTAGCTAAAACCGTTTTTGCGTATTCTTGTCTACATACATACACACATACAGACATTTTTCTCAACCTTAGTGAAAATGATTCAGGAACCTTCAAAACGTATAAAAACATCAAAATCTCCCCATCGAAAATTTTCGTGATCGCAATACTATCTCTGGCGAGTAAAAACAATTTTGTTGTAGAAACTTCTTCGATTTGTTGAATATATAAAATAATAGAAACCTCCTCTTTAAAATACTATAATAAATTAATTAAATTGAGTTGAATTAGAATCATTTATTGATAATAATCAAAATATATTAAAGTTTAAATGCATTATTCATTTAAAAGGAGAATAGATATGATATTTCAGTTATATATTCAAATGTGACTGATTTATATATATTCATAGAATGAATAGAGGAGGACATAATTTTTTTAATCTTAATGCATTTTCGATGATTAGATTGGAAGAATGATTCGTGAAATCATTGTCTAGTTTATAAAACAAAATGAAAAGGATCGTAGTGAAATTCTTTCCATATTCTTTTTGTTTCGTTCGTCAGAGAATCGTTCATTTTTCAACTATTTTTTTATTTTCTATCTGTATATTATATATTATATATTTCTTTCATGATGAAAGATCAAAGTCATATCTGTCAGTAGCTGTCTTCTGAGACACAAATCAAACAACTTTCACAACATGGCAAATTCACTTTTTGCAACGTTTCGACGGGTTCTTCTTCAGGTCGTTTGTAGCTCTATTGATCAGCCAATGGAAAAAAAAGGTTAATGGCATATTTGACATTTCAGTATCTCTGGCTGTTGACACTGTTGCTTAGACTCGGGTGTTTGCTTGCTTGCGTCAGGGTATGGGAAGGAAGGATGGGATGCTACTGGGGGTTACTCGCTTGATTTGCCGCATGAATAATTCAAGCGTCGACGCCTTAGCAACCCCCCACTGTGATTACATGTCGCACTGCTCAAGTTCTTTACTTTCCTTCCTATTGCCAGCTATCAGCATCATTGAGAAGCGCCAATAATCAAATTCAGTCAGATATCTTCCACCCGGAATGGGGTAGATTTTATTTTCCTTGGGTGATTTCTTAAGTGACGGTATTCTAGTATAATCTTTGAAAAGATTTATAAACAAGGATTAGGAATTTGTTCCAATTAATTTTATAATTAAAGAAAAATTATTATTTCTAATTTTTTTTTTTTTTTTCAAAGTTTGAATCTTAAATCAATGAAAATTTTATTACAACGTCTTTATAGTTTTTTTTTTAAATATAAATTTAATATAAAATAAAATATATGAAAACATTTAAATTTTTTTTTAGAAACAATATAACAAGTAAAAGAGGTGTTATCTAATTTAATTATCAATTAGCCAGTTGCTAAAACAAAAATTAAAGACCAAATATATATTCAATAAAATCAGTTGATGCATTTTAATATAATAATATTTTATTATAATGGAAGATATCTAATTTAATTAATAAAAGATATTCCATAAAAATAAAAAATCGGATATTTCTTAAAGGGATTGGATTGGGACAAAATTTGAGATTCCTACTTAAATGTATGCAAAATGGGGGAAAAACTCCAACGAAGGAAGCCTTTTATGTTTCTATTTATCCTCTTATGTCTGCTGTCACCATTTGTCATAATAATATCTTCTCTCGCTCAAAAACTGCAGTGTTGTATATTTTCTATTTTCCTTTTTTTTGGAAAAAAATTCTCCCGCTTTTATCCAAACAGCTTTTAAAACTCAATATAAGAAAATAAATAAATTTTATTTCTATTTTTTTTTTTCTCCCAAATTACCATATTGAAGTGTGATAATAAAGGGTATAAAAGAGCTATGGTTTACAACATAAATTATGATTTATGCATATAAAAATAATATCATTGGAAATCCATCTCTTTGGAATGCGTAAACATACACACACATACAGTGGTGAGGGAGTAAAAAAAACGGATAATTAAATAAACGCCATCAAATAAATCATAAATTTTCGGTCTGCTAATGCAGTGCTTTTAGCCTTCCATACGGACGATGGGGTAGTGAGAGAAAGAGAGAGAGAGAGAGAGAGAGTGGAAAAAATAGGGAAAAACAGCAGCAGCACCCCCGACATCTATACACGGGCCATTATTTGCGGGAGTGGAATAAACAGGGTGACGCCTGGGGGCCGAAATCGATCCTAATCGAACCAAACGCAAGACGAAATCTTGGCGAAATTCAATCGGCGGAAATTGGATCAACCACACATACACAGAGACACTTAAACACATATACAGACACAAAAACACATCGATTCATACATACATACATACATACATACATACACATTCATATTCATTCATTCACCATCCAGAGAGGCGCACACAATTCGATTATGCTTACAAGTCTAATCAACTTGTACTCCACTTTACCAAAGTGTTTCGTGATGTTTCGATTTCTATCTATTCCCTAAAGTTGGCAACAAAATAATCAATACTAAGGCTTTTAAAAAAATAAAGTTAGGGCTGTTATCCCTTCCTTCGCTATGTCCCCCCCAATTTCCCCAAATCTAGTGTTCCAATTCTGGAATAATGGAACTCGGTTTGTTTTTGGATGGGTAATCATCTGAAAACTCTTGGTAACTAGTTCCAGTCATGTCACAAACATTCTACAACAATTTCATAATAATGCCTAAAGCCTTATCAAATTGATAATAGTTATATATTAGAAATACAAAATAATAATAATAATAATAATAATAATAATAATTATAATTATAAGACTAGTATTGAAAATTTGGTACAAATTTATATACTGTTTGTTCTGAAATTTTCATCTTCGTTTGTATCTAACTTCACGGGGAAACAAATAATACATATTTAAACAGTTATCAAACAATTATTTCGTCGCTATGATATTAATTTAATAAATATGACAATAAAACTTTTTTTGAAAAATTTTAATTATTTATCAAACACTTATAAATATAACAAATATAACGATATAATAAATAATTAAAAACGAAATGAAAGTTAAAAATAATTATAAATTTTACAATTATACTCTATTTATGAGATTTTATATTTAAATAGGATATATGAGATTTATTGATTTACACAAAGTTTTTTTATTAAAATTTGTATTAAATAAATAAATAGTAAAAGTTTCTTCAGCTGAAATAATATTATTTCTACAGTTTTTTAGCTTCTTGGTCATAAATTTAGTTTATAAATATAAATTATAATTAAAATTAAAAAATAAATAAAGAAAAATCCCTTTTAAAATAATAATTATTGACTTAATAAACAATAACCATAAATACTATACTATTAAAATTATATATATATATATATTTAGGACAGTGTCTGCTAAACTTTTTTCGTTGGGGCACACTAGGAAATGGTCATTAATTTCGTGGCACACTAAATAAAAAATCTCCGAAAATTAAATATAACTTAACATTGAATTGAAATTATCCTAAATATTTCACGGCACATCTGGGATCTCTCACGGCACACTACTCTGCCGCGGCACACAGTTTGGCAGACACTGATTTAGAAGAACAGATAGATAATCGAATAAAAATCAATTTTGTTAAAATAAATAAAAGGAAATATGAATTTAATACTAATCAACTAAGTACTAATTATAATATCTATAATATCGATAATATTTATTATTATTTAAAATTGAGATATATTTTAAATTCAGGAATATATTTGAAATTTAAATTATTTAAATTCTTAAAAATAATTTTAAAAAATAGACCTTAATTGATAGTATTACCTATAATACTTCGTAAAATCAATCCTTCTATCGTTAAACCCACTTTGAATATTCTGAATTAATTGTTAAAATAAAAATAAAATTAAATTATTAAAATTCTTAAAAATAATTTTAAATAAGTTGACCTGTGGCCAGGTCCGAACCGACCGACGATTTGAAGTAAATTAATTTCCAGCTACAGAAACAATTTCAAATAATTTTAATATATCTATTAATGTAATAAAAAACAGATATGGATACATAAATAATAAATATAAACATTTTTAATTTTATTTTATTTATAATATATATGCAAGACCAGGCTGTGACGTCATGAATGGCTGGATTACGTCATATAATTTTAAATCAAGAAAAAACTAATAAATATGATTTTCCTGAGGATAAAACCAATACAAAGTGCATGATTCGTGGTGATATATAAAAAAATCTCCTCATGTGAAATTTGGTGTTAAAATAACCCTTCCCTTCCTATCGTCGATCGCTAATACTACCACTTCCGGTTTCCGGATTTGCACCAAAAGTTGATCAATTCATCCCACTGATGCATTAAGTAAATATACCAAATTTCATCAAAATCGGTTGAGCCGTACACATCTATACGGACGGACAGACGGACGGACGGACAGACATCATGCTAAAAATACTTTTTTCTGTTAAGAAAATGCATGATTCGTGGAGATATGTAAAAATCTCCACATGTGAAATTTGGTGTGAAAACAATACTCCCTTACTATCGTCGGTCGGTAAAAATAGACATTAATTAATAGTATTACCTATAATACTTCGTAAAATCAACCCTTTAATCATCAAACGCACTTTGAATATTCTCAATTAATTGTTAGTTGATGATTTGATGATATACTAAACTGATCATTCATTTTTGATCGGTTAAAATGTCCTTAAAAAGATCCCCTATCCTAAATGTTCTTTTAAGCGTCTAATTGATGTTTCATAGTATAACACCTTGCAGACATCAAAACAAATAATACAAAAATCCCACAGATTGCCAACTATATAATATGTCAACTCATAAATATTGCTCGGAAAATGTTTAAATCACGAAATCAATGACAGATGTCAATTGATGATCAGCTGTTAGATATGTTACACTTGATGATTGCTCCCACCCTCCTTGTCTCTCTATTCCACCTTCCATCAATTAATGGCCGTTTAGAGAATTATATGAAAGTTTAATCAAATCATCTCTCATTCTCTCTCACTCTCTCCCCCTCTATTTACACTTATGTGAAAACGCTATTTTTTGTCATATTTTTTTTAGTTATCAATTTTTTTTTATTTAAGTTTAATTTAATGTCTTTTTATTTAATTATTATATATAAAAAATAAATAAATATATTTATTTTGTTCCCGAATATGCATTAATATATTAATATAAATTTTGAACTTCCCAAAAAAAGTTGTCAACTATTTGTAATTTATATGTGTATATATATAAATGTATATATTATATGTATTTATATGTATTTATATGTATATCTTATATATAAAATTCTCGTGTCACAAAACTTTGAAATGATACTCCTCCGAAACGGCTGGACCGATTCTAATGAAATTTTTTATGCATATTCAGTAGGTCTCAGGGCATGTCAGACTTCTTTTATTAAACCGCTAATTGGTAAGGTGTGTCCAGGGGGAGGTATTTAAATAAAATTAGTTTAGTTACAATGCTAGATCATAGAGGCGCTGGTGGCGATAATTTGGCGGTAATATAAATTCTGAGCAATGTGCAGATAAAAATCTTTATATATATATATATATATATATATATATATATCGATATATATTTTAATATTTTATTAAATAATTTTATTTTATTAAATTAAATTTTATTATTAAATTTTATTTAATTAAATTAATAATTATGTCAATTAATTTTTCCTGCATAAATAAACATATATAAAAAACTATAGAGATGGGACAGGGTAGGAGTTAGATGGTTATAGCTCAGAATAGGGACACTCGGGGGGGTACAGGGGGCGGAGCCCCCGTCTAGGTGTGGAGAGCGCCGAAGGCGCTCGGAGCAGCTAGTATATGTATATATATATGTATATGTAATATAAGTAGTTGACAATATTAAACAAGTAATTTATAAATATATTTTAACCAGCCTTAGTAATTGAAATTCAAGCATATTTCTTATATGAATAATAATCGTATGGTCGCCTAACCATCAAGGAAGCCAATTTCCTTTTCACCTCTCCAATGTAATTTATGCATTCATATCATTATAAAGTCATGATCAGTGATTACTATTAATGCACAATATGTAATAATATTAATAAAGCAATATCTAGAAAATTATTTAGATAATTTCCTATATAATATACTTTTGCTCATTATTTTTTTTTCTACTCTAGAAATTATATAAAATTCAATATTATATTTTGAAAGAGAATGTTTGATAATGGTAGATTATATTTGACTATTATCAATTGAACAATCTTAATAATAAAAATAATAAGAAAAGGTGACTTGTATTATAATATATGTAGATATATGTTGTATTGTAGAACAAAAAGACCAGTCCTTCAAAATACGATTAGCAAGAGTGGAATAGTTGATTCCTGGTCCCGATCCCATGTAGACCGACAAATTGATTTAAATCAGAAATATATTATGAATATGATAATTTTTTTATTATTATATTTAAGCCGAGTGGTTTTAGATTCAAATTTAATGAGTCTTGGGGTTGAAGAACATATGTAAATGATGGGGAGATATTTAACATAAAGAGATTATATTTATAACTTTCATATAAAGGTCAAAAAGTATCGTTCTATATTTATTTTTATTTTGCAACGGAAATAAATGAGATTTTAATTACATTCACCATAAACATTATTGATTTTAATTATTGATAAAAATGGCATCGTTTCCGAATTTTTCCTTTCATTAGATATTTAATATGATAGAATATGTGAAGAGTAGATGTAAGCGATTGATGTAGAGATTGGTTTCTATTTACTAAAAAGAAGGGGGGCCTCCCCCATCAACGTACGGGATGCGGGGTGCAAGGGCGAAAGAGACGAGAAGGTTACGACCAATTCAAGAAGTTGTAAAATCCAAGAATTTTTATTTTTAGAGCTCCTAAAACGGGGCGATATGGCCCTTCGTTATGGATACTTATGGTAAACGAAGCTTTATGGCCTATACAGAGCATCAAAGTAACATCAAAAACAAATTGATATCGTCCTATTCATCAAACTTTGTTGTTTTTTAAACACGGCCAAGATTTGAATAAAATGAGCCTTTCTCGTTTAATGAGGCGCTTTTTTTACGACACTGAGAAAACATCCCTAATAAAATTTACCTGCACAGGGAGGGATTTTCATTTACCAGAACATCATTTCTTTATTTAACGAAATTTTAATTTTTAACACACCCTTTTGAGGGGGACATTAAATCATATGAAAATAATTATCATTTGTTTTGTTTTTTTTACTCTTACAAAAATTCTGAATTTTTTTTTTAATTATATATAATAATAATATAATTTACTTAATGAAACTCGAAATAAAAAGATTAGTAGATTGTACAGAAATGACTTTTTTATTTGATATAATCTTTTCAATTCAATTTTATAAATATATAAATTTAATTATTTTATTACAATAATAATAATAATATAAAGACAAATTAAAAAAAATTAAATAATTTTTATTTTTATTTGAATTATTAAAATGAACTTCAAATTTTATTTTATCATAAGTATTATTTTTTTTTTTAATGAAATTCAAATCCCTGAAAAGAAAAACATATTATAAATAAATCAGATCAAATGTCGAGAACGATGAATTGAATAAAAAATAAATATTTGAAATTGAATATTTTAAAAATTGTTTAAAATGTATTTTTTTTTTTTAATATTATTATAAAATATGTAAAATAATTGTAATTGGTTAAGAAAAATTGGGATATTGATTGAAAATAGAATTGAATAATTTATTTATTGTTTTACAATTAAATAAAATAAGGAAAGCAGATATTATTATAATATAAATTGCTATAATTTATTAACCCGATTCAACTCCAAGGGATGCTTTATTTATATAAATAATTAATGAAATAATAAAATTGGATTATAATCGATTGGCTAGAATTTCGTTAATAAGCTTTCAAACAAAAGTTCTATCAAAGCTTACAAGTATGCATATAATTATAATACTTTAAGTAATTGATGAGGAGAAGTATGTTTTGTTTTTTATTTGTAGAATTAAAAAGATTAAAGGACAGTTTATTTTGTGTTTTGTGGGTTGCCTATCTTTAATGATTTTTTTATTTTATTTTTATACGATAATTAAAATCTACTTCTTTTCCAATGAATAGACGTTCATTCATTGATCGAATTACATGTTTGTATGTCATGGTATGTTCCGGTGTTTAGATTCTTAAATAAAATGACTCCACGCTGGCTCCTTTTGCAAATTCTTTATCCACCCCCTCAAGGAGAGAGGCCGCCCGATTATTTATGGCTAGACACGCTCCCTCTCAGACAATCGAGCACGTGCCATCACTACAGCTATCGATAAATTGCAAGTGTAGTTGTCTGTTGTATCGTGTGTACCTCGTACTGCGTAAATACCTCACATCGACAGACACAAGATTGCATTCTTGTCAAAATTAGTCATTATATTTTTTTGTTTTTATTTTTATTTTAGTAATGATTGCGTGACAAGAAAACTCCGTTTACTCGAGCTATCTGTAATAGGAGGAATGAGGAGGAGGAAGGGAGGGAGATTTATTATTTGTTACTTTTTTACTTTTACAGTCACACAAACTAAAAATTATTTTAATTATCCTAAATGATTCAAATAAATATAAAATATACATTAAATGGAATTGTTGCCATTTATTCATAAATATATATATATAATTGTCTTCAGATTCATAAAAAAAAAAAATCAAAATGGATCTATGAAAAATAAAACAAAATCTATGAATATTTAATGAAATGAGAGGTGACCACGAAATTTGTCGTAGAAAGTATCACGAATTCGCATTTTATATCCAATAATAGCATAAAAAAATTCCTTAAAGGCGAAAAACCAACGAAAATTTCAATATTATGATAAATGAACTATAGTATGGTCCGATAGATTAGTTCTATAAAAATATCATTGAATTATATTAAAAATATATTAAAATTTAAATAAAGTATTATACCAATTGGAAATAATTTTATATTATGCGAAATATAAATAAAATAAAGGATGTGGCTATTTATACATACAGTATGTATAAGAAATTAGCTATTTGTAGTTACGTTTAACGTACTAACTAACCAAAAAGTTTATAATAATATTATATTACATTTTATTTTAATTTGAAATCTATTAAGTCAATGTTTACTATTATTTTTATTAATTATATCAACTATTCTATTATACTAATAAATATTATTCATAGAAGAGTTCTCAAAGCGATTTTTATTAATAAACCCATATTTGTATATTCACTTGAATAAGGAAGCAATGAGAAATAAATGAATTGAAATATTGAATAGTGATACATTTTATTTTTATTTTAATTTCTATTAAATCAATGTTTACTATTATTTTTATTAATTATATCAATATTATTTATATTCTTATTAAAAACAAATTGTCATTGGTATCTATTTGTGAATTGTAAAAATAAACTGTAGTTTAAAATATGTATGCATAAATAGCAAATTTCTTATACATACTGTATGTATAAATAGCCACATCCTAAAATAAAATATACATTAAATATATAGTATATACGTGTATGATATATTTTTTCTATTGTAACTTAATGATAGTTTTTAAATGTTATCACATAAATATTTATAGGCCTTATTTGATATTTTCTTTAAATATTCTTAAAATTCCAAATTTGAATAGTAAATCTTTTTTTTTTACTAATAAAGTTGGTAAAAACTCCCTTACCAAAGTGACTTGAAACTTTACTATCATACTTTCAGCAGAAACCCATCTACAATTTCATTTCCTTATGATTTATCGATATTGAGTTATCCCTTCTAGAATCGGACCATTCACCGAAAATGACCATAGGGCCCTCTAAAAGTACATTTCCGGTGTAAATTTAAAATCGATTTTTTTTCGGGTTTAACGCCGTATACCATTTATCAGATAGATATCACTTATCGTAGAGCTAAAATGGATCCATTACGAAAGAAGTCATTTATATGAAAGAAATCCATCTCTACTAAGCTGATATATTCTTTTTCAAATTTATTTGTATGATAATAATGAAATATTAAAAATAATATGGTCAAGGGTTGTTTTAATCCCAATCAATGAAATTATCTCAATTAATCATAAGAGTTTGTATAATAAAATTTTAAAAAAAGTATTGTATTATACCAATTGTGGAAATAATTTTATATTATGAGAAATATAAATAAAAACAAGTTTTATATTAAATATATAGTATATACGGGTATGTACACATATGATTATATTAAAGATAATTTTTAATTAATTCCAAGTTCCTTATAAAATATTTTATTTTAATATTAATTAATTTCATTTTTTTAAAAAAATATATAAAAAAATAAATTAAAAATTTAACTCATTTCTTTGGTTATATTATTCCTAGGTTTTATAAAATGATGATATTTAAATTCACCTAAAACAAAATGAAAAATTCGTTTCTTTGAAAAAAACTATTCATTTCCCTAATATACATCGATTATTTATTTAAATGGTATTAATTTCAACAAAAAAAAAACAAATAATAAATTTATGTTTGATGTAATTGATTTAATGGACTTAAGTATAAAGAAAATTCTTTAAATGAAGTTAAAATGGGGTGTGAATATAACTTTCTCACGAGTTCATGTACAGTTTTATTTGTTAAGTAGCCTAATTTGGGTTTAGGGGCGGCACAAAGGGCCGTTTGACAAGCGTCCCGGCTGTCGTCAGCCTCATATTGTGTTATCTATTTCAATCCTGACAGACAAGACTGATTGTGATTGACAGAATAAATACAAGGAAATAATCTGCATTCACTTAACGGCGCTGCTTCACTTCAGAATGATCTATCACTTGACTTGACGGCAGCAGAAGAACAAGCACAAGAAGACGATGAGGAGGACGATGAAGAAGACCTTCACTTGTGGCCTAATAATTGTACTCGACTGACTTTTCGATTGGAATTTTTTCCTTACCAGTTTTTTTTTTTTTTTTTTCTTCTCTCCTTTTAATTTTTATATTTTTAACTTCTCACTTATCTTATTGATTTGTACCAGTTATATTTTTTTACGGCGCTATTAATTTTGTTAATTTCTTTAACAAGGTGCTTTTCATTTTATTATCTTTTATATAACTTCCGTTTATTAATATTACTCCCCGGGCGCCCTCATTTTAAACGTTTCTTTACAACTAACTACAAGCGAATTATTATTAAATGAATTCAAAGATCCGGTTGAATGAGAGATGGATCTCTCCCGGATTGTGACTTGATTTCTTCTGACAGTTTATTAATTTTTTTATTTTTTTTTTTTATTGAGTTTCATTCTCTCTTATCTTTCATGAAAAGAATTCTATTAGCATAATATTTCTATTCAAAATAAAAAAAAAAAAACAATTTGATTAAAAAGTTCATTCATCAATAAAAATTTTTCTATTTTTTTTTTTTTTTTGTTTGTAGTTTTAAAAGATCAGAAGATATTAATGGATTGAACATCATATACTCTTACAATCTTGTTTTTTAATTATTATTCTCTGACATTTTTACAGGCACATGTTTAGTAGTTATACATGAACAAAGAGATGTTTTCAACATTTTTCGGTGATGAATTTTTTTTTTATTTTGAATCTAAAATAAAGGTATAAAAAAATTTTTATATTGAACATAAATGAAGAAATAATAATAAACAATTATTTTATGTTTTTATTTTTAATTAATACTTAAATAAATATAAAGTATTTCTTTTCTACGGAGACATTTATTTATTAACTAATAAATAATTTTCATTTAATTATTTGTGAAATAGTGAAGATAAAAATATGAAAAATTGATATACCAGTACTCCCCTAAAAATTATGCTACACTCATAGTTTTTAATTTATTTAAATATTCAACTAAAAAATACGTAAAGAAACATATTAATATATGTATAATCGAATTTTTTACATTAAATAAATATTATTAATAGAGAAGAGAAGTTTAATTGAATAACCTAATTATTATTAAATTATATTTTATTGTATATAACTGGGTATATAATTACATATCTTTGGAATGATAGCTACAATAATTATAATTTTAATCTATTTTTTTTTATTTAATGAATCGATGAATTATAAATATTAATATACTTAATTGTTTTCACCTAAGAATTTAGTTGAACCTGATCGATCATTTCACCCACATCATCCACTTCATTCCCCGAACTACCACTTTTCTATCTCACTGTTGATTTTTCCGTTGGTATTTTTCATTTCCATATCGGATTTAATTAAATCCATTGTATATAAAATAGGGCCAATCGAATTAAAATCTTTTTGATGTTGGTTTTGATTTGTGCAATATTATTTGTCTCGCATTGCATCACATAAATTAAAAATTATTTACACAATTATAATGCCCAGCTGCCCCAACCACTCCCTGGTTTGTTTATTTTACATTTTCCATACGAGCAATAATAGATTCTGCAGCGTCCAGCTCCAAATATATGAATCATTTAGTATATTTGTTATATAACAGCCGTTTTTTATAGATTATAATTACATAAAGCTACAACCAACATACGCGCACATAAATTATGCAATTAATTATTTATAAAGCTTGCTTGGAATGATAAAATATTCCCATTTGACTTGATTATTGATTCGGGATGGTGTACAACTGGAGGACAAACCTCGAGTGTCTTCTTCTTCTTCTTTATCCATTTCATTTTCTTCAAGTTTGATAATAGATCGAAAAGTTGCTGGAGCAAAAGAGATCTCTTGCAAATCCCGATTCAGCTATTATTGTATTCTCTCTAATTAAGCTAATTCCCACCCCCGAAGCGGACCAATCAAAACGCGCCGTTGCGAATCCAATTATTCAATTCCCAAATAAATCAACCCCCGGGAGAACTCACCTCAATGCAATTATCTGTGTGCGTCGCATCCCTTCAGATCATTAATATCCAGGGTGGATGGGGTGTGTGTGTGTGAGTGGGTTTGAGGGTGTGCTCATCCCTCTGAATGAAAAAAAGAAGAAGAAGATTAAACCGTTAGCACCTCAACTTTTTCCTTTTCCCTTACTCTCTTTACTCTCTCTCTCTTTCTCTCTCACTTTCCTTCTAGCTCTGTCTGTATGTCTCACTCTTTATCTTTATTGAATCAATCAATTTATGAACAAAGATAAGGAGACAGACACAGAACGTACATGAATGAATATGGCTCAATTTTCTCGAATCTTTGCGTGTTTATCTCTTCCATTCTCTTTTTTTGCCTAAGTGTTATCATTTCGTATTCAAGTTGATCTCTTTAAAACCGAAAATTTAATTTGGGCTCTATGATAAATCTTTTAGTTAAGGAAAAAGAAGAGAGAACAGAATTTTTAGGGGACATTTATAAAGATATAATATTTATATTCTTCTAATCGAGTAGGATTCAGAATTCTTTCTAAATTTATCAATAATATTGATCTGATCTCTTTATAAGCAATAAATTTGAAGAACTCAATTAATAGGTAACTATTTCTAAATATACAATAGAAAAATAATTAAATATATCGATTCAATATACAATTATATGATTTGATAAAAAATTGTATAAAATATATTGTTATGAAAAAATATACTTAATTTGTTATTCAGATATTTCAATTTGAGATCAATTAAGTTCACTTTAATACTATTTGTTAAATTTTTAAAAAATCCATCTAAAAGAATTATAAAAAATAGAGTATAGAAATTTACAATTTTAGTAAGTAATAAATAAATAATATTATTAGAGTTTATTATAAATAATATCAAAATTATTTTATTTTACATACTTATATCAGTTACCTAATAAGCACCTTAAAAAATATCAAATACCCACTCAATTTCAACCAGAAAGCCTTGTTAATTCCTTTATTTATTTTTTGTTTTTTTAAGTTGTCCAATTTTTCGACATGAACAAATGTGTTTGGAAAATCCTCCCAGTGAACATGATTGAAGAACTTGCCCCAGTTTTATTTATTTATTTTTATTTTTATTTTTTTTTTTTTTTTTTTCACTTTTTTTTAACCAAGTGTAAAAATTCCAAATACTTCTCTTGGACAACTAGCAGCAGTAACACGAGCCCTGTATGTCAAACTGTTCAAAACATATAATGGAAGTTATATACGTGTGTAGTAAATCTTATACGCTCTGCTTTGGTGGTTCGGGGGCTGAAGGGTTGGGCTGACTGGGTGGCTGGGAATGGAGTAGGGAAGGGAGGGGGGAAGGGCGCGTGAAACTGCGTGTTACACCCTTAAACGCAGGGCTGTCGGATATCTTCCATGCCTGGCAGCGTGTTAATTTATATGCAGAGCTGAGCTTATACTCACACACGTGCACATATATACACATAGATACATAGCTAGATACATACACTTGCACGGCCCACGAGCACGGCTGTTTCACAGAATTTGTAAAAGACCAGACCAGAGTAGAGCGCATGTATTATTTTGGCCGTAGGAAAGCCGTTCCTGTTCATGTATAACATCCACATCCACACATACCATTACTAAGTGGCATTTGTATTTCATGTATAAAACGAAGGGTGGGCCGCGGGTGAATCTTGGGTTCGTGAATCGATCCGTCAGAGAACTTAAAGAGTAACCTCCCTTTATTTTAATCAAATCAAGCCTAGTTCAAAATTAACCATAGTTACTTAAAAATTGTTATATTTTCAAAGAAGCAAAATTCGATCATTTTTATAACATGAATTATATTTTTCTGACCAATCTTTTTCTAATATAAACTTATAATAATCCATTAAATGCAGTGGCGAATTAAGTTGATTGGGGGCCCCAGGCGGTAAAATTGAAATGGGCCCTCTGTTATTTATAATTATAATTGAAAGACAAATTTTGTTTATATTATAATTTATGCTGTTTTATACTTACATATATAGTACTTATGTAAAAAATACATAATTTTTACTGTGGTCGCCGAGACCCAAAATTGATTATTTTTTCTTAAGTTAGTCGGGGTTCAAACACGACGAATATAGATCTGTTGTTCAATAAAGATCTGTATCAAGAATAACTTGTTTTATTTAAACTCCGATTATCCATAAACTCAACAGTTTTTTTAAATTTTTTTTAAGGAAATATTTTTATTTAGGTTTCGGTGGGCCCCTCGGTTCGCCCGGCGTTTAATCCGCCTCTGATTAAATGCAAATAATGCTTTTAATTAAATTAACTATAACTATAGAACAAATAAAATGATATCAAATTATCGTTAGTAGTATATTTTTTTCATATACAAGTTTAAACAAATATATATCATTTTTAAATACATATAACAAAACAAAAACCACTGACAAACTGATTTTCTAGTATTTCAAAGATAAATCATTTTATATTTTTTATAGAGTAATATAAAATTTACAACGTCATAAAAATTTCAATTCCCATCATAATTTCAAATTTGATCCATGGATTTATTTGTGAATTAAATCTACTATAGTTTTATCAAAAAAAAATGTAGGAAGAAATTTTCCGATTTATTTAAATAGTATTTTTTTATAAATAAAAAATAATAAATTAGTATATTATATATATTATATATATATATATATATTTATCAGAATAGATTTAAACAAAACGCTACAAATTAATATTATTATATAATAAAATTTTATAATATATAATAAATTTTATACTTAAGTAAGTAAACGATGAATCTTCTATAATGTGTAAAATAACTAATTTTATATATAAACTATAAATTTATTTATTTATATTTTAATATATACTCCATGCTAATATTTAGATAATTTAGTATGTAAATGATTTCTAAAATCTTCAATCAGCCCACGGAATTTTTATTATTTATATTATAGAAAAGCCTTTTTTCCAAGAATTTAGTATTTAAAATCTTTAATGAAATAAATTCATTTAGGGATGAAAAAAAAAATTGAAAAATATTGTTATCTTACAATGAAAAAATAACGATTAAAATGCCATTAGATGGAAGATAGTTCATTGGAGGAGAGAAAATTATTTTTAATTTCTGATTGAATTCCTCCACCTGGCTTGAGGAAGGCCATCAGCCAAAAAATGTGAACACGAGTTGACATACTCTCGATTGAATTATAATCATCGTTTACCTACTCAATTGGCTTTTAATGAAAACCCGCACCTTTATCCTGTATGATTCCTGCAAATTTTTATTATTATTATTATTATTATTATGACTCCGCTTAAGAAAAACGTATCGATCGACTTCAGAATTTCACTAACTTCTATTTGAAGTGAATCTCTTTGAAATTCCACAACCATTCAATTGCCATTAATATTTCACCGTTGGATAATTTAATTGTCCGGGGGTTGTGAATATTCATTTTTGTCCAAGTGGCGCTCTAATTGGCGCTGATAAACAACCCTTGTTTCTGGGTCCTTATGGTCCTTGCCCTATGGCCCATTGAGCCTCTCCAAATGTTCGTTATTCGACTTAGTCCCCCGTGTCATAAATCATTTACGAATTAAAATAGACACGATTTTTGCCACTCGACAGGTAGACGAACAAAATTATGCAAATTTTTTGATTAAAAAAAAAAAAAAATTGAGAGAAAGTCAATAAACTAATCATATAGATTTATATTGTTTTATGTTTATTAATAAATCATTAGCATAATTTGACAACAAATATTTATTTATTTTTAAATTGATATAAATGTATAATTTATTTATTAATAAGAAAACAAATACCGGTTAATAGAGAATTTCAAACTAGTACGACAAGTTTTTACTATTAATTTCTAATTATTATATTATATCTTCAAAATCTCAGATATCTTTTATAAAGAATGAAAAAAGCACATATTTGGGTGTATATTCTATTTTATATTTACATATTTATATCATTTTATTAATTAAAAAAATAAAATAGATCTTTATTTATGAATATATTATAATTCTTATAATCCTTCAAATTTAAATATTGATTAATTAGCTACTAATGATTGAATTAAATACTTTGAATGATTATTTATAGATAAGTGTGTTGGAAACAGGTTACTTGTCTATGATTTGCCTCCATTTGGCTGTCTGTCAATATCCTAATGAATGATTCAAAGAGTTACCAAATTTTCATATCACCAATGAGAAAAATCAAATATTCTTTTTTCAAATAATTAAAAACATTAAAATATTTATTTTTATATTTATCCACATGTTTTTTCTATTTTTGTTAATAATTGTTATATCCTAATGAATTAATGGAGGTCCTCACTATGTAATTGATAAAGTATATATATATATATATATATATATATATATACACAATTTTTTTGTTAGTATAATAAGTTAAGATACTAAATTAAATGTCTAATATATAATTAAAAATATATAAATAATAAATTTTTTTAGCTTTTATACTTTTATTTTTTATTTTTAAATTGAAATAAAAATTAGAAATATTTTTTTTCAAATAAATAAAATAATTCAATTGATCTGAATAAATCACATATTCTTAATTAAAACTAATTAATTAACCTTTGTATCTAAGAATATATATTAATTTTAATAAAATACATATTTAATTAAAATAGATTAATTTTTTGTGTATGGACTTAATACTATAAGTAAATTGTTTAAAAATAAATACTAATTATGAGATAATAATTATATATACGTATATTGTTTTAAATAATCCATGATATTGTGTTTTTATGGTTATAGTATGGTTAAAAAAGTGTGTATTGTTAAAAAGAACAATAAAAAATATGTGAAGAACTTAACTACTAGTATTAAAAAGGAAATTTTTGATAATTGAGGGTGTTATTTATTATTGTTATATATTCTATTCTTCCATCTTTTTAATTCTTCAATGAATTTATTCCGAGAAAAGAAAAGAGAGGCTCTAATTCCAATAGATTTCTCATTTATCTTACCTTTTTGTCATCCGTCAGGCATTATATTTTCATTATAGAAATTCTAATTTCAAGTTATTTCACCTTCGTTCCCCACCATTCAGGAAAGATCACTCGCTAGATAGATCCGTTAATGCTCAATAAATTAAAAGCGGTGGAATGCAAAACAGAAGAGTGCCGAATCATGAAATGCTCTCTTCATAAGACGCCAGCCAATCGATGAATCTGCTTCAGCAGAAATAAATTAAAATTGGGGATTTTCATTTGGAAATAGAGGGTGGAAATAAGTTAAGAAAATGCCTTCTATATGTTCATCACCAAATAAAATTCACTTTCTATAAAGAGTATAAAATATTTAAATTATTAATCTTTTTTTAATTAGAATTAAATATAATATAGTTAAATTTTTATTAAGTTTATTTCATTCATAAGTTGAAATAAATCTCTTAAAATACTTCTTTATAATCATAAGGCATCACATTGATTGTCTTAACTTTTGAAAGAATAATTTTTTCCACCCTTTACATGTGTAATTGTCTCTCTATGCTGATTAAATATCCCCTTTTGAATAATTAATATTAAGAGTCGAAGGGATGGGAGAGATAGAAATTAATCTCTCTCCTTTGATTTAATGTTTAATTGCGAAAGGATTCCCAACACTCCCCCATTCTCTTCTCATTCACCTCCAGCCCCTTACTCTATCACTCTCTCTCTCTCTCTTTTACTCTCTCGGGCTTCCATTTGCCTTTTCCCAACATCAGAGATTGATTGAAGATGAGTCAAATAACATGCAGGGTTGATTCACTTGATGCAGTCTTGAACAGAACACTTTTGCCCTCTAGTGAAGTAATTCGGAACTCTTTGCACCCTTTATTATAAAAACATAACCTTAAAAAAAAACTGAACTTATATTAATCGAGAAAAAATGTGTATCTCTAATTTTTATTAATTTAAAAACATGTATACTTTTTTATTGCGTGTCTATCCTCCAGGACATACGTATTAATAAAGTGGACATATTATTATGAATTCCCTCCATTCTCCTATTTTTATCTTATAATTAATCCATATTTGAACAAAGTCTATAAACCATTCATCAATTTATTATTTCAAAAAACGGAAATTAATGTTTGGTCTAAAACCTTTAATAAGAATTTATGCAAAGCTCCTCGCTGTTATTCCATTGCCAACTTCTTCATTTCGGTGGCCCTGTTTATTTTCGAAATGAAAACAAATAATACAAATATACAAATAATATTAATATTAATTCTAACAATTTCCAAAATTATTCAAATATATAAATTTTTATTTTCAGTTTATAAATATTTAGTGTATTTATATATAATTTAAAAGAAAATTAACTATTTCTTTTATATTATTATATTCTTTTCTTTAAGTTCTCCATCTTTATTTTAAATGTTTTATTGATATCAAATTAAATAGTTATAAATAACTAAAAATATAATCATTTTTAAGCTAATTTAATGATTTTCAAATTCTCTTATCAAACAATTATTTTTCTATATTTGTTTCTTTATAGTTTATTCATTAAAAAGCTCTTAAATAGAAAGACAAAAAGTGATATTCTTGGTCGTTGGTATAAAAATGAAAATAGCCCATTATAGAAATGGAAGTATGATATGTGATAAAAGCGAATGTTGGAAACAAGTAGAAATTAATAGGGCCGTCTCTGTCATTTTCAATCGGCGAATGAGGCAAACGAGTGCATGAGATCGTTTTCTTGTCCTCAATGAGCCACTTGTTCGTATCCACCCCCATATAGAGCGCCCTTTTATATGTGACTAGATCTTTTTTTACTGATTTTCTGATGTTGTCATCTCTTTTTGTTTCCAGTGCTGAGCTTGCGAAATACCCAGGAAGAAGAACCACCGGATCCTCAGCTTATGCGATTGGATAATATGTTGATTGCTGAAGGAGTCGCGGGGCCTGAAAAAGGAGGTGGTGCCGGTGCCGCTGCCTCAGCATCTGCAGCTGCTTCTGCTGGACCTGGCCAGGGAGACAATGCCATTGAGCATAGTGACTACCGGGCTAAACTCGCACAGATTCGTCAAATATACCACCAAGAATTGGAAAAATATGAACAGGCAAGTACACCATTCACCATCTTAAAAAAAAAAAAAATCAGTTGAAATTGATATTAAGTTTCATTTGCATACAAATTGATATCCACAACATTTCCAATACTTTAAAAATAGCTTCTTTAAGTGCCAAAGCAATGTTTGATAATTATGCATCTTTATTATCCATTAAATGAACATTCTTGAAAGTTTTTTTTTATAAACGAATGCTTATCATGGATTGAATCTTTAACTACTATTATTTACCAACTATTTACATCATTTTTAATAATAAAAATAATCTATATAAGGAGTTCTAGTAATCATTCTTTTGGATAAACAATCTGTAAATTATTCAAAGTATTAATAATTTTTTTCCCCCTCAAAGTCAATTAAGTATATTCCTTTAATAGATATTCACCCAAAATTATTTTTATTTAATTCTTTATTAACAAAACATTAGTTAATAATTAATGTTCGGCAAAGAGTATAATCTTTAATGTTTATCTTATTTTATGCAGAACATAACTTAATTATTTATTTTAAAATATAAAGAAAAATCTTTAATTAAGAATTGTATGAAATATAAAAGGTAAATTTCCCATTTTAAGATTATCAACCATTCGAATTTCACCCCTCGATTAAAGGTTAAAATTTTAATTTTATTTACAAAACAAGTGCACTATAGTAAATTGAAAATACACAAGCCCCTTTTTCCTTTCTATTTTCATAAATATAATCATAATTGGCTGTTCGCCTAATCGAGATAATGTAAAATGAAAAACTCGATCTCGGTTGAATCTCTTTCTTTTTATTTATTCAAATAATTTTAATTATTCAACAGCAATGATGCTAAGAGAATAACATCTATCGACATGGTTAGAATGTTGCTTTTAGTTCTTCCCCTTCCTGGCAAAGTGAACATGAGAATGAATAGCAAAATATAAAAGGCAAGTCTATTAAATATACATCCGTTGCTGAGAACTAGAGGAGATGCCAAGACAGCGCGCAATGCCATACCACAATTGACGCGAACGAACCTGAATAATTGAAGGGGATCCCATTGGGAATACGCCGGTTTCCAAGGACTTAATTATTCTGGGGGCCGGCTAATGCAATTACCGAAATAGAATGGAGAGGGAGACAAAAAACACTCTCTAGCTAGTGAATATACTCGAACTGTGACGAAACAATTAACATACAATTAGACTGCGGTTCCTTGGATGGGTTTTCATAAGAATTCTGATATAGAATTAATTATTTCTCTGCAATACCCAAGACATAATATTAGTGAAATAAATTCATTACAATTGTAATTATCTTATTTCCCTAAAAATTGATAATTTGAAATAAGCTATTGTGTGTAGAAATATATTTTTAAAATAAGGGATTTTTGATGTAGATAAAAAAAATGTATGTAGAAAAAATTCCAAATATATGATTAACTAAAATATTTCAAAAGTAAATTTTCTACAAATACTAAAATTATACTAATTTTGCCTTATTTACAATCCATCGTAAATATTTCAACTAATTATAAGTGATCTATAGGTTACCATAGCAACCATTTTAATGTTGTCATAAAATTTTTGTAACAGGCATCCAAATTTCATTTTACTCATTTCAAAGAAAAAAAAAATGGCTATTTTTGTACCAAGTAATAAAACAGATATAAATTTTATTTCTTTAAGGGTTTTAAGTAATAACAAACAGATTATTGTGCCAAAATGCACCATTTGTAGTAAATCATAGTGGGGTTTTAAAAATTTGATGAACTTAGGTAATTATGTAATGTAATTATGATTAGAGATTTATTTCTATATGTAGTAGGTTTGATTTCTTGAAACAAATAATAGGAAAAAAAAGTGAAATATAGTGACTGGTAAATAATCATAATTTGTTTTTTTTTGTTGATTATATATTAAAACACTATGAGCGGGGCGGGTATTTGTACGCGTTGCGGGGACTACCACTTATAAGCGGGGCGGGTATTTATACCCGTTGCTACTTATATAATATATATTTTCCCTTGTGTCACTTAAAATTACTTATTTTAAACGATAACTAATATATATCCCTCATATAAGTGGCACAATGGGTATAAATACCCGCCCCGCTTATAAGTGGCAGTCCCCGCAACGTGTACAAATACCCGCCCCGCTCATAGTGTGTTAAGTTTAATAATTATATTTTGTGTAAAATCATATATAAATCTACATTCAATTCAAATTTATATAATATAGTTTCAAATTGAGTTAAATGAATCAATTTATTTTGTTAGTTTAGTTTTATTAAAATAAATATTATAACAAAACATAATTTAACGAATGTATATGATTCAATCTATATGAGAATTTCATTTAATAATGGTTCTTTTAAAATTTTATCAATGCTAATTTAATCAGTAATAATAATATCTTGAATTTGGATTATAAACCATCCTAAGTTCATCATTCACATTGATATCTGTGTCAATTGGGAGAGTAGAGATTAATTCTAATTACGAAATGGCTAAAATTAAGTATTATTAATAATTCTAGATCTTGTTAAGTCCGTCGTCATCGTCTTAGGGAGCTACGAGAAGTCAATTGCCGTACATAATTGATTCCGTAATTAGTGTTTAATAGCGAAGGGCGGTTGCTGTTTGCACAAGCACTCCTCACCCATTCACATACGATTGCCATAATCTGTTTTATGCGCCTATCTCATCCGTGTAATTATGCTGCCTACTTATGCCACACAGCGTCGACATTAGTCAATGTGCCAAATGAACCGACAATCTTGTTCCATTTCACATTTACTCGAGATTAGCATGACAACCAGCCTGATATACGCCTATTTACATATTATTGTCCAATTTTGATCAAGTCAATGCGGGGACTTTAGGGTCTATTTCTAGAAGCTAAACATTCGCTATTGGGGAAAACTACTGGTACATGATCTCCCTAAAACAACGTGCTCATAAATCTTGACGCAGCAATTTGAAAACGATCCACTATCTCTACGTAAAATTTAATAAATGCAATTATTTATCTCCCTAATAAAGTGCACTTTCAAATTTAACTAATTGAAATGAAAAATAAATAAAAATTTTTTTTTTTAAGTTTTATTTTTTATTGGATATCTATGTATAAAGACAATAAAATAAAATTTAAAATTAATTTTTATGGATGTTCTTTTTTTTAAATTATTATTTAATAATTTTGGTTAAATTCATAACGAGGGAATGTCATCTCTGAGTAAAGCTCATAAGTGGCCCGGGAAGGGTTGAAAAGGGTGTTTGAAACAACCGATTCAAATGCAAGGCATTATTCTCTTTGTCTAACTTTTATTTATTTTACTACTTGATAATTAATTTAACGGCCAACAAAGTAACACGAAACATTCTACGCTGCTTTTGTTTCTAATTAATTGATTTGATATTTGTATTTACCACTTTAACCTTTTAATTTGATTTTGTTTTTTGTTTTTTTTTTTATTTTTTTTTTTTTTGATATATATAATATTTTCAAATTTATCTAACTTCCACTTTATCTCATGTGTGAAATCATATAATACACTCTCTCTTTAAATAAAATAAATTTTCTTTTCCCATTTTCCATTCCCTCGTATATAAAAGGTTAAGAACAATTTAATTTAATTTATAAATATTACTTCTCCAATGTTGTATAAAGTTAGGTTGTAGCTAATTTGCGCAAAGTTGTGTTACAATTAAAGTTGTAAGCCGGCGTCCCTCCCCTTTTTGCCTTCCTGATGATTTTATGGGTTGTTTTTGCACACATGCCGAATATTCAAGAGGCAGCTAAAGCTAAAGCCTGACTGCAATCAACATATTTTATTTAATTCGCTAGGAATGTTACCATTGAATGAATCAGCCACCCCCCCTGACTCTCTACCTGCAACCTGAATTCATGCTCTTAGCGAAACCATCCTCTTATCACCATATCATAATGACATTAAAAAAAAAAGAAAAAGAAGGAGAAAAAAGAATTTATTAAATGACGCTAGAGAGACAATAAATAGATGAAAGAGAGAGAGAGAGAAATTCCTGTAAACAAATGAGGAATCCGTGGCATCCTTGGTCCTCGAAAAGGGCAGAGACAATCGTCACAATCGCAAAGGGCGTCTATCAATCAGGGGGGTGATAACGTCGCTTGCCATTGTCCGGAGACCACGAGGCGTTATCGGGGTGCGGGTCTTTTGTCTACCCCCGAAAAAGCGGCAAAAAGCACCAAGGCTGCGCCTGTCACTTGCCAACTGCCCACGGGCTCATTAATAACCTCGGGCCGAGATTTTATAAATGACAGCCGATGCCGGATCACCTCCCCATCCACCCTCGCACAAAGGATACTATTTATTTACGACAACCGAAATTGTAACTAGCCTCTTAAAAAAGTATAAAACCGAATGACATTCTCATAAGAAATACAAACTTACGATTGAAAATCAAAATTAAATTTATTTTTTTGTCCTATTTTCACCAAAATAAAATATCCTTCTTATTATTTATATGTATTTAATTATATTTAAAAAATTTTAAAAAGTTGTAAAAATTGAATGAATATTAATAATAATAAATTTATGATTATTCAGGGGCTTTAAGTAAACAATTTTTAACTGTTAAATTATTATAGATATTCAATCTTTAGAAGATTATATAAAAAAAAAAATTGAAAATATCTATATTAAATTTATCAATTATTTTTTTTTTTTTTGCTTTTGTTAATCATTTCTTATTATATATATTCTCACATTGAATTATATATAATCAATTATTGATAATTAGATAAATTTTGAGACTTCATTTTCAAATTCACAAACTCATTTTTATATGAAAAATATTATTAAGTATTTTAATATTTAAAGTTTTAATTTTATCTAATAATTCGGCCAATCGAAAATTAAATAAAAATATTATTGTTATATTCTAATTATGGGATTTATTATAAATTACTTAAAAGTAAACATCATTAATTAATTAAATTCTCGCATTGAATGAAGGTTTTAATTATTAGATTTAATTTATTTAACATTCAATAACGTTTTCATGAAGTTTAAACATAAAAAGTCTCCTACTGTGTTAATTAATTAATTTATAGGAATAATTAGTAATTAGCAGATTACCTGTCTGCGAGGATGACAGTCCACAGGGGGTTCTTGTTTCTTCTACCAATCGAATAAAAATGAAATGTTTTAACTTTGGTAATAAATTCTCTTTATAATTCAATATTGATATTTTTTCAAGGATATATTTTTTAATATTTTAAAAACATTCCCACTCTTTCGTTTTTTATAATAATTTGACTGTCTTCTCATTGCTCCCTTTATACTTATCCCAAATTAATGTTTCTTTTCTTAAATTACTTAATAGTTTTCATTCATAATATTATTTTAGCCCCTGGGCGGTAGGCAATCCGAGTGTGCACACCATGCCTCCTATTATTCTCCCGCTTCCAATATACAAGTGATAAAACTTCATTATTTTTAATTCAAAATCAAACCAATTTGATATTTCAAAATGTAATATGACTAGAAATAACCAGATAAACATTTTCTTATGATTGTAGGCCACATCAGTTTAGTTTCAAGAATTTTATAATTTCTTTCTACGATTATGGGCTTCTAAATGTTATTATTATTATTATTCCATTATTATCTTATTAATCATTGAATATTTAGAATAGCTACATAATTTTATTTTTTGTTTAATATTAATTATATTGTTAAATAAAATTTAATTAATTTTCACATAAAAGTGTTTTAAATTAAAAACAAAAAAAATCTGGAGTGTCTCCACTCGACTATCTCGCAATTTGAATTGGATTAAATAACATACATTAATTTAAATTAAATTAAATTAATTAAATTATAAATTAAAATTAATAAATAATATTTATTAAACCAGCGCATGTTTGGCTCTTTGTTGATGGCACCACGTCACGTGTTGGCGCGTGAAATTTGCAGTGTTAAAAAATTAATTCTGGTACTTTCAGCGATTCAATCAAGCTGAAATTCTATATATAGCAGTTTTATACAATTATTAATCATGTGAAAAATTTATTTATTTTTACGGTCACTTTAGAAGAAAAAAAAATCAAAACGTTGTAGGTAATGACCCTCTTCCCGTTGAGCTACATTTCTCAAAAGTTGATAGAAAACTACGAATTTTGAATAATGCCCATGTACGAAATTTCATGATTCTAGTTCAAACCGTTTTTGCGTAATCTTGGTTACATACATACACACACATATATATACACACATACACACACAGAGAGAGAGACATTTTTCTTAACCTTAGTGAAAATGATTCAGGAACCTTCAAAACGTATAAAAACATCAAAATCTCAACATCGAAAATGTTCGTGATCGCAATACTATCTCTTACGAGATAGTAAAAAATATAAATATGAGCAAATTATTATATATTTTATGATTTATATATTTTAATTCTAAAATAAATCAAATTTTGAATTATTATTAGCTATTTAAGTTCCATTCATTTAAATCAAATATTGTTCATTTATCCAATTCAAATTCGCAAATGATTATTATCCTAGAGAAATTTTGCATCTCGTCTCATTATGACTTGACATTATTGAAATAATTTGTTGAAAAGACTTTCTGTTTGAATGAGAACTCCCGTGAAATAAAGGTAGAGTTCTTTTTTATTTCTCTCTTGTCGTCCCATTCTAATAAGACGTGCGCCCTTGTTCTTAACGTCCTCCTATCGATTCCTCTCCTCTGCTGCACTGCAGAATGGAGCTGACCTATTTTTATTATTTATTTTGCAGTCTATTTAGTCAGCAGTACTTGGGTCCCAGACATACATATCAAGATCTTTTCCTTCATATATCTATCTTTATGTATCTATGGATATATATGTATGAACGTATATCCATTCCTTTAATTGTTCTCTTTTGTTGTCAGCCAAATAAAATTGACTCGTTCTTCTCTTTCTTTCTCTGGGGAGTGTCTTTTATTGAACTCATACCATCTTTCCCCCATTTTCTTCCTTTCCACGTCACTATTAGATTCTTATCAGTTTATCCTGCCTGATTGAATCCTTCTTTCGTTTTCTTACTTTGCCAAAAATAAACATCTTTAAAACTTTTTAAAATGTCTTCTATGAAAAGTTTTTTTTTTCTTTTTCCTTTTTTTTATTTCACCCTTCCTGTAGATGACATGTTTGCAAATTCATTAATAAAGAGTCCTCGAAAGGCACCTTCAAAGCCATTTTAAAGGTTATAAACGAATAGATAGGTATTGCTTACTTCATTGAAAGAGCTCTTGAAGAATTCTTCCAATTCATAGTCCCTCTATGCAAACACTTGAATCAGCTCTTCACCACCCAAGGGCTATAAACCCTTCACCTAGTCGCCCTTATATTCTTATAGTGTGCGTTTTCTGATGTTGTTTGAATCGAAATATGTTCTTCACCAAGTGCCACACTCGACAAACATCATTTCACCTTTTGTACGCACCTTGAACCACTTTTCTGGGTAATTGTTAGGAAATATCAACTTTATTTTATAAGTTTCTAACCTAATGCTATTTTTTCTATAATAGAAAAGATTCCAATTTTTCATATTAGTCTCCTATCAAACTTATATATATATATATACCTACATATATATTAATAAATTTAGTTGCAGTTAGAGCTAGTGACCATATATGATCTTAATGTTTCCTAATATCAGAAAAAAGAGGATTCGTAGTTCGAAATCTTTTAATGTAATAAAATTCGTGGTTGAGGCTTGAAAAAAATATTAATGAATAATTTATTAAATTAATTAATTAATTGATTAAACATTATATTAATAAATTTTATTTAAAGGAAAGAAATTAAAATAATCGCTCAATTTCTATTTACTAATTGAATTATTAAAAATGTATATCAACTTCTCATTAAAAATGAAAGTTAATCAAATGTTTACCTATTTAGACAGAAAAGAAAGATTGGAAAATGATTTTTTTTAGGAAAAAAAAAGTAAAAAACAAAAGAAATCATAAAATAATTATTTGAATAGAGTTAATGTTGTTTACTGAATCGTTATCTGTTGTTTTTGAAATTATCAAGTCCTATGATAATGTCTGTACTTTTTTTCCCTATTCGTAAATGTTTATTTGACTTTCGAAGACACGACTCCAAATGAAGTGATAAAAACAAACAGACATTTCAATCCGGTTTTTTTTTTTACTTTTATTTGAAACTGGCTCAACAGGTGTTTCAAAATTTTTTAATCCAATTAATCTAATGAGTTATAAATTCTTGGAAATTGTGTTGTTATTCCTGTCCTTTCAATAAACTTTTATTGGAAATTGATTTCTTTACCATTATTCATTCATTTACTGCACTGTATTCTATTTTATAAAATAAATAATTCCCCCGATTCACCCCACTATACTCTATATGTGCTACTATTTTTGATTTATTTAATATGTAATATGTAATGGGTTTTTCACCAGGGATCGTTATTTATTTCTAATTATAATTTAGAGGGTAATATATCCATTTTTTAGAGCATGAGGATCTAAATTATTCGAGATTACTTCCCCTAAAATGACAATGTATTTATTTTAATTTCCTTTCCAATCATTAGAGATATTATCATAAATTAATATAAGTATAATAATAATAATCTTTTATTATTCCAAATTTAATTGAAATTGAAATAAAACAAAAACAAATTTTATATTTAAAAAAAACAGTATATAGTATATATATTTAAATTATGTACAATCATTTTATATAAGAAAGTTTCTTAATGGATTCCAACGAAAAAAGTTTGTTTAGTATTTATATTTATATAAATCCATATATATATATATAATAATTATAATATTTTGATCTTTTTATATGTTATTTTTATATATAATTTATCTTATCTTATTATGCTAGCTAAAATTGTATATATATTTGTATGTATATATAACCATTGGTTCTCAAAAACCGCTCTAACGATTTTTTTCAAATTTACACTAGATATAGTATTTATAAAGAAAAATTGAGTTTTATTGATCACATCTCTTGAAACTTACAGCTTCATTATTAATTTCTTAATTGAAAATTATATATGGGTGTGACGTCATCAATTTTACTTCAATTAATATTTTTTTTATATTTAAAATATTTTAAAATAAAATAAATTTCGAAATAAAATTAAAAATATTTATTTTTAATAATATATATATATATATATATATTTATTAATCTTAATTAATTAATTATTAACAAAAAAATACGGTTGGTTGATTCCCGCTTTTTTTTAAATGAATTGTATTAACATTTTTTTATATATTTAAAATATTTTAAAATTCATTATTTAATTTCAAAATAAAATTAAAAATATTTATTTTTAATAAAATATATATATATATTTATTAATCACTCTCAAAAAAAACAGAAACAAAAACAAAAAAAACATATAATTCTTGCAAAGAGATTAAAAATGTCATTTTCATCATCTAAATATATTAGTCTATTGGGTAAAGGCACTGTTTTGAATAGTCAACTTAGCAGGATCGAAACCGGCGGAAAAAAATTTTTTTTTTTTTTTTATCTATTATTTTATATTTATTTATTCATTGTTCTTTGATTAAATTTAATTTCTTTTATTTTATTTTATTAATTAAAATGATGCAACATTTAATAATTGTAATATTGTAATAAATTTTATTTTTTTTATTTTATTAATTACTTATTAGTCATTAACTAATAATTTAATATTAATTCAAAATTTTATAAATTTTTATTATTTAATTTTGCTTTTGTTTATATATATATTTTAATTAACTTATCTTATCTTTTAATTTATATATGGACAAATGACACTCATATTGAAATTTGACTCCCGCCTTTTTTTAAAAGATATTTTTTTTATATTTAAAATATTTTAAAATTTTTTATTTAATTTCGAAATAAAATTAAAAATATATATTTTAATAATATTTTATAATTATAAATTACGATATATATTTATCATT
The DNA here is from genome assembly GCA_963082975.1 of Labia minor. Taxonomy (NCBI): domain Eukaryota; kingdom Metazoa; phylum Arthropoda; class Insecta; order Dermaptera; family Spongiphoridae; genus Labia; species Labia minor. The sequence continues at coordinate 20,219,888 of OY720346.1, read as the reverse complement.
CTTCCAATAAAAAAAAAATATTCATGCACTTAGAAACATATCTAATAATACATATTTATGTATTATTGAGGACCCCAAGTTCCATGCAATGATGCAACATTTAATAATTGTAATAAATAATTAAAGAATTGTATATCAGCTCGGTGTCCCAAGTATTAATATTACCAGCCAAACCCAATATAATAATGAATTATTTTTTTTTAACTTAATTACCTAGCCGAGGCTCGGGGTCCCGGTGTGATCTTAATATATTGTCAGAATTAGATAAATAATGTAGAGAAAAATTATTTAAAAATAGATATTTATTTAAATGAAATAAAATTATTTAATTTACAGAATGAAAATGTCTATAATAATGTCTAAACATTTTTTCGAGCGACAGCTCGGTATCCCAGGTATTAATATTACCAGCCAAACCCAATAATAATGAATCATTTTTTTTAACTTAAGTACCGAGCCGAGGCTCGGGGTCCCGGTACTATATTATTAAACAAACTTTGTTTTTAATAAAAAAGTTTAAATTTTGAAAATTCATTTGTAGATGAGTAGAATGAACCAAGTTTTAATTTGAAGGAGTAATTTAAAAAAAAATATTAATATACATAATTATTAATTTATAAATGTATCTGGTTATTTAGAATACATATATTTTTTTATAAAATAATTTATTCCAGCATAAACCAGAAATATATATTTCTCTTGTCTAAGAATAGTTTAAATTTAAATATTGTTTTGTATTTTTTTATTAGAAATAGATAATCTGGCGAGATAGTAATGCGATTACGAAAATTTTCGATGTTGAGATTTTGATGTTTTTATACGTTTTGAAGGTTCCTGAATCATTTTCACTAAGGTTGAGAAAAATGTCTGTGGGTGTGTGTGTGTGTGTGTATGTATGTAACCAAGATTACGCAAAAACGGTTTGAGCTAGAATGATGAAATTTGATACATGGGCATTATTCAAAATTCAGTTTTCTATCAACTTTTGAGAAATGTAGCTCAACGGGAAGAGGGTCATTACCTACAACGTTTTGATTTTTTTTCTTCTAAAGTGACCGTAAAAATAAATAAATTTTTCACATGATTAATAATTGTATAAAACTGCTATATATAGAATTTCAGCTTGATTGAATCGCTGAAAGTACCAGAATTAATTTTTTAACACTGCAAATTCCACGCGCCAACACGTGACGTGGTGCCATCAACAAAGAGCCAAACATGCGCTGATTTAATAAATATTATTTATTAATTTTAATTTATAATTTAATTAATTTAATTTGATTTAAATTAATGTATGTTATTTAATCCAATTCAAATTGCGAGATAGTCGAGTGGAGACACTCCAAATTTTTTCTAATAGACTTCTAATTAAATTTGATTATTTTTTTTATAAGAAAATAGCAAAAATGTTGTTTAAATAATTTATTTGTTAATGAAATCAATTAGAATATATTTCATTTTGCAATAAATATGTATAATTATGCATGTAATATGTATATATCTATATATATATATATAGATATTGTAAATATATAAAGAGAAAAGATTGAGAAATGCTATCTATGGATATTTATATGTATGCAAATGCGAGTATTGTGAAAGAAGACATGCGATAGTAGTATATGTATGTGTGTGTAGGTTTCATTTTACCTTGGTCAATTGGACACATTTCTCTCTTTCCCTCTCATTTTCCTTTTGTTTTGTTTTTTTTTTCAATAAATAATCCTATTACGCTTTGTTTATTATTTGTTATGGTCGTTGTTTGGGCGGCTCGTCTTGAGTGACTGACAGTGTTTTCCGCGGCCGCCCTGGTCATCGTCCATCGTCCATCGGGCATCGTCTGCATAAAACCCCAAGGCTCACCCCCTCAGCTGCACAGCACAGGAAAGCCCTTTGTGGCTGCTATCGGGTCTCTCCGTGATAAACTGTCACTGTTATCCGCTCGGGCGGCTTTGTCTCTGCACCGAAATCCGTCCCACACCCCCTTCAGCCACCCGGCTTCTATTATATTATACCGCTGTCGCAAGCTTCAGAAAACAATTGCGTATGAATTTTATGGAATTAATTTTTTTTTTTTTTTTTTTTTATTTTTAATAAAACCAACGAGAGCTGTATCATCCCTCTTTAAGGGAGGGATATATCCATTTTACCGGAAACAGGGCTGCGACTTCCGGATAAGCCTTACAATACAATCATTGTATAATTTCAAATTATTCGTCTTTTTATTTAAAAAAAAAGCACTTGGTTTACTCTCGATTGAATTTTTTTTTTAATATTTTGAATAATTTTTTTTTTTTCATCTTTTCACTTTATCTATTCAATTTACACACACACACATATAATAAATAAAAAAAAAATTAAAAATTCCCTCCTCTAGTTATAGTTAATATTTCTTTATTTTAATTCTAATTTCTAACAAAAATTTATATTATTTTCAATTATTTTTTTTGTTATAATACAAACTTACATACAATATAGAATTAATACAATTAAAATTATTATTTTATTTTAGAAATTTTAGTTAGGTAAAAAGAATAGAGAAAATAGATAAAGTTTTATTTTTTGGAAAAATATTCTTTATTTATTTATTTATTTATTTTTAATTAACTCAAAAAACTAATACTTGTTTATAAAGAATAAAAAAAATAATAATAGGATAATAGTTATTTCACATAAAAAAGCGTATTATTATATTAGTTTGTTCAACAAAAAAAAGGTAAAATAGATGAAAAGATATAATCAGAAAAATTGAAATATTAATTTGCTATATCCTAGATTTCTATTTGGTTGCATATACTGAAGGGGAAAGTGCCACACTCCACTAAAGTAATTCTTTAACATTTAATTTTCTGGCAATTGACCGGACATGACACTTTGCGTTCATTGCGAGTGTCACTTTTGTTTAGTACTTCTTCCTCTGATCTTGTGGTGAAATTTACGAAATTTGCCTAGCCTTTGTTGGGTATGTTTTTGGGGTTGGAGATCAAAGCTGTTGGCCACTCGGCTGACAGCTAGTGGTCTTCAGGGTGTCACTCTCTCAGAGAGGGTGTCTCCGACACAGTAGCTGTCAACCTGAGTCCTTTGGAATAACCCTTAAGGGCTGTCCTCTCTTTCAGGCGTGCAACGAGTTTACGACGCACGTGATGAACCTCCTCCGAGAACAATCGAGGACGAGGCCGATAACACCCAAGGAAATTGAGCGCATGGTCCAGATTATTCACAAAAAATTCTCGTCGATTCAAATGCAATTGAAACAGAGCACCTGTGAAGCAGTTATGATACTCCGATCTAGGTTTCTTGATGCAAGGTAAGTCTCATCATCCAATCTCTTTATTTAAATAATTAAATTAGATTGAATGCTTCAAGTAAATTATTAAAAATAAAATAATTGAAATTAGTAAAAAAAAAAAAAGAAAAAAAATTTTAATAAAATTGGACAATTTAGTTGAAAGAATATTTATTAAAAAAATTCTGGTATAATAAATAATAATTCTATTTAAATATTTTCCAAAATTAAATCCAAAATTTATTAGAATAATCAAAATAATAGTACTATATAATCAAGAAAATGAATAATAAAAAAATCAATAAATCAAAATTTTTCTAAAATTGCTGAAATCTTTACTTAATATATTTTAAATTGTATTAGTTAATGGTTCAGATCGATGTAACAATAAAAGGGAGTGGGTTAAAGTAACAAAAAAATGAAATGGCTATGTATGTGATTTATATCAAAGCCCATCAATTGCTGCTGAGTTCCCTCTAATTTTAATATAAATATAATTTTTTTTTCTAAAAGCCACTTTACTAAAGGTATTTTTTTTATCTCATGATTATATTTATACATATAGGTACATTCAAGTGCCAATATTATTTTTATATCAAAACACTTTCTCATGGTATTGAATTTAAAAAAAAAAAATATTTCAATCACAAAACAAAAATGAAATTAACTCTTTAAAATTGTTTATATATATATATACTCATTTATAATAAATAAAAACATTTATTAAGTAAATAAAAATAATTTGACTAGCGATAAAAAGATAAAAAAATATATAATAATTTACAATATACAGATTAAAACCAAACAAACAAACAAAAATGATGTTTTATTCTATGTCGATGAAAATTAATTAAAAATAAAGAATGTATAGAAATTATATATTATTATTCAAATCTCCATGTGTATAGAATAATTTTATTTACATATGGTCATGAAGTAATAAAAATGTAGTAGGTATATATTAAATTCATAATTTAATTGATGCAATATTTATTGAAACATAATATTCTTTTAAACCATCTAAGCCCCACTCATATCTCTACGAGGAGGCTTTGAAATGATAATTAGTCTATTATGTAAAATAAATTGTATTATTAATATTTTAAAACTCAAAGAATATTTATAAAATTGTTAAAATTTATATCAAAGGTAGTGTACTAATTTTAAGTTATAAGATTAAAGAATAAATTTAAATGAAAAAAATCGGGAGTGTCCTCCCCTAGACTTTCCCACATATAAATAGGTAATTAGGTTATTATTATTATGTTTTAACAACAATAAAAATAAACAAACTAATTAATTTAAATTATAAAGTAAAATGGTTTAACACTATTATATATATTTATAATTTACACCTAACGCTACTTGTATAGGTAAAATGTCACTTCCGGTAGTCAGATCATGATGAAATTTGGTATCTGGATTTTTTTCATATTTTTAAATCTATATACAAAATATGAAGCAAATATCTCGAAGCAAACTGGTATTTTACTTGAAAGGTGAACGCAACCAGCGTAGGTAAAGTACCACTTCCGGTTAACCGATTTTGACGAAATTTTTATAGAAATCTACAAACTGTGAATAATATCGGTGTACCAAATTTCGAAGTCCTAGCTTGATTAGTTTCTGAGTAAATTCGCTCACTGACAAACATTACATACATCCATACATTCATACATACACACACAGACATAATACCAAAAATGGTATTTTCCAACTCAGGGAGGTCTAAAACGTCAAGATCTATTGAAATCTCGAAGTCGAAATTTTTGTCGATTCCAATACTTCCCTTATAGGAAGTATGCGGGAAAGTAAAAAGGGATTTACTTATATATATATATATATATATATTATTAAATTATTATTAAATTATATAATACTCATTTATTAATCACTTTTAGGAAGTTCGTTTAATTTAATAATCAAAGATATTTAGATTTATTCACGAGTTTAATAGATATATAGCTATTGAGAGAGGATACTTGTTATAAATTGACACTTTTAAATTCAAATATAATATAATAATAATAATAATAATAATACAATATAAAGACAAAAAAAAACAAAAATGATTCTTTAATCTTAGTTTTATTTAGTATTTATTTATTTTTCAAGTGAAAAATTAAAAATTTGTTACAATATACCTACTATTTTAAATTAAAGACGTGATAGTCTAGCGGGTTGGTTGTAGTGAATAAAACTTTTTTATTTTAAAAATTAAATACTAAAAGAAGTTGTTGGTTAAGAAAGCCACAAATATTAGAAGTCTCCTGTCAGGTGTCCCGGGAGTCCCGTTGCTTCCAACTTTTTGCCCAACTTGGTCTTCATTTTGTTCTCCTTGACGAACACAGCACAAGGGTCTCTCTTTGCTACCACCACCCTGTCACCCCTTACCACATTGTGTGTCTCTCTTACTTACAATTAGCATCCGCACCACCATCGTTACTCCCTTAAGACATTTTAATTTTTTTCACCAACGTTAACATTTCTGAATATTTTTTTTTAAATTAATAGTATTATCTTTTCATATATATGCATATATATGCATATATGTATATAATGGAGTTAACAAATAACCAAAATAATAAATAAATTCTAATAAAATATTATAAAGGTATTATTAATAAATTAAGGACTTGATAGATTTTGGGTTTAAATCATTTTAAAATTAATACTAATTAAATTTGTATATACTTTTAATATTATTATTTTTGAATTAAGTTTTTTTTTTAATTTGATTCTAAATACTATATATTTTATCCACATCCGTATATTAAATATCGATTTATAAAAAAGTTGGACTTTCTATTTAAAAAAAAATTGAATAACGTTTATTTACTTAAATAAGTTATTATAAATGATTATATTATTATATTAAAATATGTGTGTTAAAGGGTGAATTATTATTTTTTTATTAATGAAAATTCTATCAATCTCTAACATTTTTATCCATTTAATCCCCTTCTCTCTGGTCAATAATTTCTTCGTCGTTTAATATGTAGATTTTTAGTCACGGGTTCCAAATCCCCAAGCCTTTACGATTTATATAAACACCTCTACGTTGAATATTTTTTCTCAGGTCCACAAAACATAAAAATATTAAAACAAGATTCTGCTTCTGTTTTTTTTTTACTGTTTATTCATCCCCTTCACCACCTTGGGGAAAAAAATTACCCCACAATGATATTAAAAAAAAAAAAAATACGACGAAGCTTTAATGCTCTGTTGCAACCCGCCGTGGGATTAAGCATCTATCTAGCATATGCAAATGCTTGTGCTTGTTTTAACATTGGCTTTAGCCTAAATGAGCGAGCGAACCGTTAATAGATTGAACTCTTGAAATGCTAATAGCCTTCAGGGGGAGAGAGATAGGAGTCCATATTCCGGCCAGGATTTCGAGGGTGGGATTTATTCAAGAGGGTGGACAAAGATAGCACACCGGATATCATTATGGACAAACAAAACAACAAGCTAACAACAAAATAAACGATTTATACTGGGTCGAAATTTGTTTTTCTAACAAAAACAAAATAAAAAAAAGTTCATTTCATTTTGTTTTTATCCAATAAACGCCGTATTTCGCCTAGAATGTATGGGAAGAGAGAAAAACGGTTGATCCGAGGGTAACAAGTAATATTTTCAATAAAAAATGAAAGGGTTCTCTGTAGGGTCAGTTTGCTAAATTTAAATCCTTATAAATAACCAACAACTAGTTACTAATATTTAATAGAGTCCGACATTTTGACAGATTACAAAATTGAGGTTATGTTTCTCGTTTGATAAGTCTAGTTCTATTTACTCCTATAACATTATTCTTTCTATTGCGAGAGGACAATTTTAATAATTTACACAAGTCATAAACTCTACTATTAATATTAATTACTAATCTTTAAATGCATTATCAAAATATTGTTTAATTAAATAAATACTTCTTGACTTGTTCATAACTTTTAAAACAACATATGAATTTATAAGTATGTAATGAACTTAGAGGCTGATATGTAAGATGACACCGCACTTGTAAGAGTTAAACTTTTTGAATTTATATTAAATTAATTTAAAAAAATATATAAGTAGATGTTTTATAGTTTGGTAGATTTGTTTTTAATACTTTATAATCCAAAATTCTATATTTTTTTTACCTTTAACTTTAACAAGATTCTTTTATGAATATAGTTATATTAGTTTTCAAACTTTGATATGAAATCAAATTTAATGAATTTATTCAAATATTCCACTTGGTTAAAAGTAAAAGGTAAGATGAGGAAAATAGTAACCCACCCCTTTCATGTTAAGCCGAATTCGTTTAAAAAGTTTCAATGGAATATTCGTAAGCGTATTTCCTCTTCTTTTTAATTATTTGTCTATCAATTTTGACAGCTATTGGGCCAATTTTAATCTCACCTTTTCCTGTAATATTTAGTAATATCACCCCCTCCTCTCTGGTCACGAAACCCGAGGTGGTGATTAACACACATTCGCCCAAACACCATAAACAGACGATATTTATACTTCGCCCTCCTCCCGGGAACAAGCACAGTGGATAATAAGAATTACAAAGTTACAAAGTAAAAGGTGTGTGGAATATACAAGTACTCGACGCCGATGGGAAGCCGAAAGGGAGGGGTTTAACTCCTACGGGCCTTGCAAAATCTAATTACTGCGCTTCATTAAATTTACATGTATTTTCATATTAGAAATTACCCGAGTGTCTTATTTCCTCACGTCAGCCAAGTCTAGCGATGTTATTATATTAATTCAACGGGGAAGGGGTAGAAGGAAGAGAAGTGGCTGCAGGCAAGAGGAGGGAAAATTTTTTATATATAAAACTTGCAAGCAAGTAGAAAACCATTTTCCAGGACATCGATTCTACTTAGAGTTTAGGAAAAGTTGTTGCGCAACTGGTGCATACTGTATATATACCGAAATGGTGGCCGGGTAGGGGAGGGGGCTGTTGTTTTCACCACCTCCTCTCTTCTAGCTTGTAAACAACAGCAGCCCAACGTTAGAAAATTAATAATCCACTCGGTTACATCTTGAACTATTTTTCGCTTGCCGATGCCGACATTTAATTAAAATTGGAGCCACGCATACTCCAACACATAGACACACATCTACATTCACACCGGGGAGTAATTAAATTCGAAGCATTGTTCTACGAGCGGGCATAATTCCTAATGAGAATACTTTGCATTATTCGAGGGAGGCATTCCGAAAGGGGCGCCTCTTGCCACTTGCCGCCCGCTCTGGAAAAATAGTGCCTAGCACCTGGCTTCGTCAATCCACCCCCACAATCCAACCCTCGGTTCATTCCATCCACCTAAAACAAAACAATTTACCAATCTAAATGTTGGACCATTTGGAAAAACAAACATTTTCAATAAAATAGGAAAGAAAGGTGTCCAGTAAAAAAAAAAAAAAAAAAAACAAGGGAATTTTACAAATTCCGAAGCATATGTTTTTATTCTTTAAAGATCGTATATGTGTCTGTAAACTACCAGAAAAGAAATTTATTTCATCCACTATAAAAACATCTGCTAATTCTTTGTTGGGGATTATTTACAAACCCTAACATTATTATTTTTTCACTTTTCGTTAATCGATGCAATTTATAGTAGAAAAATATGGCAAGCGAATTACTAAAAAATGACAAAATTCTTTAAATGTTTTATAATTTCAGAATAGATTAATTAATGAATTATAAAATATTTCTATTATGTAGATGAGGTGTATCCGAGAATAAATTATCAAATAAATTTGTGAATCCAAATGTCAAAGTAACGTTGGGAAGTCGAGAGATGAGTTTGAGTTCAGATTATTAGAAATTTTGAATTGTCCGTTTATGTTAAATAAAATGATTCTATTATTTCATGATATCTTAACTTAATTTCTTGATTTATTGATTTTAATAGATACATTGATGAAAAAGATAAAGAGAGAGAGAGAGAAGCGAAAAATTACCAAAATAATGATGGTCAATTCAATTCTTTTGATCTCGTAATCATAAAGAACTTTATTTTTTGTTTTTGTTTTTTTTTTTTTTTTTTTTTTTGATGGATTTATTTTTCAAGTCAAGTTCACTTTTGAATTTGAAATTCCGTTCTTCTTAAAAAAGTTATAAAATAAGGAGTTTTTTTATTTATTATATGGGCGCCATTTTAAAAAGATCTAATCTTAACAAGTTTTTCCTTTTTTTTTTCTTGTGGCGACTCGTAATCATCATCAACATCACAGGGTCCAAATAAGGAACGGACGATAATTTGTTTTGGCTTTTAAGGAATTGGAGATTTCCAAGGATAGAAGAAAATATTTATTTATTTATTTATTTTATTTTTATTTTTTTTTTTTTGTTTTTAATGTCATTTCCATATAGATAACGGTTGAGATTTTGGAATTGAATGGAGATATGAAAAGGCGAATTAGTAATCCAATGTTAATGACTTGTTTCGTTTTCCTATCCGTGAGGGTAAGAGGAATAGAGAGAGGAGAGAGAGAGAGAGAGAGAGAGAAATAAACACTATTGGCATCAGGGCAATTTGTAAAATTAATATTAGTAGAATTGCAATTGGACAATTTACAATTAAATTACATCTATTTATTATTAGTCGCATGCAACAGACGGATCAGAAATACAGATGAACGAATTTATTCAAATTGAAAATAAACAAACGCATTAGACAAGTGATGGAATAACCGGCAGAAGGGAGATGGGCGGGAGGAGGAAAATGAGTGTGATATGGAAAGAGGGAAGTAAAAAGTGTTTCGAGTTTTAATAAAATATCCAATTTATATAAAACAAAAGAAATAATCGTGTAGAAAGGGCGGGTTTGGTTATCCAGTCTAATCATGAATCTCATTACAATTGATGGGTTTACTTTCAGGTAACAAGAGCCCCCCGGAGCAAATTTCAATTTGATGATTCCCTCGATTAAGAAAACTGTTTGATTTTCATTTTATATAAAAGCATGTATCCGGAAATTCCAAATAAACCGATTTTATATCCATAAATAAAATAAATGTAATATTAAATTAAAAAGTATTAAAAAAAAAAAAATAGTTTTTCATTAAAACAACCAAACAACAGAAGAAGATTGAAAATTTTGAATAAATAAATACTTATATTGCTCTTCTTTTAAATATAATTGAATTACTTAATTTTTATCATTACAATTGATTAATTTAAAAAAAAATATAATTTTTTATATTAAAAATACTTAATATAAAGTATATTTATATTTCATTTAAGTATGCAAACTTATTTTATTAATAAATTTAATTCTTTTTGTTTTCCATTTAATTTTAATATTTATATTTTATGTATTTCCAATGAAACTTTAAAATGAATGATTTTCTATACTCGGGTGTCTTCTTTGCATCACTTTTAATTAGGGATTGATTGGAAAACGATAAAATGAATGTTTAATCTTAATTAAACAAATCATATGATCGTATATCAATCATCATAGAAATTTATCTATTCTTATTTACTTATCAGCTTATAATTACATATATAGATATTTATATATAGATATATATTTATATAATGATTTCAAGTAATATTTACTCATGAATCAAATCACTATATTTGCTAAATACGGACGTATTTTGAAATTATTTTTTTTAAATATCAAGATTTAAAATTTTATTTCATAACTAACTTTAGAAATTAGAAATTTAAAAATTTAAAAAAAAAAAATTTTTTGATCGTTTCAAAATAGATTATAAAATTGTTATTCACGGCCTTTTTTGGGAAAATTGTCTATTTTTGAGTATATATATTATGTAACCTTGATTATTATTATTAGTATTATTCTTATTATATTATCTTCATTGAATTGGAGGATCTATTAGATTTAACGGAAATCAATTGTGAGTGTTGGAAGGATCCATCGGGATATCCGCGCTTGGCCTCCGGAAGCGTCGACCCTCCCTGTGAGAGGAGTTCCAGGAAGACTCCGCTGATTGGCAGCTGCCCTGATCGGATCCATTCAGTGATTGGCTTCGATCGTCCCTCCGCCTCCTGATTGCCTTCTTCGCACTTGGTTGCTTCCATCCACCGGCGCATCATTTTCATTGATGATGCCCGGCATCTCGCAATTTTATTTAAACACCCGCTATTTTCCATACAGTTATTACAGTTCATGTCCGGTCAATAAATCCGAGAGAATGAGTCGAGTGGAGAGGAGGGTTAAACTCAACCCCCACCCCTCCCTGAGGGGTCGCTTCCATGTTTTCCATTAAAAATTCATCAATGTTCCAATATATAAGCTTAATTGACCATCCATGTCGAAAAATTTGTCGTTAAATAATCAGATTGAAAAAAAATATAGATTCAATGTTCTAATCGAATTAATAATAAATACCCGATGAATTTTTGATTTTTATTCACCATGGCATTCTATCATAAATTTTATCAAATACTTATTATTAACTAATAAGTAATGTTTAAAATTGATAATATAATAACAATTTTTAATAATGACTGGTAATCTTCTTTATTATTTATCATTTTTCATTTATTAGTAATGGAGAGATAAAATTGAAATAATAACAGATAAAATAATCGATTTTAAATATCTTTAGTTTGGTCATTTCGAAGCTTACCCCATATATATATAATTATATATATATATATATATTATTATTATTATTTATTAATTTATTTTTTTCCTTATCTCTAATGGGAAAAAATATAATTTTTTTATTAAAAATCCTTATTAACCAATAATATTGTTCAATAATAAAATTTATGATTATTTTATATGTTAAAAGTGATCTAATATAATAAAAATATATTTTAAATCAAAAATTTTGAAAATAATATTCTTAATCAATTTTTATTTTTTAATAACAAATTTTATCATTTACAATTTAAAATACAAAAATCAGTTATATTCTAAAAAGTTTAATTTACTATTAAAATGAACTTTCTATTTATTTTCACATAATAATTTTTCTTTAAATAATAATAATAATAATACTAATAATAATTATTATTATCTTATTTATCTTCTCCTAACCAAATTCAACAATTAATAAAAAAAAAAATAAATAAATGAACAAAATAACCGAAATCAATTTTTCATAAGTAAATGATAGATTTCAAAAATTGTATTTTCGGTGCTTGTATTAAATTTAGACGTCATCATATATCAATCCAAAAAAAAAAAACAGTTTAGATAACAACTAAAAATGTAGCACTAATAAATAATAATTTGTATTTTCCACCTTTGCTTAACTGAGACAGGATAAGAGAAGTAGAAGGGTGGAGTGGGAGGAGGGGGGGGATAAAAAAACCGGGACGATGTCATCTGGTTGGTAATTTATACTAGTATAATAGGGAATATACATGCAAACAATTAAACGCTTAAAGGTTAACAGCTTATTTATTTCTTCAACTTGTTTTCTTTTTAATTATTCCGAGTGCCCGTATTTCACTGCACGCACCAGACACATTAGCTCAACCGAGCCTGGAAAAAATCATGATTTTTCCAAATACATAGAATAAAAAAAAGAGTTAATTAATTTGTTGACATTAATACACATCGCGATGAAAATTTATTTTATTCGAATTATTAAAATAAGAATATAATTTAAAAATATAAAGAACTAAAGAGAGAGTCAAAATAGGAATGGTTTGCCTTTTTGAGTTCATGGAAGACGTTTAATATGAACTGGCCGGAGGGTGGTTGAAGTGTATTAGCATTCTATGCCTTGACTTGGACAAACTAACTATCACCCTTCATTGTCTCAGGATTAGTCCTATCATATCACAAATCATCTAACACTTAAGTAAATAAAAACAAATCTATAGGTAATAGTCCTTTAAATATACATACATATAATCCAATTATAATATTATCAATAATTCTTTATAAATTTTATTTTATTTGGAACTTATTTTATTTCTTTATATTTTAACGTTATTTTATAGGTATACTGTAGATTACAGTAAATTGGAAAATAAAAACACTAACATTCTTTAGATTAATTAAATTTAATAAATAAACAAATCAATATAAACGAGCTGAATATAAAATATAAATATTTTTTATTTTTATTTTTTTAATGTATTTTATAAATCCTTTAATTAATGTCGCTAGAGATTTTGTACAAACTGGAAATCTGGATTTCTTTTAATTTTGAATAAAAATTTTTAAAAGAAACCTCAACTGGATAAAAATAATTTTTTTAAACAAAATTAAAAAAATATTCTTATTTTGTAAATAAATTTTAAAAATTCTATATATATATATATATATATATTATCAGATTTATCAGGGATATAATCACGTATTTTTGTGAGATTGTTTTCTAGACGTTTCGGCACCCATTTTGGCGCCATTTTCAAGAGATTATTTAGGTAGGAGTATTTTTGGGATTCTGGGTCTTAGTCTGTGTGACCAAGGGTTAATATCGGGATTTTGGGTTGATAGGTTGGGTGGTTTTGTACTCACTACGTTGCTGTAGAGCTCCGAAGTTGGCCTCGGGCTGTTGTCCAGTGCGGACGTGTGCCGGTCTCAGGATTGTGCCCAGGATTCAATCTCACAAAAATACGTGATTATATCTCTGATAAATCTGATAATAATAATAACAATAACATTCACGGAAACTTAAACCAACATATATATATATCATCTTTAATTTCTGTAATAATTTAAATTTAAATAATTAATTATATATTATATGTTTATCATAACAAATTTCATAATTTTCTATTTTACAAAATAACAACAATTTTTCATTGATATTTAATTAATCAATAAGGCTATACTTTCAAAAAACATATTATTAATATTGTTAAACTCAATGGTATGTAAAGGATAATTCCACATCGGTTAAATTGTATGTAACCAACACTTTTTTATGATCATTTGGGTTGAAATTGGGATTCTCTCGAAATTTCAGTTGTTCTAGGATAATCCTTTCTAAATTATAGATATACATTTTAAAAAATATGAGTGGTTTTACGTTTAATAAAAGTTAATCGTTAATAGTAAATATTTTTTTTCTCGAACTGTTTATTTATTTTTACTTGAAAATTAACTGTAAATGTTTTTTTTTGTTTTTATTGGGGGGAGAAGGTAAAGTAAAGTTTCCATATTCGATGTGAGGCTTAAGAGATAATAACGATCGTCTCCGATTTCTCTCTGTTCAATGTCGTTAATTAGTTCAATGGTATGGATAGGATGGCCAATTGGCAGACCATTTGGATTTCCCATGCAAAGATCAGCATACCATAACTAGGTACAAATTGATTGGCATCGTTAGCGAGATCGTTTCTTTTTTTTCTCTTTTTTTAAATGTCGTGTATTGGTGATACCCACGTGTCTATTCGTCTGGATCTTCTTCGTCTTCGTCTTCTTCGTCGTGTCTGTGTGTCTGTGAAGTCAGTCAGTCAGTCGAATGGGATTTACACCGCTGACTACGACACAAAGAATGATGGCCGCTCGGCGCTTCTCGAACGGCCGCCATTCGTTACCAGCCAACTCTTCTCTTCACTTCTCTTCACTTCACTCGCAGCGTTTGTCTTCCTCTCTTTTCTTTAGGGTCGTTGGGGAGGAGGAGAGGAGGGAAGAACGAAAAAAGTCATGCATGCCTTTAGACGTTGTGCATGTCGTTACATTGACATTTTCCGATTTACTCCACGTAAATTGATCCTAGTCGCTCAAGAAATCACCATTAAATACATGTCCCACGTTTCGATTTTTTATCCTATATAACATACAAACTTGCCTATTAAAAAAAAATCACTCATATTATCAAAACCTTCAATTCGCGAAAAATAAAATAAAAATAAATACCAATATTAAAAATGAATATCTTTAATATATAATACGGAGAATAAGAATAAACCATTTTGCCGTACTTTTTTCCTATAATAAACTCTTTAAAAAAAACAATTTTTTTTTCTCTTTGTAAAAATGATGAAAAACTTTCTTAATATAGAATAAGCTTTAAAAAAACGAATAGAATAAATGATATGAGACTGTGAAGGAGAATGGGGATGTTGGATAAAAATGGATACAGTTTTGACTTGGTTTAACCAATTAAATATACTGATTCGAAAAGTTTTCTAATGAAAGAAAAAGAAAACAAAAAATAAATATATATTTATCTTTTAATAAATAATGATATTATGGTTTACATATTATATATATATATAGAGAGAGAGAGAGAGATTAGTAATTAATTAAAATAAGAAAATGTTGATTTGACATTAAAGGATGAGATAATAACTTTTGTGTAAATTGCAAAAGCATAGAAATAGACTGAGATGAGTTGCTAGGATAACAAGATAATACTGTTGATAATGATTGAATTTGACCTTAGCAACATTGAAGAGATAACTTAAAATCATTTAAACAAGGAAGGTTGAAAATATTAGTTATATTTATTAAATTTTATCTATATTAAATAAAAAAAATAAATCCAATCAGTTCAGAATAATATTGAAATAAAAAGCTGGAGTGTCTCCACTCGACTATCTCGCAAATTTGAATTGAATTGAATAACATACATTAATTCAAATTAAATTAATTAAATTATAAATCAAAATTAATAAATAATATTTATTACACCAGCGCATGTTTGACTCTTTGTTGAGGGCACCACGTCACGTGTTGGTGCGTGAGATTTGCAGTGTTAAAAAATTAATTCTGGTACTTTCAGCAAATAAATCAAGCTGAAATTCTAAAGCAGTTTTATCCAATTATTACTCATGTGAAAAATTATCAAACATATATCTTTATTTTTACGGTCACTTTAGAAGAAAAAAATCAAAACGTTGTAGGTAATGACCCTCTTCCGGTTGAGCTACATTTCTCAAAAGTTGATAGAAAACTACGAATTTTGAATAATGCCCATGTACCAAATTTCATCATTCTAGCTCAAACCGTTTTTGCGTAATCTTGGTTACATACATACATACACACACATATATATATATATACACATACAGAGAGAGAGAGAGAGAGGGAGACATTTTTCTCATCTTTAGTGAAAATAATTCAGGAACCTTCAAAACGTATAAAAACATCAAAATCTCAACATCGAAAATTTTCGTGATCGCAATACTATCTCTTTAGGAGATAGTAAAAAATGAAATTCACTATATACCTACACCCAAAATATATTTTATCTTCTTAAAAATAATTATTTGAATGATCCTTCTACAGTATTTTAGAAATTCAATAAAAATATAAAAATACTAGTAAAATAATAGAATAAACCAAAAGAAAAACAATTGCAGATAAATAAAAAAAAAAAAATTGTAGGTATGTTTAAAATACTTTTGAATGGAAAGATAAATATTTTTAACTGTTGAATCATCATATGTATATATAATACTATCATAATTTATTGAACTATTTTAATTATTTTGAATCTATTAATGTTGTTAATGAAATGTAAACAGTGATTTTTTTATGTATTGATTCTTGATGGCATGCTGTTGCTATCTTCATAAGAATATCTAAATACTATTAGCTCAATAAATTAGTTAACTGGATTAAATGGCATTCAAACATGAATGATGGCATTAACTTATTTATTCATTATCTTATCGTATAAATCACACTTAGTGGAAGGGAAAAAAAATCCAATTTTCTTCTTCGACAACAACAACAGAAATCGAAGGAAAATGGCGGCGCGTAGGTTTCACACACAATGGATTAATGACATTCGAGTGGTTTTATTAGGAGATTCCAAGCCTTGAATTGATTCCTAATGGGCACTGTACGCCGGTGGAATTTGTTTGAGGGAGGGGAAAGAAAAAAATTCCACCCCCATGAATATTTTAATGCTTCACAATACAGACTATATATATCAACTACGAAATTTGCTTTCTATACTTGTCAATGTTGGGGGAGTTGTATAATTTTACTCTTGGTAAAATCTATATTCTAATGTCGATTGAATATTGTCGGTCTTATTTTGCATTCATTTGTATAATTTCAATATTTTCATACAATACCTATTATGTAGAACTTGCTGACTTTTTACTGCAATTTATGTTGTTTCGTTGTGTAATTTGATGCCCTATTCTAATCATTTTTATATTTTCTCTCTCGCTCTTCTTCTGAAGATGCATGATTTGTTGTTGTTGTTGTGGTTGTTGAATTGGGTGGGGTGGGACAGTGGTGAGAGACAGACACATAGAAACGATCAATTTATTTTAGCCGGTTGACAATAGATATTGTGGTGCCGTCGCCGAGAGATTGGGATCGCGAGATGCGAAGTCGATGATAAGGAAGGGACGGGTTGACTTCCTTGGGAGAAGAATGTCAGCACCCGACATCACTCCCATCTATTTGGCATACCACACCAACTCCATGATGCTTAGCAGTTACTTCCACCGCACGAATTTTTTTGACCTTCACAAATGAATATTTAACCATCTCCATACTCCAATATAACTATTCTGGACATCGCCATCTTCTCTTGGACTTGAATGATGTCACTCTCCAAAGAGATCTTAACTTACTTGACTCGGAGCATCAATAATAAGAACAAAATTATAATTATTTTTTTATTGATTATCTTTTATAATAAGGATATATATATATAAATAATTTTGAGTAATGATTATTTCAGAATAACTAACGATTAAAAGTTAAATTGTTGTATAAAATGTTCAACCTTTCAGAAATTCAAAGAATTAAAATTGTAGAAAAGTCTTATTATATTTTTTTTACAAATTAATTTTTATATATACCATATATAATCCTTATATATCATAAATATACATTTTTCATTTTTTTTTCTAGGAGAAAACGACGTAACTTTTCAAAACAAGCCTCAGAAATTCTCAATGAGTATTTCTATTCACACCTGAGCAACCCTTACCCTTCAGAAGAGGCCAAGGAGGAGCTGGCCAGGAAGTGTGGCATCACCGTTTCGCAGGTAAGCACATACTCCTTACCCCCCCCCCCCCCCGTCAACCCAGGGTTAATTTGAATTCGCCTGACTTGATGAGAAATAGTTGTGCTCACCTTACTTGTTTTATCTCCCTCTCCGAATGTCGCTAATGAAATAATATTAAAAGGCAGCTTACAAGATGCTCTTCAAGCCCTTTGCGTTGCGGAATGTCAGATATTAGTTCCCCGAAAACCACTTTACTCGAATATCACAATCCGAGAAAGAAACCCTTCACTGAGTTGAGATGATCTCGGACAAGAACAAGGGGATCCCTTATCTCATATTAAATATGAGTTAGTAGTACCCGTATCAAAATTGGAATTCTAATATATTTAATGAAAAAAAAAAAGAAATTATTTTCGTGAGATATTCACTTTCAAAGAGAATTCAGTTTATAGAATTTAAAATGAGGCGATATAATGTTACGTTTTGTATTATACATAAATTCTTCAACAAAAAAATTAATATTTGTAAATAAAATATAATTATAAGAAGGTGTGAGAAAAAAATAGATAAATTAATAATAATTTATATAATGAAAATTAATTTTATTTTTATTTTATTAATAATTATTCATTTAAAATTGTTTTTTTTATTATTATTAACACACTATGAGCGGGGCGGGTATTTGTACCCGTTTCGGGGACTGCCACTTATAAGCGGGGCGGGTATTTATACCCGTTGCCACTTATATGAGGGATATATATTAGTTATCGTTTAAAATAAGTAATTTTAAGTGACACAAGGGAAATATATATATTATATAAGTGGCAACGGGTATAAATACCCGCCCCACTTATAAGTGGCAGTCCCCGCAACGGGTACAAATACCCGCCCCGCTCATAGTGTGTTAATTTTGCACTATTGAAGATAAATATTTAAATGTTTTTTTTTCTCACTTTCAATGAAATTCACATTTATTTTCTAAGTAATTAGTTATTTTTTTATGAGATTCACTTAACTTTTTACTATTTTCATATGAAAGAAAGAAAGAAAAAAAAAAAGCTCTAAGATACGGGAGCTTGAGTTAATAGAGAAATAAATCTTTTTCATTAGAATTTGCGCAGCGATCTTTACTCTTGCTGTGATTGGAAGATTAATTAATCTTAATGAATGGGGCGAACAAGGTTGTTGGCCTCCTTTAGCTGCCCACACGCGTTTCATGTCTCGATGTGTAGCCGTTGAAACAAGCCTCGTTTGTTTGCTCTGTTGCAGGTGTCAAACTGGTTCGGCAACAAGAGGATAAGGTACAAGAAGAATATCGGAAAAGCGCAGGAAGAGGCGAACCTGTACGCAGCGAAGAAGGCTGCAGGTAAGCAGCTGTCCATGAAGCAATGCATGAACGTGCCCGGACTTCCAATCGCTAAAAACTACCATCAGCCTGAATTAAATTATCTTCTCTTATAATTATAATGATTTATTTTCTAAACCGGGTCCCCTTTTTTTCATCAGTGTAACTAAACTTTTACTTTTAAATCAGCAATTTTCTCTGTGTGTATTTAATGTTTTATTATTTTCATTCCCAATTCTTATTCTTATAAATACTATCTAATGACGTTGTTTTCCTATGAATATAAATCAAATTTTAACTAAATATTTCTCTAATACTTATCTATGCCAATTATTTGAAAAGCATTTCTTGTTTATTTATTGAAACTTCATCATTTTTTTTTTCAACTTGTATCCTTGTTTTTCATCGTTGAACAAGAATTCATTAAACCTTCAATAGTTGTGTCATTATTTATTTGAAATTTATCTTTGATTTCATTCATTTTTTAAATAGATTATTATTAATTTTGATTTAATTATTAGGGGAAAAATTATCTTTTCTTTATTTATTTTAACACATGTAATCAATCATATGCATAAAGAATATAAAATTTTGAAAATCAACTTGGTATTAAATTCAGAAAAAAAAATACTGATATATAGAATATATAGACTATTCGAATATAATTGAAACCCCTTCTCTCCCTCTATTTTAAATTTTAAAAAACGGAGTGTTAAGAAATTAAGATGCCTTATGCAACATGGATGGGTAAATGACTACCTACCTCCCTGAGAAATTCCCACTAAAAATGTTTATAATATTTTAGTTTATTAAATCAACTATTATTTTTTATTTCAATATTTTTAATGTTAATACAATAATTTTATTTTATAATCTATAAAATAATTTAATTATTTTAAAAAACGGCGGTTTCAATTACAATTTTTTTACTCTCTACTGACTGTTCATTTCATAACTGAAAATAGTGTCGAATAGAAATAGACGATATTACTTGGATTAATCTTATTATGCTAGCTAAAATTGTTTGTTTGTATTATTGAGGACCCCAAGTTCCATTCATTTTAATCAGATTGATGCAATAATGCAACATTTAATAATTGTAATAAATAATTAAAGAATTGTATATCAATATTTTTTAAAGGGTCGAGCGAGAGCTCGGTGTCCCAGGTATTAATATTTACAGCCAAACCCAAGAATAATAATTATTTTTGTTTAACTTAATTACCGAGCCGAGGCTCGGGGTTCCGGTACTTATTATTAAAGATACATAATATTTATGATTATTTAATAACTATCAGTGACTATTCTCTTCATCTCCCACTTGATCTATTCATTATATTTGTGTTATTGATATTAATTGTTTTTTGTTATGTTTTTGTAAAAATTTGATAATAATTTTCTCTTCTGATTCCAAATCATCCTAGAAATCTCTGTGTTATGTTCAATGAAGTCTCATTTCAAAATCTTCACTAAATACGTTTTTAGTTTGGTTTTCCACTATTCGTCCTCCACAATGTATGTATAAAAGCTTATTTGTATGTCGGTGTTTGTATTTGTACTAGCCACACAGTAAATTGACTGATCAAAAAAAGGTGTTGATTTGTTGTGCACAATAGCAGCGCGTCCGCCGCCGCGGGTGGATTGTGATAGTCTCGTGACATGTTTCTCGCCTGACAATCACACCGGGTTTTCAACCTCAAATAGCCAGTTTGTTTATTTGAGCGACCGCCACATACCGTCATCAACCAGTAAAAACAGACCGCCTCCCTTTTTCCCTCCCGAAAACCCCTGCGGGTTTTTACAAAAATCATTTTACAAAATGCAGCCGGTTATGCTAGAAACATACTCTCCCACCCTGACCGCTATATTTTAATTACGTGGTATCCATTTAGGGACCTGAAAAAAGTATTTCACATACACCCGTCTATTAATAACACTGGTGGCCAAAAAGGACGCTACGCTCTGCATATTAAACTAATACTCAGCCAGCAGCCACAACATAGAACAGCAAATGGCCCTCAATTGTATCGGAAAATGCTCGACGATAAAATCAAAAAAAAAAAAAAAAAAAAAAATTCTAGCCCGATTCGATTATTACTTGTCCAGATGGATTACTCTGTCCATAACTGACTATCGGCTATTGAAATTATTACGATCTTCTATAGACATTAGTGGAAACCAAAATAAAATCATTCAAATAAATAAATATCGAATGCACATCTCTAACGTATACAAATGATCGATTTATTTGAATTATCAAATTGATTGGGATCGATTTTAATACATGCACATATATTATTTAAACTCAATAATATTCATTTTCATTTCATGATCCAATGAGGAAGGATTTTTATTTAATGAATTATTTCAAAACGAATAAATTATTTGAAATAGAACTGATAAAGAGATTTTTTAAAAGATAATTATAGGTATTTAGGAGTATAAAAACATGTTGGTGATTATCTATAGATTTATGAAATTTTCAAATTATTTATTCCAAGTCGATAAAATGGTAACTTTCTTGTCTTTCCATTTTAACCAAAAGGTATCCTTATCATTTTGAAGAATTTTATAAATGAGAGTCGACACCCATTTTTTTGTAGATTTGAACTTTAAGAATATAAGCGACAGCATTGGTGAGTTTGTGAAAAGGGTAGTTTGGGAGGGGGGGGAGGAGTGCAGCTCGAGGAATAAGTTCAACAAATGGCTTGTTTGAACTGCGTTATGTTTGGCCAAGTTTTCGATATCAACAAATACGGGGGTCTAGGAGGAGGGTTGTGTGGGGGAGGAGGGGGGACGTTATCGCACCGACCAGCAGGCAGACTGGCAGGGGTGAATTTGCCCTTTCGTAACTTACCCTTCTTGTTCCCTTGGGGGGGTGAAATATGATGCGCGGTGTGACTCCTCCACAAATCACGGGGCCCCGAATGACCGACCCGAGCAGAACAAGACGTGTCTTTTTCCTATCGTCCCTGTGCCAGCTAATTAAATTGAACCGAGCTTTCTTTCGTCTTCCGCTCTTATCTAATAACAACCATCACTTTTCTCAACATCTTGCTAGATTTTTTTTTTTTTTTTTTTTTTTTAATTAAAAATGTCTTGTCCATATTGATGTATGTCTGTATGTTTGGAGAAAGCATCGCCTGTTTATTTTGGACTTTTGATCCGTTAAAGCATTAGCTTTGAAAATAAACCGTAGACGAAGAAAAAAAAACAACGAGCTACAAAAAATAAATAAATTTTTTAATTAAATAGTTAAAATATACTTTTCTAAATTTAAAATTGAATTTGCAATTTTTTTACAATTGACAAAATAACACAATTCAGTTTATTTCTATTTTATTTACTTTTTTTTAAAAAATCTTTATTTATTTATATATGAATATTTATTGATATTCTTTATTGGTCCTTTCTTAATATGGATAAGAACAATCATTTAATATTTGCTTATTTCTAATTTCTAATCTGTTTAGGTGACTAGACTAGCTTGGTTCATTGGTACTCCTATATAAATTGATTTAACTAGTATACATTTTTAAGCTGAGCATATTTTACAAATTTTGAAATTATTATTTATTTTCCATATTGAAGTTTCATTAGTTATTTGAATTTTGAAA
The DNA here is from genome assembly GCA_963082975.1 of Labia minor. Lineage (NCBI taxonomy): Eukaryota > Metazoa > Arthropoda > Insecta > Dermaptera > Spongiphoridae > Labia > Labia minor. The sequence continues at coordinate 20,196,775 of OY720346.1, read as the reverse complement.
AGGAAAGTGTTCTAATTGAAATGAGCATATTGTAGTTCTGTTGATGGTTACGCTGACTAAGCATCACCTAACATTTCTGTAACAAGCAAAAAACATTAACTTATTTATTTTATTTTTATTTTTTTTTATTCCGAAACCGATTGCTCGTCTGGCTTACAATCCATTGACAATAAATTGGATAGGTTCATAGGAAATCTGCTTTCTTCTCCATTTCCTTTGCTTTTTAACAATTATCAGCAACACTTTGAAAGAGCACCAACCCGATTGGTGGAGGCGGTTCTCTGAACTTCAAATAACGAATTAGCTCTTCTTTATAGCTTTGTTATTTTCGAGTTCATTTTAAATGATGATGTTTGATTTTTTGATGATTTGGCTTTCCAACTTACAAATATTTTTCACCATATTGTGCCGATGTATATGTGCGAGTGTTGGTTATAAATTTTACCCGACACTCTGCTCGAAGCCAATCGTCCATAGCCACCCCTTCTTTTCTGGTAGTGCATACACCAACCAAACTCCCCCCCCCCCCCACTCCCCGGACTTTCTTCTTTTTCTTCTTCCTCTTCTTCGTATTCACTCCATCCCTTCGTTGCAAACTTGCAACTTTTTGGCTTCCCACTTATTTTTTTCCCTCTGTTCTTTTATTCTAACTTTTCCTTCATTTTTGTTAGCCTTTTCGTCGCCAGAGCTCTTATCTCACCCCCGTGGCCGGAACTAGAGGGCGAGACGTCGGCAACTTTTGCTCCGCAAACTTTTTTTTTTTTTTTTTTTTTTGATTTTCTTTTATCTTTGTCTTTTTTTTCGGCGCCATTTCGTCGTTGTTCCCGCTCATCTTATTTCTTTCCTCGAATCATTGGTTGTATTTTTAATCTCTTTGAATAGTGGGAGAGTTTTTCCTCAACCGCAGAAAAATACAATTCCACCCTTCTTTCTCTACCCCCTTGCGCGTCGTAGCGTCGTCGCCTTCCTTCCAGAAAACTTGCTCGGCTCCTTCCTTGCCAACGAATTTTATCAAAACAACAACTCAATGGTCGTTTTCTATCTCGATCCCCCTTCTATTGAATTACTTAAATGTGTTTCATAAAATTATTTCACGATTGTCTTTCTAATCAAATCTATTGTTATTATCCTCTCAAATGTTTCTTTTTTTTTACATTTAAACTAAAATAAATACTATATATTTTCGATTAACCAATTTATAATAAATTTATATATTTATTTTTTAATTAAAATAAATATATTATTTAATAAAAATAAAACTAAGAAAGAATGTGTTATTTTGATTATAAAAATGAGATGAAAGTTTTTATTTCTTCAAATTTATTTTTAATGATTATATATATATATATTAATTAATATATAATAAATATATTTACATATCATTATTAAACATTTATTGAAATGTATAAAATCACACATTAAATTTAATTAATTTGTCCTGGAAATGAATTTCTTGGAAATATATATAAATGTACATAGTTGATGATACTTTATTATAATTATAATATATTATATTATTATTTATATATTAAATTAATTAATATTATAAAAAATTTGAAGAAAAATAAACTTTTCAGCTTTAACATCAACTAATTAAAATAAATTTTTCATTAAAAAAAACTTTTATGTTTATTTATTTAAATATATAACAATTTATTTTATTTTATTTATTTTTTTTGTTTGATTTATTTTTTAATTGATATTATTATTTTTGTTTTAATTTTCGATATTTACTTATGTTTGGTTAATTTACAGGTGCGTCACCATATAGCATGGGGCCCGCGTCGCAGGGCGCCAATACTCCTATGATGTCCCCGGCGCCCCCCGGAGGCCCTCAGGACAGCATGGGTTACACAATGGGCATGAACGGCGCAGACTACAACTCGTCCATGTCCGGCTCACAGGTACAGACGCCTTCCACAAGTCCTTACGAAATTTAGTCCACAATCAAAGCACATCTAAATCTTACCATAGGATTTTTTTTTTTTATTTTAATCTTAGATAGTAAATACTTTTCCATGTTATTGTATAACCTACAATTTGCTCTCTGATGATAAAAAAAATAAAAACAATTATATCTATATCAAATTTGAGAGTAGATTTTTTAAGGTTTATTTAAATTAATATAAAAAGAAATTAAAATAAAATTATTGTATTTATTTTTTATTTGTTGATTATATTTTTTTTTTTTTAAAAAAAAAATGAAAAATTGTATTAAATTTTGTTTTGTTTTTTTTTTTTATAAATAAAATAAATAATTTTTGCACCAATATAAGAAGTGATATTTTTTGTATATAAAAATAACAAACACCCGATCTAAAATTGTATAAATCTTTATGTAATATTTTTGTTTTGTTTCTTGTGTGAGTATGCGTGTGTAAAATTGATCTCTGGATTTTCAAATTTTATTAACATAAGACGGGTGGTTCTTTTTATATTCCAAAAAATAATTCACTAATCTTTATTTATTTATTATTTTTTTTATATAAATATATATATATATATTAAAAATGATGTGAGGCTTTGTACTGATTGCCTGAATACTCGGTCGGTTACAGCCCCCGTACACGGACGGCAGTCTTGGTGCGTACGACCCAATGCACCAGGTGAGCGACTATTCCGACTGATGTGTAGGTATTCAACGCAATCTTACCTTCTCAATTATCGTAAGCCTCTTTTACCGATCAGGCGATACTGTCAAGTGTCTCTATTGACGCGATTTTTCATATTAAAAAAATTTTAATAAATATTCATTTAAAAATCTATTTATAAATCTAAAAAAAAAAAAATTTACCTTTGTAAGACTTTGCCAATATCGTCATTAATCGGTTTATAAATATATATATGTATATATTATATATATATTTATATATACATATATACATATATAAATATAATTAATAAAAGAAAAAAACAAACAAACTAGACAAAATTTTTATATATAAATAAAATTATTCAATTTTTAACTTTATATTTGTTTGTTTGTTTTTTATTTTGTTTTTAGTTTAACTCTTATGACTATTAATTAATTTTAAGTGTAATTGTGTGCATTTATGAGAGAAAAAGCCGAAGGATGTTATTTAGTATTAATGGAAAACAAATGTAAGATGATTGATTGTTATGAATCTTTGTATAATTAGGTAATATGTTGATAAAGAGACGAAAGTTGTACATTGTCAGTGCGTATCTTAACAGAGAGTGTCTAATGTAACTATGTATAACAGATTTTGTTTGTGATTGCCCATTTTTTTTTTATTTTTTTTTTTCTCTTTTATTTTTATTATATTTTTATGTTTAGGTATAAAATAATTATTTTAATATTACTATATAATTATTATTTTTTTAATTTATTTTTTGTGTCAAACTACTTTTTAATGTTCTCATTCTAGTTTTTATTTTTTTCTCAATTTGTAACATGATATACCATTATTTTTTTTTGAATTTCTAATAAAAAGATACATTCTCAACCCCCTGTAATAATTTTTTTTATTTCATTATTTTCTTTTAATTCCTCCCATGTTACATTTAATGTATGAATTTTGTCCAATAATAGTTATTTTACAGTTAAAATCATAATCATTTTTTTGTTTAATTTCTAAATAATTTATTGATATTTAAAATTTACTAATTTTTTTTTTAAATTTTATTTATAAAAATTCATTATTAAATCATCCCTCCTTCTCCTGGTTAATAGTCTGTCTGAACATTATATTAGCAAATTTTCTGTAATGAATTTCTGGTTGCATAACTATCAGTCATATTGTGCTCTGTAAGGCTAACTATTCTACTCAATATTGTATTTTTCAATCATTTGGTTGTTTTCTCATTAAAATTTATAATAATTTGCAAATAAATTAGTATAAATTCTATGAGAAAATGAATCAAATTAATTAATATACAGAGAGCATCATATATTATTTATATATTTAAAAATTCTTTCATTTATTATATATTGGATTTTATTGGTTTGGGTATTGAAGTTTCTTATTTGAAAAATAAATATGTATCGACTATTAAAATAATTCCATAATTCTTTAGTGAATAAAAATAAAAATTCAAAATAAAAGTTTTGAAATTATTTTTTAATTTAAACTATATTCATAAAAATTGGAATATTTTATTTATTAACCAAAATTTGATATTTGTATATAATCTGTGAATTAAATTGAAATCAGAAATGTTATATAATTAATATAATAACAAGTTTATGTAAATAATATTATTGGACAGAGGTAGTAATATAATATTTATTTTTTTTTTATTGATTTTTATTTTTAATTTATTTATTGTTTTTTTTTTCTTCTCCATTTCCCGGGAGTCGCGCTTAGCGGGGCTGTTTAGAGGTAGTGGCAATAATTTAAATGGTAATCCATTCAGTTGTTTAATATCCACTATATATTTTACAAAACAACCAGGACCACCACGAGCCACCCGCGAACCCACCTCTCTGAGCCTTTATTAATTATAATAGCCAAATTCAATTAACATCAAATATGCTACGCTAATTTGTTTTCGTAATTAATTTTATGTACATAATTTTATATTCAGAAGCAAAAGATTGACTCGGGTGAGCGAGAGATGCGTAAGGGGTTTAGGGGAGGTGAGGGGGGACGGGGTTCATGTTGGTTAACGAATGAAATGCAATTTCAAGCCCGTTTGATTAAAGGATTTCTTTATTTTCCCGCCTGTGTGAGGGATAGTCGTTGAGGGGGAGGGGAGGGGGTAGGTTATGCAAGGGAAATCGAAACGGGAGGAAACAGAGGGGGAGGTAATGTTTTAAACTGGCTAAATCTATTATTAGATCTGAATTAACCAATTCATCCTGTTTATTATATATTTATAATTTATTCATTCATACATTAATTCAAATATATTAGAGGAATATTTCTATTTTTTTTATCATACATGATTAAAATATATTATTAAAAGGAAAAATTAAATTCATTTCTTTTAATTTCTCCAAAGAATATTTATAGAGTTTTTATTAATAAACCTGATAACTTTAGTACATTTGTATATATATGTATATATATATAGATAATGAGATTTTTAAAAGTATATATATATATATAATTTTTAAATATACTTTTATTAAATAATTTCCCAATGATTTGGCATTTTCATTGAAGGAAAATTAGGAATTTAAATATTTTCATAAAATTTTATTGATTATAGAGAGAGATTTTATAAAATCCCTGATTAACCAAAGGGATATTGTTTAATCATTATGATAAACATTATTATACTATTTTTTTATATTATAAATACTCCAATGTATGCATATCCATAATGTATGAGTTTAATTAATTTATTAAATTTTATTCATTTTTTTAAATTAAATATTTATACTGTATTACACTAAAGAGTAATATTAATATTAATAACTACTCATCTAATTCAATGGAAAAAAATTTAAAAAAATTGTAAAATATTTTTATTTAAAAGTATAATTTTTTTTTTATTTGTCAAAATGTATTGGTTTTAACAATTTTATTCTTGTTTTGTTTCTTTCCAAAACAAGAGGATGGGTAATGTTCATGAAGTGACTGTTTTGTTGCAAAGATGACAACAAAATAACTCACCACGGGGTTAATTTTAATAATTTCAATTAATTTGTCCATCAAGGTTGTCCTGTTATTTTCTAAACAACTTGTCCACTGGTCTAACCGTGTCATTCCAATACCCGAACATCAATAGAAAGTGATAGATTATCATTTAATAAAATAACATTGTGCTAAATAACTTTGCTCATTCATTAAAAAGCAAATTGGAGAATATCATTTCTGAATTTTCGAAGTATAATGAAATTGTTACAATAAAAAAAAAAATAAAATAACAATTTAATATAATATTTCATTAATTTTTATTATATATTTTTTTTAATAAATAGAGATTAATTAAATTAAATTAAAATAAAAACAATTAATTCGCTATATTATTAAATTTATTAGGATAATTATATAATTTTATACATATTATTATATAATTATATAATAATTATAGAATATAATATTATTATTTCCTATTAAATTTGTAAAATTCAAAGAAGAAAATTTTTTAGTGTTTAAATTGTTTATTTTTATAATGTTCAATGTAAAACCTTTTACTTAAAGATTTTTAACATTTAAGACTATTTTCTCCCTCTCTCATTTCACTGAATTGAATGGATCAAGAGGATATATATATATATATATATATATATATGCAAAGTCCTTTTTTCCTGAATTAGGATGGATGTTTTTATTGGCCGAGAGCTGTGTAAGCGGGTGAACGAGGTTGGGGGTGTTAGATAGGAAAGAGCTGAGAGTATTAAGGGCGCAGGGCTCAGGTCCTCGAACGGAAATTAACTGCAAATTGAAAAAAGCTCCGCGACGGCAGCTGCTTCACAATCTCCACCCTTCCCGGCTCCAGTTCTACGATCTTTTTTCTACATTATCATACACTGGCAGTCAGTGAACTTTTAAAAAGAAAATGTTAAAGAAAATAAATAAATAAATAAAAATTGGAAGAAAAAAAATCTCATTGAATCATATTTGAATACGCTGGCTATTGTTGTTGCTTGAGCACGAGTGGTTGTTGTTCCGAAGCTGTCACACCCCCTGAGATGCTGGACTTAAGAAAGGAAGTTCGCTTATCGAATTCCCTATATTATTTATAAATATTTAATAATAATAATAATAATAATAATAATAATATCATTGGAAAAAAAGTATCTAAGTTAAGATTTCTTTAAATTATATAAGAATAGTAATTATATATCTATACATCTATTTTTAAATAATATAATATAATTTATTTGAAATTCCGACATATCATTATTAAATAAAAAGTATTCCAAAATTGGATAAATACATATATGAAACCTGGAAATTTAAATATAATAATAATAAAACATACATTTTTTGAAAAAACATCTTTAAAAAAAAATTTAATTTTGTATTTATTATTCTCCAGGATTCATTTGTTATAATATATTTATTCACTAAAGTATCATTCATTTGTCATTTTTCTTTTTTTATTAATGATTGAAATATTTTAAAAATTATTTTTTCAATAAATAGACTATTTAAAAATAAATTTTGTAATCTTTAGACATCAATCAATGCATTTAAATGTGAATTTTATTTGGTTCTTGTTTTTTTTTTTTCTCTCTATTTTTGATTTATTTTCTTAGTAAAAATCTTAGTTAAACTTTTGAACGGAAAATAAATCCAAAAAAGGATTATGACTTTAGAATCGTTTCAAATATTATTTAGACAAGTATTAATATTGGAATTAAACATTTTTAAATAAAATTTTCGATTTTTCTTGAAAAAAAAAAATTTAATTAAATTATTATTTTTAATATTAATATCATTTTAAAAATAGAGAAAAATCGAAAATGATATTTAAATTAAAAGAATATAAATAACCAATAATAAAATTATTTAAAAAAAAAAAAGTATAAAAATACTCAATTTTCAATTGAATCAGATGATTATTTTTATATATTATATTTTCATTTCTATTTCTCATAGAAAAATTGATAATCCATTTTTTATTAGATAGAAAAATAGAAGTCTTTTAATATTTAATATATATATATATATACTATATTAATTGCAAATAAGGGTGAATAAAAAAATAAAAATAAATATATAATAAAAAAATATAAAAGACAATCCACCGAAATTCAATTCATTGATTGATAGGGAGATTTGTCGGAATTTACAATAAATTGTCTGTGCGTAGAGAGGAGAGAAACACCACACTGATTTGCGTTGTCGTGTCTGCCTGTTAGGTTCACCATTGATGAGGAGGAGGGATGATCCTGTCTGTCTCTCGGGGTGCGCATCTGCGACGAGCGGACGGCAGCCGTCGGAACAGAAAACATTAAAAAAAAAATGCTCGCGAAAAGCCCTCCCCCACGGCCCTCTCGCTCGGAAAAAGTGAACAGAAAAAATATACAAAAAGAAAAATGAATGAAAGAATAATATATATATACATATATATATATATATACACGTATATATAATATATATACGAATATATATATATATATATAAACATAAAACAAAACAGACTAAAAGAGACAAATGTTTGTGAACCAAGGGTATAACATTCAGTATACGTGAACTATTTCAAAATAAATTATATATACATATATATAATTGCATAAATAAATAAGTATATAAATAAATCCTTAATTTTTCTAATAGTAAACTTATGTGTAAATTTACTATTATAGAAAGAGAGAAAAAATAATCAATTGATAATATATATATAAAAAAAAAAATAAAAAAAAATATAAAAAAATAGTGAATTAAAAAAAAAAATTAATAAATAAAATTAAAAAAAAAAAATAAAAAAAAAACTTATTTAATTTTTTTTTTTTTTCAATTTGAAAGAATTTGTCAGTCTGAAATAATAATTATATAAAAAAAAAACATCTTTAACTCGATATACGTAAATATCTGACAATCAATTTGTTGACAAGATCCTTTACCACTATTAAAATAATCTGGGCAGGGTTTAAGAATAAAATTTCCTTTGGCACATCTTAATATTTTATTTTTTTCAATATTTTCCCTTATATAAGATAATAATTAAGTCAGTGTTATAAACGTTTCGGCTTCTTTTTCTTAATACATATAAATGATACTATGTATACTTATATATATATATATATGAAATATTGTGGGAAAAAAAAAATAATAAAATTATATTTATATATAATAAATCATATATTTCCTTAAAAATATTTAAGCAAGTTTATATAGTCGAAATTAGTTAAGAAAAATACAAATATTTTTTAGGATAAATTATAAACAATTTTAGGACAAAATCAAATAATAAATTTTTATAAAATAATTTATATAAATAGTTATTATATGTGTGGGAATGAAAATTAACACTCCATTTTCATTTTCATTACAATTATCAATTATAAAATGATAAGAAATTGAATTATAGTTCATGGCAGATCTTTTAAATAGTTTTTGCCATGTATAAGAATTTTATACTTTAGAATTCTTAAAATACAAATATTTATAGTTATGAAATTCATTAAATTTTATTCTATTTCTTGTAAACTAACTAACTGTATACGAATATTTATAGTTTTTTTTTTTAATTTCATTGATTTTGATAACAAGCAAAATATTGTCTCAATGTTCTTATAAAATAAACCAACTGATATAGATAATTTGTAAAATCGGTCATTTCATTTAGCTTTAAAATTAATTTAAATCTATTTATGTCCAAGTCTCTAGAAATAGAAGCCGAAATTTATTATAAAATGAACAAACTTTTCTTTTTATTAATAAAAAGTGTACATATTTCTATAAACATACGAACAAAATGAATAAATTTAAAAAAATAATTTAGAAAAATATTGTTATGTAGTTTATATTATTATTAGTTGATAAGGATATAGATGAAAAAAATTAATATTTTCATTAGAAATTATTTTTTTTATTGTTTAAAGTTGAAATTTTAATACCCTCAGAACGCTGTCATAGTTTAAACTCCAAATAGTTATGAAATTCATTTGGTCACACCACCTAAAACATGAATCCCAAATGTTATCTTGAAAATGGCGCCAAACTGCACGCCGAAACGTCAATATTAAAATTTCACAAAAACACAGGAAAATAACGATTATAATAATATAACGTTATATAACGAACGTTTATATATATATATATTTAATTTAATAGTAAATATATTTATTTTAAAAGATACTTTCTATTAAAAAATAATAATTTTTTGTTATAATTTAGATGTATACGAAAATATATAAGAAATAATATTTTAACTATATTACAAAATATTCCTTGATCCAGAATTCAAAAACAAAGAAAAATTCAAATTACAATGTGCCATTCAATTCTACAACCCTGCTCATTTCTCCTCTCATCACCTTCTCTCTCTCTCTCTTTCTCTCTTTTACTTCATTTTAATTAAAAGAAACCTCCAACTACAAAAATAATAAACTAAACAGCATTAATATATCATATAAATATATATATTTATATATTTTTATATTTTTTTTCGTTTTTTGAAATATAATAATAAAAATAAAAAAAATAATAAAACAAATATGTATACTATATATATAATATCGTATAATATATAGTACGTTTATAAAACATGTTATTTTTTCTCATCTTTTTAAATTTAAATTGAAATATTTAAAAAAAAAATAAATAAATAAAAATATTTATAATATTCTATAAATAATATTGTATATGTTGTCTTTGATTCAAGCACTCAGCAATACATCAGTATACGCAATGATAATAACAATTTTATTATTATTAATTATTATTATAATTATTATTACTATTATATGAACATACGAAGTGTTATTTTTTATATCAGTCAAAATATGCCATCTATTTACATTTATAAATAAATAAAATCTTACTAACTACTAAATAATATATATCTATATATATATATATAATCTGTCTATTCATTTAGATATAAATAGGTTATATATATGTATATACATATAAATATATATACATGATGTTTACTTAAAGGAAAACTATATTATATATTTTTTTTTATTTTTAAATTGAATATTGATTTATTCTCTCATCCCATATATTAGTTATTTTTTTCCACTGTGCTTTTCTAATTATAAAAATATTAAAAATTTGATTAATATGAACTAGTAGTAACTTAAAATTAGTTTAAAAAAAAATAATTATCATTTCGATTTTCTTTAGCGTAGTTGAATTAAATTGTAGAATTTGATCACTTAAAACTATATTTTTAATGTTTTATTTATTTTTTTTTTAATAGAATGAAATGTGTCATTGAGCTTCCATTAGAGGGATAATTGATATTTAAATAATGGTCGAATGAATTGTAGTCGAAACATAATTTTATTTATTTATTTAACTTATATTCATTAATCATTAAAAATATAATATATAAGTTTTCAAATTTCCATTTTTTTTCTTTCTCGAATATAAATTGAAAAAATAAAATAAATAAATAAATAAATAAAAAATTAGCGCTACATATTAATTATAATTTCAATTTCACGAAGGAAATAAATCAAATTGACTGAAATTATTGAACTAAGTAGAACATTATTATTTAAATAGATTTTACATTATATTAATGATAATTTGTAAAAACAATTATAAAAACACTCTTAAAAAGAGTAAACACCATGTATAATGTATATGTGTCATAAGTATATGTATATAATATTCTTTTTCTCTTTCTCTCTAACTCTCTCTATCTCTCTCTCTCTCTCTATATATATATATATATATATACTTATCCTTTATTTATATCTATCTATCTAGATAGATATAAATAAATGAAATATAATCTCTTATTTTCACATAAACCTGCAGAGTTGAAAGGTTGTGAGAAAAAATAAAACAAAACCTCTATGAAAAAAAAATAAATTCAGGAGAACATGAATATATAAAATAAACTTTTTGAATATCAATTGTGATGTTAGATATTATTTTAAAAAAAAATCATAAACAGCTATACGAGTAGAATTTCAAGCTAATTTATAAATAATAGTATTTAAAACAAAAAGAAATTTAAAAGAAAATGATTAAAATGGTGAAAAAAAGTTTTTTGAAATGTTAGGCCCATATACATATTTGATGCATAATTTTTTTATAATATACAATAAAAGATACAAAAAAAATATCCTAGGAAAAAGCTTTCTATTATATACATATATTAATAAAAAAAAATTCTTAAAAAAAAACTATTTTACGAAAGCAAATTATTGTAGATAGTATGCTGTTTTATAAAAAGATGGAAATATTTCAAAAAATTAAAAAAAAAAAAATAAAAATAAAAAAATAAATAAATAAACACATAAAAAAAAAACAAAAATAAAAATTTGTACTAAAACAACAAATGCTAATTTTTGTTTTCTATTATATTTCGGCATGGCTATGTAAATGTAAAAATTCTATGTGTTTAGATCTTTTAAAAAAATTACAATTTTTTTGATTAAAAATAACTTTGTAAGTAAATTATTTTGGAATTGTTTTTTTTTCCCTCTATAAATAATTTTGTCCTATACTTATTATTAGACTCCTAAAATATATAGGAGGCCTGTACAAAAGAAAAGGTTAATTTTGAATTTTAGCGGGCTGTGTACATTCGATTATCGAATTTATTTGTTATGTTGGAACACATATGTTTTTCATATGTTGACATTATCAGCCATTTTGGATTAGTAGTTTGTTTTTGACAACTGAAAAAGTTAGTTACGTTTTTGTGTTTATTCAATTTTTTACTTAAAAAAATATGTATTAAATTTAGCGTTAAAAATGCAATAAAGTCTTCCAAAATGTTGACTGTGGCATTCGGCGAGTCTACTTTGTCTCAAAAAAAATGTTTATAAGTGGCTCAAATTTGAAGGATTTGCTCAGTTTTCTTGAGTGCATCATGAGCCAACAGGTCGTAATAAGGAATACTACAAGGAAGTTATGCAACGTTTGCATGAAGCAAGCTCAAACGATCGGAATTGTGGAAAAACAAATCATGGATAATGCACCAGCTCACACATCATTGCTTGTTCGTGATTTTTTGGCCAAAAACAACACCGTAATCATGCCTCAGCCACCGTATTCACCAGATTTGACTCCCTGCGACTTTTTCCTATTTCCAAAACTGAAGCGACCAATGAATGGAAAGCGTTTTGTCACAATTGATCGGATAAACTCGAGCTGATGGCCATACCGAAAAGCGCATTTAAGAAGTGCTTCGACGATTGGAAGAATCGCTGGCATAAGTGCATTATATCTGAGGGGAATTACTTTGAAGGGGTTAAAAAATGGATATTGGTGAATAAATAAATACTTTTCGAAATAATTCAAAATTCACATTTTCTTTTGAACAGACTTCGTATACATAAAAACCCTACAATAGGTATTATAATTATTATTATCCTTCTATTAATTCAACAAGAATTATCTTATTTTTCTAGTAAAATAACAATTTTAAAATTCGGCTTTTAATCTCTTATGCACAATTGATAATATATTTTTCTTTTTTTAATTTTGTTGTTGATCTTTTTTTATATTTTTTTATTATTATTATAAATTAACAAAAATTTTCTAATGATAAAAAACATTCATGATTTGTATTAAAATCTTTGAAATTTAAGAATTACATCTTCAAAGTAAGGCTTATAAGTTCAATAAGACTTCACTTCCTAATTATTATTAAAGTAACTCTTAAAAAAATACATTGTTTTATATGTATTGGAATTTTTTATTTAAAAACTAAATTAATTCAAATTTTTAAATCAAAATTTATTTTTAAATTGTTTCTATCAATCATATATATTATTATTATTATATTACTATACATATATATATGGAAATATTCTAATAATTAATTGTTTATTATTATTTAATAAAATATTGTTTTTTAAATTAAATGATAATATTTTATTCTTGTTTCGGCAGGTTTTTCCGAGGACATCATGATTGGATGGTTTTCTGTGTCCAAGGCAGTTCTCCTCTATCAATGTCTAACTCCACGGCATTTGAAACCGATGAAGAAGATGACCGGGTCATCGGGGAAGCAACTCTCCAATTTTACGGGCCAGCCTTCAGCCATCCACTCACGATTTCTTAAGACAATTACCTATGATAAGAAACGAATATACCTCCCGTGTGTGTGTGTGTGTGTGTTGATTAATGATAAGAATGCTGCAAATGTTACTGATGAAGAGGATACAAATACAACACTCACTTTTACAGTATACATAGACATTTTATCATTCACCATTAATTATGTTGAAGTGTTTTGTTTATTCTAAACGAGTTTCAATGAAAATAAGACAGACAAAGTAATGATAAAAAAAAATGAAGCAAGCAATTTCATAATAATATATATATTCTATATTGCTTTTATCTTTCATTAAAAAGAAAATATATAAGTGATATAAATATATAAATATTATAAATGTAAATTATGATGAGTGAAATAAATGAGTGCTAGTGATTTTGAAGATGTGACATTTTTAGCGAAAAAAAAATATATATACAAAGAAAATGAAATAATGAAGGAATTAAAGATGTATAATCATGAAAGGTTGTGAGAAAGAATGTATGAGAGAAATAATGTATGTGAGTGTGTATTGCACTAGAGCACTTTTATCCAATTTTGGATGCTCATATATAAATAATACTTTATTATTATATATCTGCATTCAAGAAAGTTTTGATTTTAAAAGTAATTGTAAGTTGGTCTTTCTCACATTATTATATAAATATTTTTTTTTTTGTTTTTTATACAGATTAATCAACATAAGATAAATTTTTCAGCTAATAAAAATATTATATTTATTGAATTAATAGTTGAGTGATTAATAAAAATGGGATGGGTTCAAAAATAATAGAATCCAGTATTGTAAAATAAAATCACAAACATGATCAATTAAAATAAGTATATTTGTTCATGGAAATTATTGAATAAGTATATTTATTAAATTAAATAATTATGTTTCTTAATATAATAAATTTTAATTTACATTTATCTTTTTAGGATAAATGTTCTTTTTTAAAGTACCATTTTGACTTTTAATTAAAAATAATAGAGAAACGTGAAGATAAGCAATTGAATTCATAATTTTGTTTTTAATTTTTTAAGATTGATTTTAAATTAACAAATAATATGATATAATCATATATTTATAGTTCTACTACATTTAATTTTATCTTTATATTTATTTTTTTGTTTTTATAAAAATTCATCTATCTATAATTATCTATAAATTATTATTAACTGGATATTGCAAAAAAAAATTTGAATTATATTATAAATAAAATTAAATGATACGATAAATTATTTAAGAACCCATTTCAAAATCTTTCAAACTATTATCTATAGATATATCTTGATATATAATTTATTATAAATATACACATTTGCCATGTTGATTGCTCAAAAAATGAACAAACAAAAAAAAACAACAAAACTTTTACTATTTGTAATCATTTTGTTTTTATTTCATTTGTTTGAGACGAATTTTTGTAATTATTGTTATTCGATTAGGCCTTAATTATAAATGCAATGGAATATAGCTTACAACATCCATAATTTGAAATAATAATTCATTTATTTTTTTGAGAATTAGGAAAACGTTTTTATAATCTTTGACAAGTATACGAAATTTCCAAATATTATTATAATTGTAATATTAATTTATTTTTAAAAATTTGTTTTAATAATCCTTATCTAACTTTTCATTGATAAAATTCCAATGGATTACAATTTGTTTTAAGTCTATATTTTATAACTATAATTATTTATTAAAATCAAAAATGTTATTTATTTCTTTTCTTGATAAAAAATTAATATTATATTAATGTAATATTATATTTTTTATAGAATTATTAGAAAATATTATATATAATTTATTTATATAAAAATATTTTTAGAATTTTCTAAGAATTCTCTCATACCTTACTAACTTTTTTTTTTTTTTTTTTTTATTATTATTTATTTGGCTTTCGGATTATCACCATTTTAGCCAGCCTTCTTTATTATTCTTATATCTATACTTATATATATCGATTTATATATCGATGCACTCAGCGAGGTTTGAACACTCGAACTCGAGTCGGCGGACCGGTCACTATAACCTCGCGGCTAAGCTCCCGGTCTAAACCTTACTAACTTAATCAAATGATAACGTATAATTTTAAAAATAAAAAAGATAAAACAAATATTTGATTTTATTAATTAAATTATTCTATAAAAAAATTATTAAAATAACTCTCTTCTTTAAAAATCATAATTTCTTTATATAATCTTTTACCATGGAATTTGTCATAAATAAAAAAATTTGAATATAGAGTTTAATATTTTTCACTAGAAAATGTATTTATATATATATATATATTGAATTTTATTCATTATTTATATAATAGAAAAATTATCAAAATGTTTTCCAATTCCCAAAAGATATTTACAAAAATTCGTTCCTAAAAAATTAATTTATTTTTTTGTACAATAAAAACAAATAAACGCTGGATTTGTAGATAATAAGAAAATAATTTTCAAATTAGATGTTTAAAAAAAAGCAATCCGATGATTCTTTTACTTGTTAATCAGCGCCTTAAAAATAATTATATATATATATATATATATTATATATAGGTAATATACATATAAATATATATCTTTTGATTAGTAATATTAATAAAAAAAAATTCAAAGGGTTGCGTGAAAAAAAATTCAAGCTCAATCAATTATGTATATAAAACATTAATTAATGTAATAATAATAAGCCCAAATTGTAAAGGGAGAAGAATCCGGCTTTTCATTTTGTATGGGATATTCTTAACCCATTCAGAGAAAGCATCTCTTTTTACAAAATATACGAAATCAGTTATACGAAAATAATGTTTATAAAACATTATCCAGGTATTTTTTTAAAAACATCGCTGTTTTTCTTCAAAATTATTCGAATCTTTATACGTATATATTTATATATATATACAAAATTATTAAAAATTTTGTATAAATTTAATTTTATATTTTTTTATTTAAAATTATCTTTTTTTTTATATTTTTTATAACTGACCAAAACTAGTATACGTAAACAAAAATACTATTCTGAATAGAAATTTATTTCATATAAATTATTAAGCCTATTAATAAACCGAAGAAGAATAGCGTGTTAATTAAAAATTAATAATTAAATAATTAAGGAAAAATTAATAAATAAAAACAAAAAAAAACATCATTGATTGGGCAAAATTATGTAATATTTAATGTCAAATTTTTTGGCATGACTTTTAAAAAGATCTATACTTATATAGAATATTACATTAAGTAAAAAATGTACACATTGTAACTCAGCCCTAGAAACAAATGTATACGATTTTTCAAAATAAAAATTATATATATATATATTATATTACTGATGGAAAAAAAATACTTCGTTATAATTATATGAATTTTTTATGTAAAATGCGTTTTATCTTCTTGAACACATTTATGATTATTGTAAGAAATATATATTTCAATGTATATATATATTTATTTCTAATTTCTAATCTTAGAATTCCAAATTTCCTGATTCGTCTCATCTTTGATGTATTTAAAAATAAAAAAAAAAAAAAAATTATTTCTTATATTTCATAGATATTAATTACATCAAAAGTATTTGTTCGAGTCGAAAAATTTTCAAGATCAAAATCTGTTTTAATAAATTCATTTTCATAGAATTGATATTCCAAATGTTCTATAAAAGATTGAATTAACATTTCATTTATCTGATATAAAGAATATTTCAATGGTTTATAAAAATATTTTTTCACGTGATTGATTACTTGAATTTTATTATTCATAATTTAGGTTTCGTTATCACATAATATTATTTAATAATTTAAAGGATATCGGATAAACTATATCTTTATTTATGGAAAAACATTACCAAATATGATTAATAATATGGATGAAATAAATGTACAGCTGTAATTACATTACATTACAGCTTTAATTAATCAAAAGCATATTATGAGTTATTTTATTTTGTTTATGGAAATACACATATACCTTGAGTCCTTTATTCAACATTAATAAATATTATTGAATTAGCCAAAAAAATTTGTAGGTCTTTGAGTTTTTTAATAACAATTTATTCATTCTAAATTTAATTTTAATTCTTCAAAATAAATTAAATGAATTAATAAAATTTTAAACATATCTTTTTCTAGATATTAAATTCAAAAGAATTTCAAAGAATAGTCAATATATTAATATAAATAAAGGATATTTTAAAACTATATATATTATAATTAATCCTCTTTAAAATGGAAAAATTTGGTAAAAATAAAATCTCTATCAAGTAATCACGAAACTATGAAAATGGATTTTTATCAACATCCGGAAAAAAGTTATTCTTTAATATATATATATTCTCATTTTAAAAAAAATCGATAATCATTTTTGTTTGTACCATATATGTTTTAATTTTAATATTTATTATAAAAATTTTACAATACCTCCACCTTTTCCCCTCAACTTTGTTATTATTATTAATACAAAAATAATAAATAAAATAATCTAATTTTTACAAAAAATAATATATATAAAAAACATGTATATATATATATATATATATATATATATATATATATATTTACAGAAATATACCTATATTTATATGATTTTGATCTACCTTTAAAAAAATAATAAAAAAATAAATATATATATATATATACGGGCGAAAAGTACCGTATATGCAACCAGTATACGTTATTTAACTATAGAATTATACAAAGTCCAGAGGTATACCTAAACAAAGTGTCTTGATTATAATTCCTCTTGAAGTGAATCTCATGAGCGAAGATGCTAACCATATAATAAATATATGTGCATATATATATATAAATATATATATATATATATTAATAATAGATGTCCACATATATTTATATAGAAATCACAAAGAGTATACATATACAATTCTTCTTATTATTTTTCTTTTAATTATAATTATGATTATATTATTTTATTTTTATTTTACAAGATGAGGCAATCTTCTATATTGTCAAGCATTTATTATATTGAAAAGTGTGATGATGATAATGATATAATGATGATGATTTGTTAATTATTTTAGTGAACCTTTGCTGATGAAGACGATGAATGATGGATGATGATAATTATTACTTTATCCTTATTATATCTTCATGTAAGTTATTCTATTGGCATCTCTGTATGTATTGTAAAATATTACAGTTTTAAAAATAAAATAATTGATGTTATTTGCTTTTTGGAATGTTTTTATTCTTATTTGCCCATATTAATTAGATTTAATAAATATTATAAAGAAAATGTATCATTAGTTCTTCAATTCAAGAAATCGTCTCATCCTCCCTCTCATATCGATTAATAAATCGTTTTATTTGATATTTTAATTATGAATGTAATTGAATATTTTTTTTTTAAATTTATGAAAATTAATTATAGTAGATTATTTTTTAAAATTAAAATTTGATATTTAAAGATTTTACACGTATATTACTATTCTAATTAAGATTATTTTGAGAATACTAAATTTTCAAATTGATATGAATAAAGATTCAACTTGGATTTCTGGATTACTACCCATTAAAACATCTAATGAGCAGAATTTAAATATATAAATTTAATATTTATATTTTATCCTAAATATATCTGAAATAAAAATAGAAAAAGTAATTTCTACATTTCTAATATAATAACAGAATATAATTCTTATACAGTATCATGAATATATATATATATATATTATAAATAAAATCAAATGATAAATTTAGATATAAATAGGGAAAGCTTAAAACCTTAACCCCTTCTACTAGTACTTTCTCCTCCTTTTATTATAATTTATTAGCAATTCATAAACTTTTCCAATTCATGTTCATTTGTGTATAACTTATAATTATTTTATTTTATTATTATATTATTTAATTTTTTTAATTTTTGACTTAAATTTGTGAAAAAAATGAATAGATTTGTTGATTTGTTTTTATCTCATAATTTATGTGAAACTGATTCAGTAAGATATTTTTTTTTAATTTAATATAAATTTATATATTTATATATTTTAATCAATAAAAATACTTTTTTCAGTGGGATGATATTTTTGCAAATATTCAGGAAGCTAAATCAGCAATCGACTTTATTTTAACAAAAGGAGAATATGTAATATATTATTTATATTTTAATATTTAAAAAAAAAATTAACAAATTTTAAATAAGCATTTATATAAATATACTTACTTCCCTGCAAAAGCTTCTATACTATTTAATTAATTAATTAAAGATAAACAGAATATTATATTATTTGAAGTTCATAATAATATGAAAATCAAATTTTAATTTTATAGTAGTAAAGAATTCATTATTATATTTCATTAAATGAAAATTAAAAAAGTAAAATATTGTATTCGAAATTTTTAAAACTTTTTAGTTATTTTTTGAAAGCCGTCGAATTTAAATTATAACTAATCATTCATAAATATCATAGGTCAAACTGTAATTTTATTAAGTTATATTTAAATAGCGTAAATTCGTCCCACCTCTTTCCCCTCAATTTTCAATAATACGAGGGCAGGTCAATAAATCCGTGATTTTTTTAATTTACCGTCTAAATAAGGCAGTAGGCAATTATCAGCTGACTCCTATCGAAATTTGAACCAGCTGGGTTTTTTAGTTTTTGCTTAATAGAGCAAACTACCTCGTGATTTGAGAAGAAAATGGAAATAAGTGAATACCTTGGAAATCCGTTAATTGGTATACGAATTGCTCCCTCATCCGCCCTATTGTCCAGATTTAGCCCCAAGTGATTATTTCTTGTTTCCAAACCTGAAGAAATGGCTTGGTGAAAAGAGATTTGACACCAATGATGGAATTATTTTACAAAAAAATTATATTTTGATGATCTCGACTGATATGCATATATTATTATATAAATCCTTATTTAAAATTTGGTACCTCAAGCATTGATCCAATATTTTAAATATTTTTTTACTCTTTTATCTATACAAAAAGCTAACTTTTCCACACTATTATAAATCAAAAATCAAAAGTTTGATTTATTTGTTATTTGTATAATAAATATATATTAATTGTAGAAATTACCGCCAAAAATCATTATAATTAAATTTTTATTTTAATTTCTAACATTCAAATAAAATTTAAATTTTTTAAATGATTATATAAGTTTTAATTTTAATTAATTTAATAAAATATTTAGATCATATTTATTAAATTAATATTTTGTTTGAGTATTTCATATTTTCTAGTTAAAAGGGCAGATGTTATACATTTTAGGTGTAATTTTATCAATATCTAATAAAATGAAACAAAAGTTTACTTTTTTAATGTTATTTGAAATCAAAAATATTTTAATTAATTTAACTAATAAAATAAACTAAATTATATAATCTTTATTGTTATTTTTATTTTATTTACTAAATTTTTAATTAAGCTAGTTGCTCAGACTACTTTCGGCGTTTTTCGCATATATCATTGAATAAAATCAAACCTTTATTTTCTTTTAGTTTTCTTATTTATTTTTTAATTTAATATTAATCAGTAAATTAATGATATATTTTATTGTATCTTTTATAACGAGATACAATATTTCTTAACATTCATTTAGTTATTGTTTGTTATTTCTTCTAAATTTCTAGTATAAAATTAAACTTAAAAATTTTCTATTTAATTTAGGTTTGATTGATAAATTGTATAATACAAGAATAAATATCTTTATTTAAACTTATATACGCTTTGATATTATTTTTTTATCAATAAAAAATCACAAAAGAGAATTTATTAAATATAATAATTAAAAATCTGGAGTGTCTCCACTCGACTATCTCACAATTTGAATTGGATTAAATAACATATATTATATTTAAATTAAATTTAAATAATTATAAATTATAAATTAAAATTAATAAATAATATTTATTAAACCAGCGTGGGTTTGGCTGTTTGTTGAAGGCACCACGTCACCTGCTGGCGCGTGATTTGCAGTTTTTAAAAAATAATTTCGGTACTTTCAGAGATTCAATCAAGCTGAAATTCTATATATAGCAGTTTTATACAATTTTTAATCATGTAAAAAAATATTAAATCTTTATTTTTACGGTCGCCTTAGAGGAAAAAAAATTAAAACGTGGTAGGTAATGACCCCCTTCCGGTTGAGCTACATTTCTCAAAAGTTGATAGAAAACTACAAATTTTGATTAATGTCCATGTACCAAATTTGATGATTCTAGCTCAAACTTTTTGGCGTAATCTTGTCTACACACACACACACACATTTTTTCTCAACCTTAAATAAAATGACTCAGGGACCTTCAAAACTTATAAAAACAACAAAATCTCGACATCGAAAATTTTCGTGATCGCAATACTATTTCTGGCGAGATAATAAAATTATCATTTATCTATTCATAGAATTTATCTAAATTATTTTTTTTTTAAATTTGACATTTATTAATTATATACAAAATAATCTCAAAGCGCCTAATTCTTTTTTTGACTTTGGTTTAGTATAATCAATACACTTAATTACTTTATATAATCATTTGTATTTATAACAAATTAAAAAATTACCTAATTTTTAAAGAGCCCCCCTGTATAAGCGAGAGTGCCGAAGGGTCTGAGCAGCTAGTTATTTTTATAAAAATCACATAAAATTATATATACCAATGTTGGAAAATATTTATATACATCGGACATTTGGAATTCGTAATATAAAAGTTCATTAAGTCAAAATAGTTTCTTTTATACACTTAACAGTTAATAAAAAGTTAATCATAATTTATATTATTAAAAATTCAGTGATTTTTTACTATCTCGCCAGAGATAGTATTGCGATCACGAAAATTTTCGATGTCAAGATTTTGATGTTTTTATAAGTTTTGAAGGTCCCTGAGTCATTTTCACTAAGGCTGAGAAAAATAACTGTGTGTGTATGTAATTAGACAAGATTTCTCAAAAACGGTTTGAGCTAGAATAATGTACACGGGCATTATTCAAAATTCGTAGTTTTCTATCACGTTTTGAGAAATGTAGCCCAACCGGAAGAGGGTCATTACCTACCAAGTTTTCATTTTTTTTCCTCTAAACTGACCGTAAAAATAAAGATATATGTTTGATAGTTTTTCACATGATTAAAAATTGTATAAAACTCCTACATATAGAATTTCAGCTTGATTGAATAGCTGGAAGTACCGGAATTAATTTTTTTAATTTTTTAACACGTTGACTACCAATCACACGCCAGCACGTCACGTGCTGCCATCAACAAACAGCTAAACACCAGCTGGTTTAATATATATTTATATATATATTAATTTATAATTAATTAAATTTAATTTAAATATAATATATGTTAATTAATCCAATTCAAATATCCGAGATAGTCGAGCGAAGACACTCCAGATTTTTTTTTATTCAATTGATCTTATTTCTGTTATATTATATTTTATAATTATATACTTTATAATTGTGTATTAAAATTCTAATTATTTTCATTATCATATTAATTTAAATTCTTTATTTAAATTTCTAAAAAGATATTTAAAAATAAATCTTCATTTCAGTTGGAACAAATTGAAAAGTCCTCTATTCAGCCTGTGGATGAAACTTGTATTTTTATAAAAGAAACATTATCTAAATTAAAATTGGGTAAGATTTATTTTTAAATACATTATAAAACAATAACTTGTTTAAAAAAAACAAATTTAACCTCAAAAATACTTAAAATTTTGAAAAAGCCAAAAAACATTTTTAAATAACGATTGGAATGTATTTGATTTCAAGTAAAATTTGAATTTGATAGGGTCCCACACATATAATTTGAAAAAGGCAAACACCCAATGTTTATCGAACATGAATTTTTTCAAGAACGATTGATAAAATGAATTGATCCCTATCTAAATTCAATTTCTGTGATTAAGTATTTTTTGACCGAGACAAGATTTTTTATTAATTTCTGGCTGCTCATACCGATTTCGGTGCTTTGCGCACTTAGGGACTCTACTCCCTGTATCCCGAGGAGAAACGGAGAAAAAGTCCGTAATAGTTTTTCATTGATATTATTTTTATTAGTCTATCAAAACCTTTATTTCCTTTTCATATTCTTATTTATTTTTGAATTTAATCACTAAATTAATTAATTATTTTATTGAATAATAATGGGATACAATATTCCTTAATATTCCTAATATTATATGTTTTTATTACCATTTATTTATTAAATAATATTTTTTAAGGTAAAATGAAGGGGTTAGGAATATGACGAGAAGGTCATGAAGCAATACGGTCTGTTGTGGAGGTGGCCCGAACGTGACTATATACTTTTTTTATAGGTCCGCGGTTTTGAGAAAAATTGTACTCTAAACAATTTAGTAAGACAAAGAAAATATTTATAGTTCCAGACATCTTCTCTTTTAATTCTTAAAACTTTCGTAATTAAATATTTAAACATTTAAATTTTATGAGTTTTTATTTTTGTTTTAAATGTAATTTCATATAAGCCATATCCCTGACACCTGCTGCGCAATATCATCACCCCTGTTAGGGATATTGCGTCAAAGTTGACTTTTTATTTTTATAAATTTCAGTAGTTCTTATTTTAAGAATAAATCTGTAATGTAATGCCTAATCGACCTAGGTACCATTAACAGCAATAATCAAGAGATAATAAGATATTTGGAAATAATCCGAATTGTGTGTCATCCCTCGGTTTGACCTTATAATGAAATGTAAGAAAATCTAAAGTTATACAAGAGACATTTTATAAAACTAAATTTAACTTTTTTAACGTTATAAATATATCTACATTTATATAGATAAACTTAAAATATAAACATTCAATAATAATATTAATTTAAATTAATGGAATATTTATTAGTTCTAGGTGGTTTTCATTTTTATTAATTTTTATTTTTCGGACCTCTTAATCATTTTGATATTTTAATTTCATTGCTTAATTTTTATTGAATATTTTTAATTTAAATGAAATTTAAAAAAATCAAAAGTTAAAGACTTGAGACATTTTATAAAAAAAAAAATTACCATTAACAAATTATAATAGAATATAATCATTTGGATTTAAAACAAATTTAAAAAATTTACCCAATTTTAAAAAGACAAAAATTCAAAACAACTTCTTTATATTATTTGTCTTCAACATCATATTTTAATTTTTTATATTTTTATATAACCAACTAGCTGCTCAGACCGGCTTGAGCGCTCTTCATCTTGTAACCCCGAAGTGATACATAGTATTTGGTTAAAAGTCTGTATTTCAAAGGTTTTCATCCATTTTGTTTCAATCAGTATATAAAAACAATCGTTTCTATTTGTGTTCTTATTTGAAATATATTTTAATTTAATCAGTAAATTAATTATAAATTATTATTGTGTGTTATATCTATCTAACTCTGTGGATCTACGATACTCAAAAGTTCTTAGCCTCAGCAACCATATTTCTCTAAGTGACCCTATCATGAGCTATAACCATCTCTCTTGACCCATTTCTCCCACGTCCCTTGTCCACCCACCGTTCTTGGTCTTCCAACCGGACGTTTCCTCACAAATATATTTTCTGTCATTCTTTTCTCTCCTATTCTAGCCACGTCCCCTTCCCATCTCAGCCTTCTCTAATTTATAACCATAACTATAGCTGGAGATTCATAGAGGTTATGAAATTCCTCGTTATGCCGTCTCTGTCATCCCTGACATCATCTTTCTTTGGTCCATAAATGTTGCGAAGAATCCTAATCTCAAAACTCTAAATCTACTCTCATCCCCCAGGGTCAGAGATCATGCCCCACACCCATATAATATAACAGGCAAAATAATTGTTTTATATATTTCAATTTTGATTCATAGTTTTGATGAGATAAGCCCCTTTACTGCATGATAACAGGCGTTACCCGATTTCAACCTCGATTTAAATTCTTCTCGAATATTATTATTCTTCGTGATTACTAAACCTAAGTATTTAAATTTTTCTAAATTTTCAAATTCCTCATTTTGTATGTTAATAAGTCTTTCATTAATAATATTAATTTTTATTTTAATTCTTTGTATATTTTTTTTAGCGAGGCTTTTGGCAGAATTTCTGAAGAAATATAGAAGCTTTAAAGATTTATCATTTTTTCCTAGAGAATTAATCAAAATTGAAAAAGAATCTAGATTTATGGATGGAGATTTAACAGATTGTAATGAAATTAAAAGAAAAAAAGAGCAAGATTTACGGAGCAAATATTGCATGAATCCCAAAAATAAAAAAATCGTTGTAGAAGAATATGAAAAAATTGCTGAAGATGAAGCTAAGAATACTGTAAAAAATGCTGCTACTAAAAAAGCTAGAAATGAAGTTGTACACCAAACCGTATCTGAAGAAAACATTTCTATTTATGACCAATTTGAAATGGACTTAAATCAATTCTTGAATATTCCAATAGCAGAGAGACCTGTATATTGTAGGAAAGAAGAAAGTGAATTAAATTCGCAAATTATAAGTGATGTAAAACAATTTGGAGCTCTAAATTCAATATCAACATCTACAGAATCGAATGTTACAAATACTATTAAAAGATCGCTTTCAATAATAAATAAAACAACTCCATGTTCCCCCAAGAAACCAAAAATACAAGGTGAACTCCTGAGACAAGAACTATTAAAAAAATCACCTAAGAAAAATCCTAAAAATGACGATAAAACAACTTCTGGCGAATTCGAAGGAAGTCCAACAAAAATTTCAAGAAAATCACCACCAAAACAAACAACTCCATGTTCCCCCAAGAAACCAAAAATACAAGGTGAACTCCTGAGACAAGAACTATTAAAAAAATCACCTAAGAAAAATCCTAAAAATGACGATAAAACAACTTCTGGCGAATTCGAAGGAAGTCCAACAAAAATTTCAAGAAAATCACCACCAAAACAAACAACTCCATGTTCCCCCAAGAAACCAAAAATACAAGGTGAACTCCTGAGACAAGAACTATTAAAAAAATCACCTAAGAAAAATCCTAAAAATGACGATAAAACAACTTCTGGCAAATTCGAAGGAAGTCCAACAAAAATTTCAAAAAAATCACAACCAAAACAAACAACTCCATGTTCCCCCAAGAAACCAAAAATACAAGGTGAACTCCTGAGACAAGAACTATTAAAAAAATCACCTAAGAAAAATCCTAAAAATGACGATAAAACAACTTCTGGCAAATTCGAAGGAAGTCCAACAAAAATTTCAAAAAAATCACAACCAAAACAAACTCCGAAACAAAATAAATTTCAAACAAACAAAAAGAAGGGAAAAAAATAAAAGAAAATAAAATCCAGAAAAGTAAATAAACATATATAATGAAAATCTAATTACTAATTACCTATTACTTGTTTAAAATTAATGAAACTATAACAAAATTTGTAAATATTTATTATTTAAAAAAAATAAATTTCATAACCTGTATGCTTGTGTTTAAATTTGTATTGAAGTTTTTAATAATTTAAATAAAAATTTTTAAATTTAATATATTCTTCCTCTGAAGTTCATCAATTTGTATTGCTTACAAAACCTCTAAAGAATATTGCTTTATTATTAAAAAAATGAGTTAAGATGATCATTCAATAAGTAAAGAGAAAAATTCTATAATTTTAAAACTATTCAATGAAAGTGTAAAATCTTTTCAGGGGTGTTAGTTGGCAACTTTGGGATATGTTCTGATCAGCTGTTTCATCATTTTATGCCAACTTCTCCATGGCAGTCCACTAGAAGATTGCACCTTAGAAGAGCAGCACTCTGTCATTAGATTTTTAGTCTCATAAGGTGTAAAACCAAGAGAAATTTTTTCTAGAATGTTGATACAGTACGATGAAAGTCGTGCAAAATTTTTACAAGTGGGTTGATCAGTTTAAAAGTGACTGAACAAGTGAAAATGATAAACCAGGATGTGGACGTCCAGTAGAAGAGTCCAGTCTATTGCAATTTCCTTGAAGATCAGCGACCTATCGATAGCCAATACTACTCTGAGATGATAGAACACAAGGTTAGACCAACTATAAAGAGCAAACGCCATGGACTCTTATCGGAAGGAGTTATTCTTCAGCACGATAACGGCCGCTCTCAAACATCCCAGCTGACCAGAGATAAGCTTCAAAAATTGGGTTGGGAGGTCTTACCTCATACTGCCTACAGCCCAGACCTCGCTTCATCTGATTTTTATATGTTTGAACCACGCAAAGACGCAAAAGATTTGCTAACAATGAGCAAGTTAAGGAAGTGCTATAAAAGTAGCTTCGGGATAAATCGAAAGAATTATTCGTCAGGGGAATTAGGAAGCTGCAAGAAATATGGGACAAGTACCTAACTGTGGGGGTGATTAATAGATTGAAAAACACCCTGAATTTGGTAAGAATAAAAAAGCAATGTCTCTTTACTGAATGACTCTTGTATAAAGATGCCATATCTAACAGGGGACAATTACATCGAAAAGAGTTTTTTTTGTAAAATGCATGGCTGTGGTGCCATGTCGAAATTGACCTGCTCTGGCTTCGACTCAGTTCCGGCTCTGGCCCCAGCTAAATTAAATTAAGATAAGGTAGAAGATGGAGCCAGAGCAAGTCAACATTTTTTAAATTAAGAAACAGAAATAAATAAACAAACTATGTCTTTATTTATAAAGAAAAATACAGGATGTAGGACTACTATAATTACCGGATATTTATCTTTTATTATCATCTTATAAAATTCTCAGCACATTAATAATAATTTCTAGTAAATGTAAATTTAAATTATTAACATCTTAATTATAATATTTATCTCTTAAATATTTAAAAACATACTTAATTATTGCTAATATTATGCGAATGGACCATTTGCCTAGTTTGCCTTGCTATTTGAATTTAACTTTTACTGTAATATTGTTAATCAAATAGATAAATGATAATTTTATTATCTCGCCAGAGATAGTATTGGGATCACGAAAATTTTCGATGTCGAGATTTTAATGTTTTTATAAGTTTTGAAGGATCCTGAGTCATTTTCACTAAGGTTGAGAAAAATGTCTGTGTTTGTCTGCGTGTGTGTGTGGGTGTATATGTATGGGTGTATGTAGGCAAGATTAGGCATATACGGTTTGAGTTAGAATCATCAAATTTGGTACATGGGCATTATTCAAAATTCGTAGTTTTCTACTAACTTTTGAGAAATGTAGCTCAACCGGAAGGGGGTCATTACTTACCACTTTTTAATTTTTTTTCCTCTAAAGTGACCTTAAAAATAAAGATATATGTTTGATATTTTTTTAAATGATTAAAAATTGTATAAAACTCCTAAATATAGAATTTCAGCTTGGTTGAATAGCTGGAAGTACCGGAATTAATTTTTTAACACTGCAAATCACGCGCCAACACGTGACGTGGTGCCATCAACAAAGAGCCAAACATGAGCTGGTTTAGTAAATATTATTTATTAATTTTAATTTATAATTTATAATTATTTAAATTTAATTTAAATATAATATATGTTATTTAATCCAATTCAAATTGTGAGATAGTCGAGTGGAGACACTCCAACTTATCTATATATTTAATACGACAGTGTCCGTCTGTACGCAAAAAACTCCAGAGCCTAAAATACAACGAGTAGGGTAACCAAATTTTTCTGAGGTGAAGGGTACCTCAAATGATGAAAAATAAAAAAGAAATTAGAATCTTAGGTAACTCCTGAGCTGAGCTGCGGGTGTTTCATTTTCCAGAAATATAATATATAAAGGAGAGTGTTTGTATGTATGTAATTTGTTTACTTTTTTGCTGTCATAGAAACAGATATATATATATATAATTAGAACCTCTCTCCCTCTAAAATTTTAAAAAATGGAGTGTTCTAGCCAAATTAAGAAATTTAAATGCCTTATGCAACATTGATAGGTAAATTAATTGGACTGGAAGAGGAGACATGTGATTAGAGAAATTGGGGAAGAATCAACCGAAATGTAATTAAACAAAAAAAAAGTCAAGAATTATGATACCGATACGACTTACATACAATTACCATAGAAAATGTAGAATTTGAAAAAGTATAAATATTTAAATACTCAAGAACTCTATTCACGAAGGATAATAATATTCGAGAAGAATTTAAATCGACGTTGTAATTGAGTAACCCCTGTTATTATGCAGTAAAGGGGCTTATCTCATCAAAGAGGATCAAAATTAAAATATATAAAACAATTATTTTTCATGTTGATCGATGACTAGGGTGACCATATTTCGAAAAACCAAACCGGGACAAACGGTATACCTTTTTTTTAGAAATAAATTGAAAAAATTACGAAATGTCATAAATATTGAAAAAACGGGATAGTAGGGTTTCCCGAAGACATTTTTCGGAACGCCGGAACAGAGCACCTAAAAACGGGACAATCCCGGAAAAACGGTTCGTTTGGTCACCCTATCGATGACTCTGGGAGACGAGAGTAGATTTAGAGTATTTGTGAGATTAATATTGTTCGCAACATTTATAGGCCAAAAGAAGATGAGGTCACATGGGGATGGCGGAGATGGCATAACGAGAAATAATGTCCATATATAGTTAAGGTTATAAAATCGAGATGGCTGGGATGGGAAGGGGACGTGGTTGGAATTGGAGAAACTAGAAATTGGGAGAAACCGATTGGGAAACATCCGGTGGAAGACCAAGGACCAATGTCTTATCTACTTATACTGATTGAAACAAAATGGATGAAAATCTTTTACATACAGACTTTCAACCAAATATTATGTAACACTCGGGGGTACAGGGGGCGGAGGCGCTCGGAGCAGCTAGTTTAAATAATAATTTTAAAATTATAAATAGAAAGTAAGCGATATTCCAAATAAATAGATCTTATTAAGGTTTTCATATCAGTTAATTGATCGTAAATATAATTTTAATTCTTCAAAAGAAAAAAATGAATGAACAATTTGCCTAGTTTGACCATGGAGGAGATGGAGTGTACATTTGGTAAAAAAGTTGACCCCAAAATGACATCACAGCCGCCATATTGTTCCCATCAAAACATTATATTTTCCATTGATCTTAATGTGAATATATCATTAAATTTCGGGCATTTTTTGTGGAAAATTATGTGAGCAAAAATTTTCTCATGAAGAAAAAACTCTTTAAATTTTATTTTATTTCAACTGCAGGCCGTTTTGATATGCATATTTGTATAAAAAAAATTAAATGTTGAGGCAATCATTTTCTTCATTATGCTGATAATTAGTCAATTAAAAAAAGAAATTATCATTAGTTTAATGGAAAAATGATTACAAAAAATAAAATATAAACAAAAAATATATTTATTAATGTATTTTTTTTATTACAAAATTATTAATTTAAATAAATTGTTATACATTATGCTGAAAAGAAGACCGGCTCTAGGACTCTTACGCCCCGATGCAGAACAGCAATTGAAGCCATACAACCATGAGCTTACTAATACCCTTGAAAATGTGTTAAATAATCTTTTAGATTTGCTTTTATCTACATAATTTTTTGAAATAAAATGAATCCTTATTTTAAAATAATATTGGCTTTAATAAGAAAAAATATGTGGTTTAAAACAAGCAAGATGTTCACTCCATATACCTCCATGAGTTTGACAGAATATTTGAATTTAACTTTTATTGTAATTCTATTTTAATTTTATTCGTTCTTTAACTATAATAAATATTTAATAAAGATATGACAATTCTATTTAATTATTTTTTAATCTAAAAATATTTTATTAATATTTAATTAATAATTAAATATTTTTTAATATTTAAGTAATAAATATTATATAATAATTTATAAAATTAAAAATTGCTATTAACTAAAATATATATTTACTTTTATTAATAATTATAAAAGAAAATAAGAATTTAAAATTATTTTTTGTTTTATTGGCATCCTGAGTGTAATCTATTCTAATTTCAAATCGATCTCCCAGCATATTCGATATTCGATGCACAGACCCACAGACCCATAGTGACCCACAGATGCCTACAGCTATGATGATTCAAAGATACTGTCTCTACTATAATGGATACATCATTTACATTTAAACTTTCAAGGTAAATAATATTTTTTTAAAATATATTTTAACATTTAATTTGTACTATGTAATTTGAGTTGATTTAATCATGATATATACATATTATTATAAATAAAGAAATGGAGTATTTGTATATAATCGTATTTAATAAAATAAATTCATTCGAATAAAAACTAAAAATAATTGCGACTAATTTATGAGTTAAATTTATATATAAAATTTAGTATTATTTCATGTTCAAAATTTTTTATTAAAATAAATAAATTTCAATTTTTCAAGAAATAAAAAAAATAGAGAATAATCTATTTTTAAATCTTGTATCACTAAAAAACCTATTATTAAAGCAGATTATAATTTAATTTAAAATAGAAAATTCATCTTTATAATATATTATATTAATTCTTTTTTTTTTCTTAATTAATATGAATTTATTTTTAAAGATTATTTCATATATTAATTTTACTATTAAATTTTGCTATCATATTTCTATTTACGATTAAATAAATTAAATTTTAAATAAAATAAGATATATATAAAATTAAGAATTTCGATTTAATAAATATTTGTTTTAATGATTATTATAATTTACTAGTCGCCATTTTATTTTATTTTTATAAGGGTATTGATTTAATGTTGCTTTATTTTTTTCTTGTAAAAAAGAATGTTATAAAATAGTTGGTGGGGATTGAAACGGAATTTCATTTTTTTTTTGGCATTTCCATAATTAAAATTAAAACGAATTACACTTCACCTTTAGAAAATAATATATTTACCGACTAACGATATGAAGGGAAGGTATTGTTTTCACACCAAATTTCACATGTGGAGATTTTTACATTTCTCCACGAATCATGCATTTTGTTAACAGAAAAAAGTATTTTTAGCATGATGTCTGTCCCTCCATTGTGTGTCCGTATAAACGTGTATAGATAGCTTGAAATTTTTTTTTAGAGAAGAAAATTTTTCTCTTTTGGAATATTTAATCTCTTAATGAATTTTAAAATAAATTAGACTTTATTGATTTTTTAGTATGATTAAATGTTAATTTTTATTTTCCTTTTACTTCTAGACCAGTCTACCTATCTTCATCAATTTGTCATCAATTGGGTGAAATTTAATTTATAAGCATACTATATTATTAATTTTAAGTTTATAGTTATAAGTTTAATCAATGAATTATTTAATTATCTACCCCCCTACTATATAAATAAATAGATAAATAGTTAGAAAAATATAGTTAGCTTAGGGTATAATATTAATAATTAATATAAGAGTATAGGTTATTTATTTCATTTAGAAATGTCGGAGTGTTAGGTAATTAATATAAGAGTATAGGTTATTTCTTAAATTTAGAAATGTCGGAGTGTTAGGTAATTTGGGGTTAAATATATAAGGGTGTGGGTAATTTTATTCCTATTAAATATATTTATATTATATCTTAATATATGATCAAAAATTTTTAATGCTCACTTTGCTATACCCAAGCAAGTGGGGGATACTTTTCCATCCACCTCCCCATCCAACCACCCAAGTCTTGCACTTACCTATATACTAGTTCCCCCACTACTGTAACTAGCCGAACTCTGACGAGTTATCCCGAATCAATGACGAAGTGAAAACGATTTGCTGGCATGTGTGTTAGGTGGTGGGGATTAGAAAGAATTTTATTAAACTCTGACGCAAATAATCTTTCTATTTTATTTAATATATTTTAATATATATAAAACTAATTATTATTTTCATAATTATAAATAAAATTGTAAATAAGGTGAATCTGCCAGTTGTTGACACTATAAGGACAAATTTATGAGAAAATTTTGATATTTTCTATTTTTTATCAGATATCAATTTGAGTTTTGGGCAATATTATTCATTTGCTAATAATTAAGAATTTACTAATTCAATTTTTCTATTTTTTTTAACATTAACATCTAAAAGCACCAGACCTTGACACCCCTAAAATTCAAATCACTGTTGACTGGAGCGGTACCAGTAATTGACACTAAATTAAAAATTTTGTTATCTTTGTTTATTTATTTAATAAAAATACAACTTACATGTACAATTATGTTAACAGATTATACTATCTCAATGAAATAATGGGTTGTTTTTCCTTTTTAATTTGTTGATTTTTAGCTTTCTATTGATTTTTTTTTTTTTTAATTTTTCTTGCTTCTATTTTAGTCTAGAAGCAGCTCTCTCGTTTTATTTTTTCGGCTCGAAGTTTCTTTAGAAATTTAACATTGTTGGCCGAGGGTGGGCTCAGGGTCGGCTCAGGCACCAACTTTGGCCTCTCCGACTATAGATAATGAAATGATAATGTAAATAATATAAAATTTTATAGTATATATATAAGTTGGGGAGAGGTTTGTTTCCAAGTATAATATATAATCGGGGGTATTCCTTGACAGATTAAAACATTTTTTGACGAAGAATTTAAATGGTACTTCAACCTCATCATAACTCTTATATCCCCACACCTGGGCACCGTAGCATATTATTGAACGTGATACTGAATTCAAGATTTTCAACTTAGAATTCCAGTTTATTTTATCATTTAATAGGATTCTATTAAAGGAATTAAGAACAAATATGGCCCTCTCCTTTTTCTCCTTAAAGTGCCATCGTGCCATCCCATTGCTAACCTCGATGATACTGTAATTCCAAGATACTTGTTATTTATTCACTGTTTCAACTTTTTTTCCTCCAAAATACCAATTTTATCTTGCCCCAAGACGCCCACCATTTCTAAATACTACTATTTTGGATTTTTCTAAATTTACTAATTCCATATCTTACAATAATTCTCCAATGTGTTTGTAGCACTATCTTTTCCGAGGCTAAAATAACAATGTCATCCGCATAGGCCAGCATCTTAATTCTAGTTTCACCAATGGTCACCCCCCCCCTCCATAAAATCCTCTATATCATTCACAAACAATGAGAATAGCGTCAGACTTAGCAGACATCCCTGTTTCACTCCCATAGTTGTTTCAAATGCTTGAGTTAGCTCTTCTCCACACTACACACTAGCCTGTGTGTCTGTATACAGATTTTTTATTATTTTAACTACCTTGGTAGACATTCCTAAATTCAATAATTTGTAATATAGAGCCTGTCTATCAACTCGATCGAATACGGAGTGGAAATCCACGAAGAATGCAAAGACTTTTTGTCTTTTTTTATTTAACCGGAGGTTAATTATATTAATAAGGGTGTGGATATTGTCCACAGTTGAATAATTACTTCGGAATCCTGTCTGAAATTCCCCTATTATATTCATGTTATTTATCCAACTAGTGGTCCTATTTAACAATAACCTCGTGAACAATTTACTCACAACATTATTAAAAGAAATCCCCCCTATAATTCGATACTTCACTAGTCAGTCCCTTTTCATGTATTGGAAATATGATTGAATCTTTGAAACCCCTTAGAACAATTCCATTTTCAAAAATCCTATTAAAACAAGTAAGGAGTTTCTCCAAAAAAAGATTTGAAACATTTTTATAAAATTCGTAAGTAATTCTGTCAGGAGCTTTATTACTTTTAGCTTTATTCAACACCCTTACCAATTCAGACATTAAAAAAGGGCTATCTAAATATTCAACAATTATAAATGGTTCCGCATAACTTACACTTGAACCCAAAAGTGAAGGGTTTAACAACCTCTTAAAATAATTCATCCATGCAATCGGTGCAATATTTTTATCGATATTAATTTTTTTATTTTTAAAACGACGTACAAGACACCAAAATTCTTTACTGTTATTTACTTTTTTATTAAATTTATTTATTATATTATCTAAATATAACTGTTTCTTTATTTTGCATGTATTTTTATATTCATTTCTCATTTTAATATAATTCGATTTAAATATTTTAAAATTATTTTTTCTAAGAAGATTCAATACTATATATAATTTTTTTCTTAATTTATAACATTCGTAATCATACCAGCTATTTTCGAATTTCAATATATTTTTATTATTATCATAGGACATATTATTTTTAATAGCTGTTTCATATAATATATTTGTTAAATGATCTGTCACCATTGACGAATCACCCATCATTGGGCTCGATATCAATGCCCTATCTACCTCCTTATTAAAAATATCCCTTCTCACATCATTCCATTTCAATTTAGGAAGCACCGCAATGGAATCTGTTGTCTCATATAATTATATTTATATTTCAGAGCCAACGGGAGATATCTGAAAAATGTTTTGGTAGTATCTCGAGGGACTGAATATATTCAGCAGCATCCAATGATACAGCACACAGATCTATTACTGAACTACCCATCTGATCCCCCTCAATACGTCCATTTAAAATTGTTATTTATATATTATTCGTTTTAATATTTAAAATAAAGGGATTAATTCGTATAAATTGAAATTTAGTTAATAAATAAATAAATAATTAATAATTTTGAGTCACTATTCAATTTATTTTAAAACAGAAAATACAAATATAACATAAAATATCATATATCACAGTTGTACATGTTTAATAAACAAGATAGAAAATATATTAAAAAATAAACTTATTATTGTAAAATAAAGTTTACATTAGAAAATCAAATAATTTAATTTCAATGGTGCAATTGCTATTTAAAATTACTTTTTTTCTATACATATATACAATTATAATATATTCAAACAAGTAAAATATGTTTTTATATGTTTCTTAATAATAAAATAAGGTATTCCTTTCATTTAATGAACCGGAATATATCTCTGGATATTTTCTAAGAGAAACTTCGATTGAACAGAAAAATCAAACAGAAGGCCCACTTCTATAATAATTTAAACAAATTTGCGTTTCGAGCAAAAGCCAATTTTAACAAAATAACATATGAAGTGTGAATTATATATAAATCTATTATAATGTGTGAATTATAGTAATAATATATCTGTGAATACATAAATAAAACAAATTAGATATTTACAAAATTAAAATATGCTTTAAGCAATAATTAAAAAATATAAATTTATTCATTGAATGATTCAAGTTCTGTACTAATATCAATTATTAATAAAGAGTTTAAAGGTAATATAATTTATTAAATAATGCGCTAAACTTATTCTATTATTGGATAGAGTTCATTGTTATTGATATGAATTATATATAACATTTAATTTAAATGTTTTAAATATTTAATGATAAATGTGATAAAAAAAAATTTTATAAATAAATAAAATACACTAAATGATGGCCAGAATAAATTAATAATATATTTATCTTACAAATTTTATTACTCTAATTATATTTTTTTAATACTTTGATCACATTTGAATTCAAAAATAAAAAATATTCAGTTTATTTTACATTATTCGTGATCTAACATCATATATATTTTATATAAAAATTTTGTGATCAAATTGATAAATATATGTACTATATATTGGAGACGTTTAAACATTTTAAATAATTATACTAATTCTAAATTATAACAAATATCATTTAATAAACTGAAATTTTTAATTGCTAGCTTAATATATACATTACAATCTTTAAAAGCTAAGTTTATTTGGTTCAAAAAAAATATTTTTATTTCAAAAAACAATCTTATACAAACAAAAATTTATTTGTAATGTAAAGGTATGTTTAAAATGAACGAAAAAATTTATATTTTATACTTTATATTAGCAATATATTGTGTTTATCACCAATGCTTTTTTATATAACTAGCTGATTACTTCTAATGAATTTAATTTTTTATTATACAATTTGTAAATAATTATCCAGTGCAGAGCAACTGTTTATTCAAACGACAAAAGAATGCTATTGCTAATCAATATATAGTGAAACAGAAATTTAGGAATAAGGAATTTAGGTTGCAATGTTTTCAACTTGGCAATCTTCTTTTTAAACATTGTCACATTTTTAACTTATTTAAATATTTCAAGTTGACCACTTTTTAATATATTAATTTTATATCGATAATTATGATTTGATTTTAATGAATATTTAGATAATTATGTAATAACTTAAAATTTAATGAGATTATTGTAAATATTATAATTTATTTTTATAACTTTATAAAAATAAAAATATATTACTTCTGTTTGAAAGAATGAAATATTATTGGATTAAAATCTATCTTTCAAAGAATCAGCACCAATTAATTAAAGACACATGAATTTACCTTCATTTTTTTTTTTAACTATTTTAAATAATTAGACATTTCGATCTGAAGGCCACCTCGCTCAAAAGCAATATGGCTTGCAAATCAAAACGTCTAATTTCTTTTTTGTCAGACAAGTTCCCAATCAGGATCATCAAGGTTCTTAGGTGTTTTTCGTTGTTGTTTCGATGTTTCATTAAGGATCACTTCTAATGTCAAATGCTCTAAGAGTCGATTAGAATTTTTATCAATACTCCAGAGTTTATCATTTACCGATGCTTGAAAAAAGGAAAAAACAAAAATTTTAAATCTTAGTCAGTAGTGCAAATAAAGGAAAATTTTAATTGTAAAGATATTTAATTCTTATTTTGCTTTTTAAAATTACTTGTAAGAAAAGATCCACATCCAGGTATTCGACTCCAAAAATCTCCTATATAATTATTTTCAGTAATACCATGTCTTCTATATATACTTCCTTTCGAAGAAAGTGCCCAAACAGCAGATGAACTAAAATCATCGATGAATAAAAATTAATAAAAATACTTTTTTATTTAAATTTCTTTATCTAAATTCTTACAATAAATAGTTAAATGATAAATATAAATCATTTGTTGGTTAAAATAATTATTATTATTTATTACTTTAGTATTGCTCTTATGATCTTTCATTATATTATAAAAAAACTAGATTAACAAGAATAAGATAAAATAAAGCCGAAATTAGAAATTCTAAAATAAACAAGCACACAGCTTTTCAAATTATTTAATTATCAACATATCCAAAAAAATAATCTAATATTTTATTAAAAAAATATACTCATATCAAATGTAAATATTAAAAGAAAAATCATTTACCTTATGGTTAAATGAATGGCATCTATACCAGAAACTAATACCCAACTAGTACCTAAAGGATTATTTGGGAAAATTCCTTCTCTTACGTAAATATTTCCTTTAGAATTCAAAGCCCATACCATTGATGGCTGAGGACCTGCAAATACCTAAAAATAAAAATAAGATTAAAAAAAATAAATTAATGTTAAAATTAAAATTTATATTACTTTGCAAATATCGAATCGTCTGGAGGATCCATCATCTGATATGTCATCGACTTCAATCCATGCTGGTGAAGAATTTGCTGTGGATAAAGCATAAGGAGAACCAACAGCAGCGTATACTGCACTAGTTTCGGCTACACACGCCCAAATAACATCCAATCCACAAGAAAGATGGGTAAAACGGAGACTTCCTAAATAGATAATTAATAAATTATATAATTATAAATATAAATAAATAAAAGTAATTATTATTTTGAAATATAACTTATAATAATGAAGATAGAGAGATTTATTTGAAGAAAATCAGTTATATTAATAATCTCTTGAGTTTATAATTTAAAAAACTAATATATATTTCGTATTAAGATTTAAGAAATAATAATAATAAATTATATATATATATTAAGACCTATTCCCCTTGGTTGGTTTGATCGTCGGACGAGATCATCGTTAACAAAAACATAAAGAACAATAAATAAAACGAAACGAAACAAAATAATAAATTTAAAAAAAATAATATAAATTGTTTTTTTTACTAAATATACTGAAAAATGAAGTAGAAAATCTCTTTAGACGAGAATGTTTAGTTTAGTCCAGTTTTGGGGACCTCTATGCTTTAGACCAGGGGTGGGCAAAAGCTGGCCCGCCGGCTCGTTGCAAAAGTTTGGCTCTTATTTAGATCTTTCACTCAATATGGCTCTTAAAAAACGGGTAAATTTTTTTTACAAATGTTCCGGTTTGGTGTTTTCGAAATATGGTCTCCGGCCCGGAAAACATTTTGAAAATTTCATTTTGGGCCGCGCTTAAAAGTATTTGCCCACATGTGCTTTCGACTATATATATAGTTGAATAAAAGATAATATTTTATTGATTCCCTCCTAAATAAACTCTCTTGAAAATGACGTCAAAATGAGAGAGACCCTAATCTGAAAATAACCCGGAAATAAAATAAAAACTTTCACGGA
This sequence comes from Labia minor, assembly GCA_963082975.1. Classification (NCBI taxonomy): domain Eukaryota; kingdom Metazoa; phylum Arthropoda; class Insecta; order Dermaptera; family Spongiphoridae; genus Labia; species Labia minor. The sequence continues at coordinate 20,157,028 of OY720346.1, read as the reverse complement.
ATACTAAACAAACAAATATATATATAAATATAAGTACTTTTATTCGTGACCTATAATTAATTAAGTTAATTTAAAATAATTTAAAAATTGAAACAAACCAAGTTGAGTCATTGAAAGTGTACGCCAACTAGTTCCATTCAAACATGAATCAGAGATACCCTGTCGTAAATAGATTTGCCCATCATTCATGAGTAACCATAAAGCTTGTGGTGAGGCTGCTAGACAAATTGTTTTTTTGCCTTCAGGTACAGGTAGAGACTTAAATAAACAAATTTAAACAAAATTGCATATAATTCAAATATATAGAAATAGATATATTCAAAATAATAAATTTACATGAAACATATGAAGAGAAGGCGGAGATGAATATATAAACCCTTCATAAGTTAATAACCAAATTTGTCCTTTATCTTCAAAAACTCCTTCGGCTGTTATTTGATTAACTTTAAATGGAACTTGAGCCGCTGCAAGAATCCATTGATGACCTTTATTTAAAAAAAAATCGTTTAAGTTTATATAATAAATTATTTATATAGTAAAGACAAGATTTAAATAAATAATAAACCATTAATTAAATGTTTCTTTTTTTTAGAATTAAAAAGTGTTACTGTTTTTCATAACTTTCTCTTTAAAAGAGGAGTGTCTCTTGAACCTCTTTTCTTTATCTATATCTCCAAGAATTGAGTAAAATAGAAAAACAAATACCTGTAAACGATGAGCAATTAAGGTAAACATGTTGAGAATGTTTTTCGGTAAGAACGACATTATTTCGTCCTGGAGCAAGTAGAAAAGCTGGAGAAGATCTAAGTTGATCAGCCAATTTTGAGCAAAATTGCTGAAGTGGTGTTACATGTTGATATAAATATTCCCCAATATGAATCTAAAATATTAAAAAAGAAGTTTAATTTATATATTTAATATAATTTAACATTTGATAAATATTTTTAAAATTACAATTTTAAATAAAAATTTATTAGATACCTATTTTAGTATAATTATATAAGATTGATTTTTAAAATTAACCCAGATTACAAAGAAATTAAAATAAACTTTATTAAATGTTTTTTATTTGAACTCAAAATAATATTTTACGAAGTTTGTATAAAATATTATTTTACCTGCCACCATTCAAGATCGTTTTGAAGATAATTAGGTGTAAAATAGATTGAAGAACTTTTTGAGTCAACTATCCACCCTCTTTTAGCTGTGTCCAGAGCAATGGTTGAAACTGGGCCAGGTGTGGGCACCTCAAAATAAAAATAAAAATATTAATTTTTTATCAACAAAACGAAAAAAACTTGGATTATTCTCAACCACTAAGCATTTTTAATAGTTTAGAAAATAAAAAATATATTCATTTCTGCAATTAATGAATCAGTTAGAAATAAGATGAATTGTTTTCAAAAATAAATCATTCATTTGTGTCTAAAGAATCGAAATTTATGTTTAATTTATTGCAAATAATATTGTTTGTTAAATTTTACTTTTATCCAAAGAGGTCTTTCATGTCGATTTGGTTCCTTAAGAGCAAAAACGTTTGATTGCCCTGTTAATATCCAAACAACGTTCACTGTTGCAGATACTGCTACAATTGGTAGATGACATGGAACAAGAATTGGTTTTTCAGCATCTTCCGAACGAAATAACCAAAGATGACCATCTGAGGTCACAAGCCATATATATGTTTCCGTTGCAGAAATGCTTTGAATATCTTGAAGTTTTTTAATCCATTGGGGTCCAAACGGTCCTTTCAATGCTGGTCTATGTAAATAAAATGCTGTATTAGTTGCAGCTCTCCAAACACGCATCCCTGTATGTGATATAGAAAGTTGTCTAGCTGTATAATCGACTCTTTGCCAAGTCAGGGTCAATCCGCCAAGAGTGGCATAAAAGACAGAATCCTAAAAGAAAAGAAAAGGAAATAATACTAATTAAAAATAAATTATTAAAAATGTAAAAAAAACAATAATTAAATTACCTTTGAGTCAATACAACAAAGATATTTATCACATAGTGAAACTGAGACTACATTAGATGGAGTTTTATATTGAATCCATCTATCAGTTTGTTCTCCGCCTAGTCCACCAATAGGCAAATGAAGAGATTCAGAGAGTGTTTCCATAGAGGTATGAGATTTCAGGGACTCTGAGCTTTCAAAAATTGATGAAAATTTCAGGGGTGATGTAGCGACTTCATTCTGTAATAATGGAAATAATATTTATAGAATTTTTTCAATAATTAATATTTAGAGTTTAAAGAGACTAAAAATTTGAAATTAAAATCAAATAAATAATTAAATGAATGAGTTTCCATGATATTGGTTTTTAATATAAATAAATAAGTGCGTTTATCTTCTCCAACTCTTGGCAAAAGTTGGCAAAAAACTAATTATTTTAAAAAATAATCCATTAAATAAAAGAAAAAAAGGAAAAATGTATATAATAATATATATATTACTTCAATAAAAAGTATCTAATATTTATTTTATTTAAAAAGAAAAAAGAAAAAAAATAGAAATCAACTAAGTCTTAATCAATATATATGTAAAACATATTAAAAGTAAAGGAAGTTTTCTATAAATATTTTTTATTGAAAGTCTGGTAATAAATAGAATAATAATGAGATAACCATGAGATTTAAGGAATAAATCAATTTAATTTAAAATCAAAATTAGTGTTTTTTAATCTTTATTTTTATTGTGTTATCACTTATTTATTTTTATGTTTCATATTTTTTATTTTTTTTATTCTTAATTTACTATACTTACGCATTTTAATAAGAAAATTTTTTTTTATTATTGTTTAATTGATATTGTTCAGTGGGATGAAGTCCTTTTGCCATTCAGATTGCCAATTTGGTCTATTAATCTATCATCTACAATAATCTTCAAGTAAAAAGGTTTTTATGGATAGGATATCGAAATGCAAATTTTAATAAAATTTAATTAACTTTTAAAATTCAATTTTTTAAATTTAAAAATTGTTTTAAATGAAGATATATCTTTTTTACAACCTTAAAATTTAATCCTATTTTATATATTCTATTTAATCTTTTTAAAATATTTTTTTTAATATTTTAATATTACATTTATCTTAAGAAAATATTTATCAAATTTTCAAAAATTTAATTTTTAGCCAGGTAGTTAGTAGGAGTTATATTCCCCAAATCTGTGTGTGTGTGTGTGCACCCCTAAAATTATTTAAACTCCTTTACACGATACAAAGTACACAGACGTTTTCATTTGTACTTGAGCGTATGACATTATATAACCAAAATTCTTTATCCCTATAAATTTATACCAATCATATGATCCTACTTTATCATGTGAAATTTAATTTTCACCGTGAACGTAAGATCTAAAAGATTTATATTGCAAACAAGAACAGCAAAGTTAGTATTTGAAAGTAAAATAGTCGAATAATTTTCAAATGATTTAATTGTGAAACAAATAAGACAAAAAAGGGCTGAAAAAAGAGCTCTCTCTTTCAAATATTTAATAATCATTTTGTTGAGTTTTTTTATAAAGTGAACTGTTTTTTATCATAATTAGTTAATTTTTTAAATACATTAATATAATATATATTTAAGATTATTTTTGCTGTTGTTTTAAATATATTTTAGATGTAATTGAAATTAAATGTAAATGTATGTGCTCCTCTAATTATTATATTCTGGCTACACCACAGTTTATTTTTAATGATGCTTATTGTTTTATTCATACATTTTTTTATTAATACGTTTTATTTATATTTAATTAATAACAATAAAAGATCATAACAAAATAATTTAAAGAATATGTGTTAATTGCATGGAGATATATGGAGGTACCATTCCGTTTGTTTTTTGTGGTGGGAGGTGGCACCAAAAAAGTAGGGAGAAATTTTTGTCCATTTTGGATGTACCAAAACATTGAATTTTCCATAAGGCATAATACATTTTTATTTCCAATTTTCTCTTATGTTTGAAAGTTTTACTTAGTTATTTCTTCTTTATTTTATAGTTTAGTTAATATATTTAATAATTAGAAATAGTTTTTAATAATTTAATTTGTATTTAATATTAAATTATTTTTTATTAGATTCTAACTGGATTCCAAGACCAGGTTAAGTTTACACCTGGGTTTAGGTTATAAACAGGTTATAAATAGTTGTTATTTTATTTTAGTTTTTAAAAATAATTATCATAGCATGTTCTGCATATGAATGCACGAACCGACGTGGAAATAAAAGTAAAAGACAGCTAGATGAAGAAAGCCGGCTCAACGTGTAAGCACTGGATGCGTCATACATTAATAGATATATTTTTTGTTTATATTTTATTTTTTGTAATCATTTTTCCACTAAACTAATGATAATTTATTTTTTTAATTGACTAATCATCAGCATAATGAGGAGAATGATTGCCGCAACATTTAATTTTTTTTTATACATATATGCATATCAAAACGACCTGCAGTTCAAATAAAATAAAATTTAAAGAGTTTTTTCTTCATGAGGAAATTTTTGCTCACATAATTTTCCACAAAAAAGGTCCGAAATTTGATGATATATTAACATTAAGATCACTGGGAACAGGCCGGCGCTAGGGTTCTCAGCGCCCGCATGCAATTTTTATCCCCCCTATTATTTTAAAACTTTTTTAAGTTTTTTTTTTTTTTTTTTTATAGTAGGTAAAATGCTTTTACGCAAAAAGTGTCGGGCTACTACTAGACGATCGATCTACCGACTAAAACACCTACTCCTTCTATTTTATTTTACAATTCGGTTTTCACGGTAGGAATCGCCTTTCGGCATAGCATCTATCGTAGATTTGAGGATTATTTTTTCGTCTTCAACTGCTTTTCTTTCGATTCAATTATTTATTTTATTAAATGGTTAATAAGTTCCCACTTCTCTATTTGTTATCAATTGGTCGATTAAATTTTCTAAGGAGATCTCAATACCCAGTTGATTTTTAAGATCCTGCCTCTTCGATTTCCATCTTTCACAGATAAACAAGGTATGTTCCGCGTTGTCTACTTCGTAGTTACAATTCGGACAAGTTGCCGTTTCTGCCCTTCCAACTTTAAGCAAGTAACTTTTGAAGCAACCATGGCCCGACAGTGATTGTGTGAGCTAATAATTTATCTCTAGTTTCTTATCATTAAAATTATATATAAAATTACATTAAATTTTTTAATTACTATTTATTAAATCTGGATTTAGTACTCAAAAAATTGGATATAATGGTTTTAACATCTAATTCTGTACATATATCATTCTCAATGCTAATTAACGCCAAACTATTTAGCCTATCTTGTGACATATTTGTTCTTAAGTAAGTTTTAATCAATTTCAATTTAGAAAAACTACGTGCGCCACTTGCTACACTAACAGGTAAAGTTAACAGTATTCTTAAGGCAATTGAAAGGTTAGGGAAAGCTAAATTATTAGATACAATATAATTAAGAATATCAAAAGGTTTTCGAATATTAAAATTATTCTTTTGAAAAATATCCCCGAAAGCACACAACTCATCAAATAACTCTATTGCATTAACATCTTTACTGTCGCCGTCCTTTAAAATAATCTCTAAATCGTTACAATATTTTCTTAAAGATTCATTATTAATTTCCAGTAATTTATTAAAAAAATCGAAATTTTCAAAATATGTCGTTAATTGTTCAAAACGATCGTTTGTCGAACCCATTGCAATATCTAAAAGCGTATAAAATACATTGATTTTAAATTTATCTAGTGGAGATCGAGGCGATTCGTCGGGTTGCTCATAATCAAATTGTCGTGTCTTCTTTCGTTGTCGCACTTCCGAACTGTTTTTAAATTCTTGTTCTCCATCCACCTCTTTTGCTGTTTTTAGAATATCCTTAAATTTCAGTTCTGATCAATAATCTTGCAAAAATATTTTTAAATTTTCAATTGTTTCTAATGCATGTGTAATATTAATATTTGGATGTTGAAGCATTTTACTTACAGGATTTATTCTATTGAGCAAGTCAAGCCAAATTATAAGAGAGCAAAGAAATTTGTAGTCTTTTATTTTTAAACAGAATACTCGTGCTTCATGTTGGATTTCTTTATTAAAATTTTCATTATTTACAATATCCAAAAGTGGATCGTAAACTTCTCCTAAGGGCCGAATTGCAATCTTACTTTCCCTTCGTGTATCTGATGGTTGTTTTAAAGTTAAATTTTTAACGTATTTTAAAAGTATTGTCCAACGCTTGGTAGAAGATGAATAGAAATTATATATTTCTTGAATGATATTAAAAAAACTAATTGTATCTGTATTCACCTTAGCTGCATCGTTAATAATTAAATTTAGAGTATGGGCAGCACAAGGTACGAAAAAAGCTCGAGGATTTTTGTTCATAAGTAAATTTTGCAGCCCATTTTTTTTTCCTTTCATATTTGCTCCATGGTCATAACCCTGACCACGCATGTCTTCAACGGGAATGTTTCATTTTTTCAGATGATCTATTATTGTTGAATATAATCCACGTCCTGTTGAATCAGTTATATCAACAAAGCCCAAAAAATTTTCCCTTATTTTTACAACTTCATTCTCAAAGAAACAAATCGAACAATAATTGTCATCTGTTCTGTTTTTCTTGCATCAGGTGAACCATCTAATATTATTGAATAGTATTTAGATTTAAGTAGCGAGAGTAAAATTTTATCCCTAATCGCTTTACTTAAAATTTCCAACAATTCATTTTGACTGTCCTTACTCAAATAGTGAACTCTATTGTTCCGTCGAAGAGCTCTATCAACATGATTTTACATAACACGATCAAATTTTGCAAAAAGCTCAACTAATTTTAAGAAATTGCCTGTTTCTTTCATATAATCTATCATATGATCCCCGAAAAGCTATATTTTGGCCAGCAAGGAATTTTACGAGGGTGGGATGAAAAGTTTCCGACCTGACCAAGAAAAACGATGTTTTTAAATTTTTTTTTTGCTATATTTTTCAACATAATCTCCATTAACACTGATAGATTTCTCATAACGGTGTTCTAATTAATTAAATTTGATTTAATTTAATTAAAGTCTCATCAACAGTTATGAATCGACGCAAAAATTCGTTTGGATTACGCCTATAGAGCCATATTGTCGTTAGAAATGGTTTTTCGAAGCAATTTTTGGTCTAACGTTAGGAAATGCGGCACCCACATTGCACATAGCTTTCCATATTCAAATGGTTTTGCAAAATATTTCGCACACGTTCAGCTGACATCGTACAGGTCTCAGCTATCTTGAATTTTGAAAAATAAAACATAAATAAAATTTGAAAAACATCATTTTTCTTGGTCAGGTCGGAAACTTTTCAGACCATCCTCGTATAATTTCTATAATACGTTCTAAAGCACTCCTCCAATGCCTCTTTTCCATCTCATACATGCTTGGAATCTGACAATCAATAGTAGTTTTGTTTTTTAAACTTTTATCTCTAGGTCTTTCCATTGTAAAAAATTTCTCATATGAGTTAGGCTAGTCTCATGTCTATGCAAAGTTGTACTAAGATTTCTCCAATCGTAATAACCTTCTGCAAGACTACTAGATTCATTAGATGCGAAAAGTTTGCAACAAAAACAAAAAACACGATTCAATTTTTCTAAATAAATAAGCCATGTTCTAGGCACTAACTCCTCATTTTCTATTTTTCTATTATAATATGTATCGTTAAATTTGCGACCGTGTGTATCTTTGGGATAAATAATATTTTTTTGTTGAACAGGACCCGTTTCAACTAAATCAACTCGCAGTTTTCGGTCAAAAATGCCCTTCTAAATTTTTAAATACTACCGTTTCCTTAGTGTCGTCGACAACTACATGTAGATCTAACTATTGCGTTTGATTTAGATCATGTTGTAGTTCAGAATGATCTTTAGAAAAACTCGTTGATGAACACGATTCGACAACATATATTTCTTCTAAATCAACTTCACTACAACCTGTGTCAGGATTTATAAGTTTTTTTAATAAATTTGCTAAGAGACCCTATCCTGCTTATTTTTTAATATTTGCGTCTTTCGCAGCTTTACGCTTACTGGCTTGGGCACCAGATAATTTCTTTTTCGATTCCATGTTTACTTTAAACGCAAAAAAAAGTGTAAATAAGTCGACTAAGCACTCTCTTAAAATTATCATTTTTTAATAACATTTAAACAGAAAGATAAATGTATCTATTTGCAAAATATAAATAAAGGCGTAAATTAGAAACATTGAATTTATGTATCTTCAGAATAGAAAAGTAATATACAAGTAATTTTCCCTAAATGCACCTGTGGCCATCACCGCCCCCCGGATCGCTCCTGCGCCCACTTTGGGAATCCCTGGTAAATTTTTCAGCACGAAACATGGGTATTTAAAGTCGGTTTGAAATTTCGAATCGAGAACCGGGTTTTAAACCCGGGTTTTCAATACCCGACAAACCCTAGAAATAATTACCAAGATGATAAATTTAAATTAAGTGTGGTATCTACTAATATCACATTACAAACAAAATATGTATTTTATGTTTCCGTATTCATAGTTAAGTTAGATTATTTATTATAATTTATTAAGTATTCTATAGATTTTATATTTTAATAAAATTATAGTATATATCAGAATCTCGTGATGGCGCCCCCTTCGAGGCGGCGCCCGCATGCCCTCTTCCGCCGGCCCTGAATGGGAAATATGTTTTGTTACATCCAAAATGGCAGTTGTGACGTCAGATAGGCGACAACTTTTGTTCGCAATGTTCCCTCCCTACCTCCCTGGTTAATTGTTAATTAAAAAAAAATAAATAAAAAAGTGAATTATTTTATTTAGACCAATTTAATTTATTAGTTTATTTAGGAACAAATTAATAATTTTATTAAAACATTTTAAAAAGAAAATAATTTGTTTATTAAAGATTTAATATAACAATAAATTTAAAATGAAAGAGTATTAAAAATATTTAATTGTTGAATTAATAGAATTTTCTAAATTTTATTTGATTATCTTTTTGACATTATAAAGGATTTTTAATAAAATATTTTAAAACAATGTAATGATTAATAAATTTCAAACTTACAATAATATTTTTTTATAATTTTTATTTGTTTAATAATCAAATAAATTAATAGCAAAATAGAAAATTCTAAGAATTTCAGATTGAAATTGAACAAACAAGACAGACTAGAATTGAAGATAATTCCTAAAAATATTTAAAAAAGGAATTAAACATATTTTTGAGATTCAAACTAATTGAAAGTTTAAAAAAAATATAAATTTTAGTTTTAGATTTCGTTAATACAATAATAAATTATCAGGGTATCTCAATAAACAGTTTTTCTTAAATTTATTATTTAAAATTTAAATTTTTATATGCAATATCCTAAAAAGCAAGTGTATTAGTTGAAATTTATTTAATAAATATTGTAAGAAAAGGAAGGAAGTGAATTATAAGAACACTTTGCAATTCGTTTTATTTTACATTCAATATTGAATTTCAAAGTACCTTGTCCAATTGAATACTCTCCATTAAACCTCCATTTGCAAGTGGTGTTAGAGCAGTGTCATTTGGTAAATCTTCTTCGGCGGCTGCAAGCATAGGTGTCGATGCTTCTTCTTCAGTTTCAAGAATTTGAGGAGAACATAAACTATCAATATCCAGCAATTTTGCCAAAAGTCTCTCTTTATTCTGAAATAAACATAAATAAATATTTTTAAGCATTTCAAAATAAAAATATAAATTAGAATTAATACCTGAACTTCTTTTTCAATAACTGATGGACTTCTTAAATCTACTTTATATGGAGTTCCATTAATTCCACTTGTAGACAGATCCAAAGACATTCGTGGAGCCCATGATTCAGAAAGCGAACTGGTCATAATTGATGTGGCTTCATCACTGGCAATAGAAGCTGTCATGACACTCTGTACCAATGTATCACAAGAATCACTCCCAACACCTACAAAACTACTACTAGTGCTATCTGAGCCAGACTCTTCTGAAAAAATGAACCATAGAAATAATTATAGCAAAAATAGTTTTTAATTTCTATAAATTTTAAATATAAAAGTATTTAATATTATGTTCAAGAGATAATTTGACTTTAAATAAAATTATGAAATAGTTGCTTCAACTTACCCAATCACTTTTCTTAATTGCAACTAATAACTAAGCTACTGTTATTAAATTACTTAATGAAAATATTTATCTATCTAAAATCGTTCTAAAATAGAATAAGCCTCACCTGAGTTGGCATCATTTCGGGGTCGTCGCCTTCGATTACTTTTTCCTGGTTTCTCATGTTTATATAAAACATCTTCAAATTGTTGTTCTCCTATTTTATCCAAAAGTTGTACTCTTTGTGGGGTTGATGAAGCGGATTCAGCCTGAAAAGTAATTAAAAATATAAGATTAGTAATAGAAATAGAACTAAGTAATTCTAAACATATCTAATAAGAACTAAGATTCAAATTTTGAATTAAGTTACATGCAAATATATTTATTTTGTTTTCTAGTTGGAATTTTCTTTTAAAGTATGAATATAAAAAATATATTAAAAAAATAAATAAAATACTTTAAAATATAAAAATATTATAATATTAATTATAAATAATAATATTAAAAATAATGTAATATATTATAATTGTTGCATGAATTTTAAAAAGAATATTAAAACTAAATAACAGAATGCATATAATATATTCTATGATTGGAAATATAAAGAAACTTATGATAAAGGATTTCTATCATCTCTTTTTCTAACTAACCAAATCCAAGCTTATCTTTCCTTTCATAATGCAAGAGTATAAAAAATCATCCTTTTTCAATACTAATCCAGTTCCTACCTTGCTTTAAACAATCATTTGGTTTCGCTTGGGTACTAGAGAATGCTGCGTGTCATCTGGATAAAATAGGGCGTTTAATCATAAATATTAACTTCTAAGAAATACAGAAGGATGTTAGTTATTTTAATTTTATTATGAGACCTAACAAGTAAATAGTTGCAGTTTTACTGGATGGATTAAAATTAATAAATTATTAAATTACTTACTAATTCCAGAGGAACTACAGGTGGTAACTCGAGAGCTTCGTAAGCTGGCTCAGGGATGGCTGCTGAAGCTGGTGCTACCCCTAACGCTGAATCTTTTAAACGTTCGGTTAATTCTCGAAACGATGAACCTAAAATTAAAGAAAATTATTGTTTTCTTATTTTAGGACTTAAATTTTGACTTAAAAAAGGTACTACCTGTTGGAGAAAGAATCGATGAGGAGTCAATATTTTGCATTGGCTCGGGATAGAATGCAATTCGAATTAAACTCCTAGGACCTTCGAGAATGAATAATTCTCCGCGTGCACCGCCAATACTAACATCCAAAACAGATCGTAATTCTTTTAAATAACATGTAACATTAACTTTTCGAATGTCTAATACAAAAAACACATTTGAATCATAAGTAACGAGAGAATCGCCCCAGAAATGTAAAGGTCCAAATTGAACAGGCAATGGAGAAGAAGAGATTAAAGTCCGAGGATTTAAAAGTTGATTAGGAACATCTGGAGCAGAGGACACTGCATCCTAGAAATATTAAAAAATTAATCAATCAATTAATTAAATGGGACATAGAGAATGAAAAAAAAATTTACCCGAAACATCAACGTATGAAGAACAGAACCAGTACGGTCAGCGATCCAGATCCGTAATCCAGGACGACTCGCAGCTATACGAATTTGTTCAGAACGAACTGATGTAGGTGATATAAATGTTGCTCCATGACGACCTAAACTAAGATTCATAAAATAAAATAATGTACAAAATTTAAAATTGTTTAAATAATTTTAAATAATAATCTCATCTCAAATAAAGATAATATTTTTTATTTTTAAAGGTATTGAAGATATAAGCATCTTTTTGCCGACCGACAATAGTAAGGGAGGTATTGTTTTCATACCAAATTTCACATATGAAGATTTTTACATATTTCCACGAATCCTCCATTTTGTTAACAGAAAAAAGTATTTTTAGCATGATATAGTCCGTCCGTGCGTCCGTCTGTGTGTCCGTATAGACGTGTACAGCTTGAACGGTTCAACGAATTTTGATAAAATTTGGTATATTTACTTAACATGAATTGCTCATCTTTTGGTGTATATCCGGAAATCGGAAGTGGTGGTATTACCGATCGACGATAGGAAGGGAAGGGTTATTTTCACACTAAAGCTAAAGGTAGCTGGAAATTAATTTATTTCAAACCGTCGGTCGGTTCTGTTCCTGGCCACAGGTCTACTTATTATTTATATATATATATATTTTTTAGGTATATTGAAGTTCACATTTTTATGTTTTGTTTCAAACTTGATTTCATTTCCTAAATGAAACTTTCAGACACATTGTGATTATATGATATATATTTTAATTGAATATATAATTATATAAAATCATTTTATGTGATTGATAATGATTATTATTATAAAAGATATATATATATATAACTAAATATCTTAATAAGATGTCTAATGTATTATGATAATGAATAATTAAGAAATTAAATAATAAAAATTCAATAAAGATACCTTTTTCTTTCTTTTTGTCCAATTTGATTTACTTTCCATCGTTCTTGTTCTCGATGACAGATAATAGAACGATATACAGTTGAGACTAAAAGTAATTGATGTCGATAAACTAATTGAACAATTTCATATTTTTCATCTAGTAATTCGGAAGATTTACTGATATGCTAAAAAATACAAATAAAAATATGAATTTTCTGTCAAGATTTTTCACTTTAATACTCATAATTATATTGAAATCAACACTACTTAAATTCAATTAAATGGATATATAAAAGATTAAATTTTAATAAAATTATATTTGTATATAGAGTACCTTATAGGTAAACAGAAATTAGTATTTATGTTTTATATATTTATATATTTATAATATTTCAATATTCAAAATATATTTTTTAATATAAAATAAGAAATAAAATAAATCAAAAATAGATTTTACAAAATATTGATATATATAAGAAAAAGATAAATAATATAAATTAAAGAGAAAAATGGAAGACTATATTTAGGTAAAAAATTAATTTTTCCTTACCAAATAAAAATCAATTTCAGTATGAACAACAAGTCCTAGTCGATCCCCACTAAATAGTTTCATCCCGTTTAAACTCCATTCGACAGCTGTTACAGGAGCTTTGTGTAGTCCACTAATTGTATACCGTTCAACCTGTCAATTTCTTTAAATTATTGAAGATACAATCATAACATATGTTAAAATGTTCTATATAAATTGTATGAGGGTAAGAAAGGTAAGTAATTTATAATCATAATTAATCTATATATTTATATATATATATAAAAGTTGTAAATTTAATAAAAATCAAAATAATGATAAACAATTGTAACTATAAAATCTCGTTAAAAATTGTTTTTATACTACAATAAAAACTGTAATAAATAATAATAGTGATATACAGACCTTCCGATTTTTATTAATTCTTAATGATTCTGGAAGTGAATCAGGCGTAACTTTGGGAATTTGAAATACAGTGACAACACCATAGGAATCCCCTGCAGCTACCATAAAATCGACAGTAGAAATTGCTCTTACACAGGTCACAGATGCAATTGTGTTCTGAAAAATTTATTATTAGTTAATTTATGTATAAGGACGAAGGTTAAGTATTATAAATAAATAAATTTGCTCGACCTCGCATCGTAAAAGTTGAATATCTTCGTTCACCCGATCATACCAATAAACCAGGCCAGCATTGGTGCCTACAGCAAGAAATTCAGGAAGGACATCAATACACGTGAGACTAAGTGGATTTGCGAATATTCCTCTTTGAATTCGTGGAGGAACCTGCTGGAGAAACTTAGTTAAAGGGGCCCATTCTCTTAATATTTCTTCCTCGCAATCAGCCATCATCAAGTGTCAAAACACTTGTTTATTTTAAAAAGAGAAGTAGCATGCCTTCTAATAATAAACCTATTTATAAAAGAACTCAACAAATTATTGATTGTTTTAACATAATATGATTGCTATTTATAATAATTTTAAATAGTCGAGAGAAAATTTTTAAGTAGTTTAAATTTAGTTTAAAAAAAACTTAGTATAATGTGAAGAGTGAAACATTAAATTTCTCGGTAATATATCGACTAAAAAAAGTAATGTTTAAAATATTTAATAAAAAGAGATAAAAATAATTAAAAATGTATGAATAAATTAATTAAATAATTAAAATAAAAATAAAAGAATATTAATAAGCTAAATAACATAAAAAATATAAAAAGCGGCTGATATAAATTTTATCTCCAATGTGTTCTTTAAAATAAATAATTTAAAATTATATCATTGAAAATAGGAATTCATATGACAAAAAACATAATAATTATTTAAAGAATTTTTGTTTTTTTTTCTTTAAAGTTGTTTAAAGTACTTTAAAAGTGTAAAAAGCCGGTAAGTTCTTTAAAAGTGTAAAAAGTTGACTATTCGGTGAAAACTATAAAAAACAACAAACTAAATCTATAAATTAATTATTTTTAAAAATATATTTATTTATTCAATCAAAATATTTGTTTAAAGATTTTAAAATGATTAATTTATTTTCTTTATATCAGTATATTTAACATATTTATCTATTATTTGATATCTTTACTTATCATAAGTAAATGAAACTAAAAAATGAAATAACATTTAAATTAATTATTTGTATATTTTGAGTTTATTATTTAATTTAAATTTTTATATTTATTTCTAAGATAAACTTTTTAACTAAAATGTTTTGTTTATTCTGTTTAAAATAAGTAAATATATTCATAATATTTTAATTAAGTAATTTAATTTAATTTTTAGCTGATATTATATCGGCTGTATGGTATAAATTTGAAGAGAGATTTCATATAATGTTGTCCGATTTGTCCTAAATCTGAATTAGAAGAAAATTATAATTTGCCTCATCTTTTAGCCCAATTCATTTACCCATCCATGTTGAATAAGGCATCTTAGTTTCTTAACACTTTTTTTAAATTTAAAATAGAGGGAGAGAAAGAGTTTCTAATTATATTCGAATAGTCTATCTATTATTAATTAATATCAGTATTTTTTTTCTGAATTTAATACCAAGTTGATTTTCAAAATTTTCTATACTTAATGCATATGATTGATTACATGTGTTAAAATTTAAAAAAATTCAAATATTCTAATTTCTAAATTTATGTACAATTTAATATTATTTTTTATTAATATCATGTCAAAAAAGAGAATTTATTAAAAATTAAAAATTAAAAATAAGAAAGGGAGCCGCCAGCCGCGAGATGCTCTTGAATGAACAACACGGAGAATTATATAAACTTTAAAAAAATAATTTCTGCGGTTATTGATTAGATATTAATAAAATTTATAGCCTATATTACTATAGAGGTATATAAGAATATTGTGATGTAATTTCATAGAAATTGGTTCACGTATCCTGGGAAGAGGCGGGGGGGGGGGAGACCGGCTAGTCACCCCCTCCCCCCCAGAATCATATATTGGATGCGCCACTGTAAATTTAAAATATTATATATTATGTATATATTACATGAACATGGCTCGTTTCATCTAGGAATGTAAATTCAATAATTACAAGTTAAAAATTGTCTAAATTTTGTCATATGTCATATTCAAATGTAACAAAAAAATAAAAATAAAGACCTTTTCCCCTTGGTTGGTTTGACTTTCGTCAGTAAATAAGTTAGCAAATAAAAAAACAAAATAAATCACTTTGTGTAGAAATTATGATACTTCCTATAACTAGTCATTATTTAAAATTGAATTTTTATTTCTATAGTATGATTTTGTTTTTAAACTATTATATATATGTATCAATTAATATATATTTTTAAAATTTTTCTTATCATTATATTTATTAAATAAATGTTTGTTCTTAAAAATAATCTGATTTTAAATTGAAATATTGTAATTCAAAATGATCTTAATATTAAATTGGAACAAATTAAGTCTGAAAACTTATTCCTGAAAAAACACTTAACGCGGGGATAGTAAACAATCCAATGTATAAATACATTATAACCTTAGAATGTCTTCTTATAATAATTCTATTTTTAAAAAATGACTCAGCTCTGCATGTAATCTCTAACATACATATATAGTTTATATATGGATTAGGAAGATTTTGGAACAAAAAGAATCAACAAAAACAGTAATATATATGTAAAAATTTATTAAATAATTCTTAAAGTCAATTTAATGTTGATTTCAGAATACATGAATTAATTTTTATTAATTTATTATTTAAAAATTAATTTAAAATTAATAATACTTGAATTACAAGATGTTGGCTTTTGTCATTTAAATAAATATTTATCAACCTGTTATTGGAAATAAGTAATCTGAGAAAAATAAATAAAAACAAAAATTTGGATATTTACAAATTATATATATAGCTATATATATAAAATGATTTATAATTAAAAAAATAACAATAAAAAGTTCAAAAAATTGGGTGATGTCTAATCTAAAAAGGAACATAAAAGTATTACTTTGACATAATTATAACATTACAAAATAAATATAAAATTAAAAATTAATGAAAAGTGATAATTTCAAATTAATATTAATTAAAAAAGTGTTTGCTGAGAGTAGCCAAAATATTTAGGGTAATAAATGAGAGTATTTTTCATTATAATGGAAATAAAGAGGTTTTATATTTTCAAATGTTTAATTTTAAAGAATAATATTAACATTAGAATGATCAGAAAATTACTGAATAAATTTATATGTATTTATTTTTGACTGAAAAAAGCATATTTTCAAAATTATATTTCTATATATTTTTTGATGAATATGATTTATACTCTCATTTATTTATATTTATATTATTTAAGCCCGAGTGTTAATTTTAGTTATAATTTTTTATTAAAACCTTTTAGTGCCTCAAAATTGATTTTATTTAGGGAAATATATAATTATTAATATATTCTAATTAATTTTAATATGTACTTTTAGGAAGAATCGGTTAATAAATCATAAATCATAGTATATCTATTTAATTTAAGATGGTTTATTTTATTCTATAATAATTTTATTAGTTTTATTTCATCAAAGCACCATAGATAAATTTTTAACAATAGTTAAATGTCAAGAAAAGATTATCATTAAGATTACAAATATCTAACATATTTATTCACAAATATTAAGGATCCAAGTAATTTTTTCAAATTTATAAATATTAAGAAAAATAGAAATAACAAAAAATTTATAAAACTTTGAATTATTTAATATTAAAAGTAATTTAAAACTTATTTTTCTTAAACATTTATAATGAGATTTATATTTAACTTTTTTGTACAACTTTTTTAAAAGAATTACAAATCTATTAGTAAAACACCCTAAAACATTTATATTAATTGAGAAATGCATATAATATATAATTCTATTTAAATAAGATGAAACATAAATATATGATATCCATGATGTTTTTTTCAATATTAATTAAATATTTCAAAAGTTCCTTTATTAAATCTTTTACAATAGTTTAAAACTATTTACGTCTATATGTACATCAATTAGATTATAATATAGAATATAATATTTATAATAGTATAAAATTTTAGTTAAAAGAGAACGGTTCGATGTTTAATTTTTTAATTTTTAAAATTCATTTGGAGTCATCCGGACGGAACATATTCCGATTTTTACAAAATTTATTCATTGTGCAATTTGACATTTTTGGCACTAAAAGGATTAATAATAAATAAAAAAAACGAAAAAAATTTAAAATAAAATATTTCAATTAAAAATATCAAGCAAAAAACGATTTAATTTTATTTTTAATCAGCATTCAGAATATCCAATAAGTTGTAAAAGACAATAAAGATTATATATATATATATATATATATATATTTAAAAAAAAATAAAAAGAAAATGAAGTAGAGAGCATAAAAAAGATTTTAATTTCGATTGCACGTTTGGGAGACTCGGTAGAAAGTGGGAAATGTCAATCCGTTACAAGTAATGCGTCGTATAGTTCAAAATATGATCTAAAGTCTATTAAAATTAAATTATAAACACTATAAATTCATTATTTACAGGGTTCTTTAATAATTAATTTCTTATTTTTTCAAATTTTAATTTATATAAATTAAATTAAATTTCAATTTTAATTAACACTTCTTTATATTTGATATAAGAAACATGTCTTAGAATCTCAAAAAATTCTGCAATATGCACAGACACGCAACAGATGGATTTCACTGATCACTTATATTTATACAAATTAATCATTCTATATAAGCATATATACGTATATATTTCTACATATATTCGTATATATTTTATATAATATATAATCGTTATATATCGATGGCTCTAAGTACCAGATTTCCATGAGTCTTTAATTTATTATATATATTTATCTATAATATATATGTATGAGAATAGATATAGAAATATAAAAAATCTATATTAAACTATATCCATTTTATATATATATTTATATATATATATATTATAAACACACGCACAAAAAAAGCACAATAATGTCTCCAGTCACTGATTTGCTTAACCAGTCTCATCAGTGATAGTAGTATTCATTGATTTAATACCAAACAACCAAAGAAGAGGAACTAAAAAAGAAATAAATTATTTTAAGTGAACTATACTATATAAAATATATTATATAAAAAATAGTTAATAATCCTTACTTAATCACCGTAGCTACATGAACCGGAATGTCACTCAAATGCTAAAAAATAAAAAAATATATTAATTATTCAGTAATAATGTTTTCTTGTTTCTCTTAATTTGCTATTCTTAATATAATTAATATAATTATATATATTTAATGTTAAAATAGAATTTCACAATCTAGAAATTCATAGGTCAGAGATAGCATAGTTAAACAAAATCTTTATAAAGTAATTAACGTGATAAAAAAAATTATTCCTAATAATATATTGTAATTATTGTGGATATTTTTATACATATTTCAGTAATAAAATGTACAATTTGCCGGTTTTGGTTAACCAATTAAAAGAGATAAATAAATATATTCACTTCACAAATTTATATAATAAATTGTTCAATTTTAATTCTTTTCTATTGAAAAAAGTTAGGATAATAAAAAAAAATGTTTTTGTCTTTTTGCGTGTCATCAAATTTTTCACACGTGTAATGGGTTCGCCATCCCTGTCTTAGATAATATAACAATAAAGGAAATAATTTTCGAGAAGAATTTAAATTAAGTTTGCAATTGGATAACTCCTGTTATTATACAATAAAGGGACTTATTTCATTAAAATTAAAATCTTTAAAACCATAAATTTTCTGGTGAGAGAAGATTCATAACTTTAAAGTCGAGAATAGATTTAAGATATTTAAAAATGAGATTCTTCATAGCATTTATGGGTCTCAGAAAGTTGAGATCTTTGGGGAATGGCGGTTATTAAATTTGGAGGAATTTCAAAACCTTTATGAATATTTATAGATATTTAGAGTAATGATATGCAACTCTTGGCTCGTTTGGATTAGAAAAGACTGGCAAAAAGTTCTTAAGAAATAAAATAAAAATTGCTTACGTGGACTAGGAGGCGCAACTATGGGCTCACCACCTGGACCAGCAGCTAAACCAGCAGCGCCTACTGCACCAGGTGCATTTCCACCTACATCCCCTCCTCCCGGAACAGGTCCAGAAACACCACTTGCAGTTGAGTGGAGGAAATCCCAAATAAGGATTGTATCATCGTGAGAAGAACTTACAATTTGGAATTCATCAAATTGTAGCCTAAACACACGACCAGTATGTTCCTGAAAAATGTATATAAAATTCATGAATTTATTTAAATAAACATAAATAATAAAATTTATAACAAAATATTTATTTATTTTAAATAAAAATTATAGGAAATTTTACTTTTATTTATTTGTCAAATTTATTCCCTCATCCTTTTAAATTATTCCCTTTTCGAGAAAATCTCCCTTTTAATCTTATAAACACATTCACTGAATAATTCTACTTACAACTAGAGTACGAAGACATAGAGTGCTTGCTGGAGCTCTTGGATCCAAAGCAGCAATTAAATCCCATACTTTAATTTTTCTGTTGAAAAATTGAAAGAAATTAATTAAATTACATTCATATATATATATATTGATATAGATAGAAATTAAATATTTACCCATCATATGCGCCACTAACAATTCGTTTGTTATCAAATCGAATACACCGGACAAGCTCTTCATGTCCTTCTAGTACACGAAGACATGCTCCACATTCTATATCCCATAGACGAATAGAATTATCACTTGAACCAGACACTACAAGACGATCTCGATATTGTAGACAGGCTATTCCACGTTTATGTCCATTTAGAGTTCTCACAAATTCACATGTGGATGTATTCCATACCTTTAAAATAATTAAAAATAAAATATGATTAATAAATAAACTTACAACGTTAAAAGAAATTAATTCATAATAATAAGCTATATTTGAAGATAAATGCAGGGAGAGACTCTTCCCAATTAAAACATTTTCAATAACAATAATGTAAGATAGAATCTATCAGGATGCTTTAATAAATAAATGAATAATTACTTTTATTGTTCTATCACCAGATGCACTAACAATATATTTTTCATCAAAATCAACAACATTAACAGCAGCCCTATGGCCTACAAGTACCCGACGAAGTGTGATTTCGGTTTGAGATGTCATATCCCAAACAGCAATGGATCGATCCTGGAATAAAAATTAATGTAACATTCTTTTTAAACAAAAATTAGTGCATATGTTAGTTAAATATTTTTTTAATATTAAAATGCAAAAATAAAATTAATAATTGGTTAAGAAAATTATTTTGAAAATGAATTTATATATATTATTGGATAAGTTTTTTTTGTTTGATTAATACAAGTGGAAATTACTTTAGAACATGTCACCATCATTCCATTATTAAACCGTAAATGCAGAACAGCTTCACAATGATGAATAAGAGTATTAACCATTTCACCACTATGAACGTCCCATACCCGAACTGTTGAATCACTTGAACCAGAAATTATAACTTTGTCATCATATTGCAGACATAAAACTGATCCAGTGTGTCCAGTTAAAACCTAGGGAAATTTTAAATTTATATTTTGTTAAATGACAACATTTTATTAAGATAAATGAATTAAAATACCTTAGTGCATTGTAAAGAATTTCTATCCCATATTTTAATGGTGTTGTCGCGAAGGCCAGAAACAATTTTATGATCGTCATATTGTAAGCAATAAACACCTTTAGAATTTTCAGAACGACAATTAATTCGTTGAAGTACATGTCTACCAGTGCGCCAATTATTTTCAATACTCTTAAATACAAATAGGATATTTCCAATAAAGAAAATGAGATAATTATAAATCACAAATAATAGATAAATTTTTTTGTTACTTTCAGCAAGTTTAAAAAAATAAAAGAAATTACCTCTATATCTTGAATAATTTTAGGAAACAGTGTACGATAAAAAGAATGATTTGGATGACTCTCGCCAGGTTTTGGTTTAAATAGATATTGTATCCTTAAAAAAAAAAAATTTCGTATAAATGAAAAACTTTTTTAATTTATACAGAAAATATATTTTTTTAATATATTTACCATCCTCGTCGTTCAGCGAGACCTCTCCATAATGAATCCGTTCGTACTTTGCGTTCTATTAATTTTTTCCATAGCATTCCTTCACTTATTACTCTATACCACTCTTTGCAGACAAGTTCTGCAGCACACAATGACACTGAGTCCAAATAGGAAAGAATACTTTCTGCCACATGATCAAGACCTTTCTCTAAAATCACCAAATAAAATATTTTTTGTATAAAGTAAAATTTAGTTATAATTTTTCGCAATTAAATTTAAAACATATTTGTTAAATTTTATTTATCATTTCTAAAAATATAATTAACTAATTTTAAAATTAATTAATTTATTCAGAAATTTTCTTTAAATTATGCAATAAGCAAAAGTGAACAAAAAGAATATATGAAAAAAAGTATAAATGTAATGCAGATAATTTATTAATAAGTAAAGATAATTAAAAATATGTAGAATAAAATTAAATTTGCAAGGTTGATTTTATTTTATGATAAAATTATAAATATGTAAATATTTATTTATAAAATAATAAATAAAATTTTTGTTAAAAAATGATAATGAGTTTAAGGTGTTTTACTAATATGTTAGATATTTTAAAAATATTTAAGAAATAAATAAAAAAAATAAAAAATAAAAATATTTTAGAAGAAAGCTTTAGAGAATTTATATATAAGAAATTCTCGATTAAGTTGAATAATTTCTAATTTACTACTACTTACTTGGAAGTAATGAGATGAAATCTCTTTGAAGCATAGGTTTGAGGAAAGTATTGATGTGCCCATGTTGATAATGACACATCTGACCCAGAAGATGTTCAACAAACTCTACCTAAATAAATATATTTATTATTAATATTATGCATATATAATAATATTTTAGGAAAATAATTATATACTTGGTCTTGTTCACTCCATTTGTCAAAATATTTAAGACATGTTTCCCTTTCCGACATATATTGTAATGAAGGTTCTTTCTTTCTTGCAGGATCATAAATTATAGTCATTGAATACTGCTAAAAACAAATAATTAATTAAAGTAAAATAAATTAAATAGTTTGAAATGGAAATTAATTTAATATAGAGTCGAAAAAATTAATATATATAAATAGTAATCATAAATGAAAAGTAAAATGAGTGAATATGTTTGTGTACTTTTAATTATGATTAAACAATAAACACTTAGGTATATATTGCGAGAGGCTTCCTTCGTGACTGTCTTTTATTTACTCACTACTCCTAGTTACGTTCCAAGAAGACAATGACCTGAACATGAGCGAAAGTGATTTCACTCAGAGTCTAATTCATTCATATTGACATATTAGAGAGATATCAAATTAGAAAATCATATATATATATATATTCAAAATAAATAAATGCATAAAAATATTATTAGCAGAACAAATAAAACAAAAAAATTCTTAATTTTAATTTAAATTTGTACTTAAATATTTTCTAAGGTAATTTTTTTTAGTTTTATTGGAATTTGGGATCTAAGGTCATTTTATTCAGCTTTCACATTTACTATTATATGATTTTTTAAATCGTAAGTTAATTTCTAGTACACACTTGTCTAATACTAATCACTAAGTTGAACTAAAAGACAATTATTAAAAAAAATGAAATTTTTTTTTATTAATACTTAATTTTTAGATAAAATAATATAATATTTTAAATTAGAGATCTTTAGTTATTATGGTTCCATTATTAAACTAACTTTAAAATGACACAAATAAAACAAAATTAATATATATCATATGGTAAAATATTTAATAATGAAAAAAAGCATAAAGATATTAATAAATAAAAGTTTTTAATAAAAATAAAAAGAAGTATAAATATATATAGTTTATAACTTTCTATTTTAATTAAAATGTGAATAATAAATTAAATAAAGCAATATTTTCGAAAACAAATGTTTAGAATCAGCAATTTAGATATAAGGAAAATATATATATATTGTAAATTTAGATAAGGTTAGAAAAATATTCACTCTTTCAAATTATTTTATTATTTATTTATTAAGACATCGTTTTGTCAAAATCATTTCTTTCGAAGGAAATTATTTGAAAAATTTAATATATATATATATATATATATAAATTCAAGAATATATTTATATATTATAAATATTTAAAATGATTCCAATAATAAATAATTTTTCTAAAGAGTTAATTATTCAAGATTATTATATATATATATATATATATTGAATAAAAACTAAGGTTAAATATAAAATTTCCTTATAAGGATGTGACGGAACATAAAGGTTGCAAATATTAATTAATGCCATTAAAAAACCTTATATATTAGGAATCCAAAATAAATTTGAAATTATTATTTAAATTTGAAATTATTTTCATTTATATAACAAGAAGATTTAAAAAAATAGAAATTAAAATGAGAAATTGTAAATGAAGATTAACTGTTATAAAGTGGTATTCAACATTTGCAATCACTTTTCAATAAAAAATGTTAAAGAGAATCAAAAAAATTGTATTCAATATAAAAATAAAAAAAAAATGTTATTTTGACAAAATATGGACAAGATTTTTGTTAAAATTTATTTTAAAAAGAACTAAACTAGCTTTGTGTCAAAGTCAAAATATTTGTATATATATATATACAGGATATTTATATATATAAGTAATTATTAATCTTAAGCATTTTAAGAATATTAAGGAATTAATTTTGAAATAAAATTAGAAATTTAATAAAAATATCTCTTTTGTTATGTTTAGAGGTTTTTTTTACTAAATTTATAAAATAAATTTTAGGCAGTTATTTGAATTTTTCCCGTTGTTTATAATTAAAATTGAAGTTTGAAAATAATAAAATTTAAATTTTATTTGAAAATAATAATAAAAAATGGGTAAAATTAAAAGAAGTGCAAGATGGCGAGACTACTGTTAAATTCCAAAGCAATCAACTCGTGACATTTGTCTAAGAAAGGTAAATTGAAAAATTACCTGGGGATTTGTATTTGTTTCTTCTATAATTTGTCGATCTGTCTCCATGTTGAGCATTATCCTTATAAAAAGAAACAAAAATTCATAGAGAAAAAAATAAAATATTGAAAAACACAACCACCTTAGATCTGAGGTTTACAGGAAGTCAAGTCAATAATTTTATTTCCAAGTGACGTCACAAATGGGAACAGAAACATGGCGGCCTTTGAATATAATCTAAAAAAAAAAATAATTGTATAAATAATTTATTATTTAATATATTTAAAAATAAAAATTTATAATTTTAGATAATTACTTTATTTATTTTGTTAATATTTATTGTTTTTTAATAATTAAGAATGAAATGTTGAGAGTATTAAAAGCTATTTTCACTCTAGATATGTTGATAGTATTACAGCAATATACGCGATTTCTTGACTAACTGTCATATATTAAATATTGTATTTTTTTTTTAAAAGTTCGTAAAAAATGTTCACCTTCCCTGGTAAAATTATTAAATACAATTAGTGTTATGCCACTCCTACATGCCTTGTGAGTAAAATATTTTATATTTTTCCTACTAATATCTATAAACAACCTTTAGATTTTTTATAATTAATTTAAAAAATAAATTCTTCTAGAATTTTTTGTCAATCTGTATTTTAAATTAAAACTAAATCAAATTTATTAAGTTTTAAAATTATTTTAATTCAAAACTTTTGACAAAATGAAATTCTCTTTATACCCTTATCGTTTTTTGTCGCATCAACAATCTGACTTTAGGCTTATTTATTATTTTATAATTATTAAATTAAATTAAATTGACAAATAAAAAGAAAAGTATTTATTAACTATTTTTATATATATGCAAATCTAAATTTTAGCTTATGGAGTATCTTTTAGTTAATAAAAATAATACTTCACTTAAAAAACAAAATATCAAGTTAATAAAAATATTTTGAAAATATTCATAAATCTCATAAACATTCATTTTCATATTTTTATTTTATTTTCATAAACTTTTGGATTTTTAACGATTCTTAACCTCATTTCTCTTCAGTTTATTTATAGAATAGACTTTTTATAATTGATATTTTTTTCTGTTAGATAAAATTTTTAATAATTTATTTTTATATATATATATTTATTTCAAACAAATATATTAACAAAATGTATTGAAAGAGATTTAATGATATTAATCTAATAATAAAATTGTTAAGATCCTCAAATATATATCTCAAATAATTATATAAATTGTCATTATGAACTTTTAATATTATCATTAATAATGAATCATAGATCAATGATCCTATCAGAAAACAAAGAATCAATTATAAAATCAGAATATTTAAAATTGTTATTTTCAGATTTTTTTAATTTGTAACTAAAATTTTCCCTTTTATTATTTTTTTCTTTAATCTTTAATTTAATAAAGGTCAACACCATTAGATCTTTTAACAATAAGAGTTGTCAATTCTAATATCCACTTATTATCATACAGAAATAAAATGAGTTGTTTATTTTTGCACAGGTGAACTATAGTTGAACAATTATTTACTAAATTTTATGAGCAAGGAAGCTTCAAACTGGAATAATATACAAATTAAAAAAAACATTCTCTTCACAATTCCAAATTGAAATATTTTAATAACATATTTCAAAAAGTCAAAAAACCTACATATAAAACTTAAAAAGAACTTCAAAAATACCACAATAACAATATTTCGGACTGACACACTATTGGATAAATCAAAATATATCAATTTAGTTCTGTTAGATCAATAGGGATTATTGTTGTAGAAAGTTCTTGACTCTCATTGTCCTTCTCCTCAACTACTTGGCCCAACTACTCGTGATTTGTCATTTGAACATATTTTTGCTACCTTTTCTACATTTACGTCTAAATTAACTTTCTCAATTTTATAGTTCAATGATTAATAATTATCATTTAAGTTTATTAATCAAAATCCATATTTTTTTTCATAATAGGCATAAAAATCTGAGTTTTTAAATGGTCTAAATATGATTTATTTAGTTATTTTTCAATAACTCGTTAATATATAAATTTTTATCAAATACCATTCTTGACTTTTTGTAATAATATTTAATAATTTATTTTTATTAGCAAAATTGTGTTCTACACTCTTTTTAATATTTCTTGCAAATTATTGACATACTTTATTAAAGATCGGATTGAAATCTTAAAAAAAAAAACAATTCCACAAGTTCTAGTATATTTAGGGTGACCATATTTCGAAAACCCCAAACCGGGACATTTGTAAAAAATTTTACCTTTTTTTTAAGAGCCATATTGAATGAAAAATCGAAAATGTATTTTCCCTTTTTTTTAAGAGCCTTATTAAAAGGAAAATCGAAAATAAGATCCAAACTGATTGTAAGAAAACGTTCGTCGGATCTAAATATTTATAGACTGGGACAATAGACTGTCCCGAAGACATTTTTCGGGTCGCCGGGACAGAGCACCTAAAATCGGGGCAATCCCGGAAAACCCGGACGTTTGGTCACCCTAAGTATATTATATACTATAATATGCTATCTAATGATACTTTTTATTATTGAATTTTAGTAAAATATTCTTATTATATAAAATTATGGAATAGAGACCATATATATCATGTATATAATTGATTATAATCATCACAAATATTTATATATTTTTAAAATAAGAAATTCCAATTTCTAGAAATAATTCTTTATAAGTAAGATGCTTTAGGTATAAATACATGTCTGCTTTCAAGTCCCTACTTGTTTATTTTGATAATGTGTGAGTCTCTATCTGTGTGCTTGCCTGTCTGAGCCTGTTGCTGATTTGTATGAGTCAGCCCCCTCCCCATACTTGTTCATTCGTTTTACCTTCAGTTAACATGACTGTGATGTCCACTAAAGTTACTCTTTTTTATTAATAATAATGATTATGGACCAAGTCGAAAAATCATATTCATCAAACTTACTTTGTTCCCGATATAAACTTTTTTGGAACATATTTACGGGTACGCAATTATATAATTCAATAATAATTAAATTTCAATTTTTATTTTATTTACAATTTAAAATGAAATTTTTAAATTATTGCCAAATTTTTCTCTTTATAATATTTAATTATTTTTAATATTGTGAAATGAACTACTTTATATCCATTATTTTAACTTTACATAAATTATTATTTTTAAATTTTTATAAATAGAAAGCTCAATTAATTTGAAAACACATTTTCTAAAATTTATCATAAATTAATCTATTCTAATAAATGAATTTAAAAAAAACCTTTCATATAATCGTAAATATATTTAAATCAATACAGTATATAAAATAAATATGAAATAAATACTTATCAAAAATTACCATTAGTTAATAAGTGAATTTTAATCCCATTTAAATAAATTTATTTATTTAGAAAAGTTTATTTGGTATATATTCTATCATTCGGGCACATCTCCGAATTTGATGAAACTTCACCAGTTGATTCTTTGATTAATTCTAAGAAACGAAATAAAAAGGATTAAAGATTGGATATAAATTAGATGGTTATGAATGTCGAAATGTGCAGCCATTAAGTAATTTTTATTGACTAATTCACCAATTTTTGGTTTTTTCTGTTCCGTATGGATTTAGGGAAATTATCTAATTAATTAATTTTTTAATTTTTCTATATACAATCCGAACTGAAAAAAAACAGAAAATTAGTCGCGCCCTCTGCTGGTCAAACTGATAAAACATGTTAGCTAAATGAAATATCAATGGATTTATGTCCAATCTTTAATCTTTTTTATCTCGAAAACTAGATGTCTACCCAAGAATTGTCTAAGGAAAAAGTTTCTTAGAATTAATCAAAGAATCAACTGTCGAAGTATCATCAAATTCCGAGAGGTGCCCGATTGATAGAATATATACCATTATAAAATATTACATTACCCAATTTATTTTTAAATTTTTATATATATTCACTTAAATTATATATACTTTTTATTGATTTATTTTTAATTCCCATAATCTTATAAAAATAAACATATATGTAGTTCATTTCAAATAAACTTTCCTAAAATGTTCTGGTAATATATTTCCATTAATTTAATATTTTATTTAAAAGTAAAAATAAATATATTAGTTCCATTGAGTCTTTGCCTGATCATGTGAATTTCAATTTGTTGTATAATTTACTTATTGATAACAAATATATGATATTATTAATTATAAATAGTTGATTATCTAAAATATTATAAGTAAAAAAAAGAGACATTTGATATGAATCCAGGCAATGACGAAGACCAAAATCATCAGATTCGTCTTCCCCCATCTACTGACGTTCAGTGCTTCAATTTCGTCAAATATCAGGAATTATTTATATCATACCCTTTTATAAAGTAAGTAAAGTTGAGTAAAAAATATCTTCACCAGCTTACCATAGTTCAAAATACTTTTTTTAATGCAATATTTTCCGTTCTAATACTAATTGATACTTTTTCAAACTTTGAAGCACAATTTCTCTCATGAAGTTTTACTTTAGATGTCAGAAACAACCTCTCAAATAATTCTTGGTGTATTCTTATTGATTAAAAACAAATTTCATTCGTACTAATATTTTTATAAAATTTATGTTTTATAATTACTCTTTTAAAACATAAAAACCCATTAATATACAAATTATATTTATGACGAATGAAAAAATTACTTGTAACTTAGAAATTATTTTAATTATTTTTGTATTATCTTTATTAAATTAAACATTACTCTTCAAAAATTAACTATATATATTGTTTTTCGTCATAATTTAAGAAGAAATTTAAATGTTTTCGATATATCATCATTTTTGATAGAATTACATTTATTTCTTAAACATCGAGGTCCTCGGTAGTATAGTGGTCAGTATCCCCGCCTGTCACGCGGGAGACCGGGGTTCGATTCCCCGCCGGGGAGGATTATTTTTTTATTATTTTTCAAAAACAAAATTATAAATTATTTGAAAAACGTTAAATTATTACATTTTCTAACTCAGAGGTTCCCAAACTTTTTCGGTATACGGTTCCCATGATACATCGGATTTTTTCCGAGGCTCCCTTAATTAGGGTGACCATATTTCGAAAACACTAAACCGGGACAAACGGTTTACCTTTTTTAGAGACAAATTGAAAAAATTTTGAAAATAATAGAAAATCTTCTCCAGGGAGCCGCGGCTCACAGTTAGGGAATCACTGTTCTAACTAATGATTATTATTAGAAAAATAATTTTATAAAGAAATATGGTGAAATAGAACAACTATGGAATGTCAGATTTTTGATGTTACAGTTTATTAGTTAACCTTAAGAAATTCTATCTAATTGTAAGACGAAATTTATATAGTTCATTGTTTTTTTTAAATTTATTATATCTAAATAGAAATGATCATTAAGTTCGGGTCAATAAGCAATTTAGATCAAATATATCAAATAATAATTCTAAATATACAAAATAATTGCAATAAAATTACATTTTAATTTAAATAATCTTAATTATTGCATGAATATAGTTAAAAATAGAATTCATTTTTTAAAATAATAAATTTTTTATCCAAGTGAATTTAAGTTTCAGATGCGCTTTCCTAGATGGCACTTAGTTGTTCCCACGTCAAAAATCATAAAAAAAAATAATAAAATTAATATTTTAAGGATATTTTATTAATTATATTAATTTAAATTTACAATCTACAAATTGCTATTATATTAAATAACTTTTTATATAAAAATTTATTTTGTTTATTATTTGGGGACTCTTGAGTTTATTTCGTTGGCAACAGTTGACCTAACAACTTGAGTGCGCTCGACTCACATCCATAACAAAACCGCTTTGAAACTCTTTGTGATATCACCTATGTCATGTTTTTATGTTTTTAATTTTATGGGCTTACAAATTAACACAATAAATTTATTCTCAAATATATTTTAATCTATAATGTGCTTTTAAAATCAATAATTATGACAACGTTTTTTTTGTTTTTTAAAGTGATTTTCTAATTTATTTGCTAAAAAAACATCCTTTTATTATAATACATCACCTTTGTTCATTATCAAAATGGTTCGAAGGTAAATAATATCTTCTTAGATTACTATATAGTTTATTTATTACAAGTAAATTACATTTTTTTCCTTTGAAACATCTGGCACCAGAATCGAAAGATCTGGCCCCCTTTGAGTATTAAATTTGCCTTGTGAAGTAAACACTATTCTTTACACTTGTTTTTTTTTTAATTTAATAATTTATTAAAATGATGGATTTTGAACTTCTTTAAATGAATATATTTTAATTTTTTAATCTAATGTATCTCTTTTTACTATTTTTTTTTTAATGTTATTGTCAATATTTTAAATGTATGTATATATTTTGTAAGATTTATGTATGAACAAATAATCTTTATGTATAAATCTTATATGAAATTATTTTAAAATGTTGAAAGATAACAATTTAGTATTAAGTTCATATTTACAAAATATATATTTAATAAATCAAATTTATTAAAAGATAATTTTTTTAAATTAAACTTTTCTATGAAGTATTTCATATACTTTTAATGTTTCAAATTATAATTAAAAATATCCAAGATATTTTTGAATCATTTATTTTAAAATCTGGAATAGTATAATTATAAGATTCATTTTATGTGACTCTTGGTTAAAAATAAAAAAATGATCTTTAATGACATTTCTTACAAATTACATGCACATTTTATGTCAACACTAAAGTGGATCTAAGAAATTAATATTATACTTGAGAATCTTAAATCTAAAGCTTCTCATAACTTTTCTTTTTTAACCCTAATTTTAATCGTATTTTATTGCGTGTACTCTTATTGATTACCTAATAGTTTTTAGATTTTAGATTTTTAATCAATAAAATTGAAGATGAATAATTATAATTTTGGTTTTCCCATCAATTTTACAGTTAAGAATAATAAATTAAACGAAATGTATATTTTTTGTTAAATTAACTATTTATTAATTAAATTAAATATATATTAATATCGAGAGCAGATGAATAATGAAATAAAAAAATAATATAAAATATTAAACAAATTACTGTATATTGTATTAAACTAAATAGATTTTTTTTCAATTTATGATTTTTCTATCTAAAATTTAATCAAAATAAATTTCCACTTGAAATATAGCTATATATTAAAATTTGAGGGAGAAATTAAAATTTTTTTCTAATCCAAAAAAAAACCCTCTGACTTATGTTCGTCCTACGCAAGGACAACGCCTATCATGTCGGTTATATCAATTAGGTGTCCTATGATCAGTAGAACGAGTTCTTTCAACCTTTACCTTGATTTTCTTGATCGGAGGCGCTACTTTTTATTAAGTACCTATTCCCCAATGTTGATCCCGGAGGCTGGGTTGATTCCTCCCCATAGACCCCAGCTAGAGAAATTGAACCTGGGACCATGTGAATGAGAGACAGCGAGGCTAGCCTCTCACCCAATGGCGCCTATTTTTTAATCCTATTAATTACAAAATTAAACATTTAAACATATTTTTCTTGAAAAAAGAAATTAAATATCTTCAATTAAGTTTCAAATAATGACAATTAGTCAATATGACAGGAATGGGCCATAAAATGGTCAACAAAACAAAAAAGATAGAATAGTTCGCTACAACACTTAAATAAAATTGAGAAGAAAACAGAGATTTTTGGATTGCTTATTTCTATGTATATCATTAGCATTATAGGGCTGTTTGGGAATGAGCCCCCTATAGACCTAAGCAATTCTTTATTTTTTCTTGGATATTATATTTTATTTATTAAAAGAAGTTAAGTTATATTAAACTTCAGCCTTAAGGACTTTGTCTTTGTCCATATTTATTTTTTTTCAATTTCGTAAGGATTAAGTCATTTTATTTTTATTTTACATAATTCTTAACTATTGAATTTGATAAAACCAAAGTTAAATAATTTTTTTTCTAAATAATAGTTAATAATTTTAGAAATAACAAAAACAAATCATAGATGAATACAAAAATAGAATAACTAATTAGTATTCATAATAATATTCAAATGTTATGATTGAGTTTTAATTTTCAGCAACAATTTTCTCGAAACTAAGCTCCTCACATTTTTAGGTCATCTCTTGAAGCCTCATCGCTGTTTAAATTCCAAGGTGTTACTCAGAAGTAGATTATATTAGAGATTATTGTTTTTTTCGAACCTAGTTTTCAGGGTCGAATAATATATATTACCTTTGCTTCATTTCTTATGATTTGCGTGATATTGATTCTAACCTTGATGATATAGATCAGGTATAGAATAATAAAAATTACAGAAAGGAACAAGGCCCCATAATGGGTTACAATCCCTTATTTTCTATTCCGCCCCGCCTTCTAAAACGATTCTATTTTGCTCAAAAAATTTGTATAATTTTGCGAAGGCAAACGGATATAAATCTCCAATTTAAATTAGTCAGACAAGATAACATTTTTATGATTCACTCTCTTTCCTCTTAGTAAATTACTAACTATTTGATATAATTTAATTCATATTTAGTATGTAAAATAATACAGGATTAATATATTTTAACTATAATTTTTTATCTTTTATTCATATAATAGTAAAAATAGTCAATAAAGAATAGTTGATTTAATACTAGGTTTTAATAAAGTAATACTTTATTATTGAAATAATAAATGATTTCATTTTTATTTTCATGTGTGTATATATTAATTTTTAGTTTATTAGAGAGACTCATGAAATAGTGTTTTAAAATAAACTTTTTTAATAATATTTTATTCAATTACTACTATATTTTTGTAAATTTATCATATCTAAATTATACTCCCCCATAATAAAATATATTTCAATTAAATAAAAAAAATATTTTTTTAAATTGTGGTTTTTCGGATTTTCTACAAAACTTTATATATATATATTTTAAGCTCTATATGCTCCAATAAACCTATGAATAAATTAAGAATTTAAAATACATATAGCATGTCATGTTTTGATAGTATGTCCATTTATTAAAAATACATAGGGTGACGGATGAAATTAATCAATATACGTATCAAATGTCTATAAACAAATCAATTTTAAATATAGTATTCTTGTTTCAAAAGCATGACTATAAAATTTTAAATTTTTTCCTACCATTTCGAATTGATTAGTAATTTGAAAATGACAAACACTAAAATATACATTTATATTTTATATTATTAATAACTCAGATTTAGAAAATAAAATGTATATTTTAATTCATATATTACTACTTAATTTTTCATTTTTCGATTTTATCACAAATAAAAATTTATGAAAAGCAAAGCTCAAAAAAAACAAAAAACAGTTGAATATTTCTGTAGAATTCTATTTTGGAAACCTTTTGGTATACCTTTGGAAGTGGCACATGCTCTAAGCTCTAAGCTACTGTGAATAACATACAGCATAAAAAACTTTTTTTTTATTAAGAAGAAAGTTTTGATAATTTTATGTCATATTTTTTAAAATATTTAATCTCTTTTTTATTGTTCCTTTTTCAATCAAAAAAATTCTATAGAGAAAGTAATATGAACATAAATATTATACTTTTATTTGTTAAAAGATCACTAAAGATCACTAATGATTATTCATATAGAATGAAATAAAAAAATCATTATAATTATCATTTATAGTCTAAGAATATTTGATTTTATCTTATAAATAAAAATGAATCGCAAAATGTGTTGGTAACCGCATCACTCAATTGGACCAATTTTGACAATTCTTTTTTTAAAATAATCGTTGAAGTCCAATCACGGTTTTTATGGCGAGAAAAAATCGAATAATTGCCGGGAAAACCCTAAAAACAGCCCTTTTTTCCCCATACATATTTTTCAATATTATGCAATATGTACATAATTACTATTTTTCAATATCGATTTTCAATTTACAGAAATGTAATTAAACAAAAAAATTAAAAAATATACTATGGATACGACTTAAATATAATAGGAGATTCGGCAACTGCAATTAAAGATAGCGTAAGAAAATTAATCGAAGCAGGAAAAGAGGCGGGGTTAAAAATTAATAGTGCTAAGACAAAGTATTTAGTAACAGAGAGGAATAGTATTAACACACAAAGTCTTAACATACAAAATGTAGAATTTGAAAAAGTATTAATATTTAAATACTTAAGATCTGTAATCACGAAGGATAATAATATTCGAGAAGAATTTAAATCGACGATGTAATCGAGAAACGCCTGTTATTATGCAGTTGAGGGGCTTATCTCATCAAAACTATTATCAAAGAGGATCAAAATTGAAATATATAAAACAATTATTTTTCATGTTGATCGATGTGACTAGGGTTACCATTTTTATTAGATTTAGAGTATTTGTGAGATTAGTATTGTTCTCAGCATTTATAGGCCAAAGAAAGATGAGGTCACAGGGAGATGGCGGAGAAGGCATAACGAGGAATTGCATGATCTCCAGATATAGTTAAGGTTATAGAATCGAAAAGGCTGGGATGGGAAGGGGATGTGGCTGGAATTGGAGAAGGGAGAATTTAGGAGAAACCAATTGGGAAACATCCGGTGGAAGACCAAGGACCAAGGAGGGTGGACAATGAAGGAAGGGACATAGGAGAGATGGGACAGGGTATGATTTGGCTCAGGATAGGGACTCTTAGAGAAATGTGGATGCTTCTGCTAAGAAATTGCGGAAACTGTAGACACAGAGTTAGATAAATATAACATACAATAATAATATATAATTAATTTACTGATTAAATTAAAATATATTTTACAAGAAAACAAATAAATGTCTTATCTACTTATATTGATTGAAACAAAATGGATGAAAACCTTTTACATACAGACTTTCAACCAAATACTATGTATCACTCGGGAGCCCCCCTCTAGGTGTGAAGAGCGCCGAAGGCGCTCGGAGCAGCTAGTTATTAATAAATATTTAGATATATTTTAGGCGCCACAGGGTGAGTGGTTAGCACACATTCTCGGGGTCCCGGGTTCAAATCTCGGGCCTGGCAAGGGAATTTCTCTAGTTGGGGTCTATGGGACGGAGTCAACCCAGCCTCCGGGATCAACATTGGGGTAAATAAAAAATCAAGGTAAAGGTTGATAGGACTCGTTCTACTGATCATAGGACACTTAATTGATATAACCAACTTGATAGGCGTTGTCCTTACGTAGGACGTACAAAAGTCAGAGGTTTTTTTTTATTTAGATATAATTCTCTAATAAACATAATTTTATTATTTTAAAAATTACTATAAACAAAAACAATTCAAATGTTTCAAAAATAAATAAGTAAATGATCAGATTTAATTCAATTGATTTTATTTTATGACTCATTCTAAACTTTTTTTTTAAAAAAAATAACTCTTTCATGGATGATTGGGGAAACAAGTCACACCTTTTCTTTTTCTTAAATGATAAAAGATTTCAAATGACTTGTAGATTTCATGATCATTCATGTATCTCTTTATTTTTTATTCAATTTTATACTCAAAAGTAATTTAGAAACAAATACTAAAATAATTTAATTTATCTTAAATCGACCGTTTATTTTGAAAGTGGTCTAAGCGCATTTAAAAAAAAATTAGATAATTTATGTTTAATTTAGTATAAATTTTTTCTTTATTACTAATTAATATTTTAAAAATACTAAATCTTTGATCAATTTAACATTGTCAGATAATAAAAATAGGCTAATCATTGATTATGAAAGTGGCGTTTTCTTAAAATAATAGAAAATAGACTTGCACCACTTTCGAAATAAATGATTCAAATATTAATTATCATCCTAATATGAAATTATTTATTATAATTGTCAAAGTAATAGAAATTTAATATAATTTTTAATCTTATTGAATGCTGTTTATTTGAGAGTATAGTTGAAGTTATGGAATATGATGCCCATGTTTCAACAAGTTTGCAAAATTTAATATAAATAATTTAATAAAATTCGTTACAATATCATAAATGCGAAGGTTGTCTGAATAATAATTATATATATATAATCCCGAAAGTCAATTTAAAAAAAAGTTTTTTTACCTTATGATTTTGACACTTGCGTAGAGCAGGTGGCACTCCTAAAGGGATACCAAATGATAGAATTTCCAACAATTTTCAATTGTTTTTTTTTTTTTTTTTTGAGAGAGACCTTTTATATTTGTTATGTCGCTGCTTTTAATAGATATTTATTTGTAATATTAAGTTAATATAAATGAAAATATAAAAATTTTCTTTAAAACTGAGATATTAATATTACGAGGACCGGTCAATAAGTCCATGACTTTTTGAATTTCCTGTCTCTTAAATGGAATGGCAATACTGCTCCTGTCAGCAGGCAACTATCAGCTAACTCGTGTTGAAATTGGAACCAGCTGGATCTTTTAATTTTTGTTTGACATCTATTAATAGCTATTACTACCTCGTGATTTGAGGAAAAAAAATGGAAAAAAGTGAATTTTCATGAAAATCCATGATTTGGGATACGAATTGCTCCCTAATCCGCCCTATTTTCCGGATTTAGCCCCGAGTGACTATTTCTTGTTTCCAAACCTATAAATAAATAGCTCTATATTTGACTCCAACGATGAAATCTCACAAACAAATCTATTTTGATATCCTCGACAAATCTTATTTTTTGGAAGGGACAACAAAATTGGAGAAACGTTGGACGAAGTCTAGAGATCTCAAAGGAGACTACGTTGAAAAATAAAATAATTTTTTATCCAAAAATCTGTGATTCATTCAAAAAGTCACGGACCTGCCTTCGTACAAAATACAAATGTCTAATTATATACTTACAATTAGTGTATGTCATTTTCAAATTACAAATCAATCTCAAACGATATTGATAGTAAAATTTAAAATTTTATAAAGTCACGAATTCATGCTTTTGAAATAAGAATATAATATTTGAAATCGATTTGTTTATAGACATTTAATACGTATATTGATTGATTTATGTATTTGTGTATTTCAATTTTACTAAAAATTAATCTATTGTTTGATAATTTAGTATCTTGTATATGAAGGGACTATTCTTAAATAGTAACATTTAAAAATAACATATAATAATTGAAATAATTATGTAATTTACTCTCTATATAACATAATCAATTTAAAATTACACTTTTTGCTCAATCTGGATGACATTTGCAAATTGATGAGATGAGGGTTGCCGAGTTGATCTGAGGGCGGGGTCTAGACTTATATGACCCACATTTCTCTTGAATGTTTATTATGGACTATTTTCCCAACATAAGAATTTATCTTATATTTAAAATCTTTTTAAATATATATCTTTATTAATTATAATATAATTATAAATTCATACTATATTAAACATTTTGAAACATGTTAGAAATCTTTTTATGAAGACATTATTTTTTTTTTTAAATATCTTTCATATCTTTTTTATTTTGTATAGATTTAATATTGAAATTACTCTTTTAATATTATGTTAATAAAATTCTCAATGATATTTTATTATGCACAAATATCTTTGTTTTAATTTAATTTACATAATAATAGTAACATATGATAATCATTAACCATGATTACAAACATCCCATCAAAGATTAGATCTCTTTTTCTATTTTTATAAATTATCTTATCTTATTATGCTAGCTAAAATTGTATATATATATATATATATATAGCCATGGGTTCTCAAAAACCGCTCTAACGATTTTTTTCAAATTCACACTAGATATAGTATTTATAAAGAAAAATTGAGTTTTATTGATCACATCTCAGGAAACGTACATTTTCATTATTTATTTCTTAATTTAAAATTATATATGGGTGACGTCACATGACATCCATTTTTATTTTTTAACTGAAATTGTATTAATATTTTTTTTTTATTTAAAATATTTTAAAATTTATTATTTAATATCGAAATAAAATTAAAAATATTTATTTTTAATAAAATATATATATATTTATTAATCTCTCTCAAAAAAACAAACAAAACAAATAAATGTCTTCGAAAGATGGTAAAAATATGTTTTGTATTATCAAAATATCTTAGACCAGTGGTTAGAACAATTGTTTTTACTCCCCGAGTTCGAAGGATCGAAACTCGCCGCGTGCATTTTTTTTATCTATTTTCGTGATTTATTTATTCATTGTTCTTTTATTAATTAAGTTTTAGATAGTTTTATAATTTTTAATATTTTTTCAATAAAATATTATTTAATACATTTAATAATTGTAATAAATAATTAAAGAATTGTATATCAATATTTTTTAAAGGGTAGAGCGAGAGCTCGGTGTCTCAGGTATTAATATTACCAGCCAAATCCAATAATAATGAATCATTTTTTTTAACTTAAGTACCGAGCCGAGGCTCGGGGTCTCGGTACTATTATTTTATTGTTATATTTTTGTTGAAAATTTCACGAATTTGATACATATTTGGACTTGCATATATAATGATTATCAAAGGTTCAATTATAAATATAATAAAATAAATTAATATTAAAAATCTTTTGATTTTTTATAATAATCTGATATTATTCATATATATCGTAAATTACTATGATTTTAAAGATTTTATTTCTAGAAAGCATAAAATAAATTAGCTGGAGTGACTCCACTTGACTATCTCGCAATTTGAATTGGATTAAATAACATAATATATTATATTTAAATTAAATTTAATTAATTATAAATTATAAATATAATAAATATTAAACCAGCGCATATTTGGCTTTTTGTTGATGGCACCACGTCACGTGTTGGCGCGTGAGATTTGCAGTGTTAAAAAATTAATTCTGGTAATTTCGGCGAATCAATCAAGCTGAAATTCTATATATAGCAGTTTTATACAATTATTAATCATGTGAAAAATTATCAAACATATATCTTTATTTTTACGGTCACTTTAAAAGAAAAAAAGCAAAATGTGCAGCATCGTACACGTGGCGGAAGTGAAACTTCTTACAATCTAGAGAATAAGATAAATTTTAGTTGAGAGTGTGAGTGAGAGAGAAATAGAGAAAAATAAAGGGATCATTTCGAAAGACATATAACAGTATAAAATTTTCGTAACAAATATTCACTTTATTATTATTATAATCTACTCTATCATCATATCTACATTGCCTGTACTATTGTCGGTTGGTGATTCAATTGGTAATACTGATATTAATGGCTTGTGATAACTAAAATAAGATATATATGTTCGTGATTCGATATTTTCTATATAACGTGTAAAAACAGCATCTATTGTAGTTCCAGATTTTGTTGTTGATTCCTTGGGATCGTTATTTATAAGCAGACCAAATGTTTCTCGAAGAAAGTTGATCAACGGCAACGAATCATCAGATCCAAAATTTACATTAAAATCTCCCCCGAGAATTAGAGGGATTTTATCTTCGCCTCGTTCAAGTGCATTAGCACCTGTGTGGCTATAAACCAGTAGTGAACGGTGTATGAAATAAATAATATCGTCTAAATTTTGGTCGTTATTTTTTTTCGGCATAGTGAAATCTGTGGAGTAGAGAAAAGCAGTTTTAAATGCAATAATAATTTTAAATTGATTTAGTAGTGTTAAAGTAATGTTGAGATTCGGATAAATAACGTGAATGGTCATCGACGCACATAACTGTATGTGTTGGCGTGTGAATCGCCGACCATGTTCACACACACAATTACATGCGTCG
Organism: Labia minor; assembly: GCA_963082975.1. Lineage (NCBI taxonomy): Eukaryota > Metazoa > Arthropoda > Insecta > Dermaptera > Spongiphoridae > Labia > Labia minor. The sequence goes on along the minus strand of OY720346.1, from coordinate 20,116,791 downwards.
GTATGCGTGCACGCTGTATATTTGACTTGAGAATTTTAATTATTTCACGATATATATCTTATCTTATTATGCTAGCTAAAATTGTATATATCTATCTATTTATCTATAACCATTGGTTCTCAAAAACCGCTCTAACGATTTTTTTCAAATTCACACTAGATATAGTATTTATAAAGAAAAATTGAGTTTTATTGATTACATCTCTTGAAACTTACAGCTTCATTATTAATTTCTTAATTGAAAATTATATATGGGTGACGTAAATGGCATCCATTTTGAAATTTTACTCCCGCCTTTTTTTAATTTTGTATTAATATTTTTTTTATATTTAAAATATTTTAAAATTTATTATTTAATTTCGAAATAAAATTAAAAATATTTATTTTTAATAAAATATATATATATATTTATTAATCCCGCTTTTTTTTTAAATGATATTGTATTAACATTTTTTTATATTTAAAATATTTTAAAATTCATTATTTAATTTCGAAATTTTATATTTAAAATATTTTAAAATTTATTATTTAATTTCGAAATAAAATTAAAAATATTTATTTTTAATAAAATATATATATATATTTATTAATCCCGCTTTTTTTTTAAATGATATTGTATTAACATTTTTTTATATTTAAAATATTTTAAAATTCATTATTTAATTTCGAAATTTTATATTTAAAATATTTTAAAATTTATTATTTAATTTCGAAATAAAATTAAAAATATTTATTTTTAATAAAATATATATATATATTTATTAATCCCGCTTTTTTTTTAAATGATATAGTATTAACATTTTTTTATATTTAAAATATTTTAAAATTCATTATTTAATTTCGAAATAAAATTAAAAATATTTATTTTTAATAAAATATATATATATTTATTAATCTCTCTCAAAAAATATGAAATACGTTTAATATTAAAAATAAATAAATATACATATGAAATTTGTTATTTTTTAATATTAAAAAATATTTAATTTGAGATTAATTATATAAAAAATTTTAAAAAATTCAAAAAAACTTAGCTATAATATTTGACATATGATAAGGTTAATTACAATTTTTTAATAGACATCCTTAATAAATAGAAAAATAATAATTTTTAAATAATATAAATAATATTTAATTATAATCTAATCAAAGAAAATAAAAGTTTGAATCTATTTGATAGTTGATCTTTTTACATATAATTAATCTCAAATTAAATATTTTTTAATATTAAAAAAAAATAACAAATTTCATATGTATATTTATTTTTATAAATGTTTAGGCAAATTTTGAAATTAATATATATTTAAATTCAAATTGTATTTAATTGCGATATCTACTGGACAAGGTGGAGATCTCGCCCTCTTTTGATCATAAGTCATACTAATTTTTATTCTTTGACCCAGTAGAAGCTGAGAAATATTATTCCGGGTCAACGTACTGGCGCGCATGCGCGCCATGGACTTTGGACCTAGCGAGAGGGTATTAGAACGAAAGACAGCACAAAAGCAACACGCAGATAGCCTCTTTCTCAAGACCGAAAGACCGGACAAAAGAAAGACCCAGATAGCCTCTCTCTCAAGAACGAAACACCGCACAAAAGAGAGACGGAGATAGAGGCTATCTCATTCTCACTCGTTATATCTATATCTTTTTTCTCTCTTGCGTTTCGTAACGCGTTACGAAATTTCAATTTTTCAATTCACTCTCCATTCTCAACCAAATGTCAGGACGCCGCTAAAGAAGTTTCACTTCAAAAAATCGAAACGTTGTTGGTAATGACCCTCTTCCGGTTGAGCTACATTTCTCAAAAGTTGATAGAAAACTATGAATTTTGAATAATGCCCGTGTACCAAATTGTAGCTCAAACCGTTTTTGCGTAATCTTGGTTACACACACACACAGAAATTTTTCTCAACCTTGATTCAGGAACCTTCAAAACGTATAAAAACACCAAAATCTCAACATCGAAAATTTTCGTGATCGCAATACTATCTCTGGAGAGATAGTAAAAATAGTATTATATAAAATTTATTAAAAGTTACAAATAAATTTTTAACCTTAAAAACTTAAATTCGGTGTATTCATATTTTGTGAATATTTAATTTCTAATTATCAAGTCATCGATCTTTTATTTATTCAACCTTCAATATAAAATTTTCATTTTTTTTTTGATATTCTAAACCAAGGAGAAATATTTATTTAAAAAACTACGGAAATTAATATTTTCATAAGAAAAACGATATGATATGATTGAATAAATGTATGTAAGCTTTTTATAATCATTATTCTATTAAAAGTTGCTAAATAGTCAGACATTATTTTGTTCGAATTACAAAATCATTTAATATATTATTTCGAAAAGTTAAACATACTTCTGTAAGAATGAAAGACAACATGTGAACTTGTGATTCTCAGTTGTATGATTACAACATAGTGCTAGGGTCTCCTTAACAGAATATTCATTTTTTCTGATGGCTTAGATGTAGAGGGGAGGGCTGCAGGTAGACGAGGATCACAGACCATCTCTATGAGGATGATGCCCTCTTCAGACTGTCTGTATCCTCCCAGCCACTTAATTGCCTCTAATGAGACTGATGCCAACAACTTCCAGACATAAAGACAAAGACTAGATAGAGAAAAATATATTTAATAATTTTTATTTTTATTAAATTTACACATTAGAAGAAATTTTTATAATTTTTTTTTAATATTCAAAAATGCAATAAAGAAATAATATAAATATAAAGAAATATAATAAATAATAAATTAACATTACACATACACAATAATTATTAAAAATTATCTACTTCTAAAAAGAGAGCTATATGAAATTTGATGTTAACATTTTTTACTATCTCGTAAGATTTTGATGTTTTTATACGTTTTGAAGGTTCCTGAATCATTTTCACTAAGGTTGAGAAAAATGTCTGTGTGTGTGTATGTATGTAACCAAGATTACGCAAAAACGGTTTGAGCTAGAATGATGAAATTCGGTACATGGGCATTAATCAAAATTCATAGTTTTCTATCAACTTTTGAGAAATGTAGCTCAACCGGAAGAGGGTCATTACCAACAACGTTTTGATTTTTTTTCCTCTAAAGTGACCGTAAAAATAAAGATATATGTTTGATAATTTTTCACATGATTAGAAATTGTATAAAACTGCTATATATAGAATTTCAGCTTGATTGAATCGCTGAAAGTACAAGAAATAATTTTTTAACAGCAATTTTTTTTAGCAAATCTCACGCGCCAACACGTGACGTGGTGCCATCAACAATGGGCCAAACATGCGCTGGTTTAATAAATATTATTTATTAATTTTAATTTATAATTTAATTAATTTAATTTAATTTAAATTAATATATGCCATTTAATCCAATTCAAATTTGCGAGATAGTCGTGTGGAGACACTCCAGCTTTTTTTTTTTTTATTTATTTTGAATTCCTGATATGAATTTGAGCGCTTGTCAAAATTTATTATGCTAGTATATATGAATTCTATTCACATTCATTTTACTCATCTCATATATATTATTCATATATTGTTCATAATATGATGAGAATATATATATATATATTAAATATTTACAATAAGATTGGCCTATATTCTATAAATGGACGTTCCTAAAAGAAAACGGTGTTTCTAAAACGTAATATAATAATTTTAAACAACAGATTGGATTTTCTCGTTCTATTAATAAAGTTATATTGTTTTCTTGTCTTATCAATACGATTGGTGCTTAGATAATCAAAGTTTATTCACCTATTTCTAGACCTTGTAAACATTTTTAAGCCTTTCAATTAATTGCAACGCCATTTCTTTGGCCTCATTTCTATTTCAGTTCCTGTTTATTCAAACTTAAAAGATAATAAAGTATTATTTATATATATATATATCAAATGATAACATATATATGTTAATAAAAGCAAAATTATTTATAACTTTTATAAATTTTACATAATTACTTTGAATTTTAGAAGAATTTTTTTTTTTATAATTGGTTTTTATTTTATTGTAAAATAAAGGGTATAGTATAGTAATTTAGATTTTATCGATTGTCTCTATTTTGAGATCTTATAAAGAAAGTGTCTGCTTATTTGTGAATTAGTCTTTTCTTTTTGATTACTCCACATCCTTCACAAAAAATTTCAAAAAATTAGAAATAAATTTTCCTAAAAATCAATTTTTTTTATAAACCAATTTATTATTACTTATATAGGTTTCATAAATCTTCATTGATAAATCTTTATTTTTATTTAAAAAAATGATTAAACAAGTTGCTCTATAATAGATACGACGCGGAATACCTTATAAATCAAAAACACACCAGCATTAAGTTAAATATAGATAACGAATGTAAACAAACTATAATCATATCATATTCAAATATTGGCAGTCCCTTTTTACTATCTCACCTTTAAAGAGAACAACTAAAAATAAAAATTTATATATATATTTATACTTTCATAAATAGTCTCATTTTTTTTTTAAATTACCCTTTTATTTATTAATAATTTCTTTTAATAAAATTAATTTTATCAAAGGAAATTTTATTCTTTTATTTATCTAATCTGGTTTAGTGTGCGTTCTTTTGGACATACGGATGTGTGGGCATTAAAATTTTTTGCGTAGCTGCCCACTTAGTACAACCTGGATTAGCAACGGAAACGAAGTTGGAAAACATCAATACCGTTATACACACAGTAAATTAATTTCGTTTATTTTTATTTTATTTTTTTTTATTTATATAAATATTCTTTCACTAAACATGAGATCATTTTTAAAGGTCGGTTTTTTATCACTAGTTTTCTTATGATAATATGATATAACAATGATTTAAGAGAAAAAATAATTTTATTTTATTGATTATAATATAAAATATTATCAGATTAAGGGTTAATAAAAATAATTTTTGAAAAATAATTTAAATTTTAATTTTTATATAGTGATATTCCTTTGAAAATAAAAAAATAAATAAAATATATATTTAATTCAATTGTTAAATAATTATTATAGTTATATTTGTCAAAGTAAAAAAAATGTGTAGTGTCTCTACTCGACTATCTCGCAAATTTGAATTGGATTAAATAACACATATATTATATCGAAATTAAATTTAATTATTTAAATTATAAATTGAAATTAATAAATAAAATTTATTAAACCAGGGCGTGTTTCGCTCTTTGTTGATGGCACCACGTCACGTGCTGACGCGTGATTTGCAGTCGTGTTAAAAAATTAATTCCGGTACTTTTAGTGATTCAATCAAGCTGAAATTCTCTATATATATGATAGTAGATTTATACAATTTTTAATCATCAAAACTATCAAACATATAAGTTTATTTTTACGGTCAGTTTAGAGTTGGTAGGAAACCCTCTTCCGAATGAGCTACATTTTTCAAAAATTGATAGAAAACTACGAATTTTGAATAATACCCGTATACCAAATTCCATTATTCTAGCTCAAACCGTTTTTTTATAATCTTGTCTACATACATACAGACATTTTTCTCAATCTGAGTGAAAATGACTCAGGGACCTTCAAAACATATAAAAACATCAAAATCTCCACATTGAAAATTTTCGTGATCGCATTACTATCACTGGCGAGATAGTAAAAACGTATTAAAATTTAATTTGGAATGATTATATGGTAGACTATAATATAATAAGTTGACCTGTGGCCAGGCTCAGAACCGACCGACGGTTTGAAATAAATTAATTTCCAGCTACAGAAATAATTTCAAATAATTTTAATATTATAATGCAATAAAAAACAGATATGGATATAATGTAAATATTGTAAATATTTCTAATTTTATTTTATTTATAATATATAAGTAGTAGCTGGCTGTGAAGTCATATAATTTAAAATTAAAAAAAAACTAATAAAGATTATTTTTCCCGAGGATAAAACCAATACAACGTGAATGATTCGTGGTGATATGTAAAAAATCTCCTCATGTGAAAATTGGTGTGAAAATAACCCTTCCCTTCCTATCGTCGATCTACTACCACTTCCGGTTTCCCGATAAACACCAAAAGGTGATCAATTTATCATACTGATGCATTAAGTAAATATACCAATTTTCATCAAAATCCGTTGAGCCGTTCAAGCTGTATACATCTATACGGACGGACGGACAGACATCATGCTAAAAATAATTTTTCTGATAAGAAAAGAAAGGTATATAAAAAATGTCCACATGTGAAATTTGGTGTGAAAACAATACCTCCCCCAATCGTCGGTCGGTAAAAATGTATAATATAAAATGAGATAACTCTAACGACATAATGATGATGTATTACTGGGAAATTTAATTAATTACAAGTATTGTTTAAATATAACACTTATAGTTAGGAAATTACCTTCTGATTGATGTACTGATTAGATTTGATAAAATACGGTAATATTTTTATTTATTTATTCACATAGAGGGGGAGAGAAAGATAATATATTAAAAAGAAAAGTGTTTGTTTTAATACTTTCTCAAGATTTTAAGTTTCAAGGCCTACTGAACATTCATTGAAAGATTTTTTTAAAATTTCATCATTAAAACATTAGAAATTTAAGATTTTTATAAATTCTTATCATTAAAAAATAAAAATATTCTATTCTAAAAAAAAACAAATAATAACTTGAATAGTTGAGTATTATGCTAAAAAAATGTTTATTCCCTCTCACTTACTCCCCACACATACAATTTTTGAATAAGTTCGTTCCTAATTTATTTTTCTTTGGTTTATTTATTTTAGCAAAAATATTATTTATTAATGTGTTATTCTTTATTCATTTATAATTATATTATTTTTTTCATATTAATTTTTCTTACTTTAAACTATCCAAAAATTTTAACATAATAACCTTAATAAATTTTTTAATTTTAAATTGAAATTTTTTTAAATATTTGACATAATTGATTAATTACAGTTAATTTATTTATAATGTAATATCTTATTATATATTTAATTATAAGATTCTTCAACTTTTTAAAAATCCCTTCAAATATATTTTTAGGATGTATTTCACAAGTTCGTATAGATTTGAGTAACATTGAGAACGATCAATATCTACCAACGAAGGCCACGTTAAAGCCACCCTCTAATGCAACAGGTTCCATTCCCTTCAAATTCCCTTTAAATGAGATTTTCCTCGGGTTTTTTTTTAATTATATAAATACCTTGTTCAGCTTTATCGAGTTAAACAAAAAAAAACTATTCAAATTAAGAATCTGCTATCCAAATGAATTTCAAATTAAACTAAAATTTTAATTTAATTATATTTTAAATCAAATTCGAAATCTGCAATTTTTAAATTTTTCATTTAAATTTGCACTTTTCTTCTACACAAATATATTATGTAACAATAATAATATAGTAAGTGAATAGTAAACAAAGGATATCAAATATTATTAATTGTTTTGTATAGTGGGGTCTTAGTCTCATTGAGTTTATCATTGTACTATGAATAAAAACAAACTTTGTACCTATATATTGTTAATTTCCATACATATATAAATCAACATTTATACTTGATTGATTTTCTTTTATTTACTTAAATATTTTAATTTTCTTCATTTATGTTGAAATTTGTAAATGTCCCTCGCCTCAAATATTAATATAAAATTTCAAGTTTATTATTTTATTTTTACAACTCGCTTTGTATGGGAAATTTGTTAAACCTTTCGTCACATTTATTAAGTATAAGTTAAAAAAAATTATGTAACTTTGTATATATACGTAGCTTTACCATTCTTTAATTCATTATCCATTCAATCTTTTTATTTATTTATTCTCAAATGTATTCAGCCACATTCGGCATTACATATCAATCAAAAAAAAATACAATGTTCACAAAATACATCTCATTTTATGCTTAGAGCATTTACAGTCCCATAAAAAACCACACAATCTTTTTGTTTTAATTATGTTTATTTCTCTCTATTGATCAAAATTAGAATGTTAAAATACATGTATATATTAATTTCAAATCAGATACCTTGAGTATGGTGGTGCAACGAAACCAGGGTCTAATCTCCTCCCTTCCAGTCAATTAAAATTTAAATTATCTTATAGTATTGATATAGGATTCAGTAAAATTTCATTAATATAAAGCAAAATAGTATTTTTATTTCAAAAAATATTAAAATATAATTATTTAACAATAATCAATGTACATATTTAACTTCTTATAAATAATTCAAAAAGACTAGTTTTAGTATATTTCTTATACACATTCTTCTTATTGAATTTATTTCTGTATATATTCTCTTTTTTTAATTATTATTTGTCGTGGATACTTTTACTGTAGTCCTTTTTAATTATTTTATCAAAGAGAGGTTTTTGCTTTCAAGCTTGACATCACTTTTCATATTCTTTAATCAAATCCAACCACTTAATATGATAGAGCATCCCTACATTTCATTCTCTTCATTATCTCTTTTTCAAATGCTTTTTCTCTTTTATTAGGTAAAGGAGTTGACTAGTTTTAAATAATATATTAATTATTTGTTTAATGCTATTATATTATATTATATTTATTTAATAATAGTTAGAAAAATAAATATCTCAATATTTTTATTTAAATGAAAGTAGACTCAAATTTAAAATTATTTTTTTTTAATATTTAAACTTTATTATTATTTGTTTGAATATCAACCTTAGATATAAAAAGATTACTTAATTAAATAGTATTAATTTATTGTAATTAATATTAAAAAAAATTAAAAAATAATTTTAATTTTCGGTCTGTTTGTAGATCTGATGGCTCCGATGCGTCTCCCCAATCGCAGCCCACCATCGAGGCTTCCGAACAGCAACCCAAACCTCTCACCAAGTATGGAGAACTCGTTATTCTTGGGTAAATATTTTTAAAATACAATTATTTTTTTTTTTTATTTGTTTTAAAACATTTTATGTTATCATAGATATAATGGATTCCTTCCTCCCGGTGATCGGGGCCGTCGAAGAAGTAAATTTGTTCTCTATCGTAGACAGGAAGCCAACGGAGTGAAAAGAAGTAAACATTACATGGTGCAAACGCCACATTCTTCAGAGGTAGATATTTTTTTTTACAAACAATACCTCCCTTACTATCGTCGGTCGGTAAAAATAACATCCAATTATAATGGAGTTTGTGACATTCTATCTTCATTATTTTTTGCGAAGCTCACTATTATTTATCGAATAAGCTGGAGTGTCTCCATTCGACTATCTCACAATTGAATTGGATTAAATAACATATATTATATCTAAATTAAATTTAATTATTTAAATTATAAATTGAAATTAATAAATAAAATTTATTAAACCAGTGCGTGTTTGGCTCTTTGTTGATGTCACCATGTCACGTGCTGGTGCGTGATTTGCAGTGTTAAAAAATTAATTCCGGTGCTTTCAGCGATTCAATCAAGCTGGAATTCTATATATAGCAGTTTCATTCAATTTTTAATCATGTGAAAACTATCAAACATATAACATTTATTTTTACGGTCACTTTAGAAGAAAGAAAATCAAAACGTTGTAGGTAATGACCCTCTTCCAGTTGAGCTACATTTCAAAATTGATTTATACTTTATCTTGAAATGGAAATAAAATAAAAATATCCCACATATATTATAATAATTTGATTACATTTTTTTAATTGAGAAATTAGGAAAATAAATTGGAAGAGTAATTTTAAAATGGTGAAACCTGTGGATCGAAATTTTGTTGCTATAAATTTAACTGAGTTATTAATAATTTCCTAAATTAAAAAAAAATTCTTAAAGTATTATAAATATATACTTAATCTATGGTTAATCATGTTTTAAAAATATTAAACAGAACTTTGAAAGTTGTTTGTGTGAATTGTCCTAGAGTAGTTAATTAATTATTATTATTAAAGTTTTTTTTTGATTCTTTTATATTAAAATTAATTAATTACTAATTACTATTACTATAATAAATCATTATAACAGTGAAATGTAAACCACTACTAAGAATATGATACTAGATATTCTTAGTAGTGGGTTGCATTTATTTATTAAATTATTATTTATCATTAAACAAATTTCAAAAGATAAAAATGTAAATATATATATTTAAATAATTTTAATATCGTTCTTATTAAAGTAGCTATTATATAGTGTATTATATATATATAGTTATTATTATATCTCATTTCTTTATATTTCTTATAAAAACGAAATTTAGTTTATTATACTTATATTTTTTTTTTCATTTTAACCACTTTTTTCTATAATGATAGATTGAGTTAGAACTATTTTTTTTATTATTATTTGTCCTCACACTTATATTTTGCCTTAATTTGTTTAATTGACTACCAAGAACCGTAATCTATGATATTAAATCAATAGTAATATTTTTAGAAAACACGCTATTTAATAGGACAATCTTTTTTATCTCAATTTTATAATAATAAAAATAAAATGATTTTATTTACTTTAACTCATTTACTTATTTTAAAAATGTCAATGAAAAGGTCTCAAGTTCCATTTTAAGCTACAAACCTTAAAGGTCACCAACCTTCTTTAATTAAATGAATGAGATCATATCACGGGACTTTATTAATCTAAAAATATTTTAAACTAGGGAACTAGCTTAATAAATAATGTACTATTTTTAAATATGAAAGATTAATGTATTTAATTATTAGTTTAATTAATTGTATATAGTATTATTTATTCTATTATAATATTTGTGGAGCAATAATTGTAAATTAATTTATCTTTAATGTAAATAATTTTTTAAATGATTTTTTAGGCGATTCTGGATACAAATAGACATTCAATTTCATACACTCTAACCAGAAATCAGGCTGTCATAGTAGAATATAAACCAGATAACGAAACAGACATGTTTCAGGTAATTATCTCAATTTTTTAAGTTTTTTAAAAATTATATTATTCATTTACTTATTTAATTTATATATTATAGAAAATTATTTGTCAATAAATTAATATTAATTATATATTACATTTTTCTTCTTTTTACAGATTGGTCGTTCATCTGAATCACCTATCGATTTTGTAGTGATGGATACATTACCCGGTGATAAATCGTCATCAGTAGATACCAATACTAATAAAGTACTTCAATCTACAATCTCCCGATTTGCTTGTCGTATTCTTGCTGATAGAGAAAATCCACGCATTGCACGAGTTTATGCTGCGGGATTTGATTCATCGAGAAATATTTTCCTTGGAGTAAGAGAGAGAGATTATTTTATTATTTCTAATTTATCTATATATAATATTTAATTGATTATTTTAGGAAAAAGCTACAAAATGGGAGGAAAATCGAGAAATAGATGGACTTACAACAAATGGAGTATTAATTTTACATCCCGGAGGAAGTTTTTGTGGAGGTGATGCCAAACCTGGTCTTTGGAGAGAAGTCTCTGTAGGTGGTGCAGTATTTAGTCTTAGGGAAAGTCGTTCAGCACAAGAAAAAGGAAATCCGGTAATATATCTTTGTGATTAATTTATTTCAATATTTAGTAAATAATCAACTATCCTATTTAATTTTTCTAATTTTTAGATTCATGATGAAACAAACGTTTTGCAAGATGGCACATTAATTGATCTTTGTGGAGCGACTCTGCTTTGGCGTTCGGCAGAGGGACTTTCAAAATCACCAGTAAATATTTATTTTGATCACTTTCATTAAGAACTCAAATAATAATAATAATAATAATGAATATTTTGTTATTTAGACAAAACAACATCTTGAGAAACAAGTAGATGAGCTAAATGCTGGAAGACCGCAATGTCCTGTAGGTTTAAATACACTCGTTATTCCAAGAGGCAAAATGACTGCCGCTGATAGCCATAGCGATAAACAACAACCGTATGTCTATTTAAATTGTGGTCACGTTCAAGGGCACCATGATTGGGGAAAAGATGAAAAAGACTCTGCAGCCCGACGATGTCCAATGTGTTTAGAAGTAAATAAAATAGTGTTGTGCATTTTGAAAATAAATCAAAACCAACATTATTGAAATTTAAAAATTATTTAATTATTTCAGATGGGTCCTATTGTAAAACTCTGTATGGGTATCGAACCCGCTTTTTACGTCGATTCAGGGCCCCCTAAATTTGCATTTAACCCTTGTGGTCACATGGCAACAGAAAAAACAGTCAAGTAAGTATTTTAATTATGTTTTTTTTTCTATCTTATCAATACCCCTAAGATCTCCTTAATAATTCACACACTTTAATTAGATTTGATTACTTTTTTAAAATAATTGATAATAATTTATTTTCTTTTTCTTTTAGATTTTGGGCATATGTTGCAATCCCTCACGGTACAAATGGTTTTGATGCTGTATGTCCCTTTTGTGCTACACCACTTCAAGGTGGTTCTGGATTTGTCAGACTTATTTTCCAAGACAACGTCGATTAAATCACTTAAAATTTATTAAGCGAAATAAAAGGTAATTTTCTGAATATTTGTTTTTTTTATTGGTATTTATTTGATATTAGTGATTTTTACAGATCTGGTACCTAATCATTTTAACAATATATGAATTATATTTCTACAATCACTTTCACCAAAGAAAAAATTCTTCCTTTCAAACAAGTTATTGTATCTGTTAATTTTCACCATCCCTGCGTTTAGTGTATATTTGATAAAATGATTAATTATGTTTATATAATGAAAATGCATTTTGTTATATAAATAAATAATTCACTGAAGTACCTAGGCTGAATCACAAGTGTTTTAATCAATGTTTAAATACGATGACAAAAAGGAACATTTCTTTAACAAAATAAACTCATGATATGTAAATTTGCTACCTAGTCATAATAACTACACCAGACCCTATCTCTATACATATACTCCTAAATTTTTTAAAATAGTATATTATTATTCTCTCTTCTTATTTACTTTTAATTCCCTTTTATATTATATTAAAAAAAAATAATTCGCTCAATTCTTAAAATTTTTCTTATTTCTATTATTTTTTTATTTAAATATTCAATTTTTTATTTCTTGATTGATGTTAAATAAAAATATAAATAAATTATAATTATTGCTACTTATTAAATTAAATGTTTTTAATATTTTTATTATATTTGTTTTGTTTTTTATTTAAATTAAAAAAATATATATTAATATTAAACTAAAAATATTACAGAAAAAAACTATTTATAATTTGACTGTCATTTTTAAATTAATCTAATGAGATTATATTTTCGAAAATTACTACTATTGTTTCCAGAATATTTCAAAATCAAAAAATATATATAGTCAAAATGAATATAAAAACTTAATCGATTATTTTACTTTCTAAGTTAAAACAATTTCAAATTATTTAGCACAAAGAAAATATTTTTCTAATAAGTATATGTATATAAATAATAAAATAAATATAAAGATCTTTGTTTTTGAAAACTTAACAAGAGTTTTGATTAATAATATTTGCATTTTTTGCAAAATATTTGTTAATTTGTTAACAATAAAATATCTTAAATAAATAATTTCATTACTTTGTTTTATTATAATTATTTCAAGATAATCATAAATTGATCATTTAGAAAAAATAACATATTATATGAGTAATGAAAAATAAGACTTCGAAACTATAATCTCTTAAAATTAAAAACAAACATCTATTTAAGTTATTTTATTAAATATATATTAAATATATATATATATGGCTTTGTATGAAATAAGAATTAAGACTTGAATTTTTTTCATATATTATTTTTAAAAAAAGAAGTATTCATTTTTTAATAATAATCTAAGTATTCATTATTTTATTTAATAAATTTATTCCTTATTTAAAAACAATTGAGGGACTGGATGTGTTTGATTTGTTTTATTTGAAAAGAGAACTTATTAATAAGTGCATCAATGATAATAACTGATTCACCAATTGAATCCATAGGCAAAAAAAATCTGACAATGCATAAATATATCAATATATATATATATATATATTTATAATATACTAAAATATAATGTAAGAATTTCATTCATCATATTGAAATATCTTACTTGCTTCTTTCATATCGAGTATTGTGATTTTTTTTATTCTTAATTTTATCAACATGACTGAAAATCTCTGAATTGTAATGAAAGGAAGAAGGACAAGACACATTCCACAAAGTGCACAAGAAAATATAAACAAACAAAAGAATGCATGTTATTTTTTATTGTTTTATTTTGTCACATTGGTGAAGAAATTTTTTTCATTTTCCAAATATATATATATATAACTCTCTCTCTCTCTAAATATATATATATATATATTTAAAAATAAAGACTGAAGAAATTCTAAAAAAATAATTATAATAAAATAAAATTTCTTTTTGTTTTATTTTTATCTAGGAAATATTAAAGTTTAAATTAAAAATATGAAAAGTTATTCTTCAAATAAAATAAATTGATTATAATAAAAATTCCATTTTGATTTAAAACAATTACTTTTAATTTCATTTAGTGACCTGATAAAATTATTTGAGTACTACTGTTTTAAGTCTACTTAACACTTTCTTTTAACTTAACTTAAGAAAATCAAAATTTAAATTTCCATTTCAAGTTTAACAAAAACAAAAATATTTGTTAATCAATTTTTTAATTAAAAAATTAATTAACTATTAATTAAAGTCACATTTTCTGCAATAATTTCTTTGACTATTTAATGATTTTACAACGAAAAATAAATAAATAAATTTCATCATCCAAATGAATAATACAAAATGGAATTTTTATTCAAAAATAAATATGTTTTTTGTAAATTTTTAATTTTAATACATTTATTTAATTAATAAATATTTCTATATTTTTTTATAAATACCTTATTTGATTTTTATTAAATTATTCCATTTGAAGAATATTATTTTTCCTTTTTTTTAATTAAACCTTTAAATTTATTCATATATCTGTGTATTTATTTGTATGCGCTTCTATTATCTATTCCTTTAATATTTAATTTGTTTTTTTAATGATTTTGTCATTATGATCATACGAGATAATAATAATAATGTAAAAAAATACTCAAGCATGTTACTATTCTATTTTTTTATTTATATTAATAAAAGAAACTATAAATTGAGAATTTGTGTAAGTAAGATGCCAAGAAATTTGAGAGAATAAGAAGGTAAAAATAATTAGAAAAAAGTTGATTAATTAGAATTAAAAATGACCGTTTATATAATTATTTTTATTAAATTCAATTTGAAATTTCTTGAAAATGAAAAAACAAATTTCGTTTTATTTTATTTAAAAATAATTAGGTGCACCTATAATTTATAACGATAATTTTTTTATCCATTAAAATGGCATCATGTATTCAAATGTATTTATATAATATATTATTTAATAATTTGTTCAATAAAGCAGGTATCTTGTAAAATAAATTTATTTTATAACATCCTAATATCATGTAACAAGAGATAATTTCAACAATAATAATCCTTTTGATATAAAATTTGTTTTATGCTTTTATTAATTATTTTATTTCTATATCCGAAAAAATATATAATTTAATATCTTCACTTAATCTATCAAAACTAGAAAAATAAACTTGTAATACATTTTATGTATTTTTAATTAATCTCATAAATTATTTTAATTTTTCTGTAATTTAATTAAAAGTTGTTAAACATTGTGGACATTAATGAAAGACAAAATTAATATGGTTTAAATTCTTAAAATAAATGTCTTTTAAATGTAAAAAATTCAGTGAAAAATAAAAAATTCTTTGTTAGTTTTATATAAAATCATAGAAATAGGAACTTATTTTTATTTATCATTGATCTCATACATTTTACATCATTGATATTCAATATATTTTATTGACCTAACAAGATTTATGGATATTTAAATATTAATTTGAATAATTTATTAAGATATTCATTAAGAAAGATTATCAGCATGTTTTAATATTAAAGAGAATCAATCATACTAGGGTCATTTACAAATTTAATACTTTAGTTAGAGAAATAAGATTTAATTTTTCTTCAATTATTTTATTATTAATAAGAATATCAATTTAAGAGTGAGTGGAGTGTTTTTAAAAGATTAGGATTTCAGAAGGTCCGTTTGCCTTTGGTACAATATATATTAATCAAAATATTTTTCATCTTTTTCTACAACTTTTATCTAAACAAGTAGTAATCAGAAGGTCGGGTGAGTACACACGGTGAGGCAGAAGAATGTCTAATTGGAAAATCATTTAAAAATTATAGATTTATGACAAAGAGCAAAGAATGTGTTGATTTATAAAGTATTTATCCAGAAAATAAAAGTAATAATTCTCAAATGTTCCAGAAAGTTATGTTGAATGCGCAAATTTGTCCACAAAACAAAATAATTTAAAAATGTTTATTTTTTACAGTACAAGCAAGTACAGTGATGAAAAAAATGTAATCTCCAGGGGCGTTGTTGTCGGGCAATGACAATGGCCTTTCCCAAATGGTTGATTACCCGACAACAGCGCACCATTGGAGTTTACATTTTTCCGCCACTACACATTAGAAAGTACAATGTAAAAATAAAAAGATACCAACCAAATTCATACGTTTATTTTCTCTAATGTCCTCCAATCAATTATTTTGGAAAAATTGTACCAAAATTATTACTTAAAAAATTTCTTTCTATCTATCTATCTCTGTGACTCTACAGAACTCGGAAAGTTCTTGGCCGCAGCAACCACATTTCTCCAAGTATCCCTATTCTGAGCCACAACCCTCCAATCGCTTCTCTCTCACGTCCCTTCCTACATAAAATTTCTTTCTGCTGCATAAAAAAAAATCCAATTAACAAATTAATGTTAATTACTTGTATGGGAAAAGAAAAGATTTAATAGGATTGACAGTTGTTTTATCAACTTGAAAGCTTAACTCGAGTTCGAGTTAAATAAAAATAATATATAATCTTATATAAATGGTTCTTCTTTAAAAACAAATTCATTCAATTTCTTTAATTGATTGATTAAAAATCTTTTATCTTATCAACATTATATATCATTAAAGATAATATAAATTTCGCACAATATTTTCCAATTAGTGTAGTTCAATCTTTTATTTAAAATGACTTCAATACCATTAAAAAATCTTTCTGAAAATACAAAAACGACTCCAAAATCTATATTAAAGTAAGTCTATTTTTAAATAGTTCATTAAAATGATAATAATTAAATTTATTTAATATATATTGTAGAGTATATTAAATTGAATTCAACCTTTTTTTAATATTTTTATTTTTAAAAGGGATTAGAGATAGAGTTCAAAAAATAAAAAAATTCTCCTAAATAAAAACAATTTATTTTAAGTCCAATTATGATGTTAACTGATTGAGCAGTAATAAATTTCGTAAAAAATAAGATATATAAATGTTCAACAGACAGATGGAAAAAATTTAAAGCTATACAAATAATTAAACATTATAATGTTCTAATTTCAAAAAATAATATGTTCAAAATAACATAAATATAGACTATCGTTATTTAGTATATTCTAATAACTAATATATAGATAAACTAATATATTTAAAGATATATAGATATAAACATAACGATATAAGATATTTATATATATCAAATAAATTTCTTAAAAATATTTAAGATATTTAACAATTCTCACGACCATTATTGTAGTTGTCTCGTTCCTTAAGACTTTAGAATCATGAATCTCTAAACTTATGTCTCCTATCTGCTGAAAGTGTCTCTTCTATTTTATGCATATTAATATTTATCAATAATATCTTTTAAACAATACAGAGAAGCTTCTTGGATTAATCAGTGGTTAATATTATCTTGAGACGTGGATAAGTCAAAAATTTCAAGGGAAACATTTTTGATGTTTACTTCTTTATTAAATTTTAATATTCATTATTTAATACACATTCCAGCTTGGTTGACCAACACAAACTCTCACATTTTTCACATAAGGAAATTAATTTTATCAACTGATAAAATAACTTATTACATTTTCTAGGGAAATTTTATTTTATATTTATAATATATTTTTCTTTATATTAAACTATATACCATATATAAATAAATACAAAAAAATTAAATGATAAATATTTAGGGTACGATTTTTCAGTCCTTTAAATTAGGTCATTTAAACATAAAAAAAGGAGATTATAACTGTAAAAAAATATAATGCATTTGGGGACATAAAATATCTCCCACTTTAAAAAAATACTTTTCACATTAAAAAAAGAGATTTTGCACTTTTAATTAAATCCCAACAACCCTGTTAAAAATCAAATTTCACGTTTCAATAATACATTACACATTAAAAAAAGACTGTTTCATTTTTCAAAAGAGGAGTTTGAACGGTATCTTTGATTACGTCACGTAGCGACCATAATACGTCATGTAGTATGGGCAGGAACAACTAGATAGATCTAAATTTTCATGCTAAACTATCAAGCAAACGGCCTTATCAATTTTTTTAAACTCATCAAAATTTGCCCATCTTTCTTGCATGTCTAAATACTTTTGCAATGTTGTACAGTTTATTGACTTATTATCTGCTTTTGATGAGTTAGTATAAAATTTAGAATATGTTTCGTGGTCCTCTTGTAACACTTTTGAATTTGTCATTGCCCATTGATAATCCACTGGTCCATTCTTTTAGTTATTTTTTTTTGTTCCGAGTAAACCTTACAATTGATAGACGATATGTCTAAATTATATATATAATATATGAATAAATATATTTAATTAATTCAAATATTCTTATATATAGGTACAATTCAGCCATGGATCAATTAATTATATGCCCTCTTTGTCAAGAGCGCTTTACCAACCCCAAAATGCTCCCGTGTCAACATTCCTTTTGTCAAGAATGCATTAAATTAGAGATTGAATTTAAAGGTAAATCAATTAGTAAATTATGGAATAATATTTTCAATACATATACTTTTTCATTGTTCTTCAAGATTTAAAAACAATTGTCATTTGTCCGATATGTTTTGCGGAAACTGGACCATTTGAGGATTGTCATTCCATTGAGGAAGTATTAGATTCGATGCCTTTTAATGTCATGGCGGTTTCACTAATGAATGCGTTGAAAGATGACCAATTATCTGCGATCAAATCACCCATTCATTCAAAAACAATGCATTTCATTTATGATGGCAGATGCACAAAATGTCAAATGGCATCGACACAGACAACCCTTCGAAATTGCATTCATTGTCAACAGGTCTTAAAATAATATTTTCTTATAATTTGTTAAGAAAAAAAATAATAATTTTTCGTTTTAGTATTTTTGTAGCATTTGTTGGCCTGCACATGTCTCTGAATTGAAAAATCAATTAGATACTCTTTTGGAACAATTGAACGCTGCTCGAGTTACGTTGGTAAACCGAGAAGAGGATTTCAAGGTATAGAAGAGTCAATATTGTAGAGTAATTCGCTTAGCGATTAAATTGGAGAAATCATTGTCATTCAACAAGTACTTAGCCTCACCATCCGATGGCGCTGATATCACAAAAGACTTTTACCATCATGATGTACATTCTTTTAATAGCCTACTGTCAAAGTTTTAGTCAATTCCCTTCACTAGTTTTGTTTTGACAGCCTTTGGAAGCGAGCGTGTTGATCAGTTGTACAAAAATGGAAAAAGAACAATTCGACCCAAATTTATTCCCGGCGAGTGACTTTTTCAGGTTTGGAAACAAAAAGTAATCACAGGAGGCCAAAGGAGAGTAAGGTGGATGAGGCAGCAATTCGTAGCGCAATTCAACCAATTTGGCCACGGCCATTTTCGTACAACTGATCGACACGCTCGCTTCCAAAGACTGTCAAAACAAAACTAGTGAAGGGAATTCACTGAAACTTTGACAATAGACTAGTAAAAGAATATACTACATGATGGTAAATCTCTTTTGTGATAGCAGCGCCATCGGACGGTGAGGCTAAGTACTTGTTGAATGACCCTCGTATATATAGAAAAAAGTTACAGTTTTTGAATATATAGATAAATAGATTTTATATTTATAATAAAATTTTAATATTAGAGGAGATTGGGGGAATTTTACCACCACTTAAAAAAATGAATAAAAATAATTATTTGATTCAAAAAAATGAAGAAAAAATTGTATTATAAAACAAATTTAAAAATAAATAAATTAAAAATAATTATAATTTACAATAATAGATTGGAAATCGGCGAACAACTATCAGGAAAACTGAATATTAAGAAATAAAAAAACAAAAATAGCGTCAACGTTTCAGTCCTTGAACAGGACCATCTTCGGGACTGGGTGTTGATATTTTTAAATGAATGATTTATGATCATTATAGAAATATATATTTATATATAATATAAGTGACCGTAGCTTTGATCATCCTCATTCGGGTATTTTGAATGGAAATCGATGGGAATTGGGAACATAATCCAATTACTCGTTGAGTTACGAATTAGCTATATAACCTGAAGGAACAAAATTCAAACAATTATCAATTTATGAGAAACATTCGAAAATTTAAAATGAAAGTATTTTCTCTAAAAATAATTCTATTGTTTTATATTTATTAAATCTTTATTTGCAATTATTCATTTATTAATTATAATTTAAAAATAAATTTTTTTTTATAAATATATTTATAATATTTTTTTATAGGAATGTTCAGAAGATATAAGAAAACGGATTGATTCCGCGATAGAAACAAAAATTAATGAATTAAAGATAAAACAGGAATCGTTAGAAAAAGATGTGTCAAATTTAGAAAAGCGTGGCATTGATTTGGCCAATGAGTTGCATAAAAAATTAAAAGAAATTGAAAATGGCATTCATTATGCAAAGGAGGCTCAATTTGAACAACTAACAGAAGACGAACAAAAGGTAACTAATTATAAAATTATTAATAAATTTTATTTTTGGAAAATATGATTAATTATCAACATTTTACTCTGAAAACATAGTTCTTTTCTCTCCTTCGATGACTATATGCATGTTTAAAAGTTTTGTTTATTATTGAATGATAAAGAAATACATAATACTCAAGAAATACATGTTAAAAAATTTTTAATGTTAGTATCACTACTTTCACTGACCTTGCTTTTTTACACTTTTTTCAATTTTCTCCTGATGTTTATTGTCAAGTTCATAATTTACTTCTGTCTTCACTATAACATTTTACAGTATAACCTCGTTAAGTTAAAGTCCAAGGGAAAAACAAAATATTTTAAGTTATAGAGGTTTTAAGTTATCAAGGGTCTATGTTAGGGATAGGTTAATAACATTTTTTTAAAGGCTAAATCAAGTCGTTCTCTAACCAGCCATTGCTGGCTTTAAAATTTTTGATTTTCAGCGAATTAGCGAATTCTCAAGCTTTTTCTTTCAGTATGGGTCCACTAACATTGATGTTGCGGCCAAGAACTTTCGAGTATCTTTGAGCCACATAGATAGATAGATATAACATATACAATAATAATATATATAATTAATTTACTGATTAAATTAAAATATATTTTAAATAACAACACGAAAAGAAATGAATGTTTTATGTAATATACTGATTGAAACAAAATGGATGAAAACCTTTTACTACTTTCAACCAAATACTATGTACCACTCGGGGGTAAAGGGGGCGGAGCAGCTAGTAAATACATAAAATCATTTTTAGAAGATATTTTAAAAATTAAAATTTAAAATATTTTTTTTTATGCTTTATTCAATTTGCAAATTTTAGTATAACTTCATCTTTTCTATTTTTCATGTTATATTAAATAAATTTATCGAATTAAAATTGCACTAAAAAGAATAAAATAATATAAATATAAAACAATTTTAAAAATAACGTTTTTTTCATGGACTAAAAAGAATAAAATAGTTTTTCTATAAGCCTGACAAAGTTTATGGATGAATTTCTTCATATACAACGAAAAACGTTTGGCGCATTATATGTGCATTACATATGCTTTCTATTTCATTTATTTTAATTAAATTATTTTATAGAGCTATAATTTATACTTCCAACCAAATACTATGTACCAGTCGGGGGTACAGGGAGCAGATCCCCCGCTAAGGTGTGAGCAGCTAGTAAAATATAAACAGAACATTTCATTATTTCTAAAAATTCAAAAAATTGTTGAATTATTTTCTTTAAATACTTATACTTTTAATCAACTCCCACTAATTATAAAATATATTTCTTGATTTTATATTTATAATAATAATAAATAAATACATAAGTATGTATATTTTATTTGTATTGTGAGTAGTAAAATGTGTCCATTTGCCAAGAGTGGTATTCTCTATCACTTGGAACTATTTTAAAAAATGACTACTCTTAGTCATGGTGGTTGACTGATCGAGTGAATAGGCTCTCTCTTTCAACACTGTGATTTGGGCCAAAGGGCCATAGCTTAGCCATAGCCTTTGTAGTGCGGCGAAGGGTGGCAGTCACGTGTTCTAAACACGCGCACGCCAATTGCTGATGACACTCTGAAGTTGGGTCACGTGGCCTTTTCATGAAAAATGCCCTTTCGGGGACTTGCTCTTACCCTCTTCTCCCCCTCCATCCTCCTTAGCCCGGGGCAGACAGGATGGCTCGAGCCTTGCAATTACAATCCTGCTGATAGAATCCAATTACATCCCCAAAACTAGTAATTTATAAACTATCAATTGACTTTTTCTTTATTCAATAACAAAATTAATCTATAATTAAAAGGTTTGATAATAAGATAAATAAAAAATTAGCTGGAGTGTCTCCACTCGACTATCTCGCATTTGAATTGGATTAAATAACATAATATATTATATTTAAATTAAATTTAATTAATTATAAATTATAAATAATAAATAATAAATATTAAACCAGCGCATGTTTGGCTTTTTGTTGATGGCACCACGTCACGTGTTGGCGCGGGAGATTTGCAGTGTTAAAAAATTAATTCTGGTAATTTCAGCGAATCAATCAAGCTGAAATTCTATATATAGCAGTTTTATACAATTATTAATTATGTGAAAAATTATCAAACATATATCTTTATTTTTACGGTCACTTTAGAGGAAAAAAAATCAAAACGTTGTAGGTAATGACCCTCTTCCGGTTGAGCTACATTTCTCAAAAGTTGATAGAAAACTATGAATTTTGAATAATGTCCATGTACCAAATTTCATCATTCTAGCTCAAACCGTTTTTGCGTAATCTTGCCTACATACACACACACACACACACACACACACAGACATTTTTCTCAACCTTAGTGAAAATGATTCAGGAACCTTCAAAACGTATAAAAACATCAAAATCTCAACATCGAAAATTTTCGTGATCGCAATACTATCTCTGGCGAGATAGTAAAAATTATAACACATTTAGATAACCAGATTAGAAATTGTTTCAATAAAAATAAATGTTTTCCTTTTTAAAAAGATGTTATAATTGATTTTCATAATTATTAAAGGGATTTTTATTAAAAGACAACATATTTGTATAATTTAATGAATTTAATAAAATAATTATGAATAAAAATCAAAAGTTTTAATAGATTTTAATATGAATTTTGAATTTTAACAGTAAAAGTTATTTTGGTAAAAAATTTTGTGTAAATGCACGAAACTCCTTTTATCCTTTAATTTTTGTATTATTGTTATATTACAATTTTTTCAGCAACATCTTAAACATAATTATTAATTTCAGAATAGATTTTCAATTCTGAAGCAAATTATTAAAACATTGTCCCTTTGTTTTTTTATAAAGATTTTTCCTTAATGAGTTGATTATGTCAAATTTGGAGGAAATGAAATTTCTCCTCTAGACTTAGACATTGGGGCTGATTATATTTTTAAATAGGAATTATTTTATTTAGTCTTCCTAGAAATTATTTTTTATTCACTATTAAATTCTCATAGTCCTTATCAACGCTAATCATCTAGAAAGGATTGATGCCTTGAAAAATGAAATCGAAGTTGTCATGTAATAGGAGCACAAAGAATCGAAAATATAAAAATATAAAAAAATGACAATTGTATTGATAAGTGGGATAAGCTACTGTCATATATTTTGGGTAGGTTGAGATTTGTGTGAGGTCCCTTTATATTAAATATTTAAATTAATTGTATACATTTTTAAATTTTCGAATTCCTAATAACTCATATCAAAATTATTATATACAATAAACACATTAATATACTTAATTGATAAAATTTTGACTCTAAGGACTATCTAAGCCGTAAGAAACCCCAAAAGGTAGTATATTTTAAATATTGTTAAATCAATCATTTAAATATATGTATATATGTTTAAAATTTGATATAAACATTGAAGTTTAACTAAATTTGGATCAATACTGTGCAGACATCCATTTATTCTCTGCAAAAGACAGGTTTGAAATCGCACCCCCTCTCGTTCATTCTCTCTCTCTCTCTCTATTTCTTTCAGTAATTGAATGTCATTCACATTCGCTTAGTTCGTTTCATCAATAAAAGTATTTTTATTTAATATTTAGAAACACGCATAGATTATTTTACAGAACTATCCTTTTTTGAACTTAAATGACCTTAAATCGTATATTTCTGTTGAAAAATCGAATTACTTTCCCTTACTATATATTATAGGTTAGTAAAGTTAAAAATTGAAGGCGCCACAGGGTGGTAGGTATCGTAACTGGTTCACATTCACGTGGTCCCGGGTTCAAGCCCTGGGCCTGGCAAGGGAATTTCTCTAACTGGGGTCCATGAGACGGAGTCAACCCAGCCTCCGGGATCAACATTGGGAAGCTACTTGATAAAAAGTAGCGCCTCCGATCAAGAAAATCAAGGTAAAGGTTGATAGGACCCGTTCTACGGATCATAGGACACATTGAAATAACCGACTTGATAGATCGTCCACAAGTCAGAGGTAGTATAGTTAAAAAATTGCATAAAATGAGATGCGAATTTATATTCATTCATACCTATCGTCTGTTTATATATTTAAAAAATATAATTGAAATGACAAAATAGTTTTTCTAAAGATTTTTATCAACATGAGGGTAAACGTGGGGCCATTCCACCCCTATACTTAATAAAAATAGAAGATAACTTGTCAATTGTTTGTTATTGAAGGACAGATAAAGAGATAGATATTTGCAACCGGATCTCTCCCATTGCGATAACAACAAAAGCCACGAGTTAGTATTAACATGTTTTGATATCTATTGGTAAACTACCTTCTTGGAGCATCTGATTACCAACTATAGAGAAATACAATACATACCCCTATGATATAGTTGTATCTCCCCCATTTTGAATTGATAACGATCCGAATAATTAAAACATCTAAAAGGGATGAATTCTTGTCTACGAAAATAAAGATTTAATTATTATAGAAAATTAATTTATATAAAATAAAATTATAACATGAAAAACCCATAAAAATTAAAAAATAGCAGATTTAATAAAATTAATACACATATTATAAAATATCATAATTATTTATTTTTATTGAAATTTGGAATTTATAGTACATATTATTATGTAGGGCAGCTAAGGGGAGTAATCTATAATTTTTTTAAGAATGTCATCATTTTCTGAAAATTTAAATAAATAAAATATGAATAATTAATAATAATTAATTCTAAAAGAAAAAATTAATAAAATTAGTCAATAAATTGATATTAATATATTTATTTTCAATTGATTTTGCTTTTTTTTCTATTTATTATATAAAAAATATTGTGCAAAAAAAGTTTCTTATCAATTTATTATTAATTTAATATTTTTAAGGTGGAGCTTTATGTGCTTCTTCATCGTCAAACAGCATCTCAATTAGAAGAAATCTCTAGGTGGGGTTCAGCCCGGCCAACATTGGATCCTCAAACTTTAAAAATAGATTTACATGAATTGGAGCCTGCGACCTCACCTTTGAAAGAGAACAATCAAGTTGCAAATAGTAAATCATATTTGGAGAATGATGTTCATCCCGATAAAATTTCACTTTATTATAGGTACTTATTTTAACCTATAGTTAGATAGACTCTTATGGTAAATAAAAAATTAAGGGAATTTTGATGATTTAAACAAATTAATTTGTAAAACACCATATTTGTCAATATTATAGTTTTGTATTTGTCGATATCAGTATTAGTTTTCATTTTAAACATTTCTAGTAAAAGATAGACCAATTTTGAAGAGTCAAGTATATAAATAAAACAAACAGATCTTCATTGGACTGGAGGTAGTACTATGAATGAGTCGGTAGTATTTTATTTTTTTTTAAGCAGTATCACACACACACACACACACACATTAATATCTATATGTCTATAAAATGTTTAAAACTATTTTAACATGATTTGTAAATATAAATTATTAATTAGTTCATATTAGTATCTACTAAGCATAACTACAAAATAAAGCAGGATGGCTATGGCTATTTTATGGATTTAATTAAAAACAATTATTTAATTATTTATCAATTCTTTTCAAGTAATAATAATTAATTTATTTGCTCATTATATATAAATATTAAAAATTATTAAATTATATAACTTTCATTAATTTAGGGAAATGATTTAGATAATATTTTTTAGGAACATTTATTGTTAAAAATATTTTATTACAAATTATAAAATATATTTTTTACCTTGTTTTAGAGGTCGCAAATTCAACCGCAAAGCTCAATTACTTAAAGGTGGTCAACGTCCTGCTGGATTGGTATGTTCTCCTTGGGAACCTAATCAGGTGTATGTCGCCTTCACAGATATCCATCAGGTGTTACTCTACGATAACATCCGATCAGGTGCAAAAGTTGTTCAAAAGATTGCTTTTCCACAGTTACGATTCCCACATGGAGTTGCTTGTAGTAAAAAACGAAAAGAGATTTATATAACAGGTATCTGAGTTAGATTTAATACTAATCATTTTATTATTTGATAAGTATATTAATATTTTGGCTTATTTATATTTTCAGATAATTGGTCTCACTGTATTCATGTGGTTTGTCGAAAAACTTGTCAATTATTAAGAACGTTAGGTACAAAAGGGAGAGATTTGGGACGTTTTCGTTCTCCAGAAGGTTTGACTTGTAAGGATAGTGATCCCTTATATAATGACACTGTACTCTACGTCTGTGATAGCGGCAATGATCGTGTACAAGTAAGAAATATAATTTCGCTAATTTATTATTAATTAGCGTAAACGTAATTAGCATAAATCTGAAATGTTCTTTGACATTTGTGTGCATTATCACATTCATTATAGTATGCAAACAATGATCTGTATAACTTCTTTCTTAAAGGGGTACTTCTCTTTGGTGCTGGTAAACCATTGAAAATAATTGGAAAACAAACTAATCGATGAAATTAATATAAAAGATTCATTTTTATTTTAAATGTTATTTTATAGGAGACGTAGTGGGTCGAATTCCTCATTTATGAAAATAATTTTTACATAAGGGGGAATTTGAAGGAATGCATGTAATATAAATGCATATAAATATTATTTTAATTACTTTAGGTGATTGGTGCATTAGATGGAAAACCATTAGGATTAATTGGAAATAATAAAAGTGAATTTAACCAGCCATCGGATATCAGTGTTTTAGATGATCGAATTGCGATTGCAGATTTTGGCAATCATCGTATTAAAGTAAAAATACTTTTATATTTTTTTATATGTATATATTGCTAATAAATTTATTTATATTGATATTACATTTATTAATTCACTATTTCAGGTATATAATATTAAAGGAAAGAAATTATTTGAATTTGGAACGTCTGGAAGTTCCCGAGGAATGTTTCGATCTCCCAAATGCATTACATTTGATCATCATGGTTTTATATTGGTTGGGGATTCAGGAAATCAACGAATTCAGGTAACGATTCATTCATCAATCTTAATCATTCATTGGGTTTATTTATTTTTTAATTTTATTTTAGATTTTTCGTCCAAACGGAAATCTTGTATGTGAAGTGAAAAATATTCAAATGTTTGGATGGCTATCAGGAATTACAATAACACCACAGAGAGAAATACTTGTTAGTGATTATAAAAGTCATTGTGTCCATGTTTTATAAGACAAGGGAATTTGAGAGAAGTAGGTAAATTTATTTACCTGCTTCTTCACTATAACATATTATATAAATCATTCCCACATATATAAATATAGACATTACAATATATTAATAAAGAAAAATCTTTTTTTTAAATTTAGAAACATATTTATCCACCTTATTATTAACAAGGGTTTTATATACTTTTCCCAAATAATATTCATAAAAATAATTCATTATTATATTTTAATCTAAGATCCTGTTCGTTCTTGTTTCTTCGCAGTTTAAAAAAAGGATTTGAATAACATTTAAAACATTTATTTATTTATAATAGATAAATAAATAAATGGATAATGAAATAAAAGTGGTTCAAATTCTAATGGAATAATAATTTTTATTCAAAAATACACGGTTGAACAAAATGTGGTACTTTCTCTAATGGCGTCAGTTCATATACTGATGCTGACTCCAATGCTTCGGACACACGCGTCTTTGCCTTGGGTGCGTTCCTTTATTCTGTTCTCTGTTTTTATTTATTCGTTAACTTAATCATTTATTTATACAATATTTATTATCGTCTAAAATTATAATAATAATATAAAAATGTCGTATTATTTTATTTAGAGTTAAGAGTTAAGGATAAATTGTATATTTATTTATATTCTTAATTCAGTCAATGCAATGGATAAATTTTTGAATGTTCGAGCCGCCACATTACTCCCCTTCCAGTAACGAAGTTACGATAGAAGAGACTTATGTGACGGTCTTTTTCTTTTTAATTAACAATTTTTCTTTTATTTATATATATATCTATAGAGGGTTCAATTGTTTTTGTTTAGTCTTAAAGATACACATTTTTATTTAATCTCACTGCACTACTCACTTATTTCGAGGCACTTTAATTTTTCACATATCACATTTTTCACTTAATTTCACTGCAGTTATTTTACACGTTATTAAGAAAAAAACTTGTTTATTATCGAATCACTTTAATTTTGCACATATCTTTATATTTTGCCGGAAATTTCACTTTTCTTCCTGTTCTTGTCCTTATTTCATCTTTAGGATTCGGATCTGATTGCGGAATAGGATGTTCTATCTTCTTCTCTTCGCTCTTGAGTTCTGGTTGACTCGTGGGTTCTTCAACTTCGGGAGCGAGGAGATAAGCAGGTTTTAATCTGTCCAGGCTAATGTTAGTAAGTCTGCCTTTAATATTTAATGTGTGATATTTTTCGGCCCTTTTCACTACGGTGAATGGCCCTTCATAAGCTGGCTCTAAAGGTTTTTTAACCCTGTCAACTCTGACAAATACATGGGTGCAAGAAGCAAGATCTTTATGTATAAATATATTTTTCTGTTTATGGTTTTTAATATTTACTGGCCTTAACTTTTCCATTTGGATGTGTAATTTAGTCATGAAATTGCTGTTTTCTGGAGGTGTTTCCTTTTTTATAAAAAACTCACCCGGAAGCTTTATTGGTTTTCCATAAAGCATTTCTGCTGAGGAATAGTTGGAGTTTTGAGGAAGTGTTGCTCGGAGGCCAAGTAATACTGATGGTAGAGTCTCTGTCCATTTTGTATTGTTGGCTGCTTTGAGTGCTACTTTTAGGGTCCTGTGGAGCCGTTCAACTTTACCGTTGCTTTGGGGGTGGTATGGTGTCGTGTGTTGTACTTTTATACCAAATTTCCTTGCCAAGCTCTTAAATAAATTAGATTCAAATTGTCGGCCTTGGTCTGTTATCACTTTATATGGAGTTCCGAATCGCACTATCCAGTTTTTGAAGAACTCGTTTGCGATCTCTTCAGCTGTAATGCCGATCAGTGGGATGACCTCCATCCATGAAGTAAATCGATCTATACAAGTGAGACAATATGCTTTATTATCAGATGGTGGAAGTGGGCCAATTAGATCCAGATGTACAACTGAAAATCGTTCATCGGGGATGTCGAAACTTCCAATAGGCGTTTTAGTGTGCCTTGATATTTTGTTCTTTTGGCAGTTGATGCATGCTTGTGCCCATTCTCTAATGTTTTTCCGGATTCCTTCCCATATGAATTTTTTAGTTATTAATTTTACTGTAGATTTGATTCCAGGATGTGAAAGATTGTGAAATTGTTCGAAGATTTTTTTTCTAAATTTTTTTGGAATGTAGGGTCGAATGTTGTTTAAGGAAGTATCGCACCATAGGCTTTCGCCGCATGTAGTCAGACATTTTTCGAATTTTAAAGATTTGTTATATGTAATTAATTTTTGAAGGTCTTGGTCTAATTCTTGTTCTTTTGCAATTTCTGAATAATTTAATGGGGAAATTTCTTCTATCCGTGACAGGTTGTCTGCCACTGTGTTTTCTGTTCCTTGGATATGGATTATTTTTGTTGTGAATTCCGAAATGAATTGCAAATGTCTGAGTTGTCTTGGTGTCGCCTTTTCGTTTTTTTGTTTAAATGCGAAAGTAAGGGGTTTATGATCGGTGTAGATCGTGAAGTCCCTTCCTTCAACTAAATGCCTGAAATTTTTTATTGCTAGATATATTGCTAACAATTCCCTATCATATGCTGAATATTTCCGTTGCGTATCATTTAGTTTTTTTGAAAAAAATGATATTGGACGCCATGCATTGTGTTGCAATTGATTGAGGGAAGCGCCAACTGCGAAGTTCGATGCGTCAACGAAAAGTGCGATGGGCATATCTTTAGTTGGTATTGTTAACAATGTTTCTTCGCTCAGTGTTTGTTTACACTTTTCGAATTTTTGTAGAGCCTCGTCGGTCCATTCTATTGGTCTTTTGTCATTTTTTGTTGATCCCTTTAAATATTCGTTCAAAATAGATTGGTCTTCGGCTGCATTTTTCATATGTCTTCTGTAGAAGTTGAGCATCCCTAGAAAGGATCTTAGCTCTTTTATAGTTTTGGGAGGTTCTTGCTTTAAAATAGCATTTACTTTTTCGGGTTCTGGTTTTAAACCTTCTTTGGTAATTTTAAATCCGAGAAACTTGATTTCATTGGATTCAAATTCACTTTTTTCTAAATTGATTTTTAATCCGAATTTATCCAATCTTTCGAGAATCTTTACGATATGCATTTCGTGTTCTTCTTTATTCGATGATGCAATAAGTATATCATCCAAATACGCAAAACAGAAGTCCAAGTCCCTGAGTACCTCGTTAATGAATCTTTGAAAGCTACTGGGCGCATTCCTGAGTCCGAAAGGCATATAATTGAATTCAAATAGACCAAAGGGAGTAATGACAGCTGTCTTTTCCCTGTCCTCTGGAGCTATCGGTATTTGGTAGAATGCTTGGTGTAAATCAATCTTACTAAAAATATTTTTATTTTCCAAAATGTGATGGACATCCTCTATTCGTGGAATTGGATAGCGGTCTGGTATTGTCCTGTCGTTCAGACGACGGTAATCTCCACAGACACGCCATTGTCCATTTTTTTTAATAGTAAGGTGAATAGGGCTTGCCCATTGTGACTTAGAAGGTTGAATGATATTATTTTCTAATAGGAAATTAAATTCTCTTTTCGCTATTTCTAATTTTTCTCTATCCAACCGACGCGCTTTACAAAAAAGGGGAGGTCCGCTGGTAGTTTGAATATAATGTTTTACTTGATGTCTGGGTTCTGTAGGTGTTAATTTAGGTTTAGTAATATTAGAGAATTTTTTTAATAATTTTGATATAGAATTATTGCTGTTAATTGTACTTATAGAATCTGTGTTGGAGATTGCCGAAAGAAACCCTGTAATGCTTAATTTTGTTTTGTTATCAATTAGTTTTTTATTTTTCAGATCAATGACTAGATCAAAATTTTTAAGGAAATCTGCGCCCAATATGCCTTTAGAGGTTTGTGCGACGTAAAATGGCCATTGAAAGCTACGTCGTAAGCCGAGGTCCAGGTTAAGGATTTTGTACCCATATGTTGGAATTGTAGTGCCATTTGCAGCATATAATTTGAATTCCGAATGTTTATTATTGATGCTCTTTGAGCCCGGAATGACACTTACATCGGCGCCGCTGTCGACTAAAAAGCGTCTTCCTGTATTTACATCCTGAACGAATAATCTATTTTGGGTATGGCCTGGCTGAGGGACAGATGACTCGGCCTCTAATCTATCTGCCTCTTCTCGTTTCCCGCAGGCCATTGGCAAGGAGGTTTGCATTTGGTCGCCTGTTCTCCAAATTTAAAATGATAGAAGCAGTACTTACCGCCTTCCTTATATTTTCTATTTGGACTCTTTCCGTATCGAGGTTTGCTTCTTCTGCGGGGACTGTTGTTTCTGTATGGGGTTTTTTGTTGTAATAGTAGTTTGTCTATTTTTTTCTCGAGGCTACTTACTTTTTCTTTAAGGAAGTCGACTTCATTACTAGGTGGATTTTTATTTTCCATAGCATAAATGTTGGTTGCAGGTGCTATTTCCCATATGCGATCGGCAATTTCAGCAAGTTTGTCCAAGTCTTCATTTGAGATGGCAAGGATTGGTTTTAATTTTTCTGGGAGTTTGTCCATCCATACGTTTTTTAGTATGCTTTCAGGCACCTTCTCATTTCCTAAAAGCTTTAATTTTAAAAGGAATTGACTAGGTTTTTGATCTCCTATGTCAATCTCTCTTAATAATTTATTTATTTTTCTCTCCTCGCTATCTGAAAAAACTTTCATTAATCTATCTTTAGCAAGGTCATATTTATTTTTGAATTTGTCAGATACAGCAATATCTATGATATTTTCAACAGTTGTTGGATCAAGTTGGGCCAGTAAATATTTAAATTTAGTATCTTGTAGGCGAATACCAGCAAGAGAGAATTGAGCTTCAGCTATAATAAACCACACCTCTGGTTTGGTTGGAATGAATGGTGGGAGTTTTGGGCTTACTTTTTCAATGAATCCTGCTGCACCCGAAGTTGACGATGAACTTCCAATGTTGTCGTTGTTTGAATCCATCTTCTTTATTTATTTTTTTTTTTTTTAGGATTTGTTGATATTTATCAAAACACGTGTTTGCAAAAAAAAATTTTTTGTTAATATTTATCAAAACACGTGTTTACAATTTTATTTTTTTTTTTTTTTTTTTTTTTAAATATTTATCAAAACACGTGTTTGTAAAATTTGTTTATTTATTTAATTATTTTATTTATTATTTTTTTTTTTTTTAATTTGATATTTATAAAACCACGTGTTTGTAAAAATTTTTTTTATAAAATTGTCGGGGTCACCAATTGTTCGTTCTTGTTTCTTCGCAGTTTAAAAAAAGGATTTGAATAACATTTAAAACATTTATTTATTTATAATAGATAAATAAATAAATGGATAATGAAATAAAAGTGGTTCAAATTCTAATGGAATAATAATTTTTATTCAAAAATACACGGTTGAACAAAATGTGGTACTTTCTCTAATGGCGTCAGTTCATATACTGATGCTGACTCCAATGCTTCGGACACACGCGTCTTTGCCTTGGGTGCGTTCCTTTATTCTGTTCTCTGTTTTTATTTATTCGTTAACTTAATCATTTATTTATACAATATTTATTATCGTCTAAAATTATAATAATAATATAAAAATGTCGTATTATTTTATTTAGAGTTAAGAGTTAAGGATAAATTGTATATTTATTTATATTCTTAATTCAGTCAATGCAATGGATAAATTTTTGAATGTTCGAGCCGCCACAATCCTTTAAAAGAGATAAAAGAATTTTTCATCTCTTTTTAAAAAAAAAATTAATATTGTAAATTTTATAAAATATATTTTATAAATAAATAAATAAATAACGAAAATAAAGATTGTTTTTAATAAACAGACTAATAATTCTCGTCCCTAAGTGAAACATTATTCAAGCTATAATTTAAAACATTTTTAGGGTAATTGAATATTTATTTATATTATTGTAATTAATATATTTTTAATTTGATATTTTTAAAATATTAATATTCCTCTTGACTACTGTCATAGTGAATTGTCAATATAATTTAAATATAATTGTCAAGTCTCACTACTAAACAATATTAATAAAATGACCTGTGGCCAAGTCCGAACCGACCGACGGTTTGAAGTAAATTAATTTCCAGCTACAGAAACAATTTCAAATAATTTAAATGTATCTATTAATGCAATAAAAACCTATATGGATAAACATAAATATTTTTAATTTTTATATAAGTAGTAGCTGGCTGTGACGTCATGAACGGCTGGGTGACGTCATATAAAAAACTAATGAAGATGATTTTTCCTGAGGATAAAACCAATACAAAATGCATGATTCATGGAGATATGTAAAAATCTCCACATGTGAAATTTGGTGTGTTCCTATCGTCGGTCGGTAAAAATTGAATAATATTGGGTTTATTCACGGATGATATTATTATTTATGTAAACCGAACATTTATATCTCCAGGAGAATTTTTGCGGGGACACTGGGACAGAATAGTCATAAGAATAAGCAAAATGATCGTATGGGATTTGTAAGTCAGCTAAAGAATAGGAATATTTGATCTATCAAAATTAAAAAATTTTTTAGGAGATCTAATTTTATTTATTTATTTTAATTAAGTTGTACCACATGTTTATAATTAACAAAAATTATACATTAAGTTAATTTTTTAAATAAGTTTAACTATATTTTATTTCTTTCCAATTATGATTTATCAGTACAATGATAAGAAAAAAATTTGATAATTTATTAATATTAAATTATTATTGAGTTTAGATATATTCGATTACAATATATTTATATTCATATGAAATAGTTTCCATAATAAAATTAGCTGGAGTGTCTCCACTCGACTATCTCGCAATTTGAATTGGATTAAATAACATAATATATTATATTTAAATTAAATTTAATTAATTATAAATTATAAATAATAAATATTAAACCAGCGCATGTTCGGCTTTTTGTTGATGGCACCACTAAACGTGTTGGCGCGAGATTTGCAGTGTTAAAAAATTAATTCTGGTACTTTCAGCGAATCAATCAAGCTGAAATTCTATATATAGCAGTTTTATACCATTATTAATCATGTGAAAAATTATCAAACATATATCTTTATCTTTACGGTCACTTTAGAGGAAAAAAAATCAAAACGTTGTAGGTAATGACCCTCTTCCGGTTGAGCTACATTTCTCAAAAGTTGATAGAAAACTACGAATTTTGAATAATGCTCATGTACCAAATTTCATCATTCTAGCTCAAACCGTTTTTCCGTAATCTTGGTTACATACACACACACACACATACATACACACACACACAGACATTTTTCTCAATCTTGGTGAAAATGATTCAGGAACCTTCAAAACGTATAAAAACATCAAAATCTCAACATCAAAAATTTTCGTGATCGCAATACTATCTCTTACGAGATAGTAAAAATATAAAATATTTTTATATTTAGTAAGTTAAAAAGAAATAATAATGAAAAAGAGTTATATTTTTACAATATATATGATTTTTTTTGTGATGTTTGCATTTTAATTTTAAATTGAGAAATTATAATAATAATTAATTCTACCTATATAGTAAAATATTTAAAATATATCACAGTTTAAATTATGAAATTGAATATTTCAAAATAAAAATAAAAAGTTAAAGAAAATAATCGCGATATTCAATTATTTTTTTATTATTAATTAAATTAAAAAAAAAACAATTGAATATTTAATAGGGCCTCCTCCTTTCCCCATAAATTAGCCCTTCCAAGCCTCGCCTTCCGAAATTTAGAAAAAGTAATAATAAAGAAAGTTTGCCTTAAAAAAAAAGATTAAAAAAAAATAAGGCGTTTGGTCTGTAGCCTCTTTGAATCAACTGAGAGTGCCTTTGATTTTTTGGATTTCGAAATGAAATCGCGACATTCGGGGCAACCTGAAATAAAACCTACCTAGTAAGGGAGTGCATAGACTCCATCAATAGGCATGGAAGGCCCATGCTAATCGAAAAAGCCCTGCGCTCAAAAGGTAACCAACAATTTGTTCCTGTTCAGGCTAATCCCATTTCGGAACTGTGTTGAATTACCTTCCCGAATTCCCGTTCATCCAATCCACCTCAAATACACTCTCAGTAATACAAAATGGCACAATTCAGACCTGACATGCAATTCATGCAAACCATCCCCTAAATAATAGCATGGCATTTGTTTTATCCACCCACATTTTATTTATTTATTAATTCTAATCTAATCTATGAATTAGTATGATGAGAACATGCATGGATGTAGGAGGCAACCATCTGAAAATTCCTAACAACTATATATATGTATATATCAAAAAATAGCCACCTTCCCAGTAAAACGCATCGAAACCTACTAATTCTAAAAATAACTTTGTCTCTTCTGCCTCCTTTATCAATGCTTCTTCTTGAAAGATGTACTCTGAAATTCCCTAATCTCACTAAATTCTGTCATATAATTTAATATATTTTTTTATAATCTCCTAATGAATATTATCAAAAGCAAAAAATCATTGTAATTTAATTCTACTTTCTATATTATATTAAACTTTACTTTAAATATTATATTTACATTTTCTATTTTAAAGTGCGCCATGCTAAATAAATAACGATTATTACTTACATTTGGAGAGCTGTATTTCAATTATTTCATCGTCATGAAGGATGGAGAAGATAATCAAGAATTCAAATCAACATTCAGTAGCAGGAACGAAGATTGAAACATGAAATAGAAGAAGAAAAATAACTTATTAGTTTATAATCAATAAATTTAAATTGAATTAAAAATAAAATTAATAATAAATACTGACCTCGGAGTTAATAAAGGGTTGATATTTCTCGCAGATTAAACTCGAAGAACAGCTCGTAGACTTGAATGGATGTCCATCACTCTCGCCTCGATAAAGAAAAAAATAATTAAGATTAGATATTTATATTATATACAGGAAATAAAAAAATAAGATAGAAATAAATAAATAATATTAATAGGATTAAAAAAGTGTATAGATTTTTAAAAATATTATCTTATTTCTGTAATATTAAAATACTAAAATTATTTTACATTCTATATAGAACCATGATTATAATAAGTTATAATACGCATTTAATAGACATATAAAAATATCTTAGAAAATATCAGAAAACTAATTATGATTATATTATTAATTTCACGAAGATTTTTTTCTGTTTCATTGATATATAGGTAATAGAAATATTATTCATTTTTCAAAAGTGTTATAATAATATGCAATTGACAAAACAATATTCATATGAGATTTGAAAGGAACGTGTGAGCAATAATGAGATTAGAAAGAATATAAAGAATATTTAAAATTATATATATATATATCCTATGAATATAAGAAATTTATATTTTTTATAATTATATTACTTATATGAATTTTGAAAATAATCAGCACATGTTCATATTTTTTAAATAAATAAGTTTTAATAGGATTAATATATATATTGAAATTTAAAAAATATTTCAATAAATATATTTAAAGAAAAATAAAATTTTGTATATTATTTTTTAATTTTTAAATAATTTTAATTTAACTTTTAATAAAATTTTATTAATGATAGAATATTTAAGATTAATTCTTTTCAAATATTTAACTGAAAAATTTATAAATTTATTTAGGTATTTGATTAAAAAATTATAAAAATGCACTTTATAAAATTTAATTTTTATTGAAATATTTTTTTTTTTTATGTTCACTAATCTTCCATTTAATTAATAAAAATAAATAATAAAATTACAATTAATTCTTGATTAGCGACTGATTAAGGGATGATTTCAGTGGA
Organism: Labia minor; assembly: GCA_963082975.1. NCBI lineage: Eukaryota > Metazoa > Arthropoda > Insecta > Dermaptera > Spongiphoridae > Labia > Labia minor. Next base: position 20,079,075 of record OY720346.1, on the reverse strand, counting down.
GAGACCGCTCGAGATCTTACAGTCACCAGGGAAGGGGAACTAATACGTTCAACTCGGCCAGCCGGCAGGAGGAGGTCAGTTCAGGCGGTGGAGGGGCATGGAGAGGGGCGAGCGGGGAGTGCAGAGGTGAGCGCTCAACTGCAAATTATTTCAAATAAAATACATATTAAAATAAAATAAAATAAACAAATATTAATTTTTAAAATTAGTGGTGTTTTAGAATACATCTTAAATCGAATCAATAAGTTTAATTCTCTTAATTCTATTAAATCAATAAGCTTAATTTTATTCAAAGATCATAATGAAAATTTAAAAAAATAAATTATAAATATATCAGTAAGAAGTTCATTAATTAAATTATCATATTTTGAAAAAAAAAAACAATGAGGTGGCGTATTAATGTAAATGGTTCAATTTAAATTTAAAATTGTTTACCGAATGTGATATAATTTTAATTTAATGTAAATATATTTCATAAAAAGAGGGTAAATGGTAAGAATTGTTCTTATCTTGGTTGGGATACGGTATAATAAGTCTACATGTCATTTCGAAGATATCGATGAGTTATGCTTTTCTTTGCTGTGTTCTTAGCAATATCGGTAAAAAGTGTCAGTATCTGGTATAATTTTAAAAATAAATAAAAATAAATAAAAATTGTCAGTATCTGGTATAATTTTAAAAATAAATAAAAATTATACCAGATACTGACACTTTTTACCGACCGACGATAGTAAGGGAGGTATTGTTTTCACACCAAATTTCACACGAGGAGATTTATTACATATCACCACGAATCATGCACTTTGTTTTGGTTTTATCCTCGAGAAAAATCATCTTTATTAGTTTTTTCTTAATTTAAAATTATATGACGTCATCCAGACATTCATGAAGTCACAGCCTGTGGTCTTGCATATCTTCTATTTATCTATTTATCTATATATATAAAGGAGAGTGTTTGTTTGTATGTATGTAATTTGTTTACTTTTTTGCTGTCATAGAAACAAAAAAAAAATTAGCATTTGAGTATGTGATTAGACAAATTGGGAAAAAATCAAACGAAATGCAATTAAACAAAAAAATTCAAGAATTAGGCTAAGCAGAAGTCTTAAATATTATAGGAAATTCGGCAATTGCAACAAAAGATAGCATAAAAAAAATAATTGAGGCAGGAAATAAGATGGGGATTGAAATTAATAGGGATAAAACAAAATATTTAGTAAGAGAGAAAAACATTATTAACACACAAAGTCTTAACACACAAAATGTAGAAAAATTTAAATACTTAGATTCTATAATTACAAAGGATAATAATATTGGATAAGAATTTAAATCGAGGTTGCAATTGGGTAACGCCTGTTATCATACAGTAAAGAGGCTTAACTCATCAAAACTTTTATCAAAATGGATGAAAATTGAAATATTATTTGGCCTGTTGTATTATATGGGTGGTCGATGTTCTTGGGAGACGAAAGTAGATTTAGAGAATTTGATATTAAGATTGTTTGCAGCATTTAAGGCCAAAGAAAGATGAGATTACCGGGCTATGGCGGAGATGGCATAACGAGGAATTGCATGACCTCTATGCATCTCCAGATATAGTTAAGGTTATTAAGGTTATAAAATAGAGAAGGCTGGGATGGGAAGGGGTCATGGCTAGAATGGTAGATTAAAGATCGGCGAAATATATTTGGAAAAACCGATTGGGAAACGTCCTGTGTGATTGGGAAGACCAAGAACGTGGGGAGTGGACAATGTAGGAAGGGACGTGGGACAAATGGGACAGGGTAGGAGTTAGATGGTTATAGCTCAGACTTGGGGGTTACTTTCGAGATCCGTAGAGCCACAGGGATAGATAGATTGATATAACAAATATAATAGTAATATATAATTAATTTACTGATTAAATTAAAATATCTTTTAAATAAGAACACAAAAAGATATGATAATATAATATAATATACTGATTGCAACAAAATGGATGAAAACCTTTTACATACAGATTGTATTACTTCGGGGGTACAGGGGGCGGAGTCCCCGTCTAGATGAGAAGAGCGCCGAAGGAGCTCTGATCAGCTAGTATATTATAAATAAAATAAAATTAAAAATCTTTATGTTATATCCATATCTGTTTTTTATTACATTAATAGATATATTTTAAATTGTTTCTGTAGCTGGAAATTAATTTACTTCAAACCGTCGGTCGGTTCGGACCTGGCCACAGGTCAACTTATTTTTTATTTATTTAAGTGTGTTTAGGGGAGGTGTGAATTGATATCATTATAAATTCATAAGAGACCACCCGTACTTTTGTCATATCAAAATCTCTCACGAGAGTTAATTTTCTACTCGAATGATTGTTTAAAAAAAATTTAAATATTTCCCAGGATATTAATTGAAAATGATAAAGATGTCAGGGAGGATGTCTGTATTTATTTCCAACCATATCTCATTTGCATATTTATTTATTTATTTCAATCATTCTGTTAATCCTTAAAGGATTTACTAGTTTTATTGAAGAATAGGATTCATAAGATTTGCTGAGAGATTTAACGTGAAGTGGGGTGTGGGTTGTTTAGTGGTTGCTCTGTGGCCGTAGGGTGCAAGTCACGTGGCTCACTCACCCCTGCCCTTTGCTTGCTCCTGGCCAACTACAAGGCCATCCCAACTTGGAAGGGTTTAACATTCAAAGAGCCAAAGAGAGGGGTAATCGAATGAATGAATGACATTGAGATTTCAATAGAAATAGGAAACATTTACTTCCTGACTATTTTTATTATGATAACAATTAAGAATAAAAATAAAAAAAATAAATTATCAACGATAAGGAAGAGAATGATTTTGAAGTGTTTGAAATACATCATCGGTTAAACAAATATTCTATTATCGTTTGATTTAGAACTGATCATTTATTAAAATTCAATTAATTACAATTATTACCAATTTTTATTTTTTTAAATTTTTTTTTTTTACGATTTGTGAATAATGTTTTAATCATAATAAATTCTCACCCCATTCTATATTTTTATAATCTTTTATCATATTTTATAGAGAACACTTACCAGCTTTTGGGACAGGGTCAAATATGTGATATTGAATTTTAAGTCCAAAGGTTGATTGACAGGTTATAAATTAAGCCAATTTCTATTACATATTTACTTATTTTAATTGTGAAAGCACGTACAATGTTTATGTGGGAACATGTCAGGTGACATGACTATAATAATAACAATATTCATATAAATATGTATCACATGTTTTGATTTAGTTATTTATTAACACGATTTATTAATTACTTTAATAAGAAACAGCTAAATAAAATAATTTTTCCCAAAAATGAGATCTATACAGATCGATTATTCACCTCAAAACCGCCCTAAATATCATAAAAATCCTTTGTAGAATTTTTAAATAAATAAATAATTTTTCCAAAAAATGAGATCTATACAGATCTATTATTCACCTCAAAACCGCCCTAATGCGTGAATATCATAAAAATCCTTTATAGAATTTTTAAGAACAGAAAGACGTAGAATAAACATATATATACAGACTTCAGTATATTCATTATACATATTTGCTAGTAGAATAAGATTATGGTTGTAGATTATAAATTTATTTGAATAAGAAACAGGATTAGAACTCAATTTTATTTGATAATATAGAAAGATTATATATACTAAGTTCATTAAAATAAAAAAAAAATTAATTTCCATAAAATTATATATTTAAACAGAATCTTTCCCCCCCCCCCCCCACTAAGAATTTGATTTCAATTCTACATTGCAAATTTTACGATGATCATCAAAGGATTTGATTTGTAATGGTTGTATGTGAGAAATCTAAATAGATCATACATTTATTTGTTTGGCCAGCCGCAATGTTTGCTGATTGCTTTTCAAGTGCAACTCAAGTGTGAAATCTCGGAAATTTCTCGCGTCACTGCCAGCGTGGGAACCACCCCTACTCATCATCCCTCTAGGAAAGCCAAGCGCCCATTCACCCCTCATGTTGTACTAACAATTAGTTACACGCAATAAATAGAGCGTACGGCGGCCACAATATGTCACAAAGCACCCCACTTCACCCTCTTCAATGGACAATCAATTGTACTAAGAGGAGTAGAAAAGAAAAATACCACGAGACAAACAGATGCAAATAAATTGATCCGATTTGATTTCAATTGGATTTTCTTTTTTATAAATAAATAATATAAAAAAAAATGTGACACACATAATATAATCAAAAGAAGGAAGTATAGGTTCACTAAATTTTAATAATTTTTACATTTAAGTTCAACTTATTTGTAAAAAAAAATATAGAAGATAATTTAATTCTAAATTATAGTTTTTCTATTTAAAAGTTAAAAAATAACTTATTTTTAATATTTGTTATTTAATATTATCTTTATAGAGTTGTTAATTAGTTAATTAATTAATATTAACTAGCTGCTCCGAGCGCCTACGACGCTCTTCACACCTAGACGGGGGCTCTGCCCCCTGTACCCCCGAGTGATACATAGTATTTGGTTGAAAGTCTGTATGTAAAAGGTTTTCATCCATTTTGTTTCAATCAGTATAAGTAGATAAGACATTTATGTTTTCTTGTAAAATATATTTTAATTTAATCAGTAAATTAATTATATATTATTATTGTATATGTTATATTTATCTAACTCTGTGTCTCTACAGTTTTCGAAAGTTCTTAGCCGCAACATCCACATTTTTCTAAGCGTCCCTATCCTGAGCTACAACCAATTCCTACCCTGTCCCATCTCTCCCATATCCCTTCCTTCATTGTCCACCCACCTTGGCCCTCGGAAGGTAGGTGATATTTTAACTTAGAAGGGTAAGGTTGCTCAAGTCGTACCCCTTAAGAAAAAAATCGTAGAAAACCTAGGATTTATCAAATAAATAAAAATGAAATGTGTTGTTCACAACATGTACTAATATTGTAGTTATTTATTATAGCGAAAATATAAAATTTATATGCTTTCACGTAAAATAAACTAAATTTTAAAATACTTACATCGGTACGACTAAAGAAACCGGTTTCCTAAGTCGTATCACCTATAGCCTAAGGATTAAATTAGGCAACAAAATTAATGAAAATTTATTTTTTATTAATCTGTTTACATGATACATAATCAATCAGATAATTCAGGTATTGCAAACATCACTTATATATATTTTTGTTCTTTTATCAACTCCAGCGCATAAATCGTGAGCCCATATTTCTTATATTTGCTTTATTCTGTGTTGAAGTTATTTCGATTGGCGAGGTAGAGCATCGACTGTTTCGTTTTATTATTAGAATAGGAGCTAAATTATTTAAATTAATTTTTATTTGATTTATAGACGCTTCTGTTTCTTTTTCAAGAATTTCTTTATTTTCCTGTGTAGCCACTGCAGAAAGTTCTTCTTGATTATTGAAGTCCAAACGGGGGAGTTCGCAAAGAGTTTTCAATCACAGGTGTAGAAGCTCAAAAATCATCATCAAATTCATGCCTGTTACATGGCCAAATACCGGTAGTTTAAAACCATTCAAAGCAATATCCATTTGCACTGATTTTGAGTAGGCAATTCCTAATAGTTCTGACACAGTAGTTTGTTTAATTGTGTTTCCGAGATTTGTTCTTAACCAAGAAGATGAAACTTCGTTATAATTGGTTTTCAGAGATTTGAAAAACGATCTGTCCAAAGGTTGGAGACGGTGGGTTGTATGCGCAGGAAAGGATAACATTATAATACCATAGTCGCACGTTAGGCATATCCATATCTTCTTTTTTCCATATATTATAAATACATTTTGACTGTTGTGACATAATTATGACTAAAAAATAAAAAGAAAGTTGAGAACATGTTAAAAAATAATTAATTTCTTAATTCATACCAATACGATTTAGGAATCTCTTATAGGTACGACTTAAGACACAGTACAAGTTAGCATTAAAAATAAGCATAACCAATATTGAATAAAATCAATTCAATCTCGTTTCGGCCAAACCATTATATATGTTCTTCTGAATTTATATTTAGGAACAATTAACTTGCAATATTAACTTCCAAAAGTATACAGAAAATATTGTAAGAAAAATGAAATAAACTTACTTAATGAGAAAATTTATATCAAACCACTTTTAATATAATAAAATAACACTTAAAACATGTGGTTGACTCATATACATATATTCCATTTTGTTGTATGAGCGGTTGTCTGCACAGTTCGTTCAAAATTCAAGTGGTACGAATTAAGCACTGGTACGACTTGAGCAACCTTACCCTATTTAAATTTGAAATGTCAAATAAAAAACCGAACAGTCAATAAGTGTTCTCAACAAAAAAAAATCAAAATTAAAGAATTTATACCTTTATTTATATATTTATTTATTTATTTTATGAAATTATTGTTTAGTACTTAAATTTCAAATTTGAGTTTAGTTTTTTTAATAAATAAAATTTTTCTTAAAATATATTGATTTTGTTTATCAAACTTAAATTAAGTACAAAGGCAGGTCAATAAGTCTGGCTTTTTTTTTAATTTCCCGCGTCTTAAATGAAATGCCAACAGTGCTTCTGTCAGCAGATAACCATCAGCTGACCCCTGTCGAAATTTGTACCAGCTGGGTCTTTTAGTTTTTCTGAAAAATTTTATTTTATAGCAAAATTAGTGGTACCTGATAATTATTATTATGATATACCATTTTTGTATATTGTTGAACATTCACTTTGTTTAAACACTTTAAAAACAATTTTCAATGAATCATGAACTAATTGATTTTCTAAATTCGGGTATGAAAATTTATATAAAAATATTGATTGCCACTACTTTATTGCCCACTTATTGAATTTAACATTTTTGTTTTGCATTCCCCACCCCTTTAAAAATCTAAATATCTATATTTAGCATTGGGTAGTTTTCAATCAATTTTATTATTATTCGTAAACTATACAGTTTAATAAAATTAATAAATAAATAATATTTGAATTAATGTATAATTGAAATGAATTATTTTTTTAATTAATTAATATTCCTGATAGGATATTTTATGTCGAGTACCAAAAAAAAGAAAACTACACATTAAAATGTATAATTCATAAAATACATTTTCAAATCACATTCAATCAAATAAAAATTAAATTTTAGAAATAAAGTAATCAAATAAAAAACTATAATGTTTGTCATATTAGCTATTACATATTTTTAACCTATTCATTATTGAAATTCACCCCAGCCGATTATTTTTGTAGATGGCCAATTATATGTAATAATATTTATTTCACATCCGCACTAGAATTTGTCCTGATAGTGGAGGGCGGCAGAGGGTGCGTGGAATTAACTTTCTCACGCTCTCCATCCTAACTCTTTTCTTTCTAATATGTATGATTAAGGTTGACAACGAGCTTTAGTTGTATAATCATCATTATGATCATCATCAGAGAGTCAATGCAATGTACGACCATCTCCTGGACACCCTTCCCATTTCTCCCTCTTACCAACATTTACATAGGGCGGAACAAAATGATTTATTAGCCGTGAAATGAGTGGATCATAAGAGGCCTATTTGCAAACGAAAATTATAAATAATACACAATAAAATCAAGAAAAACAATGTCATATAAAATAGAATCTTGGGAACAAAATTTATAATGTAAGTATACCTAACTAATATAAAAAATCTGGAGTGTCTCCACTTGACTATCTCGCAAATTTGAATTGAATTTAAAAAATACATTAATTTAAATTAAATTAAAATAATTAAATTATAAATTAAAATTAATAAATAATATTTATTAAACCAGCGCGTGTTTGGCTCTATAATGGCACGTGATTTGCAGTCAACGTGTTAAAAAATTAATTCCGGTGCGTTCAGCGATTCAATCAAGCTGAAATTCTATATATAGCAGTTTTATACAAATTTTAATCATGGGAAAAACTATCAAACGTATATCTTTATTTTTACGGTCACTTTAGAGGAAAAAAAATCAAAACTTTGTAGGTAATGACCCTCTTACAGTTGAGCTACATTTCTCAAAAGTTGATAGAAAACTACGAATTTTGAATAATGCCCGTATACCAAATTTCATATTTCTAGCTCAAATCGTTTTTGCGTAATCTTGTCTACACACGAACATACAGATAGACATTTTTCTCAACCTTAGTGAAAATGACTCAGGGACCTTCAAAACGTATAAAAACATCAAAATCTCGACATTGAAACTTTTCATGATCGCAACACTATAGTAAAAAGATCTTATTATAAAAAAATATTTAAAATAAATATTAATTTGCAAATTTTAACAGTTCTTTATATTTATATAATATATTCATTGATTTAGCAAATGATCAATTCATTATGTGTTTGTCTAATTATTATTAATTTAAATAATAATAATAATAATTTTTATAATAATATAATATTAAAAAAAATAAATAGCTTTAGATGTTTATGTAGATAATTTGAAATAACATTACTTCATTCTTATCTTATATGTAGATAAATAAATATAAATTATATACTCATTTAATATTATTATATGATTATATATATAAGAGATAAATAAATTAAATTTATCTATTATATTAACATTAAACTTCATATTATGATCTATTAAAAGTTCAAAATTGTTTGGTGTCTACATCAGCGGTCGGGGAACCGGGGTAAATTACCCCAAATGGGGTAAAATGGAATTTTTGGGGGTAAAAATGAAACTTTTGTGATTAAAAAGTATATATTTTTAAGTTGCTATTTTATAAACCTGTTAGTATTTTTACAAATTGAAATTTTTATTTATTAGTCATAGGGGGCTATAATAGTAGAGATGCTAAAAAGAGGCGATTTTGTTATTTTTTGCTCTTCACCATGGGTAATATCAACTCACACAAATATATTTTGGGGGTAATGATTAAAAAAGTTCCCCGACCGCTGGTCTACATGAATGTTATTATTATATACCGATATATATAAATTGAATAATATTGAAAATAAATTTTCACTTAATTATTCTATACCAATATAAATATTTAAATTCACGTGTAATATGTGAATATATATAATTATATATATACAATTCACGTTAAAGAAATTACTAGTTATTTTTTAATTCAAATATTTTTATATTGAAGTGATTTTCTTTGATTACTTTTTTAACATTCAATAATACTATAATAAATTGAAAGCATTTATAGGGGTCGGTTCGTTAAAGAACATATTTACATTTATAAGTATTCATGCATATTTTTTTATTCATAGTGTAATAGTGTGCATTACAATATGTATAATATATATATTAATGTATATATATATTTAAATATATATATACGTATAAGTACAAAACAAAATATTCCTATTGTTATTGTACAGAAACAATTTCAAATAATTTAAATGTATCTATTAATGCAATAAAAAACAGATATTGATAAATATTTTTAATTTTATTTTATTTATAAGATATAAGTAATAGCTGGCTGTGACGTCATGAAGGGGTGGGTGACGCCATCTAATTTTAAATTAAGAAAAAATTAATGAAGATGATTTTCCCGAGGATAAAACCAATACAAAATGCATGATTCGTGGAGATATGTAAAAATCTCCCCATGTGAAATTTGGTGTGAAAACAATACATCCCTTACTATCGTCGGTCGGTAAAAATTGAATAATATTGGGTTTATTCACGGATGATATTATTATGTATTTATGTAAACCGAGACATTTTTATCTCCCGGAGGACACTGGGACAGAATATACATAAGAATAAGCAAAATGATCGTATGGGTTTTGTAAGTCAGCTAAAGAATAAGAATATTTGATCTATCAAAATTAAAAAAATTTTTAGGAGATCTAATTTTATTTATTTATTTTAATTAAGTTGTACCACATGTTTATAATTAACAAAAATTATACATTAAGTTAATTTTTTAAATAAGTTTAACTATATATTTTATTTCTTTCCAAATATGATTTATCAGTACTATGATAGGAAAAAAATTTGATAATTTATTAATATTAAATTATTATTGAGATTAGATATATTCGATTACAATATATTTATATTCATATGAAATAATTTCCATAATAAAAAAATAATAAATATTTTTATATTTAGTAAGTTAAAAAGAAATAATAATGAAAAAGAGTTATATTTTATATTTTTTGTGATGTTTGCATTTTAATTTTAAATTCAGAAATTATAATAATAATTAATTCTACCTATATAGTAAAATATTTAAAATATATCACACTTTAAATTATGAAATTGAATATTTCAAAATGAAAATAAAAAGTTAAAGAAAATAATCACGATATTCAATTATTTTTTTATTATTAATTAAATTAAAAAAAACAATTGAATATTTAATAGGGCCTCCTCCTTTCCCCATAAATTAGCCCTTCCAAGCCTCGCCTTCCGAAATTTAGAAAAAGTAATAATAAGAAAGTTTGCTTTAAAAAAAAGATTAAAAAAAAATAAGGCGTTTGGTCTGTAGCCTCTTTGAATCAGCTGAGAGTGCCTTTGATTTTTTGGATTTCGAAATGAAATCGCGACATTCGGGGCAACCTGAAATAAAACCTACCTAGTAAGGGAGTGCATAGCCTCCATCAATAGGCATGGAAGGCCCATGCTAATCGAAAAAGCCCTGCGCTCAAAAGGTAACCAACAATTTGTTCCTGTTCAGGCTAATCCCATTTCGGAACTGTGTTGAATTACCTTCCCGAATTCCCGTTCATCCAATCCACCTCAAATACACTCTCAGTAATACAAAATGGCACAATTCAGACTTGACATGCAATTCATGCAAACCATCCCTTAAATAATAGCATGGCATTTGTTTTATCCACCCACATTTTATTTATTTATTAATTCTAATCTAATCTATGAATTAGTATGATGAAAACATGTATGGATGTAGGAGGCAACCATCTGAAAATTCCTAACAACTATATATATGTATATATCAAAAAATAGCCACCCTCCCAGTAAAACGCATCGAAACCTACTAATTCTAAAAATACCTTTGTCTCTTCTGCCTCCTTTATCAATGCTTCTTCTTGAAAGATGTACTCTGAAATTCCCTAATCTCACTAAATTCTGTCATATAATTTAATATATTTTTTTATAATCTCCTAATTAATATTATCAAAAGCAAAAAATCATTGTAATTTAATTCTACTTTCTATATTACCTATATTAAACTTTACTTTAAATATTATATTTACATTTTCTATTTTAAAGTGCGCCATGCTAAATAAATAACGATTATTACTTACATTTGGAGAGCTGTATTTCAATTATTTCATCGTCATGAAGGATGGAGAAGATAATCAAGAATTCAAATCAACATTCAGTAGCAGGAACGAAGATTGAAACATGAAATAGAAGAAGAAAAATTACTTATTAGTTTATAATCAATAGATTTAAATTGAATTAAAAATAAAATTAATAATAAATACTGACCTCGGAGTTAATAAAGGGTTGATATTTCTCGCAGATTAAACTCGAAGAACAGCTCGTAGACTTGAATTGATGTCCATCACTCTCGCCTCGATAAAGAAAAAAATAATTAAGATTAGATATTTATATTATATACAGGAAATAAAAAAATAAGATAGAAATAAATAAATAATATTAATAGGATTAAAAAAGTGTATAGATTTTTAAAAATATTATCTTATTTCTGTAATATTAAAATACTAAAATTATTTTACATCCTATATAGAACCATGATTATAATAAGTTATAATACGCATTTAATTGACATATAATAAAAATATCTTAGAAAACATCAGAAAACTAATTATGATTATATTATTAATTTCACGAAGATTTTATTCTGTTTCATTGATATATACGAATAGGTAATAGAAATATTATTCATTTTTCAAAAGTGTTATAATAATATGCAATTGACAAAACAATATTCATATGAGATTTGATAGGATCGGTGTGAGCGATAATGAGATTAGAAAGAATATTTTTTTTTTTTTTTTTTTTTTTTATTTTATTTTCTATTTACAATCAGCTTATACAAAACTATTAGTAAATTTGATAAAAGTTGTTTTTCATTCATACACACACTCACACACATTCATTCATACACTCACACGTCACTTGAAGGGAAAGTTATCCATCGATAACTTCCCTATTTGAATTTCATTTTCCAATTGTTCAAGGAAGAGCGTACTTCGGTATCTAGAACATGGTTCTTCTTGAGCCTTCTGGTCACTTCACTGTTGTCCAGGAGAGTAATGGCTGTTGTGTTTGGATGATTTTCAAGTTTTTGTGTATACTTTATGAATCTATGAAGAAAGTATATAAAGAATATTTAAAATTATATATATATATATCCTATGAATATAAGAAATTTATATTTTTTATAATTATATTACTTATATAAATTTTGAAAATAATCAGCACATGTTCATATTTTTTAAATAAATAAGTTTTAATAGGATTAATATATATATTGAAATTTAAAAAATATTTCAATAAATATATTTAAAGACAAGTTGACCTGTGGCCAGGTCTGAACCGACCGACAGTTGAAATAAATTAATTTCCAGCTACAGAAACAATTTCAAATAATTTTAATATATTTATTAATGTAATAAAAAACAGATATGGATATAACATAAATATTTTTAATTTTATTTTATTTTATCAATTTTATTTTATTTCGTCATGAATGGCTGGATGACGTCATATAATTTTAAATTAAGAAAAAAACTAATAAATATGATTTTTCTCGAGGATAAAACCAATACAAAGTGCATGATTCGTGGTGATATGTAAAAAATCTCCTCTTGTGAAATTTGGTGTGAAAATAACCCTTTCCTTCCTATCGTCGATCGCTAATACTACCACTTCCGGTTTCCGGATTTGCACCAAAAGTTGATCAATTCATCCTACTGATGCATTAAGTAAATATACCAAATTTCATCAAAATCGGTTCAGCCGTTCAGGCTGTACACATCTATACGGACAGACGGACGGACGGACAGATATCATGCTAAAAATACTTTTTTCTGTTTAGAAAATGCATGATTCGTGGAGATATGTAAAAATCTCCACATGTGAAATTTGGTGTGAAAACAATATCTCCCTTACTCTCATCGGTCGGTAAAAATATATAAAAATCTAAAACAGCCTAAATTATAATATAATGTGTCTTTCAATTATAATTGTAAGTACCAGAATTAATTTTTTAACACTGCAAATCTCACGCGCCAACACGTGACGTGGTGCTATCAACAAAGAGCCAAACATGCGCTGGTTAAATAAATATTATTTATTAATTTTAATTTATAATTTATAATTAATTAAATTTAATTTAAATATAATATATGTTATTTAATCCAATTCAAATTTGCGAGATAGTCGAGTGGAGACACTCCAGCTTTTTTAACAATACAAAATATTAAGTAATATTTTAATAATTAATTATTTTAAATTCTAAAATATTATTTTTTCCTCACACACACACTCTTACTAATGTCAATAAATTAAAAATTAAAGTATAGATTTTTTAAATTTTTATTAATGTTTTTTCAGAAAAAAAACTTTGTTAGTAGATTTTTCTTTTTTCTTTTAATTGTAAATCAACGATTGAAGTTGTGAAGAATTCGATTGGAGTGGATAGACTCCACCCTTATTCTATTGGTGGTTACTATTGGCTGAGGGCGCAAGCCCCGCCTACCCCTTGGCTATATATAAGCGGTATATATTCATGCAGACTTGCAGGAACATTGGAATACGTTCGAAGACGTGGATCTGTATGAGCTGCTAAGTGGAGTCGTGGATGTGTGGCTGCTATTCCGATGGCAGGTGCAACGCATGCTGATCAAATGGGCGTCTTCGTCGGCTTTACACGTAACAACGGAAATACGAGCAACAATAACACCACCAACGCTAATAACCCGTCCAATACCTCGACGACAGGTTCACCGAATAACAATTCATCGTATCTCAGTGATGATGAGCTGAGCGAATTGCCAAGTTGCGCTTTCGCAATGCGAGCTGCAACCGGCGCTGCTGCCCTTGGCTACTCACTCTCCCTTGCAACAGGTAAAGAAATATGCTTTTTTTACACTCCAATTTCGAAAAATTAAAATTTACCTTTATAAAGATTATTTATTCATTTTTTGTAATAAATAAATGATATAATATCTGATATTTGATAAAAAATACTACAATAGATGAAGTGTTGTTTTAGAATTTTACTTTTGGTATTTTTGAATTGAAATTAAAATTTATATGACATTGGTTTTTGGTAAAAAGCAAAATAAATTGAATAATATTATATGAAAATGGTTTTTGCTGTTGAATGGCCCTTTACACTAAATAATATTAATACATTATATACTCCGCCCCCCCCCCCCAGAATTATACTCTATAAAATAGACCTTTATTGATAACTTTTTCAGTTTCATAAATAAATACAAAATGTATTTTAATTTTTACTATCTCGCCAGAGATAGTATTGAGATCACGAAAATTTTCGATGTGAGATTTTGATGTTTTTATATGTTTTGAAGGTTCCTGAATTATTTTCACTAAGGTTGAGAAAAATGTCTTTGTGTGTATGAGTATGTGTGTGTATGTATGGAACCAAGATTACGCAAAAACGGTTTGAGCTAGAATGATGAAATTTGGTACATGCGAATTATTCAAAATTAATAGTATTCTATCAACTTTTGAGAAATGTAGCTCAACCGGAAGAGGGTCATTACCTACAACGTTTTGATTTTTTTTCTTCTAAAGTGACCGTAAAAATAAAGATATATGTTTGATAGTTTTTCACATGATTAAAAATTGTATAAAATTGCTATATATAGAATTTCAGCTTGATTGAATCGCTGAAAGTACCAGAATTAATTTTTTAACACTGCAAATCTCACGCGCCAACACGTGACGTGGTGCCATCAACAAAGAGCCAAACATGCGCTGGTTTAATAAATATTATTTATTAATTTTAATTTATAATTTAATTAATTTAATTTAATTTAAATATAATATATTATGTTATTTAATCCAATTCAAATTGCGAGATAGTCGAGTGGAGGCACTCCAGATTTTTTAAATAGAATAAAAGATGGAGAGATAGAAATGTGCCTGGTTTTAAAATGTTAATTAGTTGAATTGCAACCTCTCCTATATTAATTATGGAAAGAAAATTATTCTATTGATTCTCTATTATAATACTAAATGCCAAATTAATTAAGAAAAAAATTAATCTAGAAATATTTTTAACATTTTTCACTTAATTATTTCAATAGTTTATATATTAATTTAATTTTCATGATGTAAAATATGGAAATTATCTTTTATCTGGTGGTTGAGTCCAAAATAGTAGCGAGGTTTCCGATGGGGTGTGGCTTCAACCGCCATTTTGTCAGTTGGTGAATATGGATTGCAATACACACACCCACTCAATCAATAGCTTAATAGCAGAATATCTGCACAGAATGGCTTCCAAGAAAATAAAATTATTTTATGATCATCTATAAGCCAAAATTTTTTTGCAAAATTATTAATCACTTACTCTATAAGTTGCCTTAAATATTATATATTGTAATGATATTTTTAAAATAAAATAAAAAATAAAATTTATTTATTTAAAAATCAATTTATTTGTTGAAAGGATTATGATTGTAATACGTTTCCCCTGAAGAGACTAGTTGTTGGAAAGTCAGGGACATTCGTTCCGTAGCTACCGTCCCGAGTAGATGGACTTTATTGGAGGAAAAAAGGACCACCATTCACCAGTCCACTGATTCTCGCTTATATAAGGACCGGCTACATCATTTACAAGAAATATTGTGTTTTTCAAGAAGGATTGTTTTTTTAATTTTTTTTAATCTAAAAAATTAAAAAAATTTGTTTTTTTTCACAACAAATATTGTCTTCTCTCTAATTTTTATAAAATGTCTTTTATTCTTTTTTTATAAAGAATATACAAAAAAAAATATTATGTATATAAAATTATAATTATAGGATTTACATTTAAATCTAAAGGTTGTAAAAGTTTATATTTAAAAATTAAATATAATAAATCTTATAATAAACTTTTAATTCTTAATTTTAAATTTAATTTTTTTCTCTTTTATTTTAGTCCAGATCTCCGGGTCAGTTCTCGCAGATTCAAACTCCACCCTTTTCCATTACACTTTTGTGACCAAATATTATTCTTTTTTTTAAAAATTTCCCCTTCAATATCTCAATCTTATAAAAAAATCATTACAATATTTATTATAAAATTTTAATTTAAAATTTGACTTAAATTATTTTATAAATTTCATTACATTTGAAAAAAAACAGAGTATTATATTTAAATTTTTTAAATTTACTTACCTCGAAAATAAATCGTAAGAAATTTTAATAAGACGATATTTATATATAAAATAAGTTGACCTGTGGCCAGGTCCGAACCGACCGGCGGTTTGAAATAAATTAATTTCCAGCTACAGAAACAATTTCAAATAATTTTAATATATCTATTAATGTAATAAAAAACAGGTATGAATATAACATAAATATTTTTAATTTTATTTTATTTATAATATATAGCTGAAGTAGCCGGCGTTGTCTGTGATTATAATAAGGAGGCTGTGACGTCATGAAGGGCTGAGTGACGTCATATAATTTTAAATTAAGAAAAACATAATGAAGATGATTTTCCGGAGGATAAAACCAATACATTCGTGGTGATATGTAACAAAATCTCCTCATGCGAAATTTGGTATGAAAATAACCCTTCCCTTCCTATCGTCGATCGCTAATACTACCACTTCCGGTTTTCGGATTTGCACCAAAAGTTGATCAATTCATCCCACTGATGCATTAAGTAAATATACCAAATTTCATCAAAATCGGTTGAGCCGTTCAGGCTGTACACATCTATACGGACGGACGGACTGACAGACATCATGCTAAATATACTTTTTTCTGTTAAGAAAATGCATGATTCGTGGAGATATGTAAAAATCTCCACATGTGAAATTTGGTGTGAAAACAATACCTCCCTTACTATCTTCGGTCAGTAATGAATAAAAATAATTTTCGAAAGAAGAAACATACTTTAATTTAATTAATTATTAAAATTTCCAAAGTTTTTTTATTACTATAACTAAAATTTCAGTGATATATAAAAAATATTACTATAATATCGATCATTTGTTTTAAATATTTCGTATTTTAACTTTTATTTATATAATACTAGCTGCTCAGAGCTCCTTCGTCGCTCTTCACATCTAGACGGGGGCTCCGCCCCCTGTACCCCCGAGTGGTACATAGTATTTGGTTGAAAGTAGTAAAAGGTTTTCATCCATTTTGTTTCAAACAATGTATAACATAAAACATTCATTTCTTATTGTGTGATTATTTAAAATATATTTTAATTTATTTAGTAAATTAATTATATATATTATTATTGAATATGTTATATCTATCTACTCGAAAGTTCTTGGCAGCTACAACCACATTTCTCCAAGTGTCCCCGGTGACCTCATCTTTCTTTGGCCAATAAATGCTGGAAAGAATAATCTGAATCTACTCTCATCTCCCAGGGTCATAGACCATGCGTGGCTCAACGGTACTCGAAAGTTCTTGGCAGCTACAACCACATTTCTCCAAGTGTCCTTATCCTGAGCCTCTGTTCCATCTCTCGTACGTCATTCCCTGATGTACTCATCTTTCTTTGGCCCATAAATGCTGGGGAGAATCCTATTCTCTGAATCCACTCTCATCTCCAAAGATCATAGACCATGTCTAACACTCATATAATACAACAGACAAAATAATTGTTTTATATATTTTAATTTTCATTCCCTTTTATAATAATTTTGATGAGATAAGCCTCTTTACTGCATGATAACAGGCGTTTTCCGATTGCAACTTCGATTTCAATTCTTCTCAAATATTATTATCCTTCGTGATTACATTCAATTTTTCTACATATTCAAATTCTACATTTTGTATGTTAATACTGCTCCTGTTTGTTTCTAAATATATTTATTTATCATTATTAATTTCAAACCTCATCTCTTTTCCTACCTCGATTAATTTTTCCTCGCTATCTGTAATTGCAATTGCCGAATCTCCTATTATATTTAAGTCGTCTGGGTCACCTAATATTTTACAATTGATTTCCACATCTTACTCTTTCTTTACTACCTTCAAGATAAATTTTAAGATCAAAATTTGAAAAAGTTTATCCGGATCTATTGAGTCATGCGTAGGTTTTACTAAAGTCTACAAATAATTAGTGAACAGAGATATTGAATTCGCGGTTTTTTTAATATCTGTCATAATGAAAATATCTTAATTAATGTTGATCGATTTGGCATGAACCCGCAATGATATCGTCTAATATTTCCTCCGCCTATAGTTTATAAGTATTGTATATGTTATAATAGAGTATAATATTTCTTGATCATTTCATTTCAATATTTTAATTTCATTGCTTGATTTTTATTGAATATTTTTAATTATAATAAAATTAGAGAAAATGCAAAGTTAGAGACTTGAGACAATTTATAAAAATTAATTTATAAAAATTAACGGTATAAAAGTATTGATAAAACTAAAGATAAATTAACAATATATACATTCATTAATAGTATTAATTTAAATTAATGGATTTATTTGATTTTTTATTATTAAGTTCATTTATTAATTTTTTTAGATCATAGTTAATTCCCTCCCTTAAAATAAAAGAAGTACCTATTCAAATATGGAAAGAATAAATACAAAATAATTTAAGTTAAATATGATTTAAATATTTTATTATATTAATTAAAATGAGAACTTTTAGAATAAATTATTTAATTGAAATGATATTTGAATATTAGAATTTAAAATAAAAAGTTAAAATTTATAATAATTCTTTGATTGCTAGTTATATACATTGTGTAAAATGAGTCCGCCAGTCAGTGGGCCACGCCTGGCTCTTGAATGAACAACACGGAGAACTATATATAAACTTTAAATCTCTCTCTCTCCCGCTCACACACACTCCCACCTCTCTCCTCATCCCCTCCACCTCTCATTTCTTAGTTATTTCAATTTCCACAAATTGTCTAATTTTTAAAATATTCACTAATTTACTTTCTATTTTTATTCTTTAATCCTTAAATAATATATTTTCTATTTTATGTTAAAATGTAAATAACTTACATTTTAACATATTAAACTATGACAGCAAAAAAGTAAACGAATTACATACATACATACATACAAACAGTCTCCTTTATATATATAGATAATTGATGATAAAATAATGCTTAAGAATTTAAACAAAAAATCTGGAGTGTCTCCACTCGACTGTCTCGCAAATTTGAATTGGATTAAATAACATATATTAATTTAAATTAAATTAAATTAATTAAATTATAAATTAAAATTAATAAATCATATTTATTAAACCAACGTATGTTTGGCTCTTTTGTTGATGGCACCACATCACGTGTTGACGCGTGAGATTTGCAGTGTTAAAAAATTAATTCTGGTATTTTCAGCGATTCAATCAAGCTGAAATTCTATATATAGCAGTTTTATACAATTATTAATCATGTGAAAAATTTACAAACATATATCTTTATTTTTACGGTCACTTTAGAAGAAAAAATATCAAAACGTTGTAGGTAATGACCCTCTTCCGGTTGAGCTACATTTCTCAAAAGTTGATAGAAAACTATGAATTTTAAATAATGCCCATGTACCAAATTTCATCATTCTACCTCAAACCGTTTTAGCGAGATAGTAAAAATTATGGTATTTACATTAATTATAAGATTAATTTATAGAATGAGTGTTTTTTATTGCAAATTACCAACTACTTTATATATACAATGTTTAAGAGAATGATAACTATTACTATAATATTTACTAATTTAATTTGTTTTGTTGTAGATGAAGTTCATGGTCCTTCAGGGGATCTGAGTGGTGGCGGTGGAGGTCTTCCTTCCGTGGATTCCGGCGACGGTCCCCAGTCCTTCTATCCCAGTGGAAGTCCTTATCGCATTCAACGACATGCAGCAAACATTCGCGAGCGAAAGCGAATGCTCAGGTCTGATATTTGACCAATTCTTTTTGGCATCACATTCAATCAACTAAAATTTATTTATTTATTTTTTTTTTTTTTTTTAAATTTTTAGTTTTTAATTTTAATTTTTTATTTTATCTATTCCTATATTTACCTATATATGTTTATACACATCACTCTCTCCTTGATTGACAAATTATCAAAAATTAAAATTTGCTTTCGTTGGTTATGTTACCAGGGCCGGTTCTAGACAAAACGGGGCTCCTCCAAATTTGCAAAGGTAGTTATAAGAAGAATATCACATTTTAATTATGGTTTTGTTTTACTTTTTTTTTAAATTTATTTTCCGTTCGTTTTTTATCAAGTTTTTTTTTTTTTTTTTAATATTTATATATTTTTTGCTTTTCAATAATCAAAAGGCCCCTCAGTTTTTTAGAACCGGTTCTAGGGAATTGAATATTGCATGTCAATATATTTTTCTTTATTTATTTTTGCACGGTGCACACTTTATATAATAATTTAATCATATGTCAGAATTTATATTAGAAATGTAGATGGGACAAATTAGAAATATTATATATATAAAAGCCCTAATCACCGTTTGTAACCCTTCATTACTATTTAATTACATTTTAATCTATTTAATTAAAATAAATTGATCGATTATATGATTATTTTAAATGATTATTACATTTTAACTTTAAATTAACTATTTAATTAATTGCTGCAAACCATAATAAATTCAGTTTAAACTGAAAATGGTGTTTGCAACGCGTGCGTCTAGTAATTATATAATTAATCAATGTAATGAACAAAACTCCTAAATATATCTATTAATTAATTTTTAAAAGTAACAATAGAATAGAATTTAATTTATAATAAAGATAAATAGGAAGCCTATATTCATGCTTTGAGTAAGATAATTTCTCAAAAAAAAATTAATTAAATAAAGTAATTTAATTATGGTTCATTATTGGATAATTTTTCATTTGTAATTTTAATGTATTTTGAGCTTTGTATGTTATTTGTTAGAAAAATAAATATTATAATATTCCTATAATATTTGTATCTCATTTAAATTTAATATATTATCAAATTGGGAAGATAAAGATAAAATGGGTTAATTATATAAGGGAAATTTAATAGGAATTTCTGGATAAGGGACGATTGGAAGAATGGGATTGTTTCGATAGAGCATTTTCAAGTTCAATTGTATTACAGAGTAGATATACAAATATAAATATTTTAATTTAGCTTTATAATTCTCGAATAATTGATTTTCAGTAATAATAATTGAAAAGTCCATGTTTTCATTATATTTATTTTTAGTAATTTGGTTTTATTTCTAGTAGAGTGTGTGTATTTTTATTTTAATAGATAATGCTTGTGAAGCATGGCATGTTTTAATCGACTATGACGGTCTAATATTGAACATGGACAACGTGGTTTGTGTGCGGGATTTCAGCAGCATCAACTCGGCGTTCGACGAATTGCGCGTCCATGTTCCCACCTTTCCGTATGAAAAACGTCTTAGTAAAATTGACACCTTACGACTTGCAATCGCTTACATTGCTCTACTAAGAGAAGTATTGTCGGCCGATTGTGATCCATTGACTTATGTGGAACGATGTCTTCGGGGAGAGACTGGAGCTGTTGAAAGAGCTGAATGGAATACCAGCGGTCAGTCCATTTAAAAATTATTTATTTAATAATAATCAATTTTTTTTAATCTATATATATAAAAGGGAATGTCTGTCTGTATGTCTGTCTCGCCTAAACTCAAAAACTACCCGTCCGATTGCGATGAAACTTTCAGGGATTGTTGTGGGCATCCCAGGGAAGGTTTTTGTGTAGTTAAATCCAAAATTAATTTAATCAGTAATATTTTGGTAAAATTCTATTCATGGTTACCATGGTTACATTGAAAAATTTATAATAAATAAATAAAAATAATTGGAAATCTTTTCAACTTATTATTTTGATAAATTTTATTAATATTTTTAATTTTTTTAAACTGTCAAAAATAACATACCCATAATAACAATTGTAATAAAAATAAAAATATAAATCACAATGTAAGTAAAATATTGAATCGTTTTATAATATTTCAATTATTGTTTGAATATTTATTAAATTTAAATATAGATTTATTTACATATTTAAATGTATATTTAATCAATTTATTTGTTGATTCTTAATAATAATAATTCCAATTACTTTCTTCAAATTTTTTTTTATTTAAAAACATATTCAGCATTGAAATTGCCATTAAATATGCAGATAATTGGAACTCCAACATGTAATATTAGCAAATATTCTGGGATGGGAAAAATACTAAGATCATGTCATGTCCTATTAAATATTTTGAATTTTATTTTGAATCATACAATGGTAATGAAATATTGTAGGTAGACTTTTGAGACAAACAATAAGAATCTCTATAATAAGAGAATATACTTATTCCGAAAACTGTTAATTAAAATGTAATAACTATTAACAATTAATAAAGTAGAAATAATTTTCCAACAAATAAAAATGTAATAATTATTAACAAAAAAAAAATAAAAAATAAAAATAAATTATTAACAAAAAAATAAAAATAAAAATGTAATAATAAAAAATAAAATTTCAATTATATTCAATTAATAAATTATTATTATTTTCTCGAATTAAACGGTATATTATTATTATTATTATTTGTAATAATTCCAATAAAAATAAATAAAAATAAAAAACAAAAATGTCCAATTAAAACTAAAATTTCAATTATATTCATTTAATACTTTATTATTATTATTATTATTAAGTGTTCAGTTATCACATAGGTATATATGTATACAGACACACATGCAAAAGCAAAGCTTTATATTATCAACCCTTGTGAATATTTTTATAAATTTTGAATTGATTATATGTTCCACTCAGAAGTCAAAGCGATTAACTCCACATTTAAAGTAACTGAGAAAATGAAGCCCAAAAGTTTAGTTTGTAGAAAATTTAGGTTTATTGATTACAGAAACATTACATTGCAATATTAAGAATATCAAGTTCATTATTCACTTCATATGTTGCAGATTACCTTACATTACATTACATTAAATTACTAGCAAAATTTTAAAAATTGGAGTTAATCGGTTTGGCTTCTGAGTGGCACATTATGTAATATTAGAAAAGGCAAAAAAAAAATGTTTATTTATTTATAATTTTATATTCTTTGAAAATGTTACAGATTTAACAGCTCGGCTTTCATGGATAAATTGGGAAAATCTTGGTGTGAATCCAAATCGACGAAGTGTTCTGACGACTTTAACGTTGACCACCGAGAACATGAACAATTGAGGGATGTCCATTTCAATGATGACGATAAAGGGTCCAGACGGGAATCTGGCGGATGGTTCTGGCCCTGTGGATTAATTCTACCCATCCCATTAATGTTTTACGTTCGTCGGAGAAAATAAAACTTCTGTGCAATAACCCTTTATATTAATATAATATATTACTATAGAATCTAAGAGGCTAACTAGTCAATAAATTATTGTATTAATGAATTTATGTATATAGAGATTAATAAATTAAACAATTATTTCTATGAAATAGTACCGATGTAAAATATATATTTTATCAAATATTTTTATTTGTTTATATGCGCATTAATAAATTCAATTTAACTTATTTTTATATTTTTATTTTTTATTTATTTAAAATAATAAAAATAATTAAAATATATTTCATTTTATTTAAATACACTATAGAAAAAAATCTAAATATATTACATAAAAAAAAATTCAATTCACCCAGTTTGAGTATTGAATAAAATTTGGAAACTCTTCTTCATCCCCTCTCTCCCACTCCTCCTCCATCTAATTACAGGGAAATGGCTCAGATTACATAACGAGGAAGTGCCATGTTCTCTTTTCACCACCAAACATAAATAAAATTGCATGAAATAGGACTCAATGAGTGAGGAAAGGCTAATGAAAAGTTTATTGATAAAGAAACTAATTGGGAAACGGGTAGAATATCGACGCGAGAACAAATCATATTCTAGTTCTAGAGCAGGGATGCTCAAACTTTTTGAGACGCGGAACTTTCTTTTTCTTCCAGGGAAAAGTTTTGGGCCACTTCACAGCTATGTATATCTTTTGTCAAGATTTTTTTGTAGTGTACATGATCATAATAAAGAACAAGAAATACAAGAAAAAAATACAATTTAGTTTAAAAAAATAATTTTTTTTTTTTCTATTTTTTTTATATATAAAACATTAATTTTTACAGATCATTTTTTTATATCCCTGATCTAAAGTAGCTGGTTCACTGAGCCCCCGCTCGGTTCTTTAAAAAAAATATTTTTTTTATGAACTCCGAATATTAGTTTACTTGCATTTTGTTACACTTTTTGCAATTATGTCAACTATTGGAACCATCTTATACCAGTGTATGACACCCATGTCAACTACTGGGTGATGAAAAGATAATGTAAAAAATAAAACCTTTTTGTGTACATTGTGACAAGTCGAATAAAATTTAACTTAATATTGCTACTTCACCGTCTTCACCAGTAATTGACATCAATTCCAAATATTCTTTCACTTAATGTTAAGATCTTATATTATCTTCTAGGACAATGATGGCGAATCTTTTTGAGAAGTGGGTCAAATTTTGATCATTATTTTTTTAGTACTTGAAAAAAATTTAAAAGGAAAATCGAAAATGTTCAAAAGTTTGGCCACAAAATCATCTTACCATTTTTTTTTAGAACCATATTGAAAATCAAAATCAAAGCGTGGATCAGTTAAAAATCTTGAGTGGGTCAGTCCAGCTACTACTTATATATTATAAATATAATAAAATTAAAAATATTTATGTTATATCCATATCTGTTATTTATTGCATTAATAGATACATTTAAATTATTTGAAATTGTTTCTGTAGCTGGAAATTAATTTACTTCAAACCGTCGGTCGGTTCGGACCTGGCCACAGATCAACTTATTATTTTAATTTTTACCGACCGACGATAGTAAGGGAGGTATTGTTTTCACACCAAATTTCACATGTGGAGATTTTTACATATCTCCACGAATCATGCATTTTCTTAACAGAAAAAAGTATTTTTAGCATGATGTCTGTCCGTCCGTCCGTATGTCCGTCCGTCCGTCCGTATAGATGTGTACAGCCTGAACGGCTGAACGGATTTTGATGAAATTTGGTATATTTACTTAATGCATCAGTGGGATGAATTGATCAACTTTTGGTGCAAATCCGGAAACCGGAAGTGGTAGTATTAGCGATCGACGATAAGAAGGGAAGGGTTATTTTCGCACCAAATTTCACATAAGGAGATTTTTTTACATATCACCACGAATGTATTGGTTTTATCCTCGGGAAAAATCATCTTCATTATGTTTTTCTTAATTTAAAATTATATGACGTCACCCAGCCCTTCATGACATCACAGCCTCGGGTAACGCCGGCAACGCCGGCTACTTCAGCTATATATTATAAATAAAATAAAATTAAAAATATTTATGTTATATCCATATCTGTTTTTTATTACATTAATAGATATATTAAAATTATTTGAAATTGTTTCTGTAGCTGGAAATTAATTTATTTCAAACAGTCGGTCGGTTTGGACCTGGCCACAGGTCAACTTATTATAATTAAGCTAAATATCATTTAAAATTTTTTAAATTTATTAATTTAATTAAATACATTTGTTTAAAATTTTTTTTCATAATATCAATTTATTTGAATTTCTATTTAATCATTTTATTTATATTTTTATATTAATAATTATATTAATAAATTAAAAATGGTGACAAAATTAAAAATTAAATCCAAGCGTTTTATTTGAGAGATCCCTAGAAAATTAATTAACTAATTCATTTTAATTAGGCTCTTTATTAAAAGAATCTAGAAGTGCTAAGTAGGCGGACCCTTGTAGAAGAAGAATATACTTATTGAGTCTAAGAGAAAATTTATTTTCTAGTTTTTAGTGCATTTATAAATAAAACACTGTAACTTATTTTTTTTTAATATCTAATCTTATAATGCTAGCTAAAATTGTTTGTTTGTATTATTGAGGACCCCAGTTCAATTCATTTTAATCAGATTGATGCAATGATGCAACATTTAATAATTGTAATAAATAATTAAAGAATTGTATATCAATATCTTTTAAAGGGTCGAACGAGAGCTCGGTGTCCCAGGTATTAATATTACCAGCCAAACCCAATAATAATGAATCATTTTTACACCACAAAATCTTCATAATACTTGAATTTCATAATTGCAAAATTTTTCAGATCAGAAATACATAGATATTATAGAGGGTGACCAAAAAAAAGATCATTTTAATAATTAATCCAATAAAATAAATCGTGATGGAAGAAAAACAGTTTATCCATATAATTAAAACCTTAAAAACTGCCATTTAAAAACATTAATGAAATTTATCATTTTTTTCTTGTAAAAAGAGTCTTTCTTCTACTTTCCTGGCTTTTAATATTCATTGAGACTTTTGCAAAATAAAAAGCAAAAAAATTAATTTTACATAAAATAATAAATGTAGTTTGTTTCATTAATATTTTATATATATATATATCTTATCTTATCTTATTATGCTAGCTAAAATTGTATATATGTATTTATCTATATATATTGGTTCTCAAAAACCGCTCTAACGATTTTTTTCAAATTCACACTAGATATAGTATTTATAAAGAAAAATTAAGTTTTATTGATGATATCTCTTGAAACATACAGCTTCATTATTAATTTCTTAATTGAAAATTATATATGGAAAACGTCAAAATTTTTAATACTGCCTGCTAAGACAGTAAAAAAATGACAATTTTTTATCTAAATACATATAGTCCAGCGGTTGGACTGATGTTTTAACGAGTGGATTTCGTCGGTTCGAAACTCGCCGGGTGAATCGTTATTTAAAAATGAAAATAATGATTTTGTTATTTTTTTTTCTTTTTATCTATTGTTTACTTTTTAATAAATTACTATTCTATATTTATTTATTCATTGTTCTTTTATTAATAAAGTTTTAGATAGTTTTATAAGTTTTAATATTTTTTCAATAAAATATTATTCAATATATTTATTAATATTATTTTATTTATTATTATTGAGTACCCGAAGTTCCATTCATTTTAATCAGATTGATGCAATGATGCAACAGTTAATAATTGTAATATTGTAATAAATTTCTATCTTGAAAATTGTTACATATTATTCAGGATATTTTAAAAACTATTTCTTTCTTTAATTAATATTCATTTTTTCTATAAGTCAGATATATTTCCAAATATTAAATAATTTTTGAAGTGAAAACTTCTTTAGCGGCGTTGAGCACTTTTGCGGGATGGGGAAAAAGTATAGAACTCGCGTGATCGTGACCAACACCATGAAACCATCTGCTTTCAAATTTCTTATAACAGAGCGCGAAATTTGAATTGTCATTAGAACTGTTTTATAAATTATCTCTAACATATAAATATATATTTATTATGTAAAGTTCATTTCATATATACATATATAATCAAAATTATACGAAATGAACTTCACATAATAAATATATATTTTATGTTAGAGATAAGAATTATAAAACAGTTCGTATTGCAATATTTTAAACAAAGTTGTGTATTTATATATATATAAATATAAGTTACAAATTTGTTTAAAATATATGTTTAAAATAATATATAAGTTATATATATATACATGCATATGAAATTCATCTTTCTCGTGAAATAGCGCGAATTTCGTCTGTTTTAAAATTTCTTACGCAGAAGTTTTCACTTCTGTCGGCCAGTCCCACGACTGCCAATTTTGCTTTTTTAATTCCGAAAAGCTGCAAAGCACGTTTTTTTGTCTTTAGTTTGTTTTATAACCACTTGGGGCGCTAAACAGTTTTTCAAAAAAACACTATAGAAAAAAAATATATGTACCTATATATTATATATTTATGTATTATTGAGGAGCACAAGTTCATTAATTTTAATCAGATTGATGCAAATGTGTAACATTTAATAATTGTAATAAATAATTAAAGAATTGTGTATCAATATTTTTTAAAGGGTAGAGCGAGAGCTCGGTGTCCCAGGTATTAATATTACCAGCCAAATCCAATAATAATGAATCATTTTTTTTAACTTAAGTACCGAGCCGAGGCTCGGGGTCCCGGTACTATCTGTTTAATTACTTATACTTAATAAACAATTAAATATTCGAAATTTTGCTTATAATATAATATATATAATAAAATACTTAATAAACTTACATCGAATTGTAAAAATGTTCTCTTACTAGTAGTTTAAATCAGTGGATCCCAAACTTATTTTCCCTTTTCAGAATAAATATTACCTAGCGTCCAGTGGAAATTAATTTTTTTTTAATAGCAACTACCATAAACGGAAAGATATATTTGATTGTGTGTTCATGTTTTTCTAGCCTTTTCGTAAAATTTAATAAAGAAAGGTGTAAATTAGAAACATAAATGTTTGAAATTATAAAACTATTGAACTTAAAATCGAAATGTGAAAAAATATCTAATTTTCCTAAAATGAATCTGTGGTCATTACCGCCACCAGGGGGCGGTAGCACCCACTGTGGTAATCAGTTGTTTAAATTATTGGATGTTTGAATTAATTGGAAATGTTTTCTAATAGATGCCATGACAAGTGGCGTTTTCCAATAGATGGCGTTGCTAGTATTATCAGTAAACCTACTATCATTGAGCATCATAATTAATATATGTCATTTGATCCAAACTTATTCTTTGCATTTGATAGGATGAGCGTGGTACTATGACCTGCTCAAATTAAATGAAACGATTTAAAAAAAAATTCTACGAATTAATTCAAACACCTAATATAATTAATTATTATGTTTATTAATTTTTATGGGCTTAAAATCATTTAGAAAGAACAGCAAATATGACACCTCCATGTATGTGAAAATGTTTTAAGTATACCACTGGGTATGTGTATATGAGAATTAGCAACCCCTTCAACAAAATAATAAAGACCATTTATATAATTCAAAGCACTATAAAATAATAATTATTATAAACACAAATAAATTTAAACAAAAAAACAAAAGTTTTTTTTATGTTTTATTTATAATACATTCGCCGCTTGGTGGGCGTTTCATTCTATAATGTTTACCCATAAGAAAAAGCTTTTGGATTCGTTTCGCACGTGGTTTCTCTTTTTGTTTTATTTTTTCCTCCTTTTTGTCTAGCGATTTATCTTGACATTGATTCAAGCTCGAATCACTAGAATTATTTGACTGATTTTGAAATTTCTTGTGAGCATTTACACGTTCGTAATGTCGTATACTCCTCTCGCAAGGTTCATCCTCTTCTTCATTATCTGTTTCGACCACTTTATCACATTTTCTTTTAATTTTAATTTTCTTTTTTAATTTTTTCTATCATTTGATTTTATTTTTCATTTTGTAAAACATACACATGCAACATATTTTAAGTTAAAAAAAAATACATAAATATATATATTTTTGAGTTACGAATTATTACAAAAATAATTTAATTGTCCTTGAAAGGTGTAAAAAGTAATTTTATTCATTTTAATTTTTACAAATATACTTGATACATTTTTATTAAGACATTTTTATTTTAATAATAAACTTAGTTGTTATGATTTATTGTATTTAATGTATTCTACCATTAATTTATATTTATTTTTTATTAATATTTAATTTAAATTAAAATTTTATATATTTTTAATAATTTTAAAACAATTATTATTAAAAATACAAAAATATCTATAGAAATGTCATTATGATTTATTTACCTTTAAACAATCTGTTGTGAATTTTCCATTTTTATATCCTATAATATTTGCCTTGAGACCTTTTTTTAATACATTTAGTAATCTTTTATGAAATGCCTTTTGTGTTCTTAATATAAATGCCTCTTGATATCCAAAGATAAAACCTTTAATTTCTTTAAGAGTTGCTCCTTCACGATTTCCGGATAAATTAATAGCATATATAGCTGATTGTAATACTTCTAAATCGCTAAAACTTAGCATTATAATTTATATACAAACATAGCGAAATTAATTTGATAAATAATCATTTTATCCGCATACAATTATAATTATATACTTGAATTTAACCTAAAAATCAAAAAAATAAACACTATTGCTATAGAAATTAAAATAAAAATAAATCTTTAATTAATCATAAATAATGTTTATTTATGAAATTAATAGATATAATCATAGACATTCATTGCAATAATTTTAATATATTTTATAAACTAAAATTAAATTTAAAAAATTCAAAACTTAAAAAGAATAATTTTTAATTAAAACATTCAATCAAGTTGATTAATTTTATTACTGTATGCACATTTAAGTTGTCACACTATCATCAGAAGCTTTCTTCTCAAAATAATATTATAATGTTTATTTATTTGTATAATAAAAATTTAGATATATAATTTATTTTGACAAATTATTTCATTTTACTATTTAATATTTTTCAATTCAATATTTAATTATTTTATAAATTTTATAATCTTAACTTTTTTCAGCAGATGCCTCGAATACAATTTCCAAACATTTTTAAATACGCAACCCGATTTAACTTAAATTGAAAAAAAAATTTATTTAAATATTGAGGTATGTTTTTATTAAGAATTATATATTTGTGTGTATAAAGTACAAATAAAAAATAAATAATTGAATATGTCAAGAAAAAAATGTATTCAGCATTTTTATGTATTTTATGTAATTTTTTAATTGTAAAAAACGGAATACTAATATTATTCTTTTTTATAATATATTTTTGTAGATTTTAGATAATTACAATTTTTTAGATTATATTAATTTTAAGTTTGAGGAACATTTATATCATTTATTATTCTCTTATTCAGATTCAAAAAATAAAAGAAAAAGACTTATATTGTGATATTACTCCTTGAAAGTAGGCAATCAGTGACTCCCCATATCAAGTACAGATAGATAGATTTTAGATAATTACAATTTTTTAGATTATATTAATTTTAAGTTTGAGGAACATTTATATCATTTATTATTCTCTTATTCAGATTCAAAAAATAAAAGAAAAAGACTTATATTGAGATATTACTCCTTGAAAGTAGGCAATCAGTGACTCCCCATATCAAGTACAGCAACGGAAAATTTTGTTAAATGGTGCTGGTCCTTTAGGTTAACATTAAAAAAATTATTTTTCTATTATTATTTCTATTCATTCGCAAAAATGAATTTTTACAATCTGCTGCACACTGAGCAATGGTTGCTAGATAATAACCACATTATTGCCATTACAAATACTAACAAGGGCGACAAAGTGCAAAAATGTAAAAAAATGTTTTTGTTTCAATTAATCTGTATTTAAATGACCCAGAGCAAAAGGGTTAAACTCGTGTCGAGTCCATTTTCGAATAGCCCCCCTGTGGGGTGTCGGCCCGACGTTGGGAAATACAGAATTATACAGTACTGCGAGCTATACGAACTATTGCTTTATTACATTGTGGTCTTTAATATTTGTTAGAAGAAATCCTATTTTTTTTATATTTTTGTCATTCATTTCTTTATTTTTATTTTTATTTTTATTCACTTTAATTTGTTGCATGAAATATTGAATATTTTTTTATCTAGCGATATATTATGTGTACGTTTAGTTAAATGATTAATTAATTGATTGAGCGTATTTTATAATATAATTGTTCTTCTTTGCCTTTTCCATTATTATAATTAAATGTAAAACTAAAATTTTCTCCATTTCAGCTGTTCCTCCAATTGGGGATTGGACGAAAAGAAGTGATTTATCTTCTTCACAAAAATTAAATCACGAAACAACCACATTACAGAGATTGCGGCTAATACAATGAGGGAACATGGAATGTAAGTAGTTTATATAAAGGGTCTTTCAACAAGGACGGGTCGATGATACAATTGAATAAAACAAGATGTGTGTGAGATATTAACGAAATTTATTTTTTATTTGAAAGGCCCATTTATGCCATTATGGATGGAATATGACATCGTCCAAATGTCCGCCGCGGCTTCGTATGGTGACACGAATCCGAGAGGTCCAATTTTTAATGACTCTGCTGCATAGATCCGGCTGTATCTGAGCGATAGCCTGCGTTATGTTGGAGTCATTGGAGAGTAGACTTTGAAGGGCCCCCGCGTCTGCCGTAAAATGGGCGCAATGCGCGCAACGTTCCACTAACGAACACTCATTTTGATAATAAATTTTTATCATTTGCACATGCTGCTCAATTGTGTAACTTGCCATGGTGATTTGGCATCAGTTACTGAATCAGAAAAAACAGATTTGACACATGCCGCCAAAACAAAATGGCCGCCACAGATTTTTAACATTGACCCGTCCTTGTTGAAAGACCCTATAAAAACAAGGGGCATTACAAAACTTAGTAATGGAAATTAAAAAATATGATTTAGACATAATTGCCCTACAGGAGGTGAGGTGGGTGGGAGAAGGGAGAATTGATGCCGGAAATTTATTTGCCTATCGGCCTAAAGACATCAACTGGGAACGGGGTTTATTATTAGAAATTCAGTAGCTACCGCGAGACAGAACTCTCACTGGGCAGACTCACGATCCCGTGGTATCATTTTGATCATTATTTGTGCACGGCACGGTCTTATATGGCCTAAAATTGTTTTAGACTTACAATTAGAGATATTCATAAGGGTATATGGAACTCGCCAGATGGAAGAACATGTAATCAAATTGATCATATTCTGGTAGAAAGAAGAGGCCAGTTTAATATTCTCGATATCAGAGTATATAGAAGGGAAGATTGGGATTCGGATAATTATTTGCTTGTAATAAAATTAAAAAGTGTTTTCAGGCACGGTTAGATTTAATTATCTATCTATCTATCTCTTATTCTTTTCTCTTCCATTCTCGCCACGTGAATGGCGAAAAATATATTGGTAGAGAGATCGATTGGGAAGACCAAGGACGCGGTCGGTGGACAATGCAAGAAAGGATGTGAGAGAGATGGGGAGGAGTTGGTTATAGCTCAAGTTAAGGATATGGATGGTCTGTGATGGACAGACCATCTCTTGGACACTCTTGGAGGACACTTGGAGAAATATGGTTGCTGTGGCCATGAACTTTCGAGTTCCGTAGAGCCACAAACATAGATAGATATTTATCTTTTAAAATAGTTCTATGTATTTTTAATCACTTAAATTAAATTTAAGTTTGGCTTAAACGCAATGGTTTTTATTATTATTTTTATTTATTGATTAGGAAGAGTAAACGGCATAAAAATACTCTGAACTAAAAAGAAATGATGAATTGAGAAATTTTTTTATTATATAAATTTTATACTACGAAATTTTATTTAAACACATATAAACTATATCGATATATCGAGTATCAATGAAATTGGGGTGCTACGATATATCGTTGACATTTATATTTTTATTATATGACACTGACATTTAATTTTATTAACGTTTTAATTTATATTAAAAAAATCGAATAAAAAAGTTAGTTAATTTAATCTGAGTTTTTTTTTTCAATGATTAAATTATATTGATTTAAAACATTTCTTTATAATTTATTTTACTTTGAGGGTTATGAATGGTATGTATGTTTTTGTTGTGATTTTATGTTCCTTTTTATATTTATTTTAATTATAATTTCATTTTTAGAAAGGAATCTAACACCAGAATACGATATTTTGATTTATGAAGAAGAACCAGAATGTCAATTACGTTTAGAAGATGCAACGTTAAGTTTTAATCAAAATACCACTGACAATAGACAAACAAGTGCAGCACTCATAGGTAAATGAAATAACAAAACTCATAAGAAAAGTAAAAGTAATAAAAAATAAACACTATACGTAAGAGTGAGTTTAGTCAAAAGATTATTCCAAATTATTATGATGATGAAAATGTAAACTCATCTTCTTTGAACAGATATTGATAGTTTTTTATTTAAATATTTCTATATAAATTTTATTATTATTATAAATATAAATATTTTTATATGATAATTATATTGTTTTAGAATCTTGGACCAATGTTCCACAAAGCGATGTTGTTATTCAATCTACAGATATGAATTATCCTCAATTGCGTTTTGAAGTAGTTTCAGCAAGGACTATTGAACAAAATGATAAAAAGCATGTTGTAAGCTAATTTATAAATCTTTGGTTGTAAATTTATTGTTTATGCTTTAGTTAAATATAATCTCATTTTTCATCTTAAAATATTGTTTTTCTATCTGATCCATTTAATTATTGGATTTGATTTTAATATTATATTAATAGTTTTGAATTTTAAACTGCAATATTTGCCAAACTATGAGAAGTTATTATTTATTATTTTTATAGGCATACACAATTAAAGTTTGTAAAGATGGAATGAATGCAGATCCAAATCCGGCTTATTTTGAGAGACGTTATACGGATTTCCTTAAACTTCATGATGAATTAAGGCAACAGTATCCTGAATTAATGAGAGGATTGAATTTTCCTAGAAAAGTCTTATTGGGCAATTTTACCCCTGCTGTTATTTCATCAAGGAGTGCTGGGTTTGAGTCTCTTTTATCTCATACTACCCAAAATCCAAAATTAAGGGAGTCTTCTGTATTAAATGAATTTCTACAAGGTAAAAATATCTTTTAAAAGTTTCTTTATATAATTCCATGATTAATATAATTGCTTTTCAATTTAATTAGGAAGAGAAATTCGAGAGGCTCGCCATTGTCTTGATACTAGTCATTTTAACGATGCACGTTCAATTTTGGAAAATACATTTCGGCTGCTAAATAAACTTCATACAGATCGACATCCTTGGGTAATGTTAGTTCTTTGTCGGCTTGTTGCGTGTTCTGTGGCAAGCCAACCAGATTCTCGGGCATTCTCTTTTGCCGAACTTGCTCTTCGACGTTTTGAAGCAGTTTCTGATGCAGATCTTTTGCCTTTATATGTGCCTCTTCTTCAAACATGCATTCACCTTTGGTGGTGTCTGGGTAGAGATAAACGCCCATTGGAACAGCGTCTCTCAGAATTGAAACGAAATGGTATGAATGTTGATCATGCTCCTCCACTTTCCGAAATCGCCTGGGCTGACATCACTTAAAATATCATATTATCTATATTTATAATATTATTTTAAAAATTTTAACCTCCCAATTTTCGATTTTTTTTTTTACTTTAAAATTTAAAATCAAGTATTAATATTATAATACATATGAAAGAACAATGACAAAAATCCAAAACTTATTTTTAATTTTACAGGCGAATAGAAATTTTTTCTATAAATATTAATTAGGCTAAGAAATTTGTATTCGATTTAAATATAATACAATATTATCTTTTAGCTTTTTTCTAAAATTATGATGATTTCTCCATTGTTTTTAAAATAAACATCACAAATTAAAAATATTCGATAAAGTTTCTAATAATGAAAGATTCTAGAAAATGATTTAAAAATATCATTTTTATAGATATTAAGATACAACGGACGTACTATAAATAAACAAGAAATATTTTTTTAATAGTGTAGACAAATCATCACTAGTATAATGTAAATAACTTCTGAAATTATTCATTTTATCCATGACAGTAGAGACTATTGTTTTGTAGTTATTTTATTTTATAAAAAATGATTTATTTTTAACTTTCAATAAAAATTAATTTAAATTTTAATAAGTTACTTCTCCCTTTTGAACAAAAATGAAAATTGTATTAGAATCAATTTTTTACTTATCATTTGACCTCATTAATTTAAATACTACCTTTTTTATATTAATCATTTAAGATTTAAATTTTTATTATTTCAAAAATTAATCTAAAATAATTAAATATATTTTTTTTACAACATTCTTTTTTTATCTTTTATGAACATTTTAAATTTTGTCATGTTCTTTCAAATAGATATTATATTATATTAATAATCTCTAATTTTGTAGACGTTTTTCATACAAATTCTTTATAAATTTAACAATATTTTTTCTTAATATATGAGCCACTCGGAAGCCAAACCGATTAACTCCAATTTTTAAAATTTTGCTAGTAATGTAATGTAATCTACAACATATGAAGTGAATATTGAACTTGATAATCTTAATATTGCAATGCAATATACATTTTTCTGTAATCAATTACCCTGAATTTAATACAAACTGTGAACTTTGTGCATCATTTTCTCAGTTTGTTTATATGTGGAGTTAATCGCTTTGGCTTCTGAGTGGCTCATATATACTATTTTAATAATACAAGCCTTTAATATTTTCACTAATACAATGAAACACTAGTTGAAAAATAATTGAGTTTGTCTAAATTTTATTTTATATGATACTTGTTACAAAATTCGAATAGGGTACTGAATTGTATATTTATTGTTATTATTTACAAAAAATATAAAATATTGTATTAACCTATATATGACAAATAACAAGTATTTAGCTATTTAGAAGACCCCTGTATTCTTTAATATTTAGATTTATTTAGTATATCAAATACCCCTTTTACAAAAACTAAATACAAAATTAGTATAAAAATAAAATTATATAAGTCCAAAATATTTTAATTAGATTAGAAATTTGAATAGAATTTGTACGAGTATATGGTTAAATGGAATATATATTTCACTTATTTATAAATTAAAATGAAACGAGGGATGGGTTTTACTGTGCAATTATTTTTTTAAAATCTCTTTAACTAAACCTCGAAACAATCTCTCTTGATTTTGATAGATATATATTTTTAATTGAACATAAATTATATTTAATTATTAATTGTGTTCTCAATATTGACTAAATATTTTATTATTAAATAAAATTAAAGAGGTTATGATTCTAATATATTTGACATTTATTTTTTTTGTTTTAAATAATACAAATGTAATTTATTATTTAATCTTAAACTCTATAATATTATTAAAATATTTTAAGACAAATTAATGGATGTAAGAGAACTTTATACAAACTTTTACAAATCGTTTAAAGAAGATGATTGATTTTTATATACAATTTTTAAGAATATTAAGCAGGATTCAACACATATCCTTTACTTTTCTTTTAGATAAAGTTGCTCAATTTAAAACAATACAACAATTAGACTTTATTTATAAATTTCAAAAATTCCTTTTAAGAGTTGGATATAAATTTTATTTTAAATTACACTTCTATCAAGCTTGTATTTTTGCTGGAGGGTATATAGTGAAAAATTAAAAAAATAGAATCTGGATTAAATTTAAAATGCAATTTTATAACTTATTTATAAAAGAATTAAATATTAATAACATTTTTCAATATGATAATATGATAATAGAAATTACCCAGTCAACTAAGTGTTGTTTATTATAAATCTTAGTTAAATAAAAAATAGAATCTTCTTGCTTAAATTAAATTGTAAAATAATAAATCTCATCATTGCGAACCACAAACGTTCAATGGTGCTTAACACGTTCCCGCCGGCATCTACCAATTATTACATAGATTCATTCATATTTTCTATTTTATTTAATAATATTAAAGAGAAAATATCTAAAATGATCAAATATTTAACTCTTATTTATAAATATTAACTTATATAGAGTATATTTTAAACTATTTTTTCTTCATATACCATTTTAGTATTATATAATTTTATTTATTCTAACATATTCTTATATTTATATTTATTTATATAATAAAGGCAAACTTCGTTTAATGTCGTTTCGTTATAACGATGTAGTCTAAATCCAAATTTTTTTTATTTCTTTATTTTAAACTTTCTTATCATAATATGTAGTTTCAAGTATACGCTGTTAAATTTTTTTAAATTAAAATTTTAAATGTTAACATAGTAGACTATGATATATATGTGAATTTGTATTAAAATATAACTTGTTTATAATTTTGTTAGTTTTTCTTGTTTAATAAAACTTATAACATTATTTCATTAGCTTATATGTATTGTTGTTTTTACTTTACGTCCTAAGCGATGTGACGTATCCTCGACACTATACGAAGTTTACCTGTATAATTTTAACATAACGTATGTTAACATTAGATTTTATATTTAGATTATGCACGTTCATATATTTATTTATTTATTATATACATTAACATGTAAAATTGCTGTTTTTTCAAAATAATTTATGTACAATATTTATCTTAAAAAAATTTTTACAATCAAATATATTGAAAATTTTGTACCAATTTTTTTTAAAGAAAAAAAAACTCACAATGACTACAACATTAAATTTTACTTTTTATTTTAAAAATCAAAAAATAAAAATAAAACATTGTAAAAAACAATCTCAAAAAAAAAACAAAAAAAATTGTTAAATATTCATAATTTAATGGAATACATTCTAGTCATTATATGATATACAATATAGGTAAATAGAATCTATATATATATTTTGATGTGCCAATATTACATTGAAATCTTGCAGTTGTTTTTCAGTACAAATCTACAAATGGTTGTTAAAGAGAAAATAAATTATTTATTTAAATATTTATTACTAGAATATAATAAATTATATTAATCAGTAATATTCTTATTATTATTTTGCTATTTTATAGCTTCGGATTCCCTAACTTTAAACCTTTCTATTTCTATCCCATGTTTTCCAAATTTTTCCAAAAATGGTGGAAATTCTAAAAATTTCCTTCAAAGTATTTTTGTTTTCTAGAGTTGATGTGTCTTCCTTTTTGGTGCCTTCTTATATTAAAAATTAAATTAAATTAATCTTTTTTATGAAATTAATTGAATATCTTTTGTAATATTAGTATACCAAAGGAAAAAAGCTTTCACCCCACCTCACCACTACTTTCAAAAGATAGTATTTATTTATATCAAAAAACAATTATTTTATTGAAAGTTTTATTATTTTCTTTTAAATTCATTCAAGTTATTCCTCTCATAAGATGTAAATATCTTCACTTATTTCTTTGCAAAAGGATTGATAACAATCCAAATATTATATTACAAATATTTAAAGTTTTCTCAGACAAAATAGAGATAACTTTTGCTTCTTATTAAGTCAGAGTACTGGTTTACTTATAGGCCATTATATTATCATTCACATAGATAATATAAAAATGACTATATAATGAATTCTTTCTGTTTACCTTAAAAATTTTAGAGATCCTCAAAATTGGAAAAATATTTTTATTTCAATAAATTGAAAATTTTGACTATTTTCTTTTATATTCTAAAAAAATATTCCTTAATGTTTAAACTATTAAATATTAAACTATATTATATGGTTCATTTTATTAAATTAATTACTGATAAAATTAGATATGACATCAGAAACAATTTTCTTAAATATTCTCTTGCACTTGAACGTATGATAAGTCTTAAATTGGATGGATTCTTCAAATTTTTAAACTTATAAAAATTTATTGTAAGGATGTGGTTAATTTATGAAAAAATTTACTATGTTAGAAAAATAATATTTATTATTATAAGAATAGTATATTACTAAAATAGCCTATTTGTATATGCCTGGCCAAATAGCTTCAACTATTATTTCACTTCAATTTGACTAGGAAAATAGCATTTGCCCAACAAAGATTTAGCCAAATGGATTTTGTCTAGGCAATTTGCCTACGATATATATACAAATATATATGTGATGATGTTTATGAACTAAAACATAGGTTAAATTTTTCTCCTAATATTTACTATATTTCCTTTATATCATTTTTTAAATTAGAAGAAAAATATAAATAATCTCAAATGATAAGATCAATTTTTAGTTATTTATATTTAACATTTTTAAATCTAAAAAAAGATATAAGTTATTTTAAAGAATCATTAAAAATATATAAATAAGTAATTAACTTAACTTGTATATATATATATAAGATATATATCATGCGTGAGTTGAACTCGACTCATGGCTTCTCTTGGAAAGTATTTTAAAACACACCGAAATAATAATATTATTGAGAATAAAATCTTAAATAAATTATTCTGCACTGTTTAACAAACAAGTCTAAACTGATTAAAAAAGAATCTTAAAAGAATTTATTCGATTTTATTTCACTCAAGTTTTTGAGAATAAAAACCAGGTAAATGTATATGAAAAAACTTTTTTTATACAAATAAATCGCTTATTTTAAATATAAATACAAAAGTACTGACCATTCCATTCTACACAATTTAACTATCGTACGTTTCAAAATGGTGATCTTTAAGTGCGTGTATCATCGACGATATGAAGTGATAATCTAAGGGAGCCAGGTCTGGTGTATAAGTCACAAGGGATTTTTTGTTAAATACCATAAAAGAAAAGTATTTGGATTAAAGAATTGGTTTTCTCAAATTTTTTAATTGATATGTTTCTGGTATATACAATGGGGTGTCAAAACAAATAATTTATTTCTATTACAAAATTATGAAATTTTGGATCTAAACATCTGAATTTATTTCAATACATATGTATATTTAATATATTCAACAAATAAATAAATATTCAATATTTTTTTATATTATATTTAAATTATATTCAATGTTATAGTATTTATAATAAAAAATATTTTTTTCTTAAATTAATGGTTTTTAAATAATTTTGATTATTATTATCTTATTTATAAAAAATTCATAAAAATATAGATGCATTTGTGATATACATCAGTAATATATATATATATATATATATATATACGGAATTATATCATAATTATATAGGTCAATTATATGACAAAATAGATCGACCAAGGGTCTTATTAAAAAAATAAAGATCATGGTTATTTGTTAATATCTGTTATTGATATTTATTTAAAGAGCAAAATAGGCCCCCAGCAAAGTTATACGATCTATATTACGTACTTTGGATTCTTGGATTCGACCATGTGACAATCATAATATTTTAAATGAAAAATAATACTTCTTAGCAGTCAAAATATTATAAATATTTATAAATGAATCATTTTGTTAAAAAAAAAATACAACTAATAAAATTGTATTTACAATTTGTATTTTGATTTATTCAATTTTTTTCTTTTATTTTGTTTTTATTAATAATATTTAAAAGAATAATTGCATATAAAAAATTCACTTGTTTTTCTCGCAATATCTTAATAATTGACAAATGTTAATGCCTAAAATGGTAGAGATAAAAGTATTTTGAATCTTTTATTTTTAACGTCATGAATGGCTTATTAATTATGTAAATATTCATATGAATTGCGTACATGCTATTCCTTTATTTAGATACGTACAAGAACTTGAAAAATTCATTACAGTAATATTTACAAATATTTTTACCCCTTTATAAAATGAATTATTCTAATATATAATAAATAATTCTATTTAATTAATAGATA
The DNA here is from genome assembly GCA_963082975.1 of Labia minor. Classification (NCBI taxonomy): domain Eukaryota; kingdom Metazoa; phylum Arthropoda; class Insecta; order Dermaptera; family Spongiphoridae; genus Labia; species Labia minor. The sequence goes on along the minus strand of OY720346.1, from coordinate 20,037,712 downwards.
ATTAATTTCAAGATGAGACCTATTTGTTAAATTTCATCAAAATATATTATGATTTGTATAGACCAATATGAAGACTCACATGGCTGTTTTTACCGACCGACGATAGTAAAGGAGGTATTGTTTACTATTGCTATCACGAAAATTTTCGATGTTGAGATTTTGATGTTTTTATACGTTTTGAAGGTTCCTGAATCATTTTCACTAAGGTTGAGAAAAATGTCTGTGTGTGTGTGTATGTATGTGTGTATGTATGTAGACAAGATTACGTAAATACGATTTGAGCTAGAAATATGAAATTTGGTATACGGGCATTATTCAAAATTCGTAGTATTCTATCAACTTTTGAGAAATGTAGCTCAACTGGAAGAGGGTCATTACCTACAACATTTTGATTTTTTTTCCTCTAAAGTGACCGTAAAAATAAAGATATACGTTTGATAGTTTTTCCCATGATTAGAAATGGTATAAAACTGCTATATATAGAATTTCAGCTTGATTGAATAACTGAAAGCACCGGAATTAATTTTTTAACACTGCAACACGTGACGTGGTGCCATCAACAAAGAGCCAAACATGCGCTGATTTAATAAATATTATTTATTAATTTTAATTTATAATTAATTAAATTTAATTTAAATATAATATATGTTAATTAATCCAATTCAATTTTGCGAGATAGTCGAGTGGAGACACTCCAGCTTATTATTCTCCTTGCCTTAAATGAGACCATCTTTGCTGGAGCTTGAATGGAGAAATAGTTTAATATATTTTATATTAAATTTAGTGGAAGATAATATTCAAATTGAATATATATTTTAACACTTTACTTTTAATAAAATATATATGAAATAATATAATATATTATTTATTATATGTCGTAATCGAGCTGAAAATATTGCAATTGGAAATTTTCTATATCAATTTCAAAAAAGTTTGTATCTATCAAATTTAATCAATTGTTAATTTTTTCTAAATGTAGCTAGAATAAAAATATATAAGAAAACATATTTTAAATATTTTGAGCGAATTAAACATGACTATTATATTTCTTTGTGTGAATAGTCAAGGTTAATGGAATAAAAAGCTTAATCCGTTTGTGAACCAAAAAGAAGCATAATATTTATTTGCATAAAGTAATAATAATTACCTACATTTTATGTTTTTGATCACTGGAGATTAATTTTTTTTTTTTTTTTTATTATTATTTTTTACAAATCACAATCTAGTTATATACCTTAACTAATAAGTGATATTTATTTAAAGAAAATATATAAAGTTATGCTTTCAAAAACATGCAAACATGAGCAGTTTAATCCATTAGTTCGTGAGGTTTATTCCTTTTCAATCTTCTCCACTCGACTATCTCGCAATTTGAATTGGATTAAATAACATAATATATTATATTTAAATTAAATTTAATTAATTATAAATTATAAATAATAAATATTAAACCAGTGCATGTTTGGCTTTTTATTGATGGCACCATGGCACGTGTTGGCGCGTGAGATTTGCAGTATTTTTTATTTAATACATTTACCTACATTTTATGTTTTTGATCACTGGAGATTAATTAATAATTTTAATTTTATTTTTTTACTTTCATTTGAATTGTTAGATTACATAGTACAATTTTATAAAAAAAAACAAACCATTTACTAAACATCACTTTGTAAAATTTAATTTACATATTTTTGAATTAAAGGTCAGATTATATATATATATATATTATATAATGATATAATATTAATGTATTAATGATGGCTGAATTACTTAATGGGAATACATAAAATAAAATACAAAACTGAAATCTTATTGAGATAGTTATAGCTTTGAATTTTAGTTAATTATAGATTATAGGTATATTTTTCAATTAAATTGAAAAATCATTTATGAATAAAATGAAAGCAAAGAAATTTTCCATTTTCATTAGTTGAGACATAATTTTTCATGCATTAATAAATATTTATTTTTTTTGTTTTGTTTATGATAATTTATGTTAATTGGTCAAAACAAATCGCTTAAGTTGTACTAACAATAAGTTAAACTTCATGGAAGATCAATATCTAAAATATCAAAATAAATGACGAAAGATTTTCCTCAAGTATGAAAGATTAAAAATTAAAATAAATTTTTCTTTTAATTATCATTCTATATTTTATAAAAGTCATAAAAAAAACATTGATTATATTTTTTGTTCATTAGTTCTATTATTCTTTATTTATTTATTTTTATAACATATCTAACAAGTAACTATTTTAGTAATAGCTTTCTTTTTAACTCGACTAAAATAATTAACATATCAGTTAATTTTAAGAACAATTTAATAAAGAAAAACTAAAATTTTGCTAAAAGATTAATTAAAGAAACCTGAAATTATTAAAATTATTATAAAGAGATCATCATTAAGCGAAAGAGATATCATTTTTTGAAATATACAACTATTCACAAATGTAATTAATATTTTTTTTATATTTTTAAAAAAATATTTATTATTGATTTTCATTTATAACTAATTTTATAAAGAGATATTTTCAGTTTAATTATTTTCAAATTCATATAAAAACAACTTAAATATAAAGAGATTTATTTTAAGAATTTTGGAATTTTTTTAATGTTCTAAATTTTTGTTATTGTAGTTACTAATTAATAAAATAAATGAGTATATAATTTAAAATTTTTAAAATCAATAGGGTTATTTTGTATTCAATAAAATGCAGATGGTAATTCTGCAAAAAATTTGGCAAAATTGGGCAAAATGCAGGGATGCAGGGTTATGAAAGTTTTTCGCGGTTTTTCGCAATTCATTTTTACTGTTACTTGTTTTTGGTTTACGTGTCATCTACCGTAATTTTTAAAATTAAAAAGTAATTATTTTAAATTAGATTTTTTCTATAAAATGAACAAAAATAACTCTACTGTTTCTTCAACTAAAAATTCTTCAGGTAATTGCATTTATTTTAAATTTAAAAAACAAAAAATACCAAATGTTTTTTTATTTAACATTCATTTATATACTCATATGCATGGTGAAACAATTTTAACAATTTTAATATGGGAATTATAGGAGAGTAAAGTAAAAAATATTGGATATGGGAGGAAGAGGGAGAGAGAGTAATAATTAAGGAAGCAATTGGCTGTTATTGAAATTATTTATATAAAATTGTAGTTAAACTGCATTGATAAGAACAAATTTTAAACTTTGAAGATAGGTGTAACAACCGAAATGCTCATAAATCAAATATATCATTAAATTTGAAACTTCTTCGAGTATTTAATTTAAAGTTATTCTTCTTATATTAAGTTTTTTTAAATATTTAAGTTTAATTTTTTAGTTTAGATAATAAGTGTTTTAATTAGTTTTTAAATTTTAATAATCAGCCTTTTCTAAATATATAGTTAGTAATTATTTGTTGTAAAATAATTAATTTGATATGTTTTCTTTAAAATATTTCTAAAATATTTAAAATTTCTTTTCGAGGTTTTTTATCTTTTATATATTCTTTATATATTTATATTTTTAATATTTATCATAAATATCTTGAATCATAATGGATTTGCATTTTTTTCGATAAATTGATAGTTCTTTTTTCGATTCTTTTCCTTTCGCTTATTTTACAAAATTGTTTGTCAATCATTTTTGAGATATTTTTTCGCCTCATTATGACAAATTTAACTTTTTAATTATTAAAGTGCCTCCCTTCAAATTGTGTATTTTCTATAAATTCATCTTTACATTCTTTAAAAATATAAAAATAATTATTTAATATATTTTTCTAATTTAATGGTATTAATAATTAAAACAAAAGAAACTCAGAAACATTTAAATTTAAAAAAAAACAACTAAAAACTAACATTCAATAACCAAATACAAAGAAAGAATCAGTGTGAATTTTGATGAATTTATACTATTCTTATGAATTAATTATTATTTTCATTTTCATTTTAGTTTTATAAAATGCATAATAATTCTTATTGTTTAACTAATTCTATATTAATATTATTTAATAAAAGTTAATATTATTTGTTTATTTAATGAATATATATATATTTAAATTAATTATATTTTTTTTAATACAAATAAAAAATAAATGTATATTGAATATAAAAACTATTTTTATTAAAAAAACCTTTTTTTTATCATTCATTAGTTTTATTTACAATTGAATCCGACCCCGGGATCAAGTCACGTGGCCCTTTGGCTTGTAAGCACTTGTAAGCATGCTTTGGTGTCTTATACATATTATATCATTATAATTTGATGCAATGTCACCTGAAAGTCGTATTCCAAATAGTTATTTTTATCTCTCAAAAAGAAATTTTATTATACGATGAAAGAGAATTCGATTGATAATATAATATTATATATTGAATATAATGAAGATTTATTTAATGGTAAGTTTGTTTCCAACCGGGATAACCTTTTTGATACCCTTTTTTGCGTTGGACCCCCGCAGAGCCTTTATCCTTATCGTTTTCTTATTGTGTTGAAAGCTTTGACCCTCTCTTATTTGCGTGTATAGATCTCTTTAAGGTCACTTGATGACCCGATGATCGCTGACCTCCCTGATAAGCTGCTAGTATAAAACTTAAGACCCCCTGCTATCTGTCGACATTCTCATTTTTTTCATTTCACCATCGTTTTTCATTGAAAATGCTAGTAGGTGTTAATTATAGAGAACATATTCAAATTTATTATTCGGACTATACTGATACATAAATTTATTGTGATTTGTGATAAATATTGTGTTGTTTTTTTTATTCTCTTCAGGATTTTATCCCACTAATCTTGTATCCAACAAGAAGCAGTTGAATCCTCATCCCCTCATGGATTTTATCGCTAGTGTAAGTATATAATTCAATTTCACATAATTTTTTTATTTAGTTAGACTTTAAAAGAAATTCATTTTCTTCTATTTTATAAAATAATCACTAATTTAAACAATCGATAAAGAAAATAGGATATCATATATAAATACATTATTCAATTATTCACCATTTCTTATCTATAACTCAATAAATCACCAAAATTTCTCTTAAAAAATATCATAAATTTCTTTAAAATAAGTTTAAAGTATGTTATTAAGAATAAATTATACAATATATTTAATATTTATGCCCAGCTATTTTTTTAAGAATTTTTATTTATTTATTTAATATTTAAATTATAATATTATTAAATAATTTTCTTAACTGGTCTACTATTTAAGATTAAAAAATTAATTATTTCTTTTTTGTTGACTTTTACAGTCGCCGCTTTTAAAAGCTTTTATAGCTGGATCATGTTCAGGAACATTTTCTACAGTAATGTTCCAGCCTTTGGATCTCGTCAAAACCAGACTTCAAAATTCAACAACACGATCATTGACATCTGCGGGGTAAGCATATTATAAATTAATTTCATTTAATTAATTTTATATAAATATGAACAAATTAACCAAATAGTACAAAGGAAAATTAAAAAAAATATATATATTATGAATTTAAATTTAAATTACAACTAATATTTATTGAGAAAATAAATTTACTTATATTGTTTAACTTGGGAAAACAAAATTTTTATATATTATAAATTAATTTCATTTAATTAATTTTATATAAACATGAACAAATTAACCAAATAGTACAAAGGAAAATTAAAAAAAATATATATATTATGAATTTAAATTTAAATTACAACTAATATTTATTGAGAAAATAAATTTACTTATATTGTTTAACTTGGGAAAACAAAATTTTTATAAAAGCATGAATAGTGCCAATAAGAATGGGTTTTATAGATACCAATATCCTTTAATCAAAGTTAATTTTGAAAAAAATATATTTAAAATTTATAAAATATAAGTTAAAAGACAAAAAAGAAAAACAAATCAATTATTTAAATCATTATCAATAGGGAGTGAATGAAATTATATAACCAAGAATTTCATGAATATCATGCATCCATAATACCGAGAAATTGAAAAATACCACGGAGCCGGGATATATAAAGAATATAGATCACTTTAGACCATTCATATATTATTATATATATAATAAACGTTTTATATTTCATGTCATGTTTTAGTTTAAAATTACAATAAAATATTAAAAAAATATTAGTAATTTAAAGGTCTCCAAATTGGGATAAGCAAAAGATTCAAGGGAGAAAAATTTGGAGATCATTACTAGGTCGTGGGATTGAAGTATGAAGTCACTTTCTCGTCCTCTAAAATTCTTATTTAATTTTCATATAAATATTAAATTAAGTAATTACAAATAAAATTTAAAAGTCAAATATATATCATAAATTTAATTGAAATAAGAATTAGGACTGGTAAAATCGATTTTATTTCACAGAAAAATATTTATATTTATTTTATTTTTTTTTAGTATTTCTTCATCCAATGGAATGATTAACATTATGACTCATATTTTTCGTCAAGAAAATATATTTGGTCTATGGAAAGGAATGGCACCTGTAAATATATTATTTCATTTTAATTTTATTAAAATTTAATTAATTAAATAAATTAAAATATTGGGTTATATTTTTAGTCGATGACAAGATGTGTTCCTGGCGTCGGTCTTTATTTTGCTTCACTACATGCACTTCAAAATTCTTGGTGTGGGCCTGATCGTCCTCCTCGGCCTCTTGAAGCTGTTGCTTTAGGAATTATTGCTAGAAGCTTTAGTGGTGCTGTTTTAATCCCATTTACTGTAATAAAAACAAGATATGAAGTGAGTTCAATTTTTTTCTTCTTTTTGTTAATCTCTAAATTGTATTTTTTCTATTTTAATAATAATATTAAACTTTCTTTTTAGAGTGGTCTTTATCAATATGGAAGTGTATTTGAGGCACTCAAAATTATTTATCGTGTAGAAGGAATTCGTGGCCTTACTTCTGGCTTAGCAGCTACTCTGTTCCGAGACGCACCTTATTCAGGAATTTATCTAATGTTATATACTCAATCAAGACAAAGAATACCCTCAGGTTTGTTTCCTATTTATTTTTCAATAATAATTATATTAATATTAAGTTTGCATAACTTAGCAAAAACTATTTTTATGTTTGAATAAAATCTATTTCTATGTTTGTTTGGAAAAGTTGAAAAATTTCATAATAGTTAAACTTAAGTTAAAATTGTTCAATGCACTTTACAATTTTTCCTTATTAAAAATTAATTGTTTATTCTAATTTCCAAATCTAATTATCTCATTATTTAACATTATTATTTTACTTGACAACAAGTAATATAGTATTCTATAATTTAAATATTTTGTTTTGTCTTTCCAGAAATAAAACATTCTCATTTCGTAACAGCTGCAAATTTTACATGTGCTATTGTGTCTGGACTTTTAGCCTCAACAATAACTCAACCAGCTGATGTTATAAAAACCAAAATGCAATTGTTTCCAGATAAATTTGGAAATGTTATACATGCTATGCTATATATTCGAGAGGTATTAATTCTAATTTCTTAACATAAATAATTTTAATTTTTTTACAATACATTTTAATTAACTATTAATTTATATATTTTCTTTCTAGAAATATGGATACCAGGGCTTTTTTAAAGGACTTGTACCTCGTATGTTAAGAAGAACAATGATGACAGCAATGGCTTGGACCATTTATGAACAGGTAATCCATCAAATTTCTTTTTATATAAAATAATCTTATTTCAATATTTAATATAAATAATATTAACATTATTTTTTAATTGATTTAGGTTACGCGAAGTTTGGGTCTACATTGATTTACAAGAAATTATACCTACAACATTTTCATCATTTCATTTCTTCAAAGAATGTCAATATACAGTATTAATTATTAATTTATAAAGTTCATGATATTTATATGAAACAGTTTTAAGAAATTCTATATTTATAAAATATTTTATACTATACTATAAAAATATGTATTATATTAATATATATATTTATACGTATATATATTGTTAAGTTTTGTATATAAGAATTAATTTATTTTCAATTTATAAAATTAAATAAAAAACTTATAAATATTTTTATTTTGTTGTTTATTTATATCGTAATATAAAGATTGATACTATATTTATATTAAAGTAATCTATTACAATTATATTTCCTAAAATGCCTGGGCCTTGTTATTCAAGAGAGGTTTATCACTCATTTAAATCACGAATTACAAAACCTATATTTTATTCAGTTATAATATTTGTTCTCGGTAATTTTTTTTTTTATATTTCAAATTAATCGGTTAATTTTAACTCACTTTATTATTTAGGCTATTTTCTAACTCATGGTGTTCCCAATTCAAATGAAAGTTGCGATCCTATAAATGAAATTGATAAAACTTTAAAAAGATTAGAAGAAGATAATAGTAATTTGATAGTAAGTTTATTTATAAATAAATTATATATACTTATGTATTTAAAATAAATGTTAAAAATTAAAAATAAAAACGAATAAAAGTTGAGAGGATTTATTTAAATAAACAAAATAAATAATTATTTTTAAAAAGAGTAACTTAAAGTACTTTAATAGGAAACTATTTTTTAATGCACTTTAATTTTTACAATAATAATACTATTGAATCAATCTTATAATTATAAAAAAGAAACAATTCTTAAAAAAATATTTAAGTGATCTGAAAGATTTTTTAAATCTTTTAATAATTTATGAATAAATGATCTTTTGATTTTCATTTGTTTTGAATCCCTTGTTCATGCTCTGTAATTTCATGATATCTAGCAAAAGTCATTTTTTTTACACAATCTTTATAAGTTTCTCCCGGTAAAGGTTCATAACAACCTGTTTTCACTCCGAGTCCGGCAGAATTTAATTTTTTTTTAGTTTCTATTATACTTGTCCTCCCTTGATTTGATTTCCCCAATCCCATACCCTCTTGCCAACCCATTTTTTGAAGTAACTTATTTCCAACATTATCAGAACCAATTCCATCTTTGGTTGGTTCCTGGTATGAATTAATTACTTCATCTTCTTTCACCTTGAGATATTTCTCTTTTAGATGATTTGGGTAATGAGTTTCTGGTTCACAAAACTTTTTCCTTCTTTCTTTAGCTCGATCTCGATATTTTGTATTTCGTTGCTGAGGATCATTAGGATCTAATCCTCTAACTTTATACCACTCTTCTAAGTTTTGGTTATGTAAAGCTGAAAGTTGTTGATGTCTTATTAAAGCATCTTTACTTGTAAATTGTCTTTTACATAATAAACACGCCAATTTGGACCAATTTGTATGTTGTTTTTCTTCCTGAAGGACATCTTCAATTTCTTCATCACTTTCATAAGATGCAACCAATCCAACAGCCTGAGGAGAAGAATTATGTATCACAGACATAATGTTTTCTTGTTGAGAATTAGATGGAGAGATTAGAGAATCTTTTCTTTCAAGAATTGCATAGCCAGCATCAGCAGCTCCGGATGATTTGGGCTCTTGATTATTCGACGTTTGAGTTACATATCTCGAAACTTCCTTCTTTTGATTTAAGGTTTTTGCCCATTTTTCCATATCTTTTGCAATTTTCTTTGCAACTTTTACTTTATTTTGTTTATTAGATTTCTCTTTTTCTTTTTTATTACATTCATCTTTAAGTGGATTATTTAAATTATTCGTTTGATCAATAGGAACAGGAACATAACTTTGAGATTTAATATCCCAAAATAAAAATTGTTTAGTTTGGGGATTATAAAAATATTGTGAAGTAGGATCATAATAAAGACCAGCTTCAGCATCATAGTAATAGCCAGAAGATTTATCATAATGATATGTACTAAAATCTAAGTCACTTTTCGATTGTGGTGTGGGATTGGTTACTTTGTTTTGAAGAGAATAAATAGTTGTTTTGGACTCGGAAGCATTCTTTGCAGAATGCCCTTGCTGGATGGCTGTTTGAGCAAGTGACGATGTGGTTGGATTTGTAAAATCTCCTTGTCTTTGAACTGGTAAAGAAATAACACCTCCTTGAGCTAATTGGTTTTTGAAATAATTTTCATAATATTGCTCGTAAGATTGAAATTGTTCTATAGTACTTGCATAGAGGGATGCACAATATTCGGAAAGACGAGGAATATCTTCAGCAGTATATTGATTTCCCATTTCACCATTTGGCAGTTGCTTCCAAGTTGGCATAGGATATTCTGTTTTACAATATGAATAGACTAACTTTCTACCATCAACTATAAAAGGCTTTTCAGTGAATTCTTTTGATAATTTCATAGCATCTATGGTTGAATTCATTTCAATATAACATATACCTCTAGAGGTATTTGTTAAATGATCTTGGGCAATTCGAATAGATTTTGGAACTAAATCTGAATAATTACTTAAAGCGTTTTTAACTGCATCTTCAGTTGATAAAACATCTAAACTTCTTAACAATATAATTTTAGTGGGGTGGAAGCAAATTTCATCACTTCCTTCTCCTCCTTCTTCAGATTCTTGTCGAGAAGCTTGACATTTGAAACAAGAAAATCTTCTTTTGAAATTATGTCCTCCACATTTAACACAGTACCAATCAAGGATAGGCTTTTGATATGATCTTTCAACATAACTTTCTGTGGGTATACTATAATGTATTATTGCACGATATTGATCATGAAGAATCAAGATTCCCTTTTTCATTTCCATCCATCTTATTGCATCTTGTACGGTATTGAATTCTACGAAAGCAAAACCACGTGGTGAGCCCGTATCTTTCTTTCTTATAAGTCTAACATCCTTTGGCATTAATCCACAATTAATAATGTCTTGTCGAATATCCGACTTGACAATATGTTGAGCTAGGCCCCGTATCATTAGGGTATTATTAGGTGTTTGTTCATTTTCTAAATTCAACGTCATTTCGGAATTATGGTTTTTTATTGGATCTGTAGGTTCATAACTGTCACTACTTTCTTCAGAGTATTTCTCTTCCCAATAATCTATAATGTCCTTTTTTGAATTTTGGCACTTTATGTAATTAGATGGATCTTTTAAATACTTTTCTTTATCTTTGGAGTCTTTAAATTCTTCAGAGTTCCATTTTTTTCTCTCGAGAGTATCATAAATACTGTTATATCGTTCTCGATCAGAATACCTAAATTTATCTCTATCACGTTCCCGATATCGATCTCGATCTCTATCATTTCGGGTATATTCATCTAAAGGCCTTAATGGTCTTTTATCACCTCTTTCTTTGTAATTTCTAATACCTTCTCTTTCACTTTGTTCCATTGAGAAATCATTCGAGAAAGTAATATAATTTCCACTATTCCTATAGAATGAAAGAAGAAAATTAATTACAATAATTTTAATAGAGTTAAATAATATTTAATATTAGTATTACTTCAAATCACCTTTTATTTCATAATTTCAAATAAAAATATTATAAATACTTATAGGTTTTTCACAAATATATATATCTATATTATAAAATCTAATGTCTGGGTTTTAAAGAAAATTGTTTTTTACAGTAAAATAAAGTAAGTAAAAATTATTTTAAAATTCTACACTAAATATTTTTAATAAAGATCATTATTTATATAATAGATTATTTATGTATACTAATATTACAAAGATAATAGGTACTTACGATTATTTTAAAAATAAACTAACATTTTTATTTTATTCTGTAGAGACAAGTAAATGAGTTGGATTTAAACCGGTTGCAAACTGAAAGAGTTTTATTAAATATACGAGATGAATTAAATAGACTATCTGTATTTCAGGATCAGATGGTATTTGATTTAAATCAAGGTGAATTTTTATTTTTATCAATAAATTTAGATTAAATTTTCTTACACTGCAAAAAAAGATAAAAAGTAAAAATAATTTTTTTATTAGCGGTTAAAATAATTGAATGGATATTTTGCTAATTCGCTTGTTTACGATTAACTTCTGTTTTAGTAAATATTAATATGGAAAACAATCAGAAAGCTAATCATTTAACGAAAGAAGAAGTTAATGAATTAATTGACAAGAAAATTGAAATATTTGCGGCCGATAAAACTGGTTTAGCTGATTTTGCGTTAGAAAGTTTAGGTATCATATATAAATACAATTTTATTTATATCACTTTTTAAAGAGTTAATTATTATTCTTAATTAAGGAAATCTTTATTTATAATAAATATAAAAATTTTTTTATTCAATGAAATAAATAAATATAGAATATTGTTTCGAAGGTATATCAGTAGCCCATTAATGAGCTCAATTTTTTTTTTTTTTTTATTAATTAATATTATTTTTAAATTATTCTCAATCTAATCAAACAGGGGCAAGCATTGTCTCAACTAGAGACACAAAAAATTTTCCCGAAGAACCAACATCAAAAACTTTATTTGATATAGGAAACTATCAGTGTCCAAGTCAAAAACATAATCCTTCTCACATAATCCAGGTATAATAAATATGCACATTGCCTCATGATTACTTAATAAATTTAAATATTCAATATTCATTTAATAGGCAAGTTCCCTGCCGGGAGAATGTTGGGCTTTTATAGGTCAAGAAGGCTCAGCTGTAATACGTCTTGTTGGTAAAGTCTTTATTCGAGGTATTACACTTGAACATATTCCTAGAAGATTAGCACCTAGTGGAGAGTTATCGTCAGCCCCAAAAGAATTTTCCTTATGGGTATTCCATCACTTTTTTTTAATAAATTAAATATTTAATGTTTTATCTTCTTTCAGGGTTTAAAAAATGAAGATGATTTTGGTGAATTTTTGGGACGATTTAATTATTTAATTAATATTGATAAACCCCTTCAATACTTTATGGTAATACATACATCATAATATGATCTTAAATTTCATTTAAAAATAAAATAATGATTATATTATTTTTAGATAAATCAAGAAAATACAAAATCATTTTGTTTTATCATGTTTATGGTACACTCAAATCATGGACATCCTGATTATACATGTGTCTATCGTTTACGGGTCCATGGTCTTCGTGATGCATCACTTACTTTCCCAACCAAATAGAATATTATTTATATTTAATATTGTATTGTATTTTAATTAATTTTAAGAAAATAAATAATAAATAAATCATTATTATTTAAATATAAATTATAAAATAAATTTTTACTTATAAAAACAATTGAAATTTTATTAATATTCTAAATTTAAAGTATATCCATTCTTTACCTTTATTAGGAGACATCGTAGTGATGATAGATGAAAATAGATGTGCAATCTTTCTAAAATCATCAATTATCTGATTTTCTGAGTCAATTATTATTTTGAAATTACATAAAAATCTTTTGAAACATCGTAGTTGCTTCTTCTGTAATTCTTACACAAAGAAAATAGCCAAGTGTAACATAACTATAATTAGCTTCTATTTTATCTATACCTCTGTGAGGGATATTCTTAAAGTTAAATTCTTAAGTATACTTCTTAGTATGTTTAGATACCATTCGTCAATAAATATAAAAGTTGAGTTTTAACAACTTAACAGTTTAAGGAAAGTTGTTCTAAATGGGAACATAATCTTAATAATAAAAAATACATGATTAAAGAACCATCAAGATATAACAAAAAACTTTTTAAATATACAAGGCAATTTTTTGCAGCATAACAGAAAAGGGTTGAAAAGATGTGTCTATTTTATTGCTGTCGGACTATATTTTGAATATAAATGTATCAATAAATTGGTAAAATCACTAATTTATTATCAATAATTTTTTTTTAAAAACAAACCTTATAACTTTAACTAAAAAATAACGAAATAAATAAAAAAATTTATAATAATTGATGATATATTTAAAATGATTCATTACCTGAAATCAATTAAAAATTTTCTTTTTATTTTTTTTCAAAAAACAGCAGAAAATTATTTGAATATGGTTGTTTTTTATTTTTAAAAGCATAAGTTTTTGAGAAAATGCATAATTCAAAATTATTCCTAAAATCAATCTAATGATTCGCCATTCTTGTAAATTGTAAACAATTGAATTATCTATAATTTTCTTATAAATGTCCTAAGAATATATAAAACATACATATATAGGTATGGATATCTAACAATATTTGTTAATCGATATTCAAGTAGGTAGCAAAATATCCTTTAAAATAATGCAATATAAATGTTTTCTTTAAAAAAATATTTAAGACAATATATTTGAACCAGTCCATAATTATTTCTCAAGTGATATAATGAAATTTTAAAAATAATTATTTTAACATCATTTTAAATAATTATTAAGGTGTAATGCGATATTTTAAATGAAATAACAGAGAGAAGTGAATGGTTTCGTTGTAGATATTTATGAGGACTATATTAACCTTTTTTTTCTTGAACTATTTAATAAATAACAACACTCTTATAAACTCACCTTGAATTTTGAATTAATCTTGTTATGTTAATAAATTTAAGAAAATCTATAGTTAATTCTTGTTTATGGGGTAAATGCAATTATTTTGAATGCTTATTAAGATTTATTCAAGAAAATATGTAAAATTTCTCTTAATATTTGTTATTTTAATATGTTTAATGTTTTTTTATTTATTTACTTATTTTAGGAAAAAATTGATAATTGGCAAGTGACATATTATTGAAGTTTTGAACTTGAGATACATTAGGGGTGCACTACGAAACTTAAATGATTTCCATATATTTAAAAAAAATTATGTATTTTTAATAAATTAAATAATAAAAAAATCAATTAATAATATATTAGAGTTGAAATTTCATTTAATTGGATTAATAATTTATTTATTTTTATTAAAAAATCTTTTATTTTATCAAGTTTATTATCTTTTATGTTAGACTTATGGATTTTATTAAAAGACAAGTAAAGAAAAAAGAAATTTTACAAGTCTTCAACCTATGTGAATATTTTTAGAATTATGATATATGTTATAATTGAATATATATAAAAAATAATCTTAGAAAATTAATTCATTGTAAATAGTATATTTATAAATATAGGTTATATACATATATTTATCTCATCTTGTTAAAGTTTTTTTTACAAAATAAAACGAGATGGAATCTAATGATTGGCAAATAAAATTACATCAAGTTAATTTACGTGGAGAACATTTACTTAAAACATCATTATGGTCAGATTGTTCATTTCGAGTGGGAATAGAGCCATTTCAAGAGGTTAGTAAATAATAAAAATCAAAAAAACTTGACAAAAAGACTCATCTTTAATTTTTTTCTTTAGGAGGTACGAGGACATAAACTTTTTCTTGCAATGGCATCTCCAGTTTTTGAAGCTATGTTCTATGGGGGAATTGCAGAAAAACAATCCACTATTCCTATTTTAGATGTCCAACCAGATGCCTTCAAAGCTCTCTTACAGTAAAAATTACCATTATTCTTCATTTTTTTATCCTAAACATATAAACAAAAAAAGATCGATTATATATCAAATTTTGTATAATATGACTACAAATATTAGAATTATCATTAATTCATTTTAAATAAGTATCTTTTATTATTACTTTATAATTTAATTAACTAGAATAATACATCACAGTATAAGATTAAAAAAAACGTAAACAAACACCTGTCATTCATTTGAGATTGAGGTTTTACAAAAAGATTCAACACTTTTCTAATTAAAAATGATGAGATTTTAATTTATTACTGTTTATGTTTATTTTTATTTTATGGGCTTATCCACAAAACTAATACACATTCAAGTTCAGTAATAATGAATCTAAAGCAGCCGTGTTTTTTTAATTCCAAATAAAAGAATAGAAAGTTAAATAATGTAATCATTTTTAATTTATAATTGTTTCAGATATATTTATACAGACAACATCAAATTAAGTTCCTTTGATCAAGCCTGTGAACTTTGTTATGCAGCTAAAAAATACATGTTACCTTATCTGGTACAACATTGCACTAATTATTTATTTAAGGACATAACAGCAAGTAATGCATGCCGAGCGTTGGAATTTGCTAAACTTTTTGAGGAACCTCATCTTATTGATAAATGTTTACAGGTAATTTAAAGATATAAGTAAGTAATTATATATTATTACTAGAATAATTAAAAATTATCCAACAGGTTATACGTTGGGAGACGATTTTAGTTTTATCTGAAGTATCTTTTGAAGAGATAGAAGTAGGTACATTAGCTACAATTCTTGAACAAGATGAGCTTTCAATTGATTCCGAATTACAATTATTTCGTGCTGTTGAACGTTGGTCAGAAAGAGAATGCTCTAGAAAAGGTTGGTATATTTGAAAAAATTGCAAAAATAATTAAATATAAGATTTATAACAAAAATGAAATTGCAATAAAAAATTTTTTTCTTACACAAGGTCTTTCTCTGGATGATCCAAAATCATTTCGATCTGTAACTTCTACTTTGATCCCATTAATAAGATTCCTTACAATGAAACCAGCAGAATTTGCTGAAGGACCAGCTCAATCTAAACTTCTTACTCAGGTAAAATGTATTTACATTATTAAAAAAAGTTTGGTGAAAGACACATAATTTATTTAATTAATGGTTAATTTTATGAAATTGAATAAATTTAATTTTTAGGATGAATCTTTTGCTCTTCTTCTCCATATAAGTTCTACAAACACCCCGTCTCTACCACTTCCTGAAGGATTTTCTACAAATGATCGACCAAGGAAATATTTGATAGCGTGAGTTTTATATATATTTTAATTTATTTATTTAATCAATTATTTATTTTAAATTATATGTTTAATGACTATTTCAATTCTTCAGAGCTAGTAAAATCGATGGATTTTATTTGAAACTTTTAGAAAAAAGTTTGTAAAATTTTTTCCTCTTTTTATTTATATTTATATGCTTTTATGCTAGATTGTGATTTACTATTTAGTGTATTTAGTAATAAAATTGTGTGTAGTGTTTTAAGTTAACTAAAGAGTTTATTATAAATAATTTCATGTAATTAAATCTTCAGAGATGTAATTGTTGTAATTATTTTTTTTGACAGGGTGCTATTTATTTTTCATTTATCTTCAAATTTATAAATGGTTAAGATAATATATTGTGAAATAATTTTTATTTAACAATGTGTTTTCATAAAAAAATAATAATTATTTTTATTTTTTATTAATTATTACCAAGAGTGGCACCTTTTTCATTGTACATATATTTAAATACTGAATTTTAAGTCTTTAAGTAATTGAAAGAAAAGTATATTATATTTATTATTATTTATTTTATTTGAATAAATATCAACATACTTTTTTTATTTTTATTTATTTACCTTAAATAATACATAGATCTACCATTCTCCTCTTTGATAACAGGATTTAAATTATAAATTGTTTAATCTAATTCACTTTAAAGAATTGGAGGGAATAAATAAGTACGAATAAATATTATTAAGATGGCTCAATGCATTTTAAGATTGGATAACTTTAAAAACAAACAAACTAAATATCTACATTTTAAATATACATTTAATTATTTTTTCATAAATTAAATATCAAAAAATGTTTTACTCTCTATATCTTTAACATAATATTCTCTAAAGATTTGATTAATTCTTTAATCTTCTAGAATTTGATTTTTCCTTAATATATATATTCTAAATAATAATAATATATATTTTCAAAATTGTATATTTATTATAAAATTTATTTAGCTAATGAAAAATGTATATTTTCACTTTACAGTCGTTTATCACCTGCACCGCCTCCGAAATCAGACACCCCTACAGAAATTTCTAATAGTCCTTCTACTTCCGTTGAAGTTTCTTCAAATGCTTTTCATATTACAGGCGATAACAATAGAATGTATTGTATACGTAATATACAACATCAACCTCACTGTTTAAATACATCTATTCTTGATTGTGCAGTCAGTTTTAGTGTAGATAGAAATATTTGCGTCCTTGGAATTCAGGTATTTTATTATTATACAAAATAAAAAATGTATAATTCACCTTATTATAAATGCTCTATTTTTTTAAATCCATTAATTATATATTTCATACATATGACTTAACATCTTAATTGATTTTTATAAGACATTAAAATAATTGGAAAATAACTTTTTCTTAAAATTGATTATTTTGATTTAACAAATATTTTTCTCCAACTTTTTAGGTCCCAACACAAGTTTTAGCAGATCATCGTTCAAATATGAATGATATTAACGGATTAAGTTACACAGAACTTCTTTACGCACATTTACTCGATTCCGAAGGAAGTCGACTTACATATACCCATTATACAACTCGTGTTTCTTATGGATCTCTTATTGAAATTTGTTTTAATAGGCCTGTTTATATTCAAAGGCATAAGGTTTATCGAGTTGGAGTCGTTCTGAATAAAATGGGATGGTAAGATTATTAAATTTTTCTATTTATCTACTTTCAATTACAACTTAAATCATTATCTATTTGTCTTTGTACTCTTTATTTTCATAATTTATTTATTTTTAGGTATCCCATGGGTTCTAGTTCTTCTACGAGAGTCCAAGGTGATATGGAATTTTTTAATTTTTGTGTTGGACAACCAGCTGATTCAATTCGTGATGGACTAATTAGATCAATTATATTTCAAATATGATCTTAGAAAAAAAGATGTGTTTATAAATATATCTCACTATAATATCTTTCTTTAAAGAATCTATAAATTTATTCATGTACTTAATTATATAATAGTTAAGCATGTTCATATATTTTATGTATATAATATTTGATTTTAAAGTATATCTCTTAATAATAGTGTAAATTAAAAAATTAACTAACTTTATTATTTGTTTATTTTCTAATACCTTATATATTTTTACTATCTCGCCAGAGATAGTATTGCGATCACGAAAATTTTCGATTAAAGGTTTAACGTTTTAAAGGTTCCTGAATCATTTTCACTAAGGTTGAGAAAAATGTCTGTGTGTATGTGTATGTATGTAGACAAGATTACGCAAAAACGGTTTGAGCTAGCAATATGAAATTTGGTATACGGGCATTATTCAAAATTCGTAGTTTTCTATCAACTTTTGAGAAATGTAGCTCAACTGGAAGAGGGTCACCTACAACGTTTTGATTTTTTTTTCTCTAAAGTGACCGTAAAAATTGTATAAAACTGCTGAAAGCACCGGAATTAATTTTTTAACACTGCAAATCACGCGCCAACACGTGACGTGGTGCCATCAACAAAAAGCCAACAGCGCTGGTTTAATAAATATTATTTATTAATTTTAATTTATAATTAAATAAATTTAATTTACATATATTATATGTTATTTAATCCAATTTAAATTGCGAGATAGTCGAGTGGAAACACTCCAGCTTATTTATTATTTATCTTATAAAATAATTTTAATTTATAAACTATTTCTCAAGTTATTTTTTAAGAGTTATTTTAATTTATAAATTAAAAATTAAATTTGAATTACCCAAAGAATAATGGGTCTTAATTTTTTTGTGTACCAAGGTGCTGGAGGGCTTAGAATACAATAAATAAAATTTTTTAGCTATCATATTATTATGATTTTTCCATGCTTTCTACATTTCTCTTATTTCGCTAGAACAATAGTTTTTAATTTTTTTTCATATTTGTGGATCCTTACAAAGGTAAATAATTTAAAATTCATGGTTGAATGCCATCCCAAAAGTTCTTCGGCTGTGCTCTTCCATATACTTCGATTTCTTTAATATCCACCTCCAGTCTAAAGTTTTCGTCTTCTCAGGTTTTGTCTCAAATCTCTTAAAAGTTTTACCTGACAAAGCTCTTAGAGCAAATGATTTCTCAAATAAAAGTGAGTATAATCTTAGTAAGCACTTCTCACCACATTTCGATCATGTTGGTAATATGTACGATATGGTATTCAACTTTCATTGATGTAATTTTTGCCCATTCCTATTATACCTATATAATAATGGATCAATTTAGAGATAATTTTTCTATTAAAATTAGATACAAACGAAATCACATCAGCAAAGAAAGCATAATTATTAATATACATTTTGAATGTAAAATAAATAGTAAAAACTAAATTTAATTATTTAAGAGTCAAACCAAAATATAATTAATATAGAATTTAATATATTCAATTTTTATTTATCTTATATAACTTTTCTGTTTTATAAACAAAAACAATTTTTCTTTAATAAATTTTGTTGGGGAGGAGTGAAGTATATTGTGTAAGTAGTAGTAGGGATTGTCTGTGAGTAACAGATGGTCACAGACTATCTCAGACTATCTATACTGTGAGTAGCACTATTTGTACCACAGACCATAAATTTGTACATCGTCTTTGAGGGACCGAAAATTCCTATTTGAGGCACCCAATAATAATTATTAATATTAATAAATTATTTTTTTAAAATTGTATAGATTTAATTTTTATAAAAATAGAACAGTTATATATATATATTTATGTTGATTAGGAAAAAAATGAAATTTAATTGAAAACGTCATGGATGACATTTTTTTTAAGGATTACCAAAAAACTAACTTATTAAAATAGTAGTTTTTTTTATTAAAAAAATTGAAATAAATAAAAGTAAAAATTTAAATAAAGTGATTAAATAATAATTATGAAACTGATATTTAAGAGTATTTTAGTTCAAAAAATTTAATATTGTAATTATTTAATTATTTTTTCGATTCAATTGAATTTACCAAAAACACAAAAATTATAATTCAAAGAAGTTTATAAAAATTTTAATTTTTATATATATTAATATAAAATCTTAAATAAAATAAATAAAAAAATACTTTTAAAAATTTTCTATTTGAGGTGCCGCTATCGTCTTTTTGATAACTTCATATATACGTTTCAGCCTTCATTCTTGTTTCTTCCACCAACAGCTGTCTTTCTGATCTTGTTGTCTAGAAAACTTTGTTCTTTTATTTCATTACTATTTGCTTATAAATTTAAATTTTCTATTTTTCTTTAAAAAATAAATACGTTTTCTCCAATGTATTTCTTAAATTTTAATCCATGTGCATTTTCTTGACATTTTATTAGTGTAAGGTAACTATTGATGCTTTATTTATTTATTTATTTATTTATTTATTTTTGTCTTTAAACAAAATACAAATTTTCTGACTATGCACATATTCAATTGTTTGCAAATTATCTACTTCCTTTATTTTATTTTCATTTAATTTTTTATATAATTCTGCTTACTATATTTTTATAATAGAATAAAATTAACAATAATTTATATTTAAATATATAATTAAATGAAAACAAATTATTTCATCATTTTTATTGAAATGAATAATTTTTATACGAGTTAATTTTTTTTTTTGTTTATATAGGATGAAAGCCAAAGAAAAACATTGATAAAAAGGCAAGCGCCCCTACGGCGCCCTTAAGCCCCTCAAGATGCTTTACATTTTTCTTGTAGACACGGGTACAATGGTGACTTTTGAAATGAATCTCGCACTTGAGAGGTATCAATTTATTTTATATTAAACCTATCATTGTACATTCAGAGCTTGGAAAAAATTATTATAAAGATAAAAAAATAAAACTATTTTAAGACACAATTTAATTGTAAATTTATTTTTATATTTACATTTTTATTAAAAATTTTTAATTTCTAAGAATTATTTTAAACAAAATATCAGTAAAATAGCTTAAAAAGGAATTGATCCGATTGAAATATATAATAATCCATATAATGATTTAAAAATTACTTAGTAAATTGTAATACAATCTTATATATTTATTCTTACCAAACAAAAAAATTTAAACTTTTATTGTAAATTCTTTTTTTAAATATAATGCTAAATATATTCCCAAATTCAAGGGCCTAAATTTATAATATAACAATATTGTTTTTTTAAATATCTTTACATAGGAAAAACTAAATAATAAAAATTCTTCTTTTGGTTAAATTAAATTATCTAAAACAGTAGAATAATCACTAATGGTATAATTAAAGAACAATTTTAAGTGTGCAATTGAATGAATGAATTAATTAAATTAAAAAATGTTAAAAAAATTAATTATAATAATTAAAATACTTTAAATTAATATTTCATTAGGACAGTTATATTATATGATCACTCAATAAATTTCCAGTTTGACACATATATGGCAACATTGTTGACAGACATGTTATCAGTACATGTTAAATTTCATGGCATTCTGACCGTTATTTTAGAGGTTACAATCGTTTTAGTGGCCCCTCTCTTGTAATTTTCAATTCAAAGTAAAAAGAGGAATTTTCATGAGTTGATTAATTTTTTTGATCGGGAAAAATAAGGTTGAAGCCAAACAGTGACTTGATAAGCAGTTAGTGACTGGAATTTTACATGAAAATTTGGGCTTTCGAAGTGGGTGTCTGGTTTGCTCACACCTGACCAACAACGATTCAGTGCGAGTCAAAATCAGCTCAAATGTCGAAACTGAGACTTATTTTGAGATTAAAAACAAGGCGTTTTACTTAAAAGGCATCAAAAAGTTAGAGGAACATTGGAGTGAATGTATCACTCTTGAAGGAGAGAATGTTGGTGAATAAAGTGGAATTTCTAAAAAAAAAATTTGTTTTTCTTAGTTAGACCGAGGACCATTGAGTGATATGTTATATATAAGTGTTTAGATATATTGTAGTCTTCAACCTAGTAAATTTAGTATAGAGAGTTAGTTAATATATTAAGTTATAATTATTTATCATCATTTATAATATGGTAGAATCATAGTTGTTGTTATATAAATTAATGTGGTAATATTGTTATTCTGAATCAAAACTAATATCGAACTAATATTAACTTGAAATTGAAAGTCATCGAGATAATAATGCACAATACTATTTATTTGAAAAGCAATTTTTTTATTTAACATCATTTTATTTTTTTCTCTTGAAGTTAAGTTAACGATTCTAAAACAATCAATTTCTTAAGATAACATAATTGAGCAATGTCTATTGTCATCTATGGAAAAATCTTATTGCATATTTTAATTAAAGAAATTTCTCTTTATTAATCACAAAATGACCTCTTGGATTTATTTAATATCTATTATATATTGTTATATTGTGATATCTGCATGATTAGGAAATAGATTATGCCAGTGAATGTACATTACCAAAGTTTGTTGGAGAAGAATGGGTACACATTCAAATGTTCTTCATTTATCTCAATATTCAAATTCTAGAGTACTCAAAAATAATAATGCTAGGAGATGGTAGAACCGTTTCTGTAAAATTATAAAAATTGTTTCTATATTTGCTTGATTTTATTTTATTTCTAGAGTAACAAAATTGCGAGAAGTCATTGCCCAGATTCTCAAAATACCTAAATCGGCACAGGTTTTATTAGTTAGCGGAGGAGAAACATTAATTTCAGAATCACTTGTTGGCAGCTATTCAGGAGGCACTGATACAAATCCTATTTTTCTTTACTCCAAAGCTCGTCTTAATAGTAATTTAGCACCAACCTATCATCTTGAATATTCAGGTAATTTCCTTTTAAGTTTATTATAAAGTTAATTATTGTATTGATATCTAGATTATTATTTAGATTCAAATTAAACTTAAAAAATATAAAACTTAATAAGAATAATTTTTAATTAAACATTCATTGAAGTTTCAAGTTTATTGATATAAATTTGAATATTATATACTCAATCTGGCTATTACATGATCAGTTGTTTTCTTCTTCTCTATTTATTAAAATGTTTCTTAGTGTTTATTTAGTGTTTACAGTTAAATCTATATGAATCTATTGTTAATGTAACTAATATGAATTGTTTTAGAATTAAACCATGAACTGAACCAGCAAGCTGAAGAATGTCTAAATATGGATGCTAACCTTATCACTGTACAAAAAAGGACTCAAATTGCCAAAGAAATTTGTGAAATATCTCGAGGGCATAGTTCATCTTGTGAACAGCTTGTTCTTGATCAACATTTGCAACAACAAGGTAGATATATTCATAAAAAATTAATTCTACTTTTATTTATATTATATAATAATAATTTTGTGATATATTTATTTAAAGAATTTGTTATGTTTGAATTTGAAAATCTATAAAATATTAGCTATTAATCTATATTTAATATTTCACTAAGATGTAAAATAAGTGATGCCATTATATTTTATAATTATACTAAATTATTTTAAATAATTTGTTTATTTGAATAAACATTATTTATTTTAAATTCTTTCAGGTTGGGCTGCTGTTGTTGCAAATCTAGAAGATATCACTGTTGCCTTTTCTAAAAGAGCAGCAGCTGTAGAAGAAAACTTTCATTCATATTTAAAGACTCGAGATGGATATATAAAATTACTCGAAGGGTATTATTATTTTTAAAACTATTATAAATATTCTAAAATAAATTCATCAATAGAACTTGACCAAAAATACCATAAATTATAATTAATATATCTATTTTTATATAAATGAATATTTATTAGATATTACTAATTGCTATTGCTATTATTTATATTTATCTTACAGGTTCAAAAAAGAAGTTATAGGGATACTTTCAGAGATTAAAGTAATTCCCGCACTCCTTGAATCATCATCAGTTAACGATAAAAATAATACTTCCTTATTTGAGTGGGTGTCATCTTCTGTTGAAACTAACCATCTGGTACAAATAACCGAGGAATGTTCAAATACACTTGAACAAGTAAATTTCATTTAATTTTTTTAATTATTTATATATCTATATCTCTCTCTCTCTCTCTCTATATATATATATATATATAAGTATGTATATAAGTATACATCAATAATCATTTATATGTTTTTCAAATAGATTAATCAAAATCTTTGTGATTCATTTAAACGTGAAGTTCAAACTGCTCTTTTGGCTGCTTCTCAAAATGAAATGAAAGAGATAAAAGGACTTGGTGAACGTCTTTGCGGTCTTGAAGATTTGAGAATTAAATCACAAAAAATTGTCCAAGAACAAGTTGAACTTGCTCAAGTATGTATTTATTTTTTGTCATATATATTTTTATTTTTATTACCTATCTTTAAATAAATAAATGATTTAAGTCTTTCTTTAAGAGTTTCCTTAACAATCATTCAAGAGCTTCGAATTTAGGAGATACTTCAATTTTCCCTGATTTATGCGCTTCACATAAACGTCAACTTCAAGTGATGTTGAAAAATGATGTTGCTCTTCGTGATTTTAAATTTCGAATTGCCAATGCGAAAAAAGAATTTTGTGAAAATTTATATCAGCGACTGAGATGGGTTATGTATGTTCAAAATAATTTCTTGGAATTGGAAGATAAATTTCTCTTGTATAATGAAAATGTCAAACGCTTAAAAAAACATCTTCAGGTTAGTTATGTTTATTTAGTTTTTTTAAATCATGTATTCATTTCATATTTGTTTTTTTTATTGGGATATAGATAATTGAACAACTATACATGGCACCCAGTTTATATGCTAATGCGTGCTCGGAAGTTGTAAGAAGACGAGCTTTCTCTAAGACATTTCTTTGTTGGGCAAATCAATTGGCCAGTGAAATGTTAGCTATTCATAATGAAGAAGTTTCCCAAAGAGCTAAATTTCAAGCTGAGGTCTATATTTAATTTCAATATATATTATTTCTAAAAATAGAATAGAAATATCTCATTTTAGTTTTTTGATATATATTTTAAATTTAATAATTATTTAATAATCCTTAAATTTAAATGATTTTTTTTTGTTATTTTTATTTTTAGTTTGACGGTCATTTACTTCATTTCCTTTTCCCGGGATTAGAAGATAAGCCATCTGCTTATGCTACACAACCTCCTCCGGATTTTGATACATTTTTACCCAACATTAAACTCATTGATTTGGAGAATTTAAAAAGTTCTAATTTAATGAATATCGAAATTCCTGATTTATCTCATATAATTTCGTTCTTTGTTAAATACAAAAACTCTAAATATATTGATAAAAACTTTGCAACTCAAATGAATGATGCTCTTTCTTCAGTAGGGCTTGAAAAATATAAATTAAATATTTCTAAAGGTGATTAATTTTTATAATATAGATTTTAGATTATTTTATTAAATGTTCAAAAAGCGACTTTCAAAAATAATTTTTGTAGATCCTGAAATAGTAGAAAAACCAATTGAAGAAAAACAACGAAATGCCTCTATTGAAAAATCTGAGACGCCTCCATTGTCAGAAATTTTTCCTATTACAACAGAGTCAAACATACCACCAACTACCACTAGTTCAATTTCTACTATACCTACAACAACTACTTTAACAACATCAATTATTAATACAACAATTCCTGGGACAGAGGATGGAACTCGTCATGATAGGTAAATTTACAATGAAAAAATATAAAGGAAAATTAAAAAAATCTTATTTATTAATTTACTGATAATTTTAGGGGTTTTGACTCAGAGACTGATACAGAGGATTTCGAAAAGGTTGCTGCAGATGCTCAATTGACAACCATCGAGGTGAGAAGTCCGGATCTAACAGCTGAATTCGCTCTTCAAGATATCTACCTCGATGAATCTTTGCCCTCAAGTCTTACAGATCCCCCACCTCCTCAACGGCAACTCACTGATGCAAAAGCTCTTCTAAGGCTTTTACAGGTACAGCTAAACCTGATTATGTACCTATTTTGAGGTCATTCAGGATCAGGTTTTGCTGTCCTTAATTTTATTTTTCGGAAACGCAATTCTGTTTTAAATTTTGAATGGGCACTTCAATATTTATTTTTATTAATAATTTTCTTTAACTATTTTTTCAACATTAGAATTACATTGAAAATTATTAATAAAATCGACTCAGAACTTCAATTTAAATTACTATTCCAAATTTATAAATATATAATCTAATATATCTATAAATAAATACACTGTCGGGAAAAAAAATCTAACACCAAGAAAGAGTTTCTTATATAAACATAAAACAATTAATTAATAATTATAGTTATTTTTAATTAACACAAATGATTTTAAGGTACATTGGTATTTCTGGGGATATCTATTCCCAGCCTGAATTTCACGTCGATTCGACGTCTAGTCGACGTCTAATAGGTTCAGTCTAGACGTAGAATCGACGTGACTATTCTGGCTGGATTATAAAAAACTAGAAATGATAAATACACTAAAAAGAAATTAGTTAAGGTTAATGAAATGTAGGGAAAACATTTGTCTACCTTTCGAATATGAAATACAGTGGCATCTTAATAGGCTCTTTAGCCACTATTTTGTATGCAAGCAAACCTAGTACAACTCCTTGGTCTTAATATTTTGTTTCCGATGGTGTATTTAATTCTCAATCCAATAAAACTTTTTTTAATCTTATATAAATTTTTATTTAAAAGGAAAATTTGGGGAATACTCGAGCTGAAGTTGAACGTCTTAGAATGTTATCTTCGCGTTATGGAGCTTCTTCTTTAGCGATGTTATCCGGATTACGAGGAGAGTTAGCTTCTGCTCGAAAAACCTTTGAAAACCAATCTAGTATTTTACGTGCAGAAACTCTTCAAATACTTGAATCGGTCCAAAAAACTAGCGAAGATTTAGAAGAACGTCTTAAAAAATATAAAGATCAATTACAATTATCGAATCAGGTAATTACATTAGAAATCATATTTTTTTTTATTTTCTAATTTGTGAGTTTCAACCACAAAATTATATATTATAACTTAAACTATGCAAATATTTAAAGCTTTCAAGTATTTATTATTTATTTATATTAATTTGTTTTCTCCAGGAAATCTCATATAAAAATGAACAACTAACTTCTCTTGAAAATCAACTTTCAGAAGAAGTTCGTCATAGATTAGATATATCCCAAGCTCTCGAAAAGGCCCAAAGTTTTAACACTATTTTAGAAGAGAAAATATCATCATATGAAATAAATCAGAAAAAGGCTCTAAAGGATTTAGAAGAAAAATTACAAAATGAACACCAACAAGAACTTAAACTTCTTAAAAAACGATATAAAATGTTAAAAGAAAGGATTCCATCTGAATCTAGCGTAGAACAAAGTGAACTCTTTGAAAAATCAGGGCCTCTAATTTCGACATCAGTATCTTTGCCTATTCAACAGGTAAATATAAATTTAGATATATGTTCTTTCAAAATGTTAAATCTAATATATAATATAATTTTCTACTTAAAATAAAATGATTTGCCGAAATTAGATTTCTAAAATTTATTTTGAATAAAGTAAATGAAGCTGATTATGAGGACTTATTAATTAAAACAATATTTACCTGAACATGTATAACATTATTAATTAATTTTTTTAATTTCATTTTTTTTTCATAATTAAATATCAATAATAATTTCATTATTATGTTATGAAGTCGGAGTCATCTATATATGGAGGAGACGATAAAAACGCAGAGGCCCAGCTTAGACGTGCACGAACCAGAGATGCTGCCGAAAAACAGGTAAATATTCACAAAATTAAAATAAAAATTAAAATTTTTTTAATTCTTATTTTTATAATGGATTAGATTTGGTTTAATGAATCAGTCCGACACGTGGTAGAAGAGAAAGATAAACAAATTAATGATTTACGAGTCAAAGAATCAATACTTTTAACTGAGATAACAAATAAGGATAAAACAATTAGTGATTTGATTGAAACATCGTCTGTAAGTATTAACCAAACTACCATTAAAATTAAACTAATTATTTTTTCAATATATATGTTGTATTTCTTTTTCAAATAGGAGCATAACGATTCTATTTTATCTCTTCAAGAACGAATCAAAGTCCTTGAATTAGATAAGACAAAACTTATATCTCAATTGGAAGGTGCACTTTTGTCATCAGTGACTCTTTATTGGTAAAAATCAAATTTATATAATAAATAAAACGATATGAATATCTAAATTTTATTCATTTTATAGTGAACCTTCTACATCTGCTGTTTCCACTTCAATTTTAACTAGTCGAGATGCAGCTACAAGCCCAGAACCATCTATCTTTGAAGAAGATCCTCTTTTAAGAGATAAACTTGTAAGTTTAAAATATTAAATAATTTAAGTTAAAGATTTCATACTATAAATACCATTATCTTTATAATAAGTAATGAAAATGTTGACTATCTATTGGAATTTTTTATTTTGTTAATTTGCTTAATTTTTTAATAAAAGAGAATTTATCAATTTTAGACCCGATCAACTCGAACTCTCCTACAACAGGGAAAAATAAAAACATCCTCGTGTCGAAAAGGAGATATAGTACTTGTTATTTGGGATGATGAGCATCATAATTATATTATTTATCAGGTGTGATAACAATCAATATAAATTTTTTTTATTACTTTTTTATTGCAGAATTTAATAATGATAGTATATTCAATAATGTGTAAGATTTTGATA
Organism: Labia minor; assembly: GCA_963082975.1. Taxonomy (NCBI): domain Eukaryota; kingdom Metazoa; phylum Arthropoda; class Insecta; order Dermaptera; family Spongiphoridae; genus Labia; species Labia minor. Next base: position 20,008,516 of record OY720346.1, on the reverse strand, counting down.
TAATTTTTTATTTATTTAAGAAACAGTCAGAAAAAATTATATTTATATAACAATATATGATCCCGAAAAAGACAACCAAGTCATTTTTTTAATCGTTGGTTTAGTAAATAATTTGAAAACGATATTTTTGGTTGTTTTTTCCTGACTGCTTCTTATAAAAAAAACTAAAAAGTTTAAATATTTTCATCTTTTATACTTTTTACTTTAATAAATTCTTTTTTTTTTCAGAGATCTTCACATAGTCCAATGCTTTATTTTGTCCAAAACTATTCATTAGATTCATTAGGTTTACAAGTTCAACCTGGCGAAAGACCTACTAAGCTTTCCATAGCAGCTGAAGTGTACGATAAAGAATGTTGCATTGCTAAAAAAGTAAGGATTCATTATCATTTTATTTTAAATTCTCTGAACTATTAATTATAAATTAAATTAATCTTATTCTTTTCAAATAATTAGTATTTATTTAAGATCAATGTTTAAATAATGCTCACTTAAAAATTTAAATATTCTTATTATTAAACTATTATAATCATATACTTTATCAAATTTCTAATTTTTATCTTTTTTTTTAATTTCTAATAGTCAGAAAATCGATACCGAGTCCCGGAAGGTACCAAATTTTATCGAGTAGCTGTGCGTCCATTTCGCAACTGAATGTAATATTCTTCATCTTCCTTCACTTTCTTTTTTTTGAGATACATTTTTTAATGTCTCTCATAAAGTTTTTATTTTCATAGTTATACATTTTTTCTTTTAATTCATAGTTCCTTTAGATAATTTATAAAGCAGGAATATATAGATCGATTTAGAACCAATTAATTATGATTTATTTCCTACTTTTATTTTTTTTTTCAACTTGCATTAAATCATAAGTAAATATATTATAAATCTCTTTAACAATTAAACAAACTCTGGAATGAAATAAATGAAATTCTAACTCATTACTTTTCTTAGAATTGCAATATTCCGGGAAAATAGCCTTATAAATGGCACTGCTAAAGAATATAAATTTTCAAATTTCATAAATATTGGTTCTAATTAGTTTATTTATAATCTTTTTTTTTATTTAAGAATTATAATTATTTTTTATCTTGTAATTATGACGAAACAAAAAATATATAAATATTAAAGAAAATAACATTATAACTATATCTGTTTATTTTTATTTTATTAATTATGTCAAAGTTACAGTTTTAAGATCTTATTGTTTAATATAAATAATATCAGGGAAAAAATAGCCAGGCTGTGAGAGAAGAAATGTTACCATTTTAGGACTATTCCCTGAAATTGAAATTATATAAAATATATTTTAAAAATTCAAAAGATTACTTTTACAAAATCTGATTTATACAAAATTATCTTGTTTTATTTGTAATAAAAAACAATTATTTCTTAAACAAATCTTATAATTTAAAAATATTACCAAATTACCGTTTTAGATATTATTATGTGTACATATATATTTCCAAACAAAATTTAATTGCTTTCACTATGAAATTATATTATTACTAACTTTTGCCCAATTACTCAAATCACAAACCTTATGTTTTATGAAAAATATTTATATTACTGAATATTTTTTTTCATTGATTAAAAGCTTGACTTAAAATTATTCAGAATTTTTAGATGCACTGCACTTCGGTGAATATAATCGAGTAGAATGAAATGTGTAATGCTTTTAATTAAAAAATATAAAATAAAATAAAAAAAATATAGTAATAAATATTTTTCTAAATTAATCTTGTATAAAGAAATAACTGGCATAATTATTGTGTATTTGAATTAGTATTACTTTAATTTTAAGTTATAATTATCCTAAAAATTCAGCACTGAAAAAAAGATTAAATTCTGTATATATAGGTCTATAAAGATAATGGGGAACATACATATAAAAGTTAAGATTTTAATAATCTACTCTGTTTATCTTGGCCCAATTATAATAATATTGTTTTGATTTTGAAAAACACCCTCCCCCAAATCAACATTATTTAAATTTATAATTGTTTTAAATAATTTTTTAATATTTTAGAAATATAAAAAAATCATGAAGATAAAATTATATTTTTCTACTAATAAATTTAAAGGTATCCATAAAATTATTAAATATACATTTTAAAAATAAGTAAATTATATATCCATAAAAATCTCATAAGGGTAAAGATAGTTTAACTTAATGAGTTTTTTTTTTATTTTGTTTATGATATTTAAATAAATTTATGGCAATTCTAAATATTAAGTTAGTATTATATATAATATCAAAAGAAACTAGTTGCTTTTTATAAAAATAATCTTTTACATTTATTTATTCTTTGGTTGATAATACATTATAAAAATTATATTTGAATAATAATAACAAATGATTTTTATTAATATTTTCTCTCTTGAAACTTTGATCTCATTAGATTATAAAATATTCTCTTATATTTAATTTAATTTTTCTTTATAAAATATTTTATCTTCATTTAAAAAAATCTGTCTTAAAGTTCATATTTTAAAAAATAATTTACTTTTAAAATTTATCAATAATGTAATATTTTTATCATAATTTGTGAAATTATATTAAAAAATATAAGACTTGATCAAACCAAAATTATTTTTTATTAATGAACTCTGAAGAGCAAGGTGCTAAATTTTGGTTTTATCCCTCCACACATGAAATTTTAAGAAATGAAAGAATACAAGTTAAAATTCGAAATCTTTCTAAAATTTATGTATTTTTTAATAATTTTGTTTACAAATGTATATTCATAAAATATCACCATAGAAAAAAATTATGTATATATATATATAAATAATACATTAAATTATATAGAAATTATTCAAATAAACTAATTTTTTCTAATTCGTAACATTTTTGCTAAACAATATTAGTGCCTTTATTTTTAACTTTTATTTTTGTTTCACTAATAATTTTCTTTTGAAATAGTGTGCAGAAAATTTTGCATCTAAAATATAAATTTATTCTAAAAATAAAGTTATATTTAATTATTTTTGATAAAAAAATGGCTCCATTTATTAAATTATTAATTTACTAAATAAAATAATTATTCCCTAAACAGAGTATTTTTTCTAATATAAAATCGTTATCCTTCGATTAAACATCCTATTTAAAATTATTTTTTCTATATTTTTTTTGAAATTTATTTATTATATAATATAATAACGTTATTCTATTTAAAAACAATATAAAAATAATTATAATAAATAATTTATTATTCAAGTATATATTAATATGCATCCCATCTTAGTGGTACCAAACATGCTCTGTGTAATTCATAATAAAGGATTCATCCTAGATTGAGATTTTATAGTTAAAAACAAATTCCTAGTCTACCATTTAATAACAAGAAATATTGTAATTGATAAAAAGTTGTTCCCATAATATTTTTTGAAACATCTAAAACGTAATAAATAATTTCAAGAAAAAATAATTACCTATATTAATAGAAAAATAACCTTGAGAAATATAAAAATTAATTAGATCTATTTAATTTTAAAAAGAAAAAAAATTTAAAATGAACATCCAAAGTTCTTCCAAAAAAGGTTTTATATATTTATTAATAATTTTATATGAATAAAATAAATTAAGGTTTAAAAAAAACCAAGACTTTTTGCACATTATTTCAATTCATTAACATCTAGAGAATAAAATATACAAATTTATAATATTATACCGAAAGCTCAATTTTATAAATATTACAATAATTAAGCAAATTGGAATTGTTTTTTTTCAATTAATTTTATTTTACATACATTTTTTTGATAAAATTATTTCTATTTAATTGAGTTAAGACTTTTCTAATTATAATCAGAGTTACCTAAAGATTTTCTATGCCCAATAAAATCTTCAGGTAACAATGTCTTATTTATTAGGATTATAAATTAATATATTAATTTATTCTTTATAAGAAATAGCTTCTACTTATTTACTTTATAGCGAATCTTAAAATAAATTATGTAGTCTTAAAATATATTATTGATTTTATGTTATTAAAGTATCTACAATATGTATTATCATCTAATAGATTTTTTTAATTATATATATATATATATATAAAGATATATATATTTAAAGATATCTAAACATATAGATAGTTATTTTTTATAAACTACTAATAAAACGTGTAAATTAACCTCTATAGAAATCAAGATTTTAAAATATATTTATAGTATATATATACATATATAAATATTTTGTTTTTATTTTTAGTTATGAAAAATTTCTCTCTGAGCCAAGGATTTTTTGGAATTTTTCATTTATATTATATTATGCATACTAATTAATTAAAATAAAATAAAAAACAAAGTTTAATCAATCAATCAATCGACTGCTTTTGTACATAGCATTTGTTATAAGGACAAAAAATAATTAAAACGAATGTATATACGAACATGATATTCATTAAGTAACAAATTTATTATATATATAAGTATATATATCATATTCTTATTTTTCAATGGATATTTCAAAAATATAATTATTTATAAAAGTAAACATATACTTATAATCCATTCATTTAATCCTAGTCCTTTTCTCATTTAAGCTATTTTTATTGAATACAAACCATAATATATATATATATATATACGCTCATATTATGAAGAGTGAAATCAATGAAGCTAAAAGCGGTATAGTTATATAAGATTTTCAATTAGACATGAAAACGTCTATTAATAAAAAGTGCATTAATAGCTTAAATGAGAAAAAATGATTACAAAATTTTTGTTTTATTAGGTATAAAAATAAAAGAAATGCTTTTGTGTAGTTGTGATTTGTACAATTTATATATTTCCAGCACTTTTGATTAAAATATGTTATTTCTTTTTAAATATTGTAATTTTAATTTGTTTTTAAGATTTTTTTAACCATTCAACCTATATACAAAGTCCGGCAAGGAGGTATGGAAGATTTAAAAATATTGTAACTCACTCATTTTTTACCTAAACTCAAATGTTATTTTTAATATGTACTTTAGAGTTTGCCATTACAAAATCAGTTAAGAAAAAAAAACAAAATTGATTAGTTACGAAAAATAACGTCAGTTAAGTGCCGTCCATTTTTGTTTAAACACTTCTGAAGACGTGAGAAGTTCTGCATACTTCTCCGAAGCATTTCACGTGGAACTGCACGAATCTTTTGAGTTATTGTTTCACTTAGGGCTTCGAGTGTACCTGGTTTGTTTATGTACACTCGTGCTTTGAAATAGCCCCATAAAAAGTAATCACACTGACAGGTCCAGTGATCGTGGGGGCCACTCCACATCTCCTCGCAATAAAATTAGACGTCCAGGGAATGTGTTCCTTAAAAAATCCATTGTTGCTCTTGATGTATGGCAAGTCGCCCCATCTTGTTGAAACCATACAGTATTCATGTTGATACGTCGTCTTCTCAGTTCTGGCAAAAAATAATCACGCAATATTTGCAGGTAAGGATCTGTGTTGACAGTGACAGTCCGACCGTTTTCACGAAAAAAAGTACGGACCAATAATAAAGTTTTGATAGAGTTTGGCATCAGGGCCTCCTTGTGGGGCTGTACAGTCTCTTATCCTCCCCACTCTATCGTATCATAAGGTCATATCTACTAAATAGATCATACAAAGTTATGGTGGGTAATGTCCTCAGTGAGCCACATGGTGTGTATGCAGGGGTCCTTCAGGGCAGTTTACTAGGGCCCCTCTTATATCTCTTATTCACTGCGGATTTTCCCACAACTGACCTCACCACTCTGGCCACCTTTGTGGATGACACAATGATATTGGCCAGTCACGAAGATTCATCAAAGACCTCTGCTGCTCTTCAAAGTCACTTAGACCTAATTAGACCCTGGTTAGCCCGATGGAGAATGGCTATAAATGAGACCAAATCTACTCACGTGACATTCACTCTTAACAGAAAAACTTGTCCACCTGTAAGACTATACTCCATCTTTCCCCAAAATGAATCTGCTAAATATTTAGGGATTCACCTTGACAGAAGACTTACCTGGAAACAACATATAACGACAAAAAAAAAACTCTCGCTTAGACTTCGCCAGTTTCGCTGGGAATCACACCTATTACTTGACAACAAAATCCTCATTTACAATACCATCATCAAGCCTGGATGTCAATTGTGGGGAACCTCTAAAATTTCCAATATTAATATAATTCAGAGGTTCCAGAACGCTGTCCTTAGGACCATAGCCGGCGCTCCCCGTTACATCGCATCAAAACTTCTTCATGAACAATTTAATATCCCCATTATCACCGAAGTTATCAATCATTTAAGTACTAACTATCGTAAAAGACTTACCTCTCACCAAAACCTAGCAGCAATACAACTTACCTCAACAGACCATCTAAATAGAAGACTTAAAAGACTTCAGCCACAGGACTTACTTACGAGGGGTGTTCAAAGTATTCTCGGTAACGGGGTAATTTAGCAGTGACGAAGGGATTTAAATTATTTCAGTTGGTAACGACACTCCCTGAGAACATAACCTCAAAATTTCATTTATTTATAAAGCATACACCTTACAGCCCAGACCTTGCCCCCAGTGATTATTTCTTGTTCCCCAACCTAAAAAAAAAGATCTTCGTGGAAAACGTTTTTCTGACGATGAAAAGCTGAAGGTGGCAATTAACGCACATTTTGAGGACAAGGAGGAAAAATATTTTTTAGAGGGAATTCAAAAGTTAGTTTCCCGAGGAAACAAGTGTATTGAGGTTATGGGGGACTACATTGAAAAATATATTTTAGTTAGAAGTTTCTGCATTTTCCTTCATACCTATACCGAGAATACTTTGAACACCCCTCGTACGTACAGACCCTAGCCACTTGTCGAATATTATTATCTTTCGTTATTACAGAACCTGAGTATTTAAATTTTTCTACATTTTAAAATTCTAAATTTTGTATGTTAATACTTTGAGTGTTAATACTATTCCTCTCTGTTACTAAATACTTTGTCTTAGTAATATTTATTTCCAGCCCACCTCTTTTCCTGCTTCGATTAATTTTTCTACGCTCTCTTTAATTACAATTGACGAATCTCCTATTAAATTTAAGTCGTCTACGTAACCTAATTCTTGAATTTTTTTGTTTAATTCTATTCCCTTTGATTTTTCCCCAATTTGTCTAATTACATATTCCAGAACTAGATTAAATAAAATTGGTGATAATGCGTGCGTCTCCTTGTTTTAACCCATTCCGAATTTTGAAAGTTTCTGATAGTTAATTCATAATAATAAATATATATTTAATATGAATTGTACTGAATTTATTTATGAATATAAGTTAATTAGGAATACGCAACATATATCCTAGTTTGGTGCTCGGTATTTGGCAAGTTTGGTAAATATTCGTTATTTGACAAACACCGCATGTGTGGAGCCGGCATTAGGATTAGGTTCACCCCACCTTGCTTGGAGCGCCGTTCAAATCTTCCATACTCCTTCTCGGACCCTATTATTTATTTTATCATGTGTACTTTTTTTAATTTAAAAACTAAAATATAATAAAAAATCTATTCTTAAATTTTATTTCATTTCTTTAATGAACACCTTATTTGAAACCAAGTTTACACTGCGTAGATAAATAATAATTGATATTCCATTACTGATATATACTGAATATATTATAATTGAACAAGCTGATTTATGAACAATTTGTACAAGTTTAAAGAAAATTTCATAAAGTTTAATGAAATATTAAAAATATAGATTTTTTTATTCTAATCTAAAAATTTGTAATTGGATATATATTATCTAAATAGAAAAATAAAATTGTTTCTATTATACTCTTCACCCCCAAATTATTTATTATTATTTATTATAATGATTTTTATTTTCAAACTTAAACAAATATTTGTCAATAAATATAGTTTTATTTTTTAAAAAAAATAATTTCATTAATATTACTGAATTAAATGAAATTTAAATCTATTATATTAGTTATATATTATATTAGTTGAGTAGAAAATACTAAAGAATGCGCTAGTAGCTAAAACGAATAGTCAAATTTTCAATGTTTTTTAATCAAATTAAATAAAAATTAAAGAAGGATAGTCTGTGTTAAAGCCTTAAATATTTATTATTATACTGATAGAATGCAAGATTTAGTATCGGCTCAAGGATTGAGAATTGATGGTAGAAGAAAAAATGAATTGAGAAGGATACGCTGTAAATTGGGAGTTTTTAGTCAACCTGATGGAAGCGCATATTTAGAACAAGGAAATACTAAAGTTTTAGCTGCAGTCTATGGCCCTCATCAAGTAAAATATTCAATATTTATTTTTCAGTAAAAATTCAAAATTATTATTCCAAATTTATAAGCATATTCACTCATTTTATCCACGAACTGAATAATCTATGAAACTCTTTTCACAATTTAAGATAATAAATAATATCTATTATTCAAATGGATTTTGCTTTTACAGGTCCGTGGAAGTAGGAATCGTGCCTTACATGATCAAGTGGTTGTTAATTGTCAATATAGTATGGCAACATTTAGTACAGGGGAACGAAAACGAAGACCAAGGGGAGACCGTAAATCACAAGAGATGTCAATTCATTTGAAACAAGCTTTTCAATCAGTTATTATGACTGAATTATATCCACGTTCTCAAATAGATATTTTTGTTGAGGTATATTTTTAGTTATTCATTATTCATTTTATAATTCAAAGAATCTTAAATAAAGAAATATCCTTTTTAGGTTTTACAAGCAGATGGTGCAAATTATTGTGTTTGTGTAAATGCTGCCGTTTTAGCTTTGATTGATGCTGGGATTCCACTTAAAGAATATATTGTTGCTTGTACTGCAAGCTTAGGAAATAATAATGTTGTTATGGTGGATATTAGTCATCTGGAGGAAGTTTCGGGCGGACCCACACTTACTATTGCAGCTTTACCTATTTCCGGACAGGTAAATTAAATGTCAATTATAAAATTGCTTTATTTAAATTAAAAAACATTTTAAGGTTTAGACTTGCTGAAATTATCAATAGTATTTTTTATCTTTATTAAATAATATGTAAAAAATATATTTTCAGCTAAAATAGATTAGACAATTCCCATTGGCAATTTTTAATTCGAAATTACTTTCGCATGCAACCTTCTCTTATTAGTCTAATAAATACGAAAATAATCTTTTAAGTTTAGCATAAGATAAAAATATTTATTTTATAATACCTTTTAATTTTTATAAAATTATCATAAATAATATTTAATAGAAAAATAATGAATTTTAATTTTTTTCACTTTTTTGTTTTCATTTAGATTGCTTTAATGGAAATGTCTCAAAGGTTTCATTTGGATCACCTTCCAAAAGTTATGGAAGGCGCTTTGGAAGGTTGTAAGGATATTTATAAAATTTTAGATTCTGCTGTTAAAGAACATATGACACGAATAGGTAGATCAAGTAATTGGGGAATTCATAAAATAGGTGATAAATAAAAAGTTAAATTAAGTTTTAAAAAACAGGAAATAAAATAAAATGTATTCATATTTTTTTTAATGAAATTAAATAAACTTGTAAATAAAAATATTTGTTCATTATTTACTTTTGTATCCCAAGAAGTAAGGAATAAAATTTATTAAAAACTTAAAAGAGAAAATAGACCTATTAATTAAAATAAAATATAAAATTCAATTCAATAGAAAAATAAAGTTTTTTAATGTTTAATGTTTCATCAAAAGAAAACTAAAATTTGATATAAGATTATTCTTAATTTGTCAATACCTCTATATATATTTTCAACTGTTTGATGAAATAAGTTGTTGAAAGTATTAAGCTATCGTTTGTAGGAAAACTGCCCGTGGGGATTTTTTAAATTCACCTTCTAGATGACTCGTATATGTAAAATTAATTAAATGAAATTATATAAAAGGTTAAATTTTAAATATAGCAAATAATATATTTATACATAATTTATTTTAATGTATATACATCTAGATATCTTAAAGGTTTAAATTGATTAGAAAACAGAATATAATTAAATTATTAAGTCTTAAGAGTTTTTTAAAATACTTTTTACATAATTGTTTGAAATAAAAAGAAATATCTTAAATACATACATTTTTACAAATCTTGATATCATTTGTTTAGTTATATTCAAAAATAAAAATAACTAGTAAGTTAAAAAAAAATGATATCACATTTTATTATAATATAGTATATAGAATCTATTTTTCTATATATAAAATACATTTTTTAATATCTTAAATAATCTAACTTTCCATTTAATATAACTTGAACTCATTTAAAAATATAAATGATAATAATTCTAATATGAATTAATTGTGATATTTTTTTAAACACAATTTAAAGTGGATTCAAATATTAAATTGAAGACATTTAATATTAAATTTTTATTTAAACATATTATTTTAATAATTATAATAAGAAATTTTTAAATAGACTGAATTTATCCAAGTATTAGAGGGCCATATTTCTTCCTTCAATTGAAATTGTGACTGCTCTTCTTGCTTGTTTATTTCTTTTAGCGTCAATGAAATTCTTCATATGACGTTCAAAACGATTCATCTGTTTCTTCGTTGACTATATGAAAAAAAGGTATAATTAAGATGGTTGATCATTTATCATTTATGTTATAATAAAATAAATAAAAAAAACTTACCCTGCTAATATCAGTATCATTTTCCCATTTGGGACGAATTAAATAGTCTTTATTACTAGGCATAGGAACTCGTGCTCGAGCTACCCATCCTTTATCTCCAGGACGTAAAGGTCTCCCTTCTGGGGCTCCATCTAAGCGAATGGAATCAGATTTTTTACTAGAACTAGAAGAACTAGCGCCTCCATCTGAAAGACGTCTCCTTTTTGGCATCTGTTCCATATCTCGCTGAAGACGTTCTTCTTTTGACATTGCTAAAAAAAGAAGCAAAATATCAATAAAAATTTAACATTTAATGAAAAGTTTGAAAAAATTATGTATAATTTATTTAAATTTTAAATAAAAAATAATATATATATTACCTTTAAAGTCAGTCGAGAGATTAAAAATTGGTCGAACCCATTCATTGATTAATTTTCCTGCACGTTCTTTATTTTCTTTTGTTTCTTTTGGGTGTTTATAAAGATACATTACTGCTTTCCCAATTCCAGATTGTTTCAATGTATCTTGACCAAGAAATGGAAACTAGGAAAAAAAATTTAAAAAAATATTAATTTATATTGAATATTTATAAAATTGAAAATATTAATTAAAAACAATATTCACCTCTAATAAAAGTTTAAGAATACTCTCACGAATTCTAAGAGCAGGCAAACTTCGATCTGGCATTGGGGCCAGCCAGTCTGTTAAAACACTACATATATTATTATCAATGAAAGTCGATTGCAAATCGTGTTTATTTAATTGAGAAAGAACCTTTGGCAATAAAGCAATTTTATTTGTAGCTGGTTTTCCTTTAACATTTTGATCACGATCATCCTAAAAAACAAAAAAATATTATTAAAGTCTAAAATTTAATTTTTATTTTGTATCTAAATAATTAATTTTTTAATTTTTTTGACTAACCTCTGCTGCATTTTTCATATGAAATATAATGTCACAAATAACAGAATCTTTTCCACAATCTTCAGAATTTCTATTTTTTCTGCGTCTTTGATTTTCTTTCTTTTTTTGTAACATTAAATCAAAATCGGAGAGTCCTGAGTTAGCACTGCAAAATAAATTCGTACATAAATTAAAATTAAAAATTAAATTACTTATTAAAAGAAATATAAAGATAATAAAATTTACTTACTTGTCTTCATCACCTACCACACCATCACTATCGTCTGAGATATCCGGGACTGCAGTTTGTTCTGGTTTTTCTGCTTCTTCTTCTGCATCAGGTTGCGCTTCACCTTCTTCCTTTTCATTATCAGAGTCTTTTTCGATTTCCATGTCCTTTAAAAATGAATTTACAATTAAAATAAATAATTAACACATTATATATTATTACATTAATTTTATTAAAAAAAATTCTTACATCTTTCTCCTTATTTTCTACTTCGCCAACTTCTTCTTCATCATCAGAGTCAATTATTCCGGTTTTTCTTTTTCGAATTTTCTTTTTAGAAGGACCATCATTTTCGATATCTTCCTCATTTTCAGACTCACTTAAAATTCGTTTAGAACCTTTGGAAAAATTAATAATTTTAATGATTATTAATAAATTTCATTATTATATATTTATGAATAGGGTAATTGCAAGATTTCTGTTTTTATAAAATAGAATAAAGCATTTGATGATGAAAAATTTGATAATTATTATAAGTAATTAGATGTTAATTATTAAAAACTGAAAACAGAACGTTAAGCCATATCGCCATAAGAGTACTCATAGATAAATAAAAAAAATATCAAAATTAGAAACTGTTTTGCTCTGGTTTAGAGATATGATAATTCATTTTATAAATATATTTTAATTAATAAAAATGAAAATTATTATTTTATATTGTCAAGTTGTGACTGAAGAAACATTATAGGAGTGGGGGGTACTTTTTAGACTAATGCTTGCAAATTTATAATTAAAATATTTTCAAAATAGTTTTTCAGTATTTACTTTATACATTAACTTAAAATCAATAAACAAAAAAAAACTACTTTATTTTAATTGTATATGAATTATTTACCTCGCTTATTTGTTTCCTTATCGGACTCGTTATCAGAATCATTTACAGATCCTCGTTCTTCAACTTCTTCATCAGAATCTAATAATAAGTAATGAATAAATAAATAAATAATTGAAATGTAAAGTTAATAAAAGAATGAATAAAAAAATAGATTCAATTATATAATATTATTTATTTCATTTTTATTATAAAAAATTTAAAAATTACCTGCTTTGTTCAATTTTCTTGGTGATTTAGAACGAGATCTCGATCTTGAGTTGACAGAACTGTTACGTGATGTGGCTTTAGGTGATGCTGACTTGGAACGAGATTTTTTGACAGGAGTCCCTGATCTTGATCTGACAGATGGTGATCCAGATTTTGAACGAGATCGGGAGCGTGATTTTGCACCAGGAGATCCCGATTTCGAACGTGATCTAGACTTAGACCTAGCCGTAGGAGAACCAGAACGTGATCGAGATCTAGACTTAGACCTAGCCACAGGAGAACCAGAACGTGAGCGAGATCTAGACTTAGACTTAGCCACAGGAGAACCAGAACGTGAACGAGATCTAGATTTGGATCTAGCCGCAGGAGAACCAGAACGTGATCGAGATCTAGACTTGGATCTAGCCGCAGGAGAACCAGAACGTGATCGAGATCTAGACTTGGATCTAGCCGCAGGAGAACCAGAACGTGATCGAGATCTAGACTTGGATCTAGCCGCAGGAGAACCAGAACGTGATCGAGATCTAGACTTGGATCTGGCAGTAGGAGAACCAGAACGTGAACGAGATCTAGAACGTGATTTTGATCTAGCAACTGGAGAACCAGATTGTGAACGAGATCTAGAACGTGATTTTGATCTAGCAACTGGAGAACCAGATTGTGAACGAGATCTGGATCGAGATTTAGAACGATTAGTTGAAGCAGACTTAGAACGGGATCTTGAACGTGATTTTGATCTACCAGGAGAGGCAGATTTTGAACTAGATCTAGATTGTGATCTAGATTTTGGAGTTGGAGAGCCGGATTTTGAACGAGACCTTGATCTACCTCGAGAGACTGATCTAGAGCGTGGAGGAGATCCAGATCCAGATCTGGCTGCTGGAGAACCCGACCTGGAACGTGACTTGGATCGAGCTGGTGATCCTGATCGTGATCGTCCTCCATCAATAGGGGATCTTGATCTCGAATTCACTGGTGAATTCGATCTAGATCTTGAAGAATTGGATGCAGGAGACCCAGACCTGGACCTGACCTCGGGAGACCCTGATCGAGATCGAATTTCTGGTGAACCAGATCTCGCTGATGAATTCGATCTGGATCTCGACCTTGATTTATTAGAAGATGGAGACTCTGATCGTCGTATATTTCCATTTCGTGAAGAGGCATTTGATCGATGACTTTGCTGTGAAGGTGAACGATCTTCATCAAGATGAGATGATGAAGTATCCATTTGACCACTATCATCTGGAAAAAAGTATTTTATTTTAATATATAATATTATAATATTATTAGGTTAGTGTTAAAATAAATTTTTAGTTAATTCTTAGAACATATAATATTGGCTAGTAGTTGTCAAAACAACAATAATTCTAAATAAAAACAATTTGTTGCAAGTTTTAAGATAAAGATGCTTTTGTTTCTAAATACAGCTCAAATCCCATACCAGAGTCCAAATATTTAAACTACTAAAATTGTGATTCAAAAACAAAATTTTCATTTAGCATCTATTATTATTAACTTTGGCTCTCTTATGAATCAATCTTATTAAACTTTAGGGAAAATTAATAAAGATTAAAATTAATTATTTTAATATTTAAATAAAAATATTTTTCTATTATTTCTTATCTTTAAAATTATTCATCAGTAAAAATTGACAAGAACTATTGCCATGTGCTTTATAAATAAAAAATCAAATTTATTATATGATAATATTATTAACACGTTCATCGCCATGTCAGTCATGTGTCTGACGCTAAAAGTTCTCCATGGGCCATGTCAGTCATATAAGTGTGACATAAAAAAAGATTTTTCCACGAATTTTGGCAAATAAAATTTTTTTCTCTGATACCTTTAGTATCATTGATATATTTTAAACTAAATTATCTAATAAAGTTACCATGGCCCATGTGAAAATTTTTCTGATATTATCGTGTTAAGTTAATTTTTAATATTTAAGTTAAGAATATATTTCTTAATAGACTTATTTTAGAAAATCTTAAAAAAAAATAGAAATGAAAATAATGTGATATGAAGAACATAATTTATTATTTAATAAATATTTTAATTTATTAAAACATATAATTGTTATAATTAATTTAATATAAATTAAACAAACTTTTACCAAAGCAAAAAAAAATATTATTTTATCCCTTGTTTAAATGTGTTTGTGATACTTATATAAATTCTTAAATATTATAAATAAGTAAATAATAATTCAATATATTTTTTAATAGATTTATTTTAGAAAATCTTAAAAAAATAGAAATAAAAATGTGATCAAAAGAACATAATTATTATTTAATATATATTTTATTATTTTATCCCAAAATAAATAATAATTTTGAATAATGGTAGTATTTCAAATTATCTTAATTTATTAAAACATATATTTGTTATATAATTAAGTTAATATAAATTAAACAAGATTTTACCAAAGCGAAAAAAATATTATTTTATCAGCTGTTTAAATGTTTTTGTAATATATAAATTCTTAACCTAAACGATATAGATGGTTAACGAAATCATTTTTAGAAAATTTGAAAATAAATTTTTGAATAATTATTAAATATATATATAAATACATACCTGCAGTATTCATTTACGAATAAACAATATAATCAAAAACAGAATAAATAACAACGATATTTGTAATTAGATTTACAAAAATATGTGAGTTTATGGACTGTGATTGATTATACAAATTTAAGAATAGAATAACAGAATTCAATTGAAAAGTTAAAGCATGAAACACGTGTGAAGTCTATTTCAACACGATTTAATAAGTAAAATCGTAATATTTGTGTTAAAAATAATTAATTTATTAATAATTATTAAAATAAAAATTAAAATAACATTAAAATGTTAAAATTAATTATTTTTATTTGTATATATGATTTAATTTTATAATGGATCAAAGTATTAATTTTTAGCGCCAAATTTCAAAAATTTCAATTTTAAATTATGTCAAACAATAAAAAAGAAAGAAAAAAATTTCGATAATTACGAAATTAAACGTTATTTTGAAAAATAATTTTTATTTGCATCTACGAAAAAGTTTATAATTATTTTTTTTAATTAATTGTTTTTATCTAATAAAGACACCTCTGCTTCCATTCATGATTTGAAACTTTAATGGCCCCTTTTAATCAGTGTTATTCTAAATAATAATGTCGTTGTTTCAGATAAAAAATTTAAAAATATTAATCTTAAGATTCTTTGGAAAGTCATGTTCGATATACTTAACAGTTATTTTATTAATTGCTTCGATTATATTCTTATTTGATGTGTAAATTCAATAAACTCCCCTTTTCTGCAATAATGAAGGGGAATTCAATCAATTGGAATTTTTAAAATTACATTCTATAAAATTATTCATTCCTACTCATTTAAATTATAAATTAAAGCATTAATTATTGAAATAGAATTATAATAATGGAGAATTGTGGATATTACATAACGAGGAATTATTTTTAGATTAATATTAAAGAATTTTAAGTCTTCATTAAACCTGAAAAAAATTAATTAACTATTAAATATTAAAAAATAATATTTATGGATTTTTTTAAATATAAAATGAACTAAATCAAAATTACTTGGCGTCCGACTTGAGAAATTTTACTAATAATTTATTATTAGAGTCAATTTGCTATTAAAAATATTTAAAACAATCCTATATATATATTTACTATCTTATAATACTATGGGAGGGCACAGTGGCGCAACCAGGATTTGATCATGGGGGGTTTTGACTAGCCGCTCCACCTTCCTATGGCGGGGCCCCCCCCCCCGGGCTCTCTCAAAGACAAATTTTCATTAAGATTTTTTTTTTATATTAAATATTTAAAAAAGTTTTGTAAATGAAACACTTATTTTACAAAATCTGGCAAAAAAATTTAATTTTGTATTTTATTTACTCGTATTCACAGTTTTAGAAAGAAAATATTTTTTTCCAGCTGTAAGTAAATCATTTTAGCTTTCCTCAAGGAATGAGGATAGCTTATACGATGGTCGGAAAATTTTGAAAATTTTTGCTCCGAGATTTTCACTTTTCAGACGGTTCTGAATCCAAAACTGCAAAAAAAAAAATGACTTGATGTTTCTATAAATGCATTGAGCAAAATGAAAGACAACCTCTGATGATAGTAAATTTCATAAATTGCGTTGTTTGTATTCCCTGGTGAAATATACGGTGCAAATGGTGTATTTTGTATTTGGAATCATTAAGCTATTAAAACGTATGCTAATAAACGAAATTTTAGTAAATTCACTATATTTTACATACGAATTTGACATCCCTATTTTTTGGAAAAATCACGTGTGTGGGCCCTATGTATGTATTTTTTGACCTATTTTTCCCTAATTTCGGTCCAGGCCCGATTACCTCCTTGGGAGGTCGTGTCTCAGGCAACTGGGTGTCAAGCTCACCTTGTGATTTAATTTTCTTAATCACAATTAAAATTAATACAAAAATTAAAAATTTTATTTTTCGTGATTTTTTCTTTTAGGTATTTTTACCCGTTTCCATTTTGAAAAAATTAGTCTTCGCTTCATAATTTTTATGAAATCAGCAATTAATGTATTAATAATAAAAAATATTTAGAATTTGAGTAATATTTTTATTTATTTTATACTTATATAATAGTCAAATTGGAAAATTTCACAATCATCTAGTAATCTTATATTAAGTCTTTTGTTTTTTATGATTTAAGAGAAATAATAAAATAATTTTTTTATTTCATATATTAAATTCTGTACGAAAAAATAAGCAATTTTTATTTTTGTTAAAATTTTTTTAAAATAAAATAAACTTACTTATTATACACTAAGTTATACTTGAAGAATTTTAATTTTTTTTCTCTCCTGGGGGGTTAAAACCCCCAAAATCCCCCTGTTTGCGCCAGTGGGAGGGCAAGGATTAATTCAAAGAGAACTGCATTTAAAATATTATTAAGAACAACACTATCGTTATATAACAAAACGAATACAAATTTAAATTAATAATATTACAAATTACAAATCATGTTTTTTAAATTTTAAACGAATTCCTTTATCTTTAAAATTATTTTTAATTTTAATTAAATACAATTATTTGTAATATATTTACATAATAAAACCTATTTTATATGCAAAAGATTTGTAAAGTTTCTAATTCTAATTCAAATTTGTACATTTACTTTATTACAAAAAATGAATTTATTCATTTATTCAACATAATTCCTGTTTTAATCATATTCATTAAATTTATATCCTTTTCTGCTCTTATCGATCTTCATCTTTTTTTGAAAACCTTCTAAGAAGATTGTTAACGCAAAGAAATTCCCAATTGAAAATATGCTCCAGTGCATAAATCAATTCACTGATTTACGTTAACAAGTTTTTATTTAATTCAAATATGGAAGATTAACGGTCGCCAGCTGATCTTATTTTTAAAAGGAGATTAGTTAAACCTTTTAATTCAATTAATACTTACCAAATAGACCAGTTAGACTTAAATATCTCTTAAATTATAAGAAATATATAAATCGTTCCTGGGTGATCCGAAAACTGCAGGCAAGTGACTTTTAATTATTTAAATGAAATAAGAAATAAAAACACTGGAAGCTCTCCAAACCACAATCAATTTAACCCACCTAAATCTCCTTAAGGTATAAAGAAATAATTAATAAATAAAACAAATCCAATTTCGTTTTCTGATATATTTATGTAATGTGTAAAAAAGGTAAAAAGATATATAAAGCAGTATACAATTAAGAGTAAAATAAAATGTAAACTAATCTTTGTAAAACAATATATATATATATATATATATAAAATG
The DNA here is from genome assembly GCA_963082975.1 of Labia minor. NCBI lineage: Eukaryota > Metazoa > Arthropoda > Insecta > Dermaptera > Spongiphoridae > Labia > Labia minor. Next base: position 19,989,870 of record OY720346.1, on the reverse strand, counting down.
TGTAATTAAATAAAAGATGAAAATATATCAAACAAATAATCTTAATTTAAACTAAACAAATTAATAAACAACTAAATTATAAAATAAAATCGAGATCGCACAATGGTAACAAAAGAAATCTCCAGCGGACCTCAGATATGCAAATAACTCAAATTTCAAATTAGATTTAATCAAACATTAATCAAATTAATTAATATATAACTTTCAATACACTCTGAAAAGCAAGAATTAAAGAAGGGAGAATTTTACAAACCTAAATGGTTTTCGTTCGAAAAAGAAATACAATTAGAGAGGTCTTCCAATATTACCTTACCCCACAAAAGTCCAGCGCAAATAGGGAGAGTGTTCACGTGAAATGAACAGACAAAAGCAAGACCAAAAGACCCAGAGAACGCTAGACGGTACAAACATATTTAAATTTCTTAGCCATGCGTGCCTAAAAACTTATCAAAATATTAAAATCGCGAATTTGCGGGAGTTTCAATCTTGCTTAAACAAAGATCTTTACAATATTATATATATTCTTTATTCACTTTTCTCAAGTTATCTGGTTGTTATCAGTAACAACTATATTTAATCATTCAGTAATTTCTTAAATTAATTTTGTATCAATTATTTTTCAGTTGTTTGAGAAAATATATAGGGAGATATTCATATTCGGTAAATTGGGTCCATTGAACCCACCACAATAGGTTCTTTAGTTGGCCCCATCTGAAACAAACCAACCAATCTGTTTAATTCGCAAAAATCACACATTACAGGCTTTTTCTTAATCTTTATCTTTTTTGTACGACATAGGGAAGATGAATCTTCTATAATACCGGTTTTTTAGGATTCACAAAAGGATAAACCCTAAAGAAAATTATGACTTCTTCTTCTTCTTCTTAATCAGCACTTGCACTTGTTTATTCAATAGATGATTAGCTGGTATCTCATGAACTTTCAACCTGCGGTCTTCCAATACTATTTTATGGATTTTCTCAATCATTTCTGAAGTTGTGACCTCAACGGGCCGTCCTGAGCGAGGCTCGTCAGAGGTGCTCACACGACCCACTTTAAATTCAGAAACCCACTGCTTAATAGTTGAATATGATGGGGAGAAGTCTCCTAGTGTTGAATCTATCTCTTCTTTTATTTGTTTTGGTATAAAACTTTTCAAATAGAAGTATTTGATGACAGCACGTTTTTCCAATTTTTCCATTTTCATGAAATCAACGGAAGCGTCTCGCACAATGTGCTCTCAAACGCAAACTAACGTAGCGATTGGACTGAAACTGTACATATAAGCTCGGTAGGAATGATACTGTAGGACGCCGCTTCAAAAGTATACCTAGTGGCGCCATTTCTTGGTCAAGCCGGAAACTTTTCACGCCACCTTCGTATATATATATGCTGGCGCAACTGCTGTAGGGGTGGAAGTCACCCCATCTTGCACACATGTGTTGACTGTCACAAATATTTGGACATCACGTGTCATGTAATTTATGAGTTTAAAAAAAAGGAATTTATAAATATTTTCTCATCTTCAATTGAAAATACCCCTTTTTACTATTTCGCCACGAAAAAATCTTTGTATATTCAGTAGACCTTGAAATTTAAAATCTTGAGAAAGTATGTATTAAAGCATATACTTTTCTTTATAATATATTATCTCTCTCCCCCTTTGTGTGAATAAATAAAGAAAAATATTACCGAATTGTTATCAAATCTAATCAGTACATCAATCAGAAAGTAATTTCCTAACTACAAGTGTTAAATATAAACAATACTTGTAATTAATTAAATTTCCCAGTAATACATCATCATTATGTCGTTAGAGTTATTTACTATTACTATTATTTATTATTTTATAATATAGTCTGGCTCTAGCATATAATCATTCCAATTTAAATTTTGGTAAGTTTTTTACTATCTCGCCAGAGATAGTATTGCGATCACGAAAATTTTCGATGTCGAGATTTTGATGTTTTTATACGTTTTGAAGATCCCTGAGTCATTTTCACTAACGTAAGGTTGAGAAAAATGTGTGTATGTGTGTATGTAGACAAGATTACGCAAAAACAGTTTGAGCTAAAATAATGAAATTTGGTATTATTCAAAATTTGTAATTATCTATCAACTTTTGAAGAAATGTAGCTCATTCGGAAGAGGGTCATTACAACATTTTCATTTTTTCCCTCAAAACTGTCCGTAAAAATAAGGATATATGATTGATAGTTTTTTCATATGATTAAAAATTGTATAAAACTGCTATATATAGAAATTTCATCTTGATTGAATCGCTGAAAGTACCGGAATTAATTTCTTTAATTTTTTAACACGTTGACTGCCAATCACGTGCCAGTAGATGATCATATCATTTCATTTTTAAATATCATATCATTTTTAAATAATAAAATTTAATTTAAATATAATATATGTTATATCCAATTCAAATTTACGAGATAGTTGAGTGGAGGGGCACTCCAAATTTTTTTACTTTAACAAATTTATCTAAAATAATTATAAAATAAATAATTTGATTATTTAACAATTGAATTAAATATATATTTCATTTTTTTATCTTCAAAGGAATATCACTATATAAAAATTTAAATTTAAATTATTTTTCATAAATTATTTTTATTAACCCTTATCCTGATAATATTTTATATTATAAACAATAAAATAAAATTATTTTTTCTCTTACATCATTGTAATTCTTATGGTAATGTATATATAAGTTTTTTTTTTATAAATTTATTGATATCTAATTTTATTTTAAATATTTTCAAAGAATTCCTATATTTTAATATTATAATTAAATATACAAATTTACAAATTGGGGGTACCTACTTGTCGCTATTAAATAGAAACCATTTATATTCACTCGACTCCCTACTCTTCTAACTAACTACTTATACAAGGTGTATACACGTCACAAAATTGTAAGTAGTTAGTACCAATGGCAAGAACAAAGCCCGGGTAAACAAGGCATTAAGGTAGAGAACAGTTAATCGAGAAGCACGGCGGCAACCAAAAAGGAATGAAGTCGAACCACCGCTTCAATTACCCACAATTAATTCTTCTAAACCTCCTCCCATGAGGATTAAATCTTTCTCCAAAGGCAACTTAGAGAAAGAAAAATCGAATTTCTAATTTTTAAAAACCCCACGAAATCCTCATTATGTATTAATGACTTAGTGACTTATAAAAAGTGTCATGTTCCCACGGCTACTTGTGCTCACATAACTAGAATAAGTTATTATAGGGATTGACAGGGTCCACTATCTGTCAATCAACTTCGTAATTTAGTGTATTCTGACCCGACCTAACATCTGGTCAAAGGATGGTCCATCCTAACCCTTTCTTTAGATTTAAGTTATTATAGGGATTGACAGGGTCCACTATCTGTCAATCAACTTCGTAATTTAGTGTATTCTGACCCGACCTAACATCTGGTCAAAGGATGGTCCATCCTAACCCTTTCTTTAGATTTAAGTTATTATAGGGATGAACAAAGCCCAAGAAATGTCAACCAACCTAATTAATTTAATATCTGCTAGCAATTAACGTCATGACCAAGAGACGGCTAAGTGTCGTCCAGATGAATGTCTTAAATCACCCACCGAGACACTTTTTTCCCTCAGCCCCTTCTACGAACCTCCATGTGTCCCCTCAGCTCCCCCGCCCCCTAGTCAAGTAATATATATATGGAGAGCAGAAATTGCAGACGATTCAATTGCTAGTCTTTAGTTCTTAGTTTTAGTTTTAAGAAACTCAACACACACCTTTTCGGCCTTGTATGATTTTGTAACAAGTTCACAAATAAAACTTCTATTTCCTTCTTTATAAAAATTCGCCTTTTATTGTTACCTTTTAACTACCTACTATCCTAGTAGGAAGGTAAGCACATAACTGGCACAGTCGGTATTTTCGCGAACGTAATATTTTACGTAAACTTTTCTAAGTTTTATCGCGAACGGTGTTAAAACTTCAACATCTTGCTTCAATCTCCGATCAACTGACGGCGTCTGATCATCGTCTTCAGCTATCAAGAAGCAGGAGAAGTCACCGCGAGCTTACGAGCCTACCACGACTACACGACACTGAGGAAAGCGACGTCCACTGCCTTAACGAGGAGCGGTTCAAGCAAATAATCCCAGGTCACCTATAAATACTAGGAGCGGTTATCATCTCTCCGAAGGGCGCAGTCATCAAGGAAGGAAAAGAAGAAGAAAAAACGTGAGCCATATAAACAATCATACACCAAAATTAATTAAGCCTAAATTTAAATAAATAAAATCAAAATTATAAATAAAATTTTAACAATTAAATAATTTTTTTAATTAATTAAAATAAAAAAATATAATAATAAATTGCCAATTAAATATAATAATTAAATAAAGAAAATAATAATTAGATAAAGAAAATAATAATTAAATAAAGAAAAATAATAATTAAATAAAGAAAAATAATAATTAAATAAAGAAAAATAATAATTAAATAAAGAAAATAATAATTAAATAATGAAAAATAAATAAATGATATTAAACTAAATAATTAATTAAAATAAAATAATAAAAGAGAATTGATTGAAATAATTAAACGATAATAAATAATCTTTGAATAGTTAGTTAATAATAAATCTGAGAAGGAGCGGTCATTTTTACGCAGCTGTATCTCAGGAATATAACGTAATTAACAATAATAAAGATACTCCGAGGAAGTTTGATCCATTAATGCGACCAAACCTCGTGAAAAAGTTAGGAATAAAATAAAGAAATAAAAATAAAATTAAATAATTGATTGAAGTGTAATAATAAATAATAATTGAATAATTAATTAAAATAACAGTGAATAACTGATTAAATAAAAGAAATAATAATTAATTAAAAATTAAAATAAAATAAAATAATTTAAAATATAAAAATAAATAAAAATTAAAATTGAATAATTAATAAAAAATAAATATAATAAATAGCTAAATAATTAATAATAATAAACAAACAATTAAAATAAAATAAAATAATTAAAAATTATAGTAAAAATAAAATAATCTAAGCTTCAAAAATGAATGTAAGTGATTTATTAAATTGTATCCCCACTTTCACGGGCGACTCAAATAAATTGGAAAGGTTTATCAGTACAGTTGATGCGGTTTATAGAGGTATCTCCCACGACCACCATCAATTCCTCCTTTTGTTTGTTAGGAATAAAATTCAAGGCCAAGCCGACGAATTATTAACTCACGTTAGTCTGACCATTTGGGAAGATCTGAGGAAAGTGCTTAATGACTTATTTTTAGAAACAAAAGATGAGAGCACCCTCCGCCGCGAACTTTATGACATGGAGAGGTCTCGAGCCAAAATTATAGATAGGTATAAAAAAATTCAGGAGCTTATCGGAAAATTCGCAGCGCGCATCAACGCGTCAAATGAAACCTCCAGTGGCAAGGATGTGGCCAAAAGGCATTTCGAAACGGATGCTGTTAACATTTTCGTTAGGTCTCTCCCGGAGCCAGAAAGATCGCAAATTATAGCGCAAAATTTCAAAACAATCAATGAAGTTTTTAGTTACTTATCGAATAAAACCAGTCTATTAAGTAGGGAGAACAATGTCAATAATTACAATTCCGATGGACAGCAGAGGCCTAGACAATTCGCCCCCAGGAATCACTCCTATCATAATAATTACCATCGAAATTACCAACCCCCTCCCCGCCACCACAATTCACAAGGCTCCTTTAACCAATTCAACTCACCAAATTTTAACCAACCCCCCCAATTTAGAAACAATGGAAATCGCCAACATAACCCTCACCACAGCCACCCCCCTTGGTTCGGCAACCAACAACAAAACTTTTATCCCCCTTCCACCCCTATGAGTATTCAAACGACTAGATCAAGAAACGCTCGTTCTGACCGATCTAGAATGAACATTCATGAATTTAACAACATTAGGAACGAACAGAATAATTTTTTAGATATAAAAACCCAAATTAATAGCGAGAATTTAAAAAAAGAAAGTGTAAATTTAATTAATCAAAAAATTGATAATATAATTCCTATTCAAATAGAAAATAATTCGATTAAACTAGAAAAATTAGAACGAGATGAAAGAAATAAAATTAATATTAACTCAAAAGATAAAGATCTAGAAATTATTAATCCAAGTGAAATAAAAAATGAATCAACAGAGATCTTGTTAATATTAAACAACGAGGAGGAGTCTATTATAGACATACCTAGTAGACATGATAAAGAAAATGATTCTAAAAAATTATATGACAATGATTTATCTTTACAAATGCAATTGGAAGATGTAGGACTGAAAAATAATTCTTTGAATGAAAATTTAAATGAAATGGAATTGCTTCTAAAATCTAAAGACGATGAGTTAAAACTTAAATCAGAGATTTCCAATGAAGAGAAAAAATTATTAGAAGAGAAATTGAATAATGAAATGAAAACCTCCAATAAATTAAGGGATGATTTACAAAATAATTTATGTTTATTAGAAGAACGGGAAAAAGAAATTGATAATTTAAATACCAAAATAAATAAAATAAAAAAAGAAATAATTATTACTAAAACCTCCGATTATGATAAAGAAAAACAATTAGTTTCTTTAATTGATGATTTAGAAAATTCTAAAAGAAAAAATTCACAAATATGTTCTCAATTAACAGCAAAAGAAACAGACTTAAAAGATTTAAATGATAAAATCGGCATTTTACAAAAATATAAAAAAGTCGAAGATGGGCAGCAAGCAATAAATAATACCCATCAAAGAACAATCGACATGATACCCTTCGAAGTTTTATTAGAAGTTAAAATGAAAAACGAAAAAGATATGCATATGCGTGAATTAATAGAAAAGGAATTGATAAAACAATTCGATAACGAGAGAGAAGAATTAAGAAAAAGTAGGAAAGAGCAAATATTAAAATTTCATGAAGAAATTCGAATATATAATTGGAAAAGATATCGAAAGGCTACCAAATACAAACAATTTGGATCTGATATAATAATTAAACAGAAATATTTAGGTCCTTATCGGGTTATTAATAAATTTATAAATGATAGATATCAAGTAGAAGTGTCAGGTAAGGAGCAGGGACCACAAACAACCTATACAGGAGCCGAGTATATGAAACCCTTTCCCTTTCCCTTAACTTTATTATTATTATTGAAGATTTATTTAAATATAATTTTGAGGACAAAATTTTATTTGACAGTACAGGATCTGATTAATCAAATCTCCCAGATGTCACTTTATATAAATTCCTTACCTCCTCGATTTGCTCAAACTATATAAAAATTAATATTGAAATTAATGATTTTTTTTGAGAGGCAGCTAAATTCATCAGACCTTTCTGTAAAGTCCATAATGACATTATTGACATTGTCCTCGAAATACCGAACTATAGCGAGAAAGAATCTAATATAATTCAAATCACCCCCATACCTAGATACCAAGAAGGGCAACTCGTACTACTAAATGAACCGTTCCAATATATTGTAGCAGATAACTTAGACTTAAAGAAAATAACTAATTGTATAATTAATAATAATAATAAATACTATTGTAAGGTTAGCCAGGAGAAGGCAAGCAATTGTACAAGAAACTTAGTGATTGATAATAACAGCAAAAATTGTAAATCTCACCCCCTAAAACATTTCCCACAGTTTTTAGTGATCCCTAACAGTGAAGTGGTAATCATAAATGTAATAGAAAATAATAATGTAAAAATTAATTGTAAAAGTGTCAATACAACATTGTCAAGAGGATTGTATAAAATTGTAAATAATGAATGTATAATTAACAATAGAAAGATTCACACGATTTACAGGTCCAATAGGGAAATTTCCATTCTCAATTTAAGTTTAAATATTAGGAAAATAGACACAAGCAAAGAAATCACTATGCATAGTATTAAAGAAATTAAGATAGATAGCCCCAGGCTAAAAGAAATTGAGGAAATTGGATCAGTAATTCACGAAAACAAAACCACATTGTTAATTATTACAATCATTATATTAGTATTAATTATAGTGACAATATTTGTAGTAGCATTTAAGAAACGCTTATTTGTAAGAAAAAACAGTCTCGTTGGAAATAGCAGGGTTCGATTCATATCAAGCAAAGAGACATGTAAAGAAAAAAACAGTTTAAATGAAAATAATAAAATTCAATTCATACCATCCAACGAAACATGTGGATGTATTCACTGAAAGTGGACAGATTAACTTCGCCCGCTAAAATTTGTTAGACAAATTTCTTTAGGGGGTGGAGGTGTCATGTTCCCACGGCTACTTGTGCTCACATAACTAGAATAAGTTATTATAGGGATTGACAGGGTCCACTATCTGTCAATCAACTTCGTAATTTAGTGTATTCTGACCCGACCTAACATCTGGTCAAAGGATGGTCCATCCTAACCCTTTCTTTAGATTTAAGTTATTATAGGGATTGACAGGGTCCACTATCTGTCAATCAACTTCGTAATTTAGTGTATTCTGACCCGACCTAACATCTGGTCAAAGGATGGTCCATCCTAACCCTTTCTTTAGATTTAAGTTATTATAGGGATGAACAAAGCCCAAGAAATGTCAACCAACCTAATTAATTTAATATCTGCTAGCAATTAACGTCATGACCAAGAGACGGCTAAGTGTCGTCCAGATGAATGTCTTAAATCACCCACCGAGACACTTTTTTCCCTCAGCCCCTTCTACGAACCTCCATGTGTCCCCTCAGCTCCCCCGCCCCCTAGTCAAGTAATATATATATGGAGAGCAGAAATTGCAGACGATTCAATTGCTAGTCTTTAGTTCTTAGTTTTAGTTTTAAGAAACTCAACACACACCTTTTCGGCCTTGTATGATTTTGTAACAAGTTCACAAATAAAACTTCTATTTCCTTCTTTATAAAAATTCGCCTTTTATTGTTACCTTTTAACTACCTACTATCCTAGTAGGAAGGTAAGCACATAACTAAAGTGATTTCTCATTTAAAAGACCAAGAAATAAAATTTCATACTTATCCTACCCCCAAGCAGTGGCGGATTAAGCTGATTGGGGGCCCCGGGCGGTAAAATTGAAATGGGCCCTCTGTTATTTATAATTATAATTGAAAGACAAATTTTGTTTCTATTATAATTTAGGCTGTTTTATACTTACATATATAGTACTTATGTAAAAAATACATAATTTTTACTGTGGTCGCCGAGACCCAAAATTGATTATTTTTTCTTAAGTTAGTCGGGGTTCAAACACGACTGATTAAAGATCAGTTGTTCAATAAAGATCTGTATCAAGAATAACTTGTTTTATTTAAATTCCGATTATCGACAGAAATAATTTAAACACAAATTCCAATGAACCTTCTAGCCGTAATAAAACAAAAGATTTCTAAAGAATATTCAATTTCGGTTAACAATTACTGGAAAGGTAAAATTGAAACTATCCCTCTTAATAACTCACTAGAGACCTTCCCAAAAATAAACTCATTGTGTGTGTGTTTAGAAATAAAAAAAACTCTCTACCAAATAAAATAGCAATAGACAAAAATAATTTCGAACTAATAAAAATAAATTAATATATTATAAATTATTTATTAATATAATTTGGACTTATTGTTTATAATTAATGATTTAAATATTTAAAAATATTCAATTTTCTATTTGGCCAAATGGTTATAGCTGAGGCCATTTTAATAAATATATAAATAAGTTGACCTGTGGCCAGGCCCGAACCGACCGACGGTTTGAAATAAATTAATTCCAAGCTACAGAAACAATTTCAAATAATTTTAATATATCTATTATTGTAATAAAAAACAGATAGGCATATAACATAAATATTTTTAATTTTATTTTATTTATAATATATATGTAAGACCAGGCTGTGACGTCATGAATGGTTGGATGACGTCATATAATTTTAAATAAAGAAAAAACTAATATAGATGATTTTACTCGAGGATAAAACCAATACAAAGAGCATGATTCGTGGTGATATATAAAAAAATCTCCTCATGTGAAGTTTGGTGTGAAAATAACCCTTCCCTTCCTATCGTCGATCGCTAATACTACCACTTCCGGTTTCCGGATTTGCACCAAAAGTTGATCAATTCATCCCACTGAGGCATTAAGTAAATATACCAAATTTCATCAAAATCGGTTGAGCCGTTCAGGCTGTACACATCTATACGGACAGACGGACAGACGGACGGACGGACGGACAGACATCATGCTAAAAATACTTTTTTCTGTTAAGAAAATGCTTGATTCGTGGAGATATGTAAAAATCTCCACATGGAAATTTGGTGTGAAAACAATACCTCCCTTACTATCGTCGGTCGATAAAAACGTTGTTTGAGAATAAAGATGATTAAAATAAGAACACTTTTACTTTGATTAATTTGCAAAATATATCAAATAAATTATCTAAGCTTTAATTATCATAATAATTTGCAATAAATATTTTTTAAATTTAAACTTATTTAAATTGTTAGATAACAATAAATTTTAAAAACATTTTTTACTTTATCCAAAAATAACTTTTATTAAATTAAAGAATAAATTATTTAAAATACCATAATTATTTAAAATTATTTAAAATTAATCTTTCCTTTTTCAATTCAATGCAAATGAAACCTTAGCTATATATATAAAGAAAAATTATTTAGTGATTAATTGATTGTGTTCGAATTTATATATTTTGAAGTTCTTTAAATAAATAGCAGGTAAATTAAATAATTATTTCTTTTTAATTCTCTATTTTTGAAAACTTAATTAATATTTAATGTATATAATGAAAATAATTTGTTTACCTTAATGTAAATTAATAAAATAATGATTATATTATATTTAACTAAAAAGAATATTTAATAAAAAATTTATATACATATATATAAAGATTTTTGTCTGCACATTGCTTGAAAATTTAAAAGTTTTTGCATTTCCTCGCGTTTCATGACCTCTAGCATCCAAAAGTAACTTTAGAAGTGTTCATGATGTCTGTCTATCTGTATGTCCGGAAATTTGTGAAGTTATAGCCTCAAAATTGGTTAAAGTAATAAGTATTATTTGGTTGAAAGACAGTATGTATTAATTTTCATTTATTTGATTGATAAAATTACAACTAACTTTTTTAATTTATTTGGATCTCCACAACCATACAAAAAATTTAAATAAATTCAAATATTTAATTATAAATTTCTCCCGTCATGTTCTTTATTAATTTAATTAATATTGTATTAATCATTCAGTCATTCAAAAGATATCATGATAGAATTGGTGCGTTGTCTCATTAGTATATTATTAAACTTAAATAATAATTGAATAAAATTTATATTATATATTTATAATTATATTTTAAATTAAAAGAGTATAATTTCAGAATATACATTATTATGAGTAGTAATACTTGGTCGAAAAAGTCTATAAGCTATTGCTATTTTGAAAAATATAAAACTGAAGTCATCTAAGTAAAATAACATCTTATATATATATAATATAGGATCAAATATTTTATCTAGTAAATTTGAATATTTTTTTTATCTTTAAATTGAAATCGAATGGTTTTAATTAATTTGTACCATTTTAAGAGACAAATTTTTGATGTGTCTTTTTTAGAAAATTCATTGATTAATTGTAATAAATATTTAAAAACTTGTATAATTTTAAAAGTTTAAAAATTACGGTCGAGTGATAGCTCGGTGTTCCAGGTTCTAAATATTTATACAAGGGATACTTACTAAATTATGCAAATAATTTTTTTAGAAAATAAAATGTCATCTGAAAGAAATGAAATTGAATGCAAAATGTATTTTGATAAGAATACTAAGAAAGTTCATATTGAAAAATATATAATAGAATTAGAGATGGATGTAGAATTTGATGAAATTTGGACGGAAAGAGCAAGAAATATTGGAGAGACCTCTGAGATTGTTAAAGAAAACTCCAAACAAGAATTATTAGCATTGATTAAAGGTAAACAATTTATTATTTCAATCCAATTAATATAATATTTTATATTTTGAAATTTTTATTTTAGCAAATTATTTTGCATCTTAAAATAATTATTTCAATTCATTATTATTTATATTATTTTTCTAATTTCTATAATATAATATTATTAGAAAGGATTAAGAATTATTTATATAAATAGGAGTTTAGAAAGGTTTTTGAAAAGTCAGTAGTTGAAAGATCGAGTATTAATTTCATTTTATGTTAAATATTAATTACCTACATATTTTCTATATTAATATAGTCTGATTTGTTTATTTTATTTCGTTGCATTATTTATTGATAGGAATTAATAAAAGACAAATTTTATTTTAATTAATTATATTTAATATGTGTTATTTATTGATTTATAATTATCACAAATTATTAATATTAAAAAAAATTATCATAAATTTATTTACGAATTATTAAATTTTTTTTATTACATTAGTTTGAAAATTATTATTTTTATATTTAAATTTTAAAATCACTGATGCGGTGGATCTAGTATTAATTGCATTTTATGTTAAATATTAATTACCTACATATTTTCTATATTAATATAGTTTGATTTGTGTTAGAGAATTATATTATTTAGTAAATAATATAACTCTAATTGGGGTGGGACTTCGGAATATTGTCAGGATTTAACACGGGAAAAGAATAGACCGTTTGTGTTTTAAATAAAATAGAAAGTATAATTAATAGAAGAGTGCAGCAATGTACAGAACGTAATATAAATGATATTGAATATTTCTTCCTGGACAACGGACTGAGTAGAAAATATTGCAAATCGAGAGTCGGAGAGAGAATAAGGTGAATTGATACGGGAAAGACGGTGAATGGACGGGAAAGGCGTTATCATGTGGTTAATTGGAGATGGGGCGGTTATTAACGAGATGGGATTGATATAAGGATGAGTTTGAGTAAATGAACGGGTGAACAGAGCGTCAGGTAATAGAGTATTAGAGAAGGACGTTAACAGGTTGGCGAAGTCGGTGCGAGAGAAACGGATATTTGGATAGCCAGGGTATCGTGAACGGAATTGGAATAGCAGTGGTCGGTATAGAGAGAAAGAACGTAAGCGGACAGAGAGGTGTTTATTGGACAGAAGCGGATATCACAAGAGAACGAACAGCTGAGCCGATATCCTCAGCTGGGAACTCAGATATAGGAAAGACGAGGGGCATTCCGTAGTCCGGGGACTAGTACGCTGCACGGCGGCTAGAGGCGCTAGGCGCGCCGCTAACATTTGTTTATTTTATTTCGATGCATTATTTATTTATAGGAATTAATAAGACTAATTTTATTTTAATTAATTATATTTAATATGTGTTTTTTATTGATTTATAATTATCCCAAATTATTAATATTATAAAAAAAAATTATCATTAATTTAATTACGAATTATTAAATTTTCTTTATTACATTAGTTTGAAAATTATTATTTTTATATTTAAATTTTTATTCTAAATTTTAAAATCACTGATGCGGTGGAATAATCTCCCTGCGAGCAAACAGGATTCTGCCATGGAGAATTCTTTTGAACAGTTTAGATACAATAGGCTAATGGGTCGATAAGAGTTGGCATTTTCTGGAGGTTTTCCCGGTTTAGGAATCATTATGATCTTGGCCAATTTCCAAAAACAAGGAAAATGCATAATTTTTTATGATGTTGTTAAATAGGTTGGTCAAGAAGAGAAGCGAACAATCAGGAAGCTCGCCCAACCGGTAATCCTGTCACAACCACGGGCTTTATTTTTGTTTTTAAATAAATGAATATAAGATTTTGATTCTGTGGAATGAACTTCATTAAATTGTTTAGGGGACAGATGATGGGAAATGGGGCCAGTTTCTGTAGGTCGCTAAGTCAGATAGGTTCGGAATAGTGAGGAATAAAGGCTTTAGCTAAATGACTAGAAAACCTATTGGCCTTTTCAAAATTAGATCAGGCCCATTCAGGAGTAAAAAGTCTTAGAGGAGTTTTTTCTTTTGTTTACCTAAACTATTTAATTTCTTTTTAAGGATAAGGGATCTATCCGATTGCCAAATCCTTCTTTATTTTTTAAGATTTAAGGGATTTTAAATTGGAATCGATACTTGAGTGAAGGATAGGTTTGTTTTTTGGCGGATGAGATGGTTCCTTGTTGGAGGGTTAGATTAAAGTGACACACTGCTTCATCAATATCTGAACTATTATTCAGAGGAAGAGAAGTGGTAATGCTGTTAGAGTTTAGGGAAGCAAAGGTAGACAGACCAGTTAGTTTTATGATTAGTAAGGAATGGAGAAGGAGGCAATAGATAGATGTTAGCAAAAAGAGGATGGGAGAATGGCCAGATGATAAATCGAAGAGTGATATGAGCTGAAATGTTTTGAAATTATTTTATGATTATTTATGGATTCCACGAGAGGAATGAATAGTAAAAATAATAAATTAAAAAATTTCAAATATTTTAAAGAAACACATATAAATGAAATGTCTAAAAATCTATCAAATTATATACATAATAAATCATACCTTATATTTTATTTTTAATTTTATTTCGAAATTAAATTAAAAATATAATTAAAACGTTGTCTAACATATAGTTGCTGACTTCTTTATAATGAATAAATATTATTTTGATTAATTTATAATTAATATTTAAGTAATTATTAATCTACTATAGCCTATGTGTAACATTAATGTATAAGCTATATTATTGTAAAGTTTCAATAAAATCCATTTAGTAGATTTTACGTGAAATGCGTTGGACATCCATCCATCCATCCTCACAAACATAGCCAAATATAATATACATAAAATATAAGCGGAGCGCTCTTCGCACCTAGTATAATATAAAAATTCTTCATCTTAATAATAAATTATTATATAATTATATGGTGAATTAATAATTAACTATATATACTTATTTTTTATATATATCCATTATAACTAGACTATTAATTCATTTTTATTCTAGCTGAAAAAAACTTAGTATTTCCAGTTGATAATGATTTTCAAATATTTCGATTTCTCCGTATAGCCAATTATAACGTGACAAGAGCATTTAAACTGGTAATTATATTTCATCTTTCATAATTTGAAAATTAATTAATTTAATAAAATTTAATTTGATTATAATTACTCTTATTTATAATTGCTAAAATACACAGAATTGTCTATTACTTATCTTTCGTAATTTTCTATTCATTTAAATTATAATAATCGATTGATATTTTATTATAATTCTTAAGAAAATTACTATTTATGGTCAATGGGGACGTATTTACAATCCCATTGAACTGCTTTTTTATTTTCAATATATTATTAAAATATTAAATTTAAAAAAACTGTTGAGTTTATGGATAATCGGAGTTTAAATAAAACAAGTTATTCTTGATATACAGATCTTTATTGAACAACTGATCTTTATTCGGTCGTATTTGAACCCCGACTAACTAAAAAATAATCAATTTTGGGTCTCGGCGACCACAGTAAAAATTATGTATTTTTTACATAAGTACTATATATGTAAGTATAAAACAGCCTAAATTATAATATAAACAACATTTGTCTTTCAATTATAATTGTAAATAACAGAGGGCCCATTTCAATTTTACCGCCCGGGGCCCTCAATCAACTTAATCCGCCACTGGTTGATTTAGGAGGCACTTGAGGGATTTGGGAGAGTGTATGAGTTTGATAAGGCTCAGGATATAGTTAGTAATATTAATAGATAAGTTTCAGCGACTCAGTTCTATAAAAATTTTCAAAAGCTGACAAACAAACTAAATTTTGTTTATATCGTTTTTTTAACATATCCGTTTCCTTATAAAATTATTTTAATTGATTAAAAGATTTTTGGAAAATAAATAATATTTGAGTATTTTGTCTGTTTCTTCCCTCCCACTTTTTTTCGAACGGAATGCAAAGAAGGCAGACCAATACGATAATCCTGTGTCTTGTCCCTATGTCGGTCCAATAAATGTGCGACATTTTCTGACCTATTTTCCTAATCAAATTGAAATAATAGTTGAAGTTATTCTGAGCTATTTTCATAGTCAAATTGAAATGAAATAATAGTTAAAGCAAATTACACAACAAAGATTTAGCCAAATGGCTTTTGTCTAGGAAAATGCTATTTTCCTAATCAAATTGAAATAATAAGTTATTTTGCCAGTCAAATGCTATTTTCCTAAAATTGCCATTTGCCTACGACATATATATATATTTAAAATTAATTAATATTAAAATTGTATTATTTTTTTTTAGGTGCAAAATTATTTTCAATTTCGATTAAAGAATAAACATCTTTCTAACGATTTATTGCCTAGTGTGATAAGAGATATGTTTCTACAAAATAATCTTGTTTGTTTTCCATATCGAATGTCAAACGGAGAAAGAACAATTTATTTACATATTGGAAGTAAGTATGAATTTAAAATTTATTTCTCTTTACCATTTTATAAGTGAGATTTAAGTTAAGTTAAAAATAATTTTATAGAATTATAAACTGGTAATAAAATAGGGTATGCACGTATGTTATTTATTACTTACTATGAACATTTAGAGATTAATAGGAAATGCACATTAAAAAAAAAACAATTTTAAGAAAAAATGCAATAAATTTCTTTTTAATACTTTGGTGGCCGGTGACAACGCATATACTTGTTGCAACCTGATATTCATGTTTTAAGGGACAATAGAGTATATAATGGGGATATAATATTTAATCTATTTAATCGATTAAACTAATAAATTGGTTGTCCAAGCGGATGTATCGTATATATTTGAATAAATAAATAAATAAATAATTATTTTTGAATAATTGCATTGATGATGGAGAATGTTCGTAGTGCCGAGCTTCCATTTAAGGAATTTTAACCGACCGATGATAGTAAGGGAGGTTTTGTTTTCACACCAAATTTCACATGTCGAGATTTTTACATATCTCCACGAATCATGCATTTTCTTAACAGAAAAAAATATTTTTAGCATGTCAGTTCGTCCGTCCCTCTGTATAAATGTGTAAAGCTTGACTGGCTCAACGGATTTGAATGAAAATTGTTATATTTACTTAATGCATCAGTATGATGAATTGATCAACTTTTGGTGCAAATCCGAAAACCGGAATTGGTAGTATTAGCGATCGACGATAGGAAGGGAAGGGTTATTTTCACACCAAATTTCACATGCGGAGATGTTTTACATAACTCCACAAATCACGCACTTTGTATTGGTTTTATCGTCGGGAAAATCATCTTCATTCGTTCTTTCTTAATTTAAAATTATATGACGTCACCCAGCCCTTCATGACGTCACAGTCAGCTCTTACTTAAAATATAATAAATAAAATAAAATTAAAAATATTTATGTTATATCCATATCTGTTTTTTATAGTATTAATAGATATATTAAAATTGTAATATATTATATTGAAATTGTTTCTGTAGCTGAAAATTAATTTACTTCAAACCGTCGGTCGGTTCTGCGCCTGGCCACAGGTCAATTTATTTAAATTTTATAAGTTGACAATGGCCCCTACTCATATTGGGAAAAACCAATTTTTTGGAGACACCCAGGCTCAATCAGGCACTTGCTTGGCTTTGTGTAGTCATTGCTGTTTCTTTTTACTATCTCGCCAGAACGAAAATGGGATTCCCCTCGTTGCCATGAAAGCAGACTCGAGATATGTATGGTCAGTGGATTTGATATGGATGGTCTGTGATCAGACCCTTGCACGATTAAAATTTAAGTGCGATCTCATGTTTTTTTATTTGTTCTAAACCAAACCTTATTCAAGCCAGAGTGTCTTATTTTATATTAATTATCTAATCCTATATTTTTTTGTTCTTTTATTATTCATATATATATATATATATATATATATATATATAGTTTCAATAATAGCTTATTTATTATTCACCATATTATTAAATTGACCACCCAACCCAATTAATTATTATACCAACCTTTTATTATAATTGGCACTCAAACGTAGGGCCATTAATTAATTAATCTCATTTTTATAATTGTAAGTAGATATAATAAACTGTAGTCTCTCCACTAGACTATCTCACAATTTAAATTGGATTAATCAACATATATTATATTTAAAGTAAATTATAAATTAAAATTAATAAATAATATTTATTAAACCAGCGCGTGTTTGGCTCTTTGTTGATGGCACCACGTCATGGGCTGGCTTGTGATTTGCAGTCAACCCGTTATATTAATTCCGTTACTTTCAGCGATTCAAACAAGCTGAAATTCTATATAGAGTAGTTTTATACAGTTTTTATAATCATGTGAAAAATTATCATACATATATCTTTATTTTTACGATCACTTTAGGAAAAACAATCAAAACGTTGTAGGTAATGACCCTCTTCCGAATGAGCTACATTTCTAGAAAGTTGATAGATAACTACGAATTTGAATAATGCCCGTGTAGCAAATTTCATTATTCTCGCTCAAACCGTTTTTGCGTTATCTTGTCTCCTTACACACACAGACATTTTTCTCAACCTTAGTGAAAATGACTCAGGGACTTTTAAAACTTATAAAAACATTAAAATATCAACATAGAAAATTTTCATGTTCGCAATACTATCTCTGGCGAGATTAAAAGTTTTCTCTGGTTACTTTACATTCCAAAAATTATTACTGAATTGTAATTCTTGTTGTCATCATCTATATCGTTTGGCGCCTAGTGCCTGAGCACCGATTATATCACCCACATTGGGGCTATTAATATTGTACCTACTTCTTTTAATTATTTTACATTTTATTAATAATACTTAAATATGTAGGAAAATATTATTAAGATAAGGAGTTACTTCATTATTGTTATAGAACAACAACGACAAATTTTAAATTTTCAAAGTAAGTAATAATTTGTAATTTATAAATTGAAATTTTATAAAATTGTTTAGAAAATTGGAACCCTTCGAAAATTTCCCCAAATGAAATACTTCGTTCTATTATGTTGATTTCTGAAGTTTCTGGATATGAACCTTACACTCAAATTAGTGGTGTTTATCTTATCGTTGATATGGAAGGTTTTACATTTGATAAAGTGTTTTCAATCACTCCTTCAATAGCAAAAAATATTGTTGATTATTTACAAGTGAGTTTTTTTTAAATGACATATTTCTTCTATTCTTATTTTTTTTAAAATACTTATTTTTTATTTTTTTAGAAATCTTCAGGATCTAAGATAATAGGTGTTATTTTGATTAATCAACCTAGGATATTTAGTAAAGTGTTTGCACTATTTAAGCCATTTATTAATAAAAAATTACAACATCTGGTAAATAATTTTTTTCTTCTACTTATATCTATAATAATGTAACATCAACCACAGAGATAGATAGATTTAGATTGTACTTTCAGTTATAAAATATTATATTAGTCTATTTAAGTAATTGGTAAATGAGATATTGAAAATATCAATAGAACTACACGACAATGAGTAGCAAGGACACTACAAAAAATTCTTCAATCGGGTGATTACTAGAAGTACCCTGCGAAGGAAGGTTCCAAAGATTGCCAGGTTGTTGCTTAATCCTTTCGTCGTTGCAAAACCTAGTTGCTATTAGGGTGCCTTGTGATAAAACAGAATAAGGAATATTAATAGAAATGAAAAAATCTGAAGTGTCTCCACTCGACTATCTCGCAAATTTGAATTGGATTAAATAACATATATTAATTTAAATTAAATTAAATTAATTAAATTATAAATTAAAATTAATAAATAATATTTATTAAACCAGCGCATGTTTGGCTCTTTGTTGATGGCATCACGTCACGTGTTGCAGTGTTAAAAAATTAATTCTGGTACTTGCAGCGATTCAATCAAGCTGAAATTCTATATATAGCAGTTTTATACAATTATTAATCATCTGAAAAATTATCAACCATATATCTATTTTTATGGTCACTTTAAAAAAAAAAAATCAAAACGTTGTAAGTCATGACCCTCTTCCGGTTGAGCTACATTTCTCAAAAGTTGATAGAAATGTATGAATTTTGAATAATGCCCCTGTACCAAATTTCATCATTCTAGCTCAAACCGTTTTTGCGTAATTTTGGTTACATACATACATACATACATACACACACACAGATAAGGACATTTTTCTCAACCTTAATAAAAATAATTCAGGAACCTTTAAAACGTATAAAAAGATCAAAATCTCAACATGGAAAATTTTCGTGATCGCAATACTATCTCTGACGAGATAGTAAAAAGTAGAATTCAAAAAACGTTATAAATGTAATATTTCAACTAAATGAATAAATTGTTACAAGTTGTTAAATAAATATTTTAGCAAATATTGAATATAATAGGATGTTACAAGTTTTTTAATTTTGGAATTCAATGCTCTTTAGGACATACAATTCACATTATAAATAGAGTGAACGATTTAATTATATTAATTCAGAGGTCCCAATTCTTATTTCCAACTGAATCGACCATGGGATTGAACAAAAAAAGTGCAAATTAGATGCCACGCACAAAAGTGAAATTTAAAGAGTCTCAAAATTAACTGTTTGAGCCTATAGGTCTTTTCAATCCGACGGTTTATTCATAGATATATAGATATATAGATAGTCTGTGATTCAAGAAGAGGAGGAACGAAAGTTGAACGAAAAAGACTCCCGTAAGCTTGGACAGAGAAGTGAAAAACAAGAAGCATCAGACCAATTAAAAAGAATAATTGAAAATGATCTCAACAGGAGGAAATTTCAATTTGTTATATATATAAATATATCACTTATATATATTTTATTTTTATATTCTATAGTTAATTAAAAAAATATATTTCTAATAAAAACAAATTTAATTTTATTAGAAAGTTAAAAAAGAAAAAAGAATAGGGTTTAACAGTAATTCAGAAAAATTTAATAATCAATTTGTTTTTGTTTTATTTATTTATCAGATCCATTTTATGGGTGATATGAATGGTGAAGGAAAAGAGAAAATGATAGAAAAATTTGGTGCAGATTATTTACCATTTTGGCTTGGTGGTAATACAAACTGGCCTACAACAACTGGTCCTTTTTTATTAGATTTAATGATGTCTTATTTAGATCTCTATGAAGGTAAGAGTTATAATAATATTCAAAAATAATTTTCTTAAAAATCATTAATTCTTATTTTTATTTTTTTAACTTTAGAAAACAATACTTGGGGATATAAAGACGAAACTGTATATTAATATAATTCATCAATGACATTTACAAAATATATTTTAACTAATAAACACTTTTAAAATTCCTAATCAGCTTTAAATTTTTTATTGAAAATCAGAAGAATTAAACCCCAAATACCGTTTTGAAAAAAAGATATAAAAATTATTAAAAGATTTAATTGTAAATTAATTATTAATTTAATTTTACAATTTAATTGCTTATAAAATAAACAATCCTCATAAATTTTTAAGCAGTAAGTTATCATTGTGGGAATTGAAAAACCGATGCTCGGTAGGGGTGGGATTAAGATATAAATTGAAATGCGAACTCCCGCAGGAGATTCTTCTTAGATTCTTGGCTATTATAATGAGAGAGTGTTTGTATTGTATATGTATATTTATTTGTAAATAAACCATTTTATAGAAAAATCAAAACAAGAAGTCTTCCTGTGTGTGTGTGTGTGTGTGTTGCTCTATTGAGATAATTTACACTAGACACCGATCCAACCCCTTCCACATTTCTACATCATTATTATTATTGGACGATATTAAAAATATATGGAGAGACTATTTTGAAAAATAATTAAATTCGAATCTAGTTAATAGATCAGAAACCTTAACTGTAAACTCACAGAAATTAATCTCGAAGAACCAATGTTACAGGAGGTAGAAATGATAATAAGAAAATCTAAAAATAATAAAATAATAGGAATAGATGGGATCTCGGCAGAATTATTCAAATTTGGAGGAAAACCTTTAGTAGAGTGTATACACAAATTAGTTCTTTCGATCTGGCATAAGGAAAAGATGACATTAGAATGGCAGGAGGCAGTTATTATCCCACATGGAAATAGAATCAATTGCAATAATTACAGGGAAATCGACATCGTATAAGATTCTCTCGAATATTGTTTTATTAAAATTACGACCATATGCGAAGGAAATACTAGGAGAATATCAATGCGGATTTAGGCCAAATCGATCAACTTTAGATCAGATATTTTAATTAAGGCACGAGAATTCACTATTTCTGTTCAGCAATTTTTGGTAGAATTTACAAAAGCTTAACTCAATAGACCGGGAAAAACTTTTTCAAATCTTGATCTTAATGGGAATTCCAAAAAAACTAGTATGTATGATTCAAATTTGTCTTGTGGTTTGTAAAGGAAGAGTAAGATGCGGGAATCAACTGTTAGAACTTTCGAAATTCGGAATGGGTTGAAACAAGGAGACGCATTACTACCAATTTTATATAATTTAGTTCTGGAATATGTAATTAAGTAATTAGACAAATTGAGGAGAAGTCATACGGAATCGAATTAAACAAAAAAATTCAAGTATTAGGTAACGAAGACGACTTAAATATAATAGGAGATTCGGCAATTGTAATTAAAGATAGCGTAGAAAAATTAATTGAAGCAGGAATAGAGGTGGGACTAGAAATTAATAATGCTAAGACAAAGTATTTAGTAACAGAGAGAAATAAGTAAGAGTTTTTCTCTCTCTATGTGTATATGTATTTTACTTTCAGTAAGTTAATACAATTTTTTAAATACATAATATTTTCTATTGGATATTCTCGCTCCTTACAGGTTAAGAATCACTGTCTTATAAAATAAACACGTTATTTATTTTTTATACGTTATATTATTTGTTAATCTAATTTGGAGAATTATTGTTTATAATTAATGATTTAAATATTTAAAAATATTTAATTTTCTATTTGGCCAAATGGTTATAACTGAGGCCATTTTAATAAATATATAAAAAACGTTGTTTGAGAATAAAGATGATTAAAATAAGAACCCTTTTACTTTGATTAATTTGCAAAATATATCAAATAAATTATCTATGCCTTAATTATCATAATAATTTGCAATAAATATTTTTTAAATTTAAACTTATTTAAATTGTTAGATAACAATAAATTTTAAAAATATTTTTTACTTTATCCTAAAATAACTTTTATTCATTTAAAGAATAAATTATTTAAAATACCATAATTATTTAAAATTATTTAAAATTAATCTTTCCTATTTCAATTCAATGCAAATGAAACCTTAGCTATATATATAAAGAAAAATTATTGAGTGATTAATTGATTGTGTTCGAATTTATATATTTTAAAGTTCTTTAATTAATAATGCTAAGACAAAGTATTTAGTAACAGAGAGAGATAGTATTAACACACAAAATCTTAACATACAAGATATTATATGGGTGTGAGTCATGGTCTATGACTTTGGGTGACGAGAGTAGATTTAGAGTATTTGAGAACAGGATTCTGCGAAGCATTTATGGACTAAAGATGAGGTCACCGGGGAATGGTGAAGAATGCATAACGACGAATTGCATGACCTCTATGCATCTCCAGATATAGTTTGAATTATAAAATCGGGAAGGCTACGGTGGGCAGGACTCGTGGCTAGAATGGGAGAAGATAGAATTGCGAAAAATATATTGGTATGGAGACCGAGTGGGAAACGCCAACTTGGAAGACCAAGGACGCGGTGGGTGGATAATGTAGGAAGGGACGTGAGAGAGATGGGAGAGGATAGGGATTGGAGGGTTGTGGCTCAGAATAGGGACACTTGGAGAAGTGGTTGCTGCGGCCAAGAACTTTCGAGTTCTGTAGAGCCGCATAGATAGATAGATAAGTTATTATTCTTCAATGGTTTCATTTGTGTTTCAACTTTGTGAATGTATAGAATGGTTGCCTAAGTTAAAGGCAAATATTGCTCTCAACCTGGCTCAAAATAAAATCTCTCTAAAGTATTGTAATGATTTTTTTATATGGGGAAAATCTAAGAAAAAGAAGGGTTGGTCTCAAATGTATAATGGAAAATGTGGACTTTTAACCGGCGAGAACTGTCCCGGAGATCTGGACTACAAAAAAAAAGAGAAAAAAATTAAATTTATCATTAAGAATAAAAATTTATAATCAGATTTATTATATTTAATGTTTAAATATAAATTTTTAAATCCTTTAGATTTAAATGTAAATCTTTTAAATTATAATTTTATATACAGAAATGTTTTTATATTTTTTATAAAAAAAGAATAAAAGACGTTTTATAAAAATTATAGAGAAACCAATATTTGTTGTGAAAAAAATATTTTTAATTCTTATATTAAAAAAATTAAAAAAACAATCCTTCTTGAATAACAATATTTTTTGTTAATAATGCAGCCGGTCCTTTTGTAAGCGATAGTCCAAGTGTAATGGTGGTCCTATTTTCTTCCAATAAAGTCCGTCTGCTCTCGACGGCAGCCCACGAACGATTGCCTTGCCTGACTTTTCAACAACCATTCTCTTCAACAATAATCTTTTCCACAAATAAATTTATTTTTAAATAAATAAATTTTATTTTTTTCTTTTTTTTTTTTAAAGATTAATGATATTTTTAAAATATCATTACAGTATATTAAATACTTTCGATTCTGTTTTTAAATAATTTTTAACGACTGTCTAAACAAGAGCCATTTTAATAAATATATAAAAAACATTGTTTGAGAATAAAGATGATTAAAATAAGAACACTTTTACTTTGATTAATTTGCAAAATATATCAAATAAATTATCTAAGCCTTAATTATCATAATAATTTGAAATTAATATTTTTTAAATTAACAATTATTTAAATTGTTAGATAACAATAAATTTTAAAAACATTTTTTACTTTATTCTAAAATAACTTCTATTAAATTAAAGAATAAATTATTTAAAATACCATAATTATTTAAAATTATTTAAAATTAATCTTTCCTTTTTCAATTCAATGCAAATGAAACCTTAGCTATATATATAAAGAAAAATTATTGAGTCATTATTTGATTGAGTTGGAATTTATATATTTTGAAGTTCTTTAAATAAATAGCAGGTAAATTAAATCATTATTTCTTTTTAACTCTCTATTTTGGAAAACTTAATTAATATTTAATGTATATAATGAAAATAATTTGTTTACCTTAATGTAAATTAATAAAATAATAATAATATTATATTTAACTAAAAAGAATATTTAATAAAAAATTTATATATATATATAAAGATTTTTGTCTGCACATTGCTTGAAAATTTAAAAGTTTTTGCATTTCCTCGCGTTTCATGACCTCTAGCATCCAAAAGTGACTTTAGAAGTTTTCATGATGTCTGTCTGTCTGTATGTCCGGAAATTTGTGAAGTTATAGCCTCAAAATTGGTTGAAGTAATTAGTATTATTTGGTTGAAAGACAGTATGTATTAATTTTCATTTATTTGATTGATAAAATTACAACTAACTTTTTTAATTTATTTGGATCTCCACAACCACACAAAAATTTAAATAAATTCAAATATTTATTTTTTAATTTAAATATAATTAAACATAAACTGATTATTTATAGATTAGAATTTGTCCAATTAAAACTTAAAAATGTTAATATATTAACTCTAATACCCCTACAAAATGACAACTGATGCAGTTGATTTAATTGCATTTAATATTATTGATTCATTTTTTTTTTATTTTAAGAGATTCGTCTTTTAATATTATAATACTCGTACATATGTTTAGATTTATAGATATTTCAAATATTATAAGTCTGTGATCTATATTTAGCAGTAATTGCTCGTTTTTTAATCCAATGTATGGAATTTAAATTTTTAATTTAAATATGATTTAATTTATACTTGTGAATCATAATAATTGGTGTACAGAAATATTGAATTTTTTTAGCGAGATTTGATTTAATGTTGTCCAATTTGGCCATAACCCCCATTATATTTTCCTAAGATTAAAAAAACTTAGTTCTACTCGAGTCATCCATCCCTTACAATCCATGTTACATGAGGCACCTAAATCAAAATTATCCAAATGTCATGAAATTTATACCAGTTGTCAATGAGGGACTAAGCCATCTACGGGTAAAATATTACAACAGATGGATTTGTGGTACTATTTTTTTTAAAAGTTCGGTTTCTTTTGGAATGGAGGGTGTATATTCAATCAAAAACATACCTGTTAAAAAGGGGGCCAAGTTCCTATCGGCTATTTGTTTGCCTAAAAAAGGGTTCAAATCCATCCCAATGTCAAGTTTAGATGCACTTTAAAATCAATCATAATAATTTTCATCAACAGCCTGATCCACTGGTAAACATTTGGCATTCCAAAGAATCGCCACCACACCCAGTCCTCCGCCTCCTGCATCCAGGCACGCCACTTTATTCGCGTCAACGGTCCATCTGGCCGAAATTCACTTTACCATACACCCAACTTAAAATATGCTATAGTTGTTAAAATACGTAGGTACATGATTTAAAATATCTAAAATTATAATACTTAGAAATTTGAACTTGGCAGGTTTTCGTGCTGTACGTAACACTAGATTAATTGTATAATTATATTTATTATTTATATATATAAATTAACCTGCCAAGTTCAAATTTAAAGTATTATAATTTTAGATATTTTAAACCATGTACCTACGTATTTTAACAACTATACCATATTTTAAGTTGGGTGTATGGTAAAGTGAATTTCGGCCAGATGGACCGTTGATTGATTAATAAATTTGTAAAAAAAATATATAATAATATTTATAATAAATATTTTATCTAGTAAATATGAATATTTTTTTTATCTTTAAATTGAAATCGAATGGTTTTAATTAATTTGTACCATTTTAAGAGACAAATTTTTGATGTGTCTTTTTTAGAAAATTCATTGATTAATTGTAATAAAAATATTTAAAAACTTGTATAATTTTAAAAGTTTAAAAATTACGGTCGAGTGATAGCTCGGTGTTCCAGGTTCTAAATATTTATACAAGGGATACTTACTAAATTATGCAAATAATTTTTTTAGAAAATAAAATGTCATCTGAAAGAAATGAAATTGAATGCAAAATGTATTTTGATAAGAATACTAAGAAAGTTCATATTGAAAAATATATAATAGAATTAGAGATGGATGTAGAATTTGATGAAATTTGGACGGAAAGAGCAAGAAATATTGGAGAGACCTCTGAGATTGTTAAAGAAAACTCCAAACAAGAATTATTAGCATTGATTAAAGGTAAACAATTTATTATTTCAATCCAATTAATATAATATTTTATATTTTGAAATTTTTATTTTAGCAAATTATTTTGCATCTTAAAATAATTATTTCAATTCATTATTATTTATATTATTTTTCTAATTTCTATAATATAATATTATAGAAAGGATTAAGAATTATTTATATAAATAGGAGTTTAGAAAGGTTTTTGAAAAGTCAGTAGTTGAAAGATCGAGTATTAATTTCATTTTATGTTAAATATTAATTACCTACATATTTTCTATATTAATATAGTCTGATTTGTTTATTTTATTTCGTTGCATTATTTATTGATAGGAATTAATAAAAGACAAATTTTATTTTAATTAATTATATTTAATATGTGTTATTTATTGATTTATAATTATCACAAATTATTAATATTAAAAAAAATTATCATAAATTTATTTACGAATTATTAAATTTTTTTTATTACATTAGTTTGAAAATTATTATTTTTATATTTAAATTTTAAAATCACTGATGCGGTGGATCTAGTATTAATTGCATTTTATGTTAAATATTAATTACCTACATATTTTCTATATTAATATAGTTTGATTTGTGTTAGAGAATTATATTATTTAGTAAATAATATAACTCTAATTGGGGTGGGACTTCGGAATATTGTCAGGATTTAACACGGGAAAAGAATAGACCGTTTGTGTTTTAAATAAAATAGAAAGTATAATTAATAGAAGAGTGCAGCAATGTACAGAACGTAATATAAATGATATTGAATATTTCTTCCTGGACAACGGACTGAGTAGAAAATATTGCAAATCGAGAGTCGGAGAGAGAATAAGGTGAATTGATACGGGAAAGACGGTGAATGGACGGGAAAGGCGTTATCATGTGGTTAATTGGAGATGGGGCGGTTATTAACGAGATGGGATTGATATAAGGATGAGTTTGAGTAAATGAACGGGTGAACAGAGCGTCAGGTAATAGAGTATTAGAGAAGGACGTTAACAGGTTGGCGAAGTCGGTGCGAGAGAAACGGATATTTGGATAGCCAGGGTATCGTGAACGGAATTGGAATAGCAGTGGTCGGTATAGAGAGAAAGAACGTAAGCGGACAGAGAGGTGTTTATTGGACAGAAGCGGATATCACAATAGCTCGGTGTTCCAGGTTCTAAATATTTATACAAGGGATACTTACTAAATTATGCTAATAATTTTTTTAGAAAATAAAATGTCATCTGAAAGAAATGAAACTGAATGCAAAATGTATTTTGATAAGAATACTAAGAAAGTTCATATTGAAAAATATATAATAGAATTAGAGAAGGATGTAGAATTTGATGAAATTTGGACGGAAAGAGCAAGAAATATTGGAGAGACCTCTGAGATTGTTAAAGAAAACGCCAAACAAGAATTATTAGCATTGATTAAAGGTAAACAATTTATTATTTCAATCCAATTAATATAATATTTTATATTTTGAAATTTTTATTTTAGCAAATTATTTTGCATCTTAAAATAATTATTTCAATTCATTATTATTTATATTATTTTTCTAATTTCTATAATATAATATTATTAGAAAGGATTAAGAATTATTTATATAAATAGGAGTTTAGAAAGGTTTTTGAAAAGTCAGTAGTTGAAAGATCTAGTATTAATTTCATTTTATGTTAAATATTAATTACCTACATATTTTCTATATTAATATAGTCTGATTTGATTATTTTATTTCGTTGCATTATTTATTGATAGAAATTAATAAGAAATCATTTTTGCACTTAAAATATAGTTGTAATTAATAATTGAAGCAAAAACATATTATTTTTGTTTTTGTATATTATTTTTAATTTAGTCATTTTAATTGACGATTTGAAAATATTTTTGTATTCATAAAACATTAAAAATAATATATTCTGATTTATATATTAGACATTGATAAAATTTATATCCTTTACTTTTAAATAGAAAAGAAGAATAATTCAAATATTTAGAAAGAATAAATAAAATATAATTTAAGTTAAATATGATCTAAATATTGTATTAAATTAATTAAAATGTGAACTTTTAGAATACATTATTTAATTGAAATGATATTTAAATATCTTATCTTATTATGCTAGCTAAAATTGTGTATATATATGATAATGTTTTCTCAGAAACCGCTTTAACGATTTTTTTGAAATTCACACCAGAGATAGTATTTATAAAGAAAAATTGAGTTTTATTGATCACATCTCTGGGAAAAATCATCTTCATTAGTTTAAAAAATAACTAAGAACACAAAAAATAAGGTTTGTTATAATATACTGATTGAAATTATATAAATGAAAATCTATTACATACAGACTTTCAACCATATACTATGTATCACTTCGGAGATAGAGGGGGCGGAGCGTTCTTCGCACCTAGTATATAATAAAAATTCTTCATCTTAATAATAAATTATTATATAATTATATGGTGAATTAATAATTAACTATATATACTTTTTTATATATAACCATTATAACTAGACTATTAATTCATTTTTATTCTAGCTGAAAAAAACTTAGTATTTCCAGTTGATAATGATTATCAAATATTTCGATTTCTTCGTATAGCCAATTTTAACGTGACAAGAGCATTTAAACTGGTAATTATATTTCATCTTTCATAACTTGTAAATTAATTAATTTAATAAAATTTAATTTGATTATAATTACTCTTATTTATAATTGTTAAAAAATACAGAATTGTCTATTACTTATCCTTCGTAATTTTCTATTCATTTAAATTATAACAATCTATTAATATTTTATTATAATTCTTAAGAAAATTACTATTTATGGTCAATCGGTACGTATTTACAATCTCATTGAACTGCTTTTTTATTTTCAATATAATATTAAAATAAAATAAAGTTATTTGGCCAGGCAAATGCTATTTCCCTAAAATTGCCATTTGCTTACGACATAAATATATTTAAAATTAATTAATATTAAAGTTGTATTATTTTTTTTTAGGTGCAAAATTTTTTTCAATTTCGATATAAGAATAAACATCTTTCTAATGATTTATTGCCTACTGTGATCAGAGATTTGTATCTAGAAAGTAATCTTGTTTGTTTTCCATATCGAATGTCAAACGGAGAAAGAACAATTTATTTACATATTGGAAGTAAGTATGAATTTAAAATTTATTTCTCTTTACCATTTTATAAGTGAGATTTAAGTTAAGTTAAAAATAATTTTATAGAATTATAAACTGGTAATAAAATAGGGTATGCACGTATGTTATTTATTACTTACTATGAACATTTAGGGATTAATAGGAAATGCACATTAAAAAAAAAACAATTTTAAGAAAAAATGCAATAAATTTCTTTTTAATACTTTGGTGGCCGGTGACAACGCATATACTTGTTGCAACCTGATATTCATGTTTTAAGGGACAATAGAGTATATAATGGGGATATAATATTTAATCTATTTAATCGATTAAACTAATAAATTGGTTGTCCAAGCGGATGTATCGTATATATTTGAATAAATAAATAAATAAATAATTATTTTTGAATAATTGCATTGATGATGGAGAATGTTCGTAGTGCCGAGCTTCCATTTAAGGAATTTTAACCGACCGATGATAGTAAGGGAGGTTTTGTTTTCACACCAAATTTCACATGTCGAGATTTTTACATATCTCCACGAATCATGCATTTTCTTAACAGAAAAAAATATTTTTAGCATGTCAGTTCGTCCGTCCCTCTGTATAAATGTGTAAAGCTTGACTGGCTCAACGGATTTGAATGAAAATTGTTATATTTACTTAATGCATCAGTATGATGAATTGATCAACTTTTGGTGCAAATCCGAAAACCGGAAGTTGTAGTATTAGCGATCGACGATAGGAAGTAAAGAGTTATTTTCACACCAAATTTCACATGCGGAGATGTTTTACATAACTCCACAAATCATGCACTTTGTATTGGTTTTATCGTCGGGAAAATCATCTTCATTCGTTCTTTCTTAATTTAAAATTATATGACGTCACCCAGCCCTTCATGACGTCACAGTCAGCTCTTACTTAAAATATTATAAATAAAATAAAATTAAAAATATTTATGTTATATCCATATCTGTTTTTTATAGTATTAATAGATATATTAAAATTGTTTCTGTAGCTGAAAATTAATTTACTTCAAACCGTCGTTCGGTTCTGCGCCTGGCCACAGGTCAATTTAATTAAATTTTATAAGTTGACAATGGCCCCTACTCATATTGGGAAAAACCAATTTTTTGGAGACACCCAGGCTCAATCAGGCACTTGCTTGGCTTTGTCTAGTCATTGCTGTTTCTTTTTACTATCTCGCCAGAACGAAAATGGGATTCCCCTCGTTGCCATGTAAGCAGACTTGAGATATGTATGGTCAGTGGATTTGATATGGATGGTCTGTGATCAGATCCTTGCACGATTAAAATTTAAGTGCGATCTCATGTTTTTTTATTTGTTCTAAACCAAACCTTATTCAAGCCAGAGTGTCTTATTTTATATTAATTATCTAATCCTATATTTTTTTTGTTCTTTTATTATTCATATATATATATATATATAGTTTCAATAATAGCTTAATTATTATTCACCATATTATTAAATTGACCACCCAACCCAATTAATTATTATACCAACCTTTTATTATAATTGGCACTCAAACGTAGGGCCATTAATTAATTAATCTCATTTTTATAATTGTAAGTAGATATAATAAATTGCAGTCTCTCCACTAGACTATCTCGCAATTTATTGGATTAATCAACATATATTATATTTAAATTAAATTTAATTAATTAAATTATAAATTAAAATTAATTAATAATATTTTTATTACTGAATTGTAATTGTTGTTGTTATCATCTATATCGTTTGGCGCCGAGTGCCGGAGCAAGGATTATATCACCCACACATTGAGGCTATTAATATTGTACCAACTTCTTTTAATTATTTTACTTTTTATTAACTAATACATAAATATGTAGGAAAATATTATTAAGATAAGGAGTTGCTTCATTACTGTTATAGAACAACAATGACAAACTTTTCTATAAGTAAGTAATAATTTGTAATTTATAAATTGAAATTTTATAAAATTGTTTAGAAAATTGGAACCCTTCGAAAATTTCCCCAAATGAAATACTTCGTTCTATTATGTTGGTTTCTGAAGGATCAGGGTATGAACCTTACACTCAAATTAGTGGTTGTTATCTTATCGTTGATATGGAAGGTTTTACATTTGATAAAGTGTTTTCAATCACTCCTTCAATAGCAAAAAATATTGTCGATTATTTACAAGTGAGTTTTTTTTTTAAATGACATATTTCTTCTATTCTTATTTTTTTTAAAATACTTATTTTTTATTTTTTTAGAAATCTTCAGGATCTAAGATAATAGGTGTTATTTTGATTAATCAACCTAGGATATTTAGTAAAGTGTTTGCACTATTTAAGCCATTTATTAATAAAAAATTACAACATCTGGTAAATAATTTTTTTCTTCTTCTACTTATATCTATAATAATGTAACATCAACCAATAATTTGGCTAGGATTCAATAACTCCAAGAATGGGAGATGAAAGACTTTCGAAAAATATATTTGTGAGGATACCGATTGGGAAGCGATCCATTGGACTATGTAGGAAGGGACGTAAGAGACATGGGAGAAAATGGGAATTGGATTGGTGTAACTCAGGATAGGCGCAGTTGGAGAAATGTGGTTGCTGAGACCAATAACTTTCGAGATATGTAGAGCCACAGAGATAGATATTTAACAGTGGCGGATTAAGTTGATTGGGGGCCCCGGGCGGTAAAATTGAAATGGGCGCTCTGTTATTTATAATTATAATTGAAAAACAAATTTTGTTTATATTATAATTTAGGCTGTTTTATACTTACATATATAGTACTTATGTAAAAAATACATAATTTTTACTGTGGTCGCCGAGACCCAAAATTGATTATTTTTTCTTAAGTTAGTCGGGGTTCAAACACGACTGAATAAAGATCTGTTATTCAATAAAGATAAGTATAAATATAAGTATAAAACAGCCTAAATAGATTTGTATCAAGAATAACTTGTTTTATTTAAACTCCGATTATCCATAAACTCAACAGTTTTTTAAATTTTTTTTAAGGAAATATTTTTATTTAGGTTTCGGTGGGTCCCTCGGGCTGGTGGGCCCCGTGCGGCCGCCCGACGTTTAATCCTCCTCTGGATTTAGATTGTAATTTCAGTTATAAAATATTATATTAATCTATTTAAGTAATTGGTAAAGCCAAAATGAGTATTAAGGATATTACAAAAAATTTATATTAATAGAAATGAAAAAAGCAGAATTCAAAAAACGTTATAAATGTAATATTTCAATTAAATGAATAAATTATGTTACAAGTTGTTAAATAAATATTTTAGCAAATATTGAATATAATAGGAAGTTACAAGTTTTTTAATTTTGAAATTCAATGCTTTAGGAGATACAATTCACATTATAAATAGAGAAAACTATTTAATTAATATAATTTGTGATTTTAAATCAAATGGAGTTAATTAAACAGGTCAATAGTTTTAAATAAAACTATTGAATAAAATGTAATTAGAAATTTAAGAAAAATAATTAATCAAAATGATATGATTAACAAATTGAAACTAAATAACCTTTTTAATAGGATTATCAGTTTAAAATGATACAATTATAGAATTGCGATTAAAAATTAGAAATAAAAGTAATGGATTAATATACTTATTAGTTTTAAAATTAAATACTTTGATCGAACTTATTAAATTGTTCAATTCAAATCTGTTCTTACCAGATATATTTATTTCAATATCCTAGGTAGAATAATAAAGAATATAATTAGATTTATAAAGAAAAATGATTAATTAAAATGATCTTTTCAATTAGTGGAAACCAAATAATCCTTTTAATAAGGTTATTAGTTGAAAATTCCCCCAAGTATCTCCACCTTGTCGTGGTGGTGGGGCTTGTGTGCTCAAGTGAACCGGAGGGCTATGTCGGCGGGAGCTTCAAGCTCCTGGTAGGGCCACCCAAGCCGAACAGACCAAAAGAGTTGAGACAGACTAAGAGAGATACACCGGTCCTCCAGAGATGGTGGTTCATGGTCAGGCCAGCAACCTACCTTGATAAAAAAAGCATATGCTCACAGAACCAGAAAGAAGCATCGGAAATCGATAGATGACACGGTAACGACCTTAGCGCGAACACAAATAATGAAATCGGATAGCAACAAACACCTAACATCTAGGGAAAAGAAATACTAAGCTTGGAAAAACAATATAATAAGGGTCGCAACATGGAATACAAGATCATCGAACAATTAAGCCCAAGAAGTCATCTTAGAGTTAGCTAATAAGAACATTGAAATATGCGCCATATCTGAGACAAAAAAGTAAGGTCAAGGGATAATACCCTATCAAAACCATTTAATGTTCTTTAGTGGGGTCCCAAAAGAAAATAGAGCCAAGGAGGGTGTTGGATTGATTCTAAAAAGAGAATATGAAAGATCAATAGGAGAATATAATTTTGTGTCAGAGAGAATCCTAAAATAAAAAACATGTTATACATCCTGAGCGTTTATGCCCCCGAGGACTGTAAGCCTAGAGCAGAAAAAGATATTTTCTACAAAACTCTTCAAGAACAGCTGGGCTGAATTCTTGCTACTTATCCTTGGAGATTTAACTCCGAGAATTGGAAATGAGACCGTTAGCGGCGTAAAACAATGGTTCAACGAAGCATTTATTAATGAAAACGGAACCATGTTTACCCAGTTCTGCACCGATAATGAACTAAGGATCAATAACACATTCTTCCAAAATAAGATACAACACAAATTCACATGGCAGAACACCAGAGGCCAAAGTTCAACCATTGATTATGTCGTATCAAACAAGAAAATACATCCTTCCCAAATATTGGACGTAAGATCACTTAATTCAGCAGATATTGGAAGTGACCACAATCTGGTTCTGTGTAAGGTGCGTTTTCACATTCAGAAAAACCGAAGAAAGGAATTCATAGTCGAGGAACACCTAAATAAGGAGCTTCTGGAAGATGAAAGCATCAGGCTACTTTATGAAAATCGTATGAAAGAAGCAATCAAAATTAATCCATCGAATAGAGAGGACGATGTGGAAGACAATTGGCGCAGGCTTAGGTCCAATATCACGAAGGCTGGGAGGGAGGCATTGGGCACAAGAATAATTAAGATTCCTCCACAGAAGAACAATAAAACGCCATGGTTCTGCGAAGAAATATCAACCCTAGCAGAAACAAAGAGAAAGGCCTTCTTACAATACAAAAGTGTCAGAACAGCAGACTCGTATAATAGCTATAAAACCGTGAGAAATGCAAAAAGAAAAATTCATTAAGTATTGGATTTCCTTTACATAATCAAATATAAATAGTGGGATTCATTTAAAAAATCCAATTCTTATTTCCAACCGAATCAACTGAACAAAAAAGTGCTAATTAGATGCCACGAACAAAAGTGAAATTTAAAGAGTCTCAAAATTAACTGTTTGAGCCTACAGGTCTTTTCAATCCGACGGTTGATTCAAGAAGAGAATGAACGAAAACGACTCCCGTAAGCGTGGACAGAGAAGTGAAAAACAAGAAGCATCAGACCAATTAAAAAGAATAATTGAAAATGATCTCAACAGGAAGGAATTTCAATTTGTTATATATATAAATATCACTTATATATATTTTATTTTTATATTCTATAGTTAAATAAAAAAATATTTTTTTTTTTTTTAAATTTATTTTTTGGCTTAGGTATAAAACCATTTAGCCAAGCCAAATTATTATACAAATGTATTACACAAAAATTACTCCATACAGTTTATTTACATTTATGTCCAATTAAATATAAATATATATATATTTTTTAAATCTTAACCATAGAATGATCTATAAACGATTCTAATAATTTAACTATATACTTATTATATTGTGCTTCGTATAAAAGTGAATTAGCACAAACTGGAAACGTCACACATCCACATAAATTATTAAAAAACCATTTAATCAATTCTTTATAATTATTACATTCGAAAAACAAATGATTAGTGTCCTGAACGCTCAAATTATCACACTCACATAACTCAGAGTCAACAACACCTATCCGAAACAAATGTGATCGTATGCATGCGTGACCAACTCGAAGGCGATTTATCGTTGTAATAGTACTTCTTTTTAAAATAAAAAAATATATTTCTAATAAAAACAAATTTAATTTTATTAGAAAGTTAAAAAAGAAAAAAGGATAGTTAAAGCATCAGGTAATTCAGAAAAATTTAATAATCAATTTTTTTTTGTTTTATTTATTTATCAGATCCATTTTATGGGTGATATGAATGGTGAAGGAAAAGAGAAAATGATAGAAAAATTTGGTGCAGATTATTTACCTTTTTGGCTTGGTGGTAATGCAAACTGGCCCAAAACAACTGGTCCTGTTTTTTTAGACTTATTGATGTCTTATTTAGATCTCTATGAAGGTAAGTTTATTATAATATTCAAAATTCTTTGAAATTATTAAATTTTATATTTTTAAATTTTAGAAAACAATACTTGGGGATATAAAGACGAAAGTGTAGATTAATCCAAAAAAATATTTAAAAAATAAAACTAATTAATTAACTAATTAATTAATGTTATTGTTACTATCTTTATTTTATTAATATTATTCATCATATTGTATCTTCTAAAAATATATTTAAAAAATATACATACTTTATTTAAATAAAAAGAAAATAATAGAAAACGTTAGAAAAGTAAAAATAAGATTTTATCTATCATTTAAAATTAAGACATTATTTATTTAAATGATGTTTTATATCATTTTTTTTAACCGTTGATGTATATCCATATTTAAAGAAATATTGCAATTACGAAGTGAATGTGATACATTGTGATTATTTTTGTACATGATTCTAATGACTTTAATCGGTTCCAAGAATAGAAATTGGGAACCATTGTAAAATAATTTCAGCTGATATTAGTTCAAATTATCAATAATATAATATAATATAATATAATAACTTACCTTATTCAGTTACTTCGATAATATAGAGTATAGTTAGTAGAAATTTAAAAAAGACAATCAAATTTCTCTGTGAATAGGGGTTTAAATTAGATTTAATGATTGATGAATGATTTTCTTTACATTATATCTATAGATTGAAAATTGTTTAAAAAAACATTTTCAGGTTGAATTTTCAAAGGGTTATAAATTTTATAATTAAATTAAATACTTTTTAAAAAAGATAAGATATTTTTTATAAGTTATATTGTGTTTCATATTTTTTATTTTTATTCTACATATTATTTTTGTATTCTTTTATTAAACCTTTATAGAACCTAAGAAAGGCATAAGGATATTAATAAATTTTTCCAACTACTAAAAAACAAGTCTATCTTCGTCCTTTTAGCATTTGAATAATATCTTATTTTATGATTTGATTTCTTCATTTTGTCCCACTGTCATTCCCAAAGTCTGAAAAATAAACCTCATCCCCCACATATAGATCTACATCAGGGATGAGCAACCCGCGGCCCGCGGGCCGCATGCGGCCCCTTAAAGATTTTTCTGCGGCCCGCCGAGCATTTCTAAAATAGAATTTTATTATTCGTCTCGATTATTTATAAACAATATTATAATGTTTATTAGTATATATATAAAGCTTTGTAAATTATTAGTAAGTGCGGCCCGCCACAAAATTTTAAAATTTAAATTGGCCCGTGAGTTAAAAAGGTTGCTCACCCCTGATCTACATCATCAGAATTAGCCACTATTGAGTCCATTCTTCTATCTAAGGAAATATTTGGAATCTGATTACTTTTTTAGAAACATATTAATTAATAAAGGACATTGGCTATATCTCTATATTAAACCGTTAGAATTTTACACATTCGTCTTTTATAAGATTTTGTTCATCAATAGAAGTATTAAAAAATACACGTAGGATATTTTTTAGTGGTGGTGTGTGTGGTAACCACATAATTTTCAATTAAGAGAAATACTTTTTAATTTCTGGTTTTTATTCTGTATTTTTTATTTTTTTCAAACTCATATTTATTTAAGGAATTTTTTACTTTTAAAAAATCACATAAAATAATATTTACAAGCAATCAAACATTTATTGTAAACCACCACACAAAACACATTTCCATTCAAAAATATAAAAAAGAATATTTTCTTTTTAGAATACATTATATATATTGTATACATATTGTATATATATATATATATACAATGGTTTATTTTTGTAAATCACATTTTTAATATGTTACAAAAGATTACAAATACCCTAATTTTTTTAACATCTAGATATTCATTTTATAATAAATCACAATAAATATTGAATTTGTTAAAATAAATTTATATGAATATGTACAAAATGATCAAATTTATAATATATTCTCTAAAAATAGAGTTTAATGAAAATAGTTATGAATTCAATGACTAAATCAATGAACTCAGAATTATTAATTTTAATTATAATCATTATTTAATAGTGTTAGAGTCAATAAAAGGGATGTTTAAAATGATTCTTTTACAAAACAAATCATCGTTATAATACTTCAAATGTGAATTAATCATTACTTATTTATAAACAAATTTATTTATTCTTAATTTTTGAATTATATAAAAATGATCCACTCAAATCTAATGTAATAATATAATTCAATAATTTATTCTTTAATATTTATAAATTGAAAAATATTGTTAAATAGTTTTTTCAGAAAAAATCCCTTTTTTCGAAATAATTTAAGTTTGATTATTTATATCAATATATATATATATATATATATATTACCCATTTAATAATATCTCTTTGTATAAAAGAGAGTATTATTTTTTCAATAACTCCACTTTTAAAAATTCAAGAATACTTTTTTGCTTTTATTAAGGAACATAAAGAAAATTTTATTTAATGAGATGAAACAAAAAATTGTGATATTAAATTAATTCCACCAATGACAGGAATGCATAAATGTAAAATACAATTGAGAATTGTCAATTTGCCACGACGCCTAAGAGATGCTAAATGAAGTAAAATAGGCAGTGAAAAAATATAAATAAATCCAGAAAGTGCACCAGTGTATCTAAAAATATATAAAAAAAAAAAAAAATTAGGAGACGGCGACGATAAATTCTTTGTAAATATTTGCAATTGATTTTTACCTGACGATAGTTCCAACATTAGGAAAAAAAACAGCAAAAAAGATACAGCATGTGATAATTAGACCATTGAGAGTAATAACGTATAATAAACCAGGATAATTTTCTCCAGTTAATGCCCGAAAAATTTGTACCCGAACGAGAAATGCAATTAATGGGTAAACAGTAATTAATTGAAAGAGTAAAGATATACGTGCAGCGACAGTTAATGAATCATTGGATTTGAAGTTATT
This sequence comes from Labia minor, assembly GCA_963082975.1. Classification (NCBI taxonomy): domain Eukaryota; kingdom Metazoa; phylum Arthropoda; class Insecta; order Dermaptera; family Spongiphoridae; genus Labia; species Labia minor. The sequence goes on along the minus strand of OY720346.1, from coordinate 19,950,180 downwards.
TAAAAAATTCTAAAAACAAAAGGATAATTATTTATTTTTAAATGAAAAATAATCTAATAATGTTTTACTTTATATTTTCATTATTTAATTCACTGGTATGCAAAACTAAAGACAAAATAGATAATGTAACTCTCAAGAGCATGTTACTCTCATAGTTACACGTTTACAGAAAACTGCGAATATTATTTAAGCTTTTGAGTTTTGCACTACACAATACAATACTTACATCTTCAATACAACTCTTGAGAAGTGGAAAATACAAATAAAAACCTAATGCAATGATCATGTAAGTAAGAATTACAAGAATATATGCGATAGTAAGATCTCGGCTCTGAAAAAGATATATCAATTACTAAGTTAAGTTTATTTAATTTAACAAAAATGACTATAATTTAGATATTATAATTAAAAAATAAATATTTTTTGTTGAAATTTATAATAATTATTTATTTTTCTTTTATATAATCACTTTTCAAAGGAAATGATGATTTTTTTATCTCGATTTATAAGACAGTATCCAAGTAACCAGTAATTGAAATTTAAGTATATAATTTTGAAAAGAAAAATGATGTTGACAAATTTGAATTAATAAATTTTATTTTAAAGTTTTGATTTTAATTTAAAAACAAGAGTTTTAGGACAAGAAATTAGGATTGTTGTTTTAATATAATATAAAAATTAAATTCTAAACACAACTTTTGTATTTTTTTATATATGTATTAATATATATGTATTTTATATATGTACATATGTATTATTAGTGGTTATGTATTTGTTTATATAAGCCACTTGTGTATTTATGATCAAGACCGTCCTAAGATTTTCGGCGCCCGTGGGCTCCTAAAATTTTGCGCCCCTTTTCATAAGAATTTACACAGAATGGTTAGTAGGAGCGAGATGGTCACATAGGTATACAACAGTGTCCGAACTAGAAATTGTAAATTTATTATAATTAGACCAATACAATAAACTAAAACATAAAAGGAATTAAATCAAGAAATTCTGAAAGTCTATATAATTCTTTAAAACATAAAATTTATGCAAAATTAAAAAACAAGCCATATAATATAAAAAAAGAAAGTTATATATTTATTTTCCTAGCTTTTTCTTTTGCAAATCGATAAATAATATCACCCGAATTTAAGTTATTAAATAAATCACTCTCTATGGACAAATACTTCAATCATTTGCTCTGTCCCAAAGAAGAACGCAGTTAATTTTTTATTCTTTTCAGTGCCGAAAAAGATCTTTCACCGCTGCAATTTGTAGTGACAATACTTAAAAAAAAATGTTCAGTGCTGTGGCCACGTTAGGATAAAGTACACTCAAATTTTTTTTTATTGTTCTTAGACTAAGTTCTACAGTAGATATATTTTCTTTATTTTCTAATAAATTCACGTGTTTAAATAAAGAAACTCTTCAAGAAAATTTGAAACAATGTCATTTGTGTTAAAAATGTTATATGTCAAAATTTCGCCCGCACAACATTCTCAAACTGCACAATTATCGCTACTGTTAGGTTTCTTATTAAAATTATTTATTCAATGCTTATATACGGATATAATTAATAAGAAAAGAAATTGAATGGGCATGATTAAAATCTTTGAAGTGATGTCACTCCGGGTTGGAGGCGATTATAAAACTACTACTTAACAATAACAAAAAATATATAAACCAATAAAAAATGCCGGCCCCAGAAGGCTTGCGCCCTAGGGCTATAGCCCAATTAGCCCAGTGGTTAGGGTGGCCCTGATTTATGATGTACTTTAATTTTTTAAATAATAATTAGGAAATTCCAAAAATTTTCAGATTCTGTCTTAATTTGAAGTGAAAAATTTATTTAGTTATAAATAAAATACTGACATTGTGTTCTTGATGCCGGTTGTTTCTCATTAATGATATGACGATATTGTGAATGAAGAAACTAAGTGCAAGAGTTCCACTGAGTGCAGGGAATGAAGATTGAATCAATGGCGTATAATGTGGACTTGTTTTATCACTGAAGTCCATATGAGGTCCCCACGAGACGGCCTTCACAATTACCATCACCAGTAGATAAATTAATGATATAGTACCGAGAGAATTGAACTTAGTAAAAAAGGTAGCACTTTTGAAATTGACAATTGGAGCAATAAAGATAGCGAGAACAAATGGAGCGGTGTTTTCGATATGCCACCATTCAGTGAACCAGGTGGACGGTCTTACAGACACATGAACTCTGGATACATCTTCTACTCGTGGACATACCGCTTTAGGAATATAACTTGTTCCATTGGTTAATGAATTATCAGAAACGTGTTTTATTAGATCTAAAAAAAGAACAAAAAATAATTGAATGTGTATGAGATGATAAATAAAATAAATATATACATACCGTAAAAATAATAAACAGAATGATATAGAAAATTAGTCATTAATATCCAATAAACTACAAGGGCTCCAAGAAGAACCAACATGGAGAACATTTTGGCAATTATTTGAAAAGGTCTTCCTAGGAGTTCGAGGCAAAGTTCAGGAACTTCTCCATCTGGATTATTTAATCCAAATCTTTTATGAACTTGTAAAATTCGATTAGTAGTGTAAAGACATAATAAACCAATAAATAGAATAATAACAATAGCTCCAATGAGACCAGCTCGCTCTACACCCCAGGGCAACACAAGAATTGAAGAACCAACAATAGTATTCCAGACTGAAAATCTATAAACAAATTGAAAAATAATAATTATTTAATAGAATTAATCTAATTTATATTCTTTTTGATCATTTTAATAAATGATTTTTTGTAAAATTATCATATTTTTAATTGTTGAAAAATTGATATTTGATTTTCTAAAAATTTATCCTATACGATTTTAGAATATTGTTAATAATAATATGAATATCGTCATTTCTACAATTTGTTTTTTAATAATAGGAAAAAAGTGATACTTATATGCATACTTAGTTGCCAATGGACAATCAATTGTAAAGAATAAATAAATAAAAAAAAAGAGATAAATATACAATTTGCACACACAAGATAGGGATTTGTTTTTTTTTTATAATTAAAGTCGATAATATTTTTTTTTCATGTTAGAATAATGAGTAATAATATATTAAGTATAATGAGGTTATCGGCTTATGCAATTAGGTCTTGCATTAAATCACTATTTCTTTTTATCAGATGGAAACAAATCAGAAGAGGAAAATGAAATTTTAGTTCGATTTAGAATTTAACACCCTCTTATCTCTTTTTCATATCATTAAAATAACAATTAACATGAAAAATATACAATTTATTACTATATTTATAAAATATTGATAGTTCATAATTTGAATTGTATTATATATATATTTATTCATTATATTTGTTTCGAACGATCTTTGTCCATCTGGGGAGAGGAACGTTTGCGAATATGAAAGGCCGGGAGGGCAGGCGCCAGGCTTCTGCATCATATCATTTAATTTTTTTAATAAAACTTTAATAATTCTTTCGATAAATGATAAAGTACAAATTAAGGACAACTACTGCACAAACGATTTTACATTTTTTATATTATTTAATTTTAATTTTAAATATATTAAGTGAAAAAAAACAACAATTTTATTAAATTAATTTATATATGAATATATATAAAGGGGAATGGAGTTATTATTATCACAAATCATGACCTTCAATATTAGATTCTTGTATCTTTTTAATCTGCTTACTTAAATGTAAAGACATTTCGTTTAAAATTCAATTTGATTCACAAATAAGACATTCACTTTTAGGATCATCCTAATTAAATCATTATTATAACACCTGATGGGTGATTATCTCTATCCCGTTATTTATCAAATACAAATATACGAATGTGTTAAGAGGAAGTACTTACATGGTCACAAGACTATTTTGCTTTTTTGTTGGTTCAGTCTGAGTTTGAAAATGATTCCTTCGTAAAATCGACTCATTAGGAAGGAGTTGCTAAAACAAACCATCAATTACAACAAAAATTGTATGGATAGTCAATTAATTAGTCCTGGATTTAAAATAATTTCACTTTTTGTTATTTATTTATTGAAAAGAATTAGACGAGTTCATATTTAGCTTAATATTTTTTTTTCTTTTTATTTCTAGAATTTTTTTTATAAATTTTTATATATTGATTTTATATATAGGTATTTTATAATTATTTATAATTGATTTTTATATAGCTTATATAAATATCTAATTTTATATTCTAAGATATCCTAAATGATAGTAGTGTGCGAACTTTAACCATAAATAAATAAACCAAAATCTTTTAAATATTGATTCAAGTATCATAAATTAGTTTAAGAAAATATTATTTATTTATATAATTGTATATAGTTGTTGATTTTATTTTCAAATCTAAGTGTTCTGGTAATAACTAATTTATCTCAAATAACTTATCATTCACAATTTTAAATAATTAATTTGTTGGTATTTTTATTTTTTTTTTGGAGAAGGGGTTTAAATATAATAAATCTGGAGTGTGTCCACTCGGCCATCTCACAAATTTGAATTGGATTAAATAATATAATATTATATTTAAATTAAATTTAATTAATTATAAATTATAATTAATAAATAATATTTATTATACCAGCGCGTCTTTGGCTTTTTGTTGATGGCACCACGTCACGTAAAGTAGGAGATAAAATGAAAATTTAGTGTGTATGGTTAAGAAAGCGGCATATTTCCCAGGTCACATAAACCTACGCTATATTATATTATATTATTACAAATAAACTATTTTAAATAAATACTTAGATATGCAAATATAATTGAACAATTTACGTACATTAAAAGTTAGAAAAAAACTACTACTTACTTATACCTATTTCATAAATAAATATATAGTTATATATATATTTCCTTAATAATAAATAAGCTGGAGTGTCTCCAGTCGACAATCTTGCAATTTGTGAATTGGATTAAATAAAATATATTATATTTAAATTAAATTTAATTAATTATCAATTAAAATTAATAAATAATATTTAATTAATCAGCGCGTGTTTGGCTCTTTGTTGATGACACAACGTCACGTATTGGCGCGTGATTTGCAGTCAACGCGAAAAAATAAATTCCGGTACTTTCAGCGATTCAATCAAGCTGAAATTCTATATATAGCAGTTTTATACAATTTTTAAATCATGTGAAAAACTATCAAATATACATCTTTATTTTTACGGTCACTTTAGAGGAAAAAAAATCCAAATGTTGTAGGTCTCTGACGAGATAGTAGAAATCATCTAATTAATAAGTGTTTTCAAAAATAATTAAATCCTAATAAATACTGATAATCTGCCAATTTATATATTGTAAAATTATATTAATAAACCTATTGAATATTAATTAAAATAATAAATTAAATAATAAAAACTACAATTTAATCACTAAGTCGTGACATTTCAAATCAATCAAACCAGTCTTTCAAATTCCCCATTGATATACTCTTGTCGAGAACACAATAAATAAATAATTCAAAACATTAAATTTCTTTTTTTTAAATTTAATTCCTAATTAAATTTATATCGAAATTTTGATCAATTCAATTATTTCGATAAAAAAAAAATGATTTTGGACTTGTTATGAATATATAGTATAGTTTAAAGGCTAAATTTTAATAGCTCTAAAATCATAATATATTTTTTAAATAAATATATAAGTATTTTATTAATATACATTAACAAATATACATATATATCAAGTTTATATTTGAATGGACATTGGCTTTAAAAAAACTTGATAATAATTTATTTTTTGTGAAAACAGCTGATTTTAATGTTTTTATTTTTTGGAAACAGAACATCTGTTTCTTTTAACGTTTTTTTTGAATTTTTGAAATTAAATCAAAGTATTATAAATAAATTTATGTACAAATTTTTGATATTTTGAATGAATATTTTTTTAAAATGGTTTGAAACCAATTCCACTTACTTGAAGAAGAGGATCTTTTGTTAAATTCGTTGGAAGGACCCCAAGTTTGTTGTAGTACTCATAACGATTGAAAGTGACTTCTGGCCAAGTTTGTCTTGGAAGTGGTGCAGGTGGTCCTGGTGGTGGCCAGCTCGACTGCGTTCTATCCGTAGCACCATAATTGCTGCAGTGGAAAAGGTCAGTTGATAAGACCACGCTCGACATGAACATGATCAGAAAACCCACCTGGGACTCGCTGATGTGGTCTGTTGTGCTCCAGTCCGTCTAGGGAGTTCAGACTCGGCGTAACCCTCATAATCTGAAGTTTCTGAATCTCGAAACATACAATAATTGGGCCTGAAATTAGAAATATTTCTATTTACATAATTATAACAATACACAGCCTCAACTTTCTTCTTCTTTAATTAAAAATTGTATTTCAAAATTTCAAGAAAATAATATTTATAAGCGAAGTTCATTTCGAAATTTCAAACTCTTTTAGCAAAATACTTTGATATGAATATAAATAGGGTGACAATATTGTCTAGTGACCAAATTGTGACATTTATTATAAAAAAGGACGGCGAAAATGAAGACTTGAGAATTAGAAGTATGAACCATTTTTATAACCACCTTTATATATATTATATATATATACTCATATACATATATATATTCTTAAAAAGATGAGATGATAAAAAATTGTATTTTATAAACTGAGTAATTCTTCGTAGTATTATTCTAGAGGAACAGAACCTATACAAAAATTCTAGTGTGGTATATTTCCCTACGATCCTACCATGAATATTAATTAAGTAAATTAAATTTTGATCTTTTAAAACTTTTATAATAAAACTTCTCACACTACATAACAATATTAGTTTATTATTGTATTTTAAAAACGGGACAAAATTGGCATTTTTATTAAAACGATAGTACTTACGGTCAAAAAATATTAAAAACGGTACAAATCGGTACAAAACACTCCCTATGGTCACCCTATTTATAATGGATTTATTATAAAAGTCAAATTAATATTTAAATATATATATATATATAATAGTGTTTAAAATGAAAAAATTTGGCACAATATTTTTTTCTACTATAATATTGAAGCCGAAAGTAAATTTTTTTGGCATAGATGAATTGTGTTACAGTTAAAGATCAGTTAAAACTCATAAAGTGAAAAATAAAGAAATTTATTAATGCAAACAACCGAAAAACGACTGGTGAGACCGATGAAAGACAGGACTCGACATACTTTCAGATCAATATACTATATGGCTATGTATTATATATTATTCCAAATTGCATAAAAAAAAAATTACGTTTCTCTTAGAAAAAAAAAACAAATAAATAATTGTAGAGTTGATTTTATAAATATTTTCCATTTCTTATTAAGGAATAGTTATATTTTCGTTGATTTAATATTCATTAATTTGAAGTTTATATTAACAAAAATAGTAATTAAATATAACCTTGGAAGAACATATAATTCTATGTTATCAAACTCTATAAACATTGTAATGATAATTCCATCTTAAAATGAAATATTGAGAATGAGGAAAAAGCAAAAAAGAATATATCAATTATTCATCATTCGATATAAATTCTATTTTAGATAAAGCAAATATCCATTAAATATAAATTTATTTTAAATAAAAAAAAGAATAAATATCTCTTTTGTGGTAAATTATTTATAATGTACATTTATTTTTGATAAAATGAATGAAAACTATTGTAAATATAGTTTCAATGAATCTTCTTTTATTTATATATTAATTATAACTAAATATAAAATTTAATTGACGAACAACAATTTATAAAAAAATATTGTATATTAATTAATTTAATTAGAAAATATTTAAACATTATATATTAATTATGCAAAATATTTATGAATTCTTTATAATTTTTTTTTAATTTAAAGTAATAAAAATTTGATCTTTTAAAATAAATAAATAAGTACAATATTTTGTTTTTATTTATAGATTTTGTTTAAAAAAAAACTAAATCCATTTAAAATGAAACCTAAAATGATTAAATCATTAATGTGATTAAATGTATGTCGCAAATAAGAAGTTATTAGAATAATTTATTTTTAAAATTTAATTGAGAAATTTTAATAGTCAAAAAACAGATTCCAAAAAAAAAGATTTATTGGTCAAATCGTTAAAACCAATTGTAAATTATTATAATATAAATAATATTATTGAAATATTAGAAATCCGAATATTTAAGTTAAACATTTCATTCTTTATTAAAATTTTCAAAAATCTTTAATCCTTAAGTTAATAATATTGTTTTTAGTGTTATAATTAAATGTTTCAAAGTCTAATAATAAATTATTTAAAATAAAATTAAATATTCTGATATTCTTAAATTAATTGAATAATAGTTATTATTTTAGTAAAAATAAAAATAGCATAAATAACATATATTTTTATTTTAAAAAATAGTTAATTATAATAATAATATAATATTTTATATTTGGATTATAATCTTATGTAAAAGAAAATCTTATAAAAGAAGGATGATAAAGAATTACACTAAAATTATAAACTCACCGTTGAGGCCAAGAAGAACTAAGCATTGTTCCAGACGTTGATAATAATATCACATAAATAGAATTTATTTTATAGTCAAATTGAAAATGAATATATTAAGGAGATAGAGTGGGGAGAAAATGAGGCGAGAAGATCTAAAGTACTTCCCCTCCTCAATCAAAGAGGATTAAAGATGATATAATTATTTTTTGACGTAAGAATAAAAATGAGATAAAGAGAAAAAGAAGATATGCAAAAAAACTTCCTAATTCTTCTGGTTGAATGGAAAAACCTTGACTAGGCTAGAAAAATTTTATCTATAAACTTGAGCTTATCAAAATCAAATAATTCTTTTTTTAATATTTTTTGAATGAGATAAATCTTTAGTAAAAATACAAATTCACTAAAATCGTAAGCATGTTTTAGGAGTACCTCTTTCTGATTTTTTTCTACTTACAAAATATATATATAATTGGAAAGAAGGATAAAATCAGGTCATTCCTATCAAATTACAATTTCAGGATACTTCTAATTTCAAACACATCTTAACGAAAATGATAATTTAAACCTTTTTGAGCCCAATATTCATAATTATATATTATTAAATGAATTTTTAATAATATTTTGCCTATTTAGTTGAAAATTTTTTTTTAATCAATTGAGTGTATTGTTTTAGTGAAATAAAGTAAGTAAATAATTATTAAAAATTTTTCCACAAAATGAAATGGAAATTAATAATTTGGAAACTAATTGTGCATTTTCTAATAATATTTTTGATAAAATTCAAATTTTATCCATTTCCTTCAGCACAATTAAATTCGCTATTTCTTATATTACAAACCAGGAATTTTTATTAATTTTAGATTACACTTTATCAAAACTAAGGACATTAAAATCGTAACTACTTGTTAAATGAAAAGTCATTTATAAGTTTGAGTTGACTTGTTTAATCAAGTTATTTGTGTATAGAGAATATTAAAATACCACGGTGGCCGAACCGTGGCTATTTTCGAGTTTATTGTGGCTCAATTAAAAAATTTAAAGTCAAGGCATAACACAAAAACAAAAAAAAAGGTAATTTGGCGCTTAAACATTTTCGATTTTTCAATATGACTCTAAGTATCACAAGGGTGGCCACCCCGGCTATATTATATTTTTATTTATTTCAAATTTTATTATTCATTACTTTATTTATTTATTAATTATATTATTATTAGTCATCTTAACTGTAGGCTATCTTTTTACTATCTTTTCTTGTGTTACATTTTTATTTTTATATTTATTTATTATTTATTATATATTTTTTAATAGTAAATAAGGACCAATTTATTAACTCTTGAAACTGATGTGCATTGAAACTCTCAATAATAATTAATCTTTTAAATAAAAACAATCTGACCAAATTATCTAATTATTTCGTTAGTGAATTTTAAAATAGTTAAAATGTACACTAAATTAATTACTAAATAAATACTATAAAAACCATGAAAAAATTAAACAATAATTAAAGTATTATGTCAAATTTACAATTTCAATTATATTTATTTTAAGTATAATTGAATAAAAGTAGTTTATATACTAAAGTAAAAGGTAATTTTCCTCTGAAGATGTGATCTACAGAATCAAGTTTATGATTTCCTCCATCAAGCACACGCTCTTCCTCCTTTTACAAAGAAATCATATCTTAACTTACAAGATTGTAATTTAATTAATAATATAGCTTTTACTCTCAAATAAAACAAAAGAGTTCTATCTGAGAGAGATTCACAATTACCTCAATTCATTATTTCCTTAATTTATTATTATTTCCTTAATAATAAAATATTAATTTATTAAATAAGTAATTAGTTATATATAAACAAGAAACAATTATTAGACATAATTACTTTCTTTGAAAATAACTACTTTTTTTAAGGTCTAGCCAAATTTTACTTATGTTTGTAAACACAAAGTTACTTTTCTATTATATAATAATTATAAAAATAAATTTGAAGTATATATTATAATTGAAAATATAAATCCGTAAATATATATATATATATTGTTAAATAAATACTTTCCTTGTGATATTTAAAGCGATTGTTTTGTTTTGTAATTTTTTTTTTTATCCGAGTGTAATCTTAACAGGTCATCTCACTCACCCGAAACTGTCCCTGCTTGCGTTGGAGGAGACATCACTCGAGTAGAGAGGATGACTCTCACTCCCCGAGTCCAGCTGATCCGAATACGACCGATACCCGTTCAAATGACGATTCTTTTTTTCAAACATGACGAAGGACATGAAATCGTATAAGAACTTATCTTTCAGGAAAAAGAATAATTCGTTAATGAACGAATGACATTCTGTGTTGGATTGTTGTTGTTGTTTTTTTTTGTTGTTGTTAGAAGCGCGATGCGATTTAGAATGGCTCTTGATTTACTTCGCTGGCGCTTATCGAAACCATGATTCGAGCTGGTCAAAAGTCACACCCCTCATTTTCCACCCCTCAAAAAGATGACGATAACCCAATCAATCCTATTTTCAAATATCTACTCGAGTAATGTGTGCCTCTAAAGACACATGTATCAGCCTTTATTTAAACTTAGTGTATATGGTTCATGTTTAATTAAAAATTAAAAAAAAATATTTCTTAGCTGGGCAGAGAGCAAAATACAAACATAACAGAAAACGAATGGGATAATAATAAAATGTGCAAATAGGAAATAATGACTTTTATCAATGTTATCTTTTGTTTATTTAAATACAATTTCCTAATTTAAAATAAATAAAATATATATTTATATATTTAATATAATATAATATTCAAAACAGCAGATTAACTCGCCCGGATAAAATTAGAAAAACATCATAAAATGGTAATTATTTGTTTCCATTAATCTAACTTGAAAAGAGTGTTTCTATATAAAATCTACCATTTATTTAAAATTCCTCCTTGACAAAGGTATTATAAAATTATATTATAAAGAATTATGTAGATAGGTAATTAATTCAATATTTAATAAATTTATTTGTTATGTTTAAAAAATCATGAAGAATAGTAAAAACTTTATAAATTTTTTTTTTTTTTGATTTGTCGATATGATTTTGAGGTGTATGATTTGTAGTTTTTTAATCGTTTAATTTTTTAGTAGAATTATTTCTTATTTTTGCAAATATTTTCAAAACTTATAATAATATGTACCAAAAACATACATGGAGTAATAATAAAATACCATATTTATGTTTATACATTCTAAATTTTGACAATTTTATTGTCTTGAAGATGACTGTGAATCGCAATCGAAGCGTTAGCATTCAAATATAAAATATTTTTTATTTCTACCTGGTTGCGCTTCTCACGGGAAGGCTTCCGTTTCCTTAATTCTAAATTTATAAGGAATTATTTTTCTAATATATAAATAAAGTTGTTATTATTAATAAATAATCTTTGTTTTGTGTCAACTTTCTATATAATTCTGTACCTTTTGTAACAATTAAATGTTGAATTTATATTTCAATAAGTTTTATACAATAATAAAATTAAATAATAGTTTACACACATTTATCAAAAAAAAAGCTGGAGTGTCTCCACTCGACTATCTCGCAAATTTGAATTGGATTAAATAACATATATTATATTTAAATTAAATTTAATTAATTAAATTATAAATTAAAATTAATAAATAATATTTATTAAATCAGCGCATGTTTGACTCTTTGTTGATTGCACCACGTCATATGTTGGCGCGTGATTTGCAGTGATAAAAAATCTATATATAACAGTTTAATACAATTTTTAATCATGTGAAAAACTAACAAACATATCTTTATTTTTACGGTCACTTTAGAGGAAAAAAAATCCAAACGTTGTAGGTAATGACCCTCTTCCGGTTGAGCTACATTTCTCAAAAGTTGATAGAAAAGTATGAATTTTGAATGATACCCATGTACCAAATTTCATCATTCTAGCTAAAACCGTTTTTGCGTAATCTTGGTTACATACATACACACACACATACACACACACACACACACACAGACATTTTTCTCAACCTTAGTGAAAATGATTCAGGAACCTTCAAAACGTATAAAAACATCAAAATCTCGACATCGAAAATTTTCGTGATCGCAATACTATCTCTAGCGAGATAGTAAAAATCGGTATTTTCACTTTGTTCGCATTTTAGGTCTTGTAATAAATTTTTAAGAGAAACCAGGTATCATATAAATAAAAAATAAATGTAAATATAAATAAAAAAATAACTATTTATTTTATTTATTATTATTTACTAAATATACGTTTAAGACAAAGTTGTTAAATTCCTTTTTTCACTGATTGAAACAAATATCAAAAACCTGAAATTTACTATAAAATTTATTGGTATTGTTCTTGGCATTATGTTGAGAATCCAACATTAGTATAATTAACACTTTGTATGTGTGGCTGACACCGATGCATTTCGAATGGGCCGCGTCGGCCACCGGTGTTGATTATACTATGGTTGGATTCTCAACATAATGCCAAGAACAATACCAAATAAATTTTATAGTAAATTTCAGGTTTCTGATATTTGATTCAATCAGTGAAAAACGCTGCCCATTCGTGTCGGCCACCGGTGGCATGACATACCTAGCCTTGACTCTATTTTTGGGCTGTCGGCCACGTGTTCCATATAAATTGTTATTCAGCGTGGCCGTCGTGGCCCAGTTACCTGCAGCTTGGCCTACACGATGGCATCTATAATATTATTATATTCGGGTTGCAGCAGCCACCGGTAGCTGACACATATTAAGCTTAATAACTTCTCTCAATATTACCTCAAAATATAAAAGAAAAAAATTGTATTTACATATACTCTATCATACTCTATCAAATAAAACCTAAAAACACAAAAACATTTTTTGGACATTTTGCAAAATTGGTGTTCAATGTGAAAAAGAACATACCTATAAAATATATTTCAATATGATTTCTAATTTCATCATCATTTAATTATCTAAACCTTTAAATACATTTCCAAATTTTTAATAAAAATATTTACAAATAGACGTGATTATACGAACATTTTATCATTTAATAAATAATTATAGTTTTTCGCTCTTGACCTTAATATGTCAAATAAATTTATTTATCTATTAATGAGTGTAATGTGATAATGGAAGTAAATGTTGAGTTTTTTTTAATAAGAAATTATAAAAAGATAATATTTCCTGCTGAAAAAGAATACATACTTTCTTAAAGGTGTCAATACCTGATTATTAAAGAAATAAGCGGGAGTGTCCTCCCCTAGACTTTCCCGCATATAAATAGGTATAAAGAGTTGCGAATGAATATTTAGAATGTAATAAAGTGCTACTTCCGGTTAACTGATATTTTAAATGTAAAAAAAACAGATATGGATATAATATAAATATTTTTAATTTTATTTTATTTATAATATATAAGGGCTGGCTGTGACGTCATGAAGTGCTGGGTGACGTCATATAATTTTAAATTAAGAAATAACTAATGAAGATGATTTTTCTCGAGGATAAAATCAATACAAAGTGCATAACACGTGGAGATATGCCTTCACGTGAAATTTGATATGAAAATAACCCTTCACTTCCTCTCTTCGATCGGCAATACTAGCACTTCCGGTTTTCGGATTTGCACCAAAAGTTGATCCATTCATCATACTGATGCATTAAGTAAATATACCAAATTTCATCAAAATCCGTTGAGCCGTTCAAGCTGTACACATCTCTACGGACACACATCGGACGGACGGACAGACATCATGCTAAAAATACTTTTTTCTGTTAAGAAAATGCATGATTCGTGGAGATATGTACCTAAAAATATCCATAGGTGAAATTTGGTGTGAAAACAATACCTCCCTTACTATCGTCGGTCGGTAAAAAGGAAACGCTACTTGTATAGGTAAAATGTCACTTCTGGTAGTCAGATCATGATGAAATTTGGTATCTGATTTTTTTTCATATTTATAAATCTATATACAAAATATGTCGCAAATATCTCGAAGCAAACTGGTACTTTACTTGAAAGGTATACGCAACCATTGTAGGTAAAGTACCACTTCCGGTTAACCGATTTTGACAAAATTTTGATAGAAATCTACAAACTGTGAATAATATCGGTGTACCAAATTTCGAAGTCCTAGCTTGATTAGTTTTTGAGTAAATTTGCTTACAGACATTACATACATACATACATACATACATACACACACACAGACATAATTCCAAAAATGGTATTTTCCGACTCAGGGAGGTCTAAAACGTCAAGATCTATCAAAATCTCGAAGTCGAAATTTTTGACGATTCCAATACTTCCCTTATACGAAGTATGCGGGAAAGTAAAAAGTTATATCAAAAGTGTAATTTACGAATTTAAGTAAAATTATCTTTATTCATATAATTAATATAAAGTACCATAAAAAACGGCAAATAAGTAATAAATGATAAAAATACCTAATTAATTAATCACAACCCAATTTACTAGGAGTAGAGGAGAGGGTAAAAATATGGGCAATTACAGATTGTTATGCTTGCATGATATTCTACTCTCGTGGCGATCTTTCGAGGTGAGGTTTGTTTTTATTTTGGAATTTTTGACCCAAATAAATCTAATGCTCTGATAAATAATCTCGAAATAGTTACTTATTTAATAATTGAGCTGGTCATGAATCGAGTCTAAAGTAAATGTCTCCCCTGGTTTTATTTGAAAAACAGATGATAAAATTAATTGTAAATAAATAATAATATTTAACCGATGATATAAAATAAAATTATCCGGAATAGATAAATTCAATCAATTATAAATATAATGTTAACTTATCTCTCTACCCTTCTAATAAACAGATAAAAATTAATAAGTAAATTGATAGAAATAAGAAAAATAGTAAATAATCCTATTTAATTTATATTTGATATTTCCATATAATTAATTATTAAAGCAACGAAGTTATTGTTCAAAAGGATTCGTTTTTAAGTAAACAAAATTATTAAATGTTTATATTAATATTATTTTGTTTTGTGAATTGAAGTGTATATATTTGATCATGTTATAAAGATTTCATTTTATAGAAATTTTACAATTAAATTAAAATATTTTTTTAGTGAGCGGGGAGAGAATTTATTTAATCGAAAAATTACTTTATATTTTATTTTTTTATTTGTTGGTAGTCTATTCAATTTTTGGATATTTTTTTTTGAAATTTTGTTGTTTTTCATTAAAAGTCTAAAAAAAAAGAAATAAGTTGACCTGTGGCCAGGTCCGAACCGACCGACGGTTTGAAATAAATTAATTTCCATCTACAGAAACAATTTCAAATAATTTTCATATATCTATTAATGTAATAAAAAACAGATATGGATACATAAATAATAAATATAAACATTTTTAATTTTATTTTATTTATAATATATATGCAAGACCAGGCTGTGACGTCATGAATGGCTGGATGACGTCATATAATTTTAAATCAAGAAAAAACTAATAAATATGATTTTTCTCGAGGATAAAACCAATACAAAGTGCATGATTCGTGGTGATATATAAAAAAATCTCCTTTGGTGTGAAAATAACCCTTTCCTTCCTATCGTCGATCGCTAATACTACCACTTCCGGTTTCCGGAATTGCACCAAAAGTTGATCAATTCATCCCACTGATGCAGTAAGTAAATATACCAAATTTCATCAAAATCGGTTGAGCCGTTCAGGCTGTACACATCTATACGGACGGACGGACAGACAGACGGACGGACAGACAGACGGACGGACAGACGGACGGACATCATGCTAAAAATACTTTTTTCTGTTTAGAAAATGCATGATTCGTGGAGATATGTAAAAATCTCCACATGTGAAATTTGGTGTGAAAACAATACCTCCCTTACTATCGTCGGTCGGTAAAAATGGCTAAAGACATCTCTTAAAATAAATAAAGGGAAATTCATTTTTATAAAAAAATTCTCAAATTTACAAAAATTTATAGTAATTAAACTTATTAGAGAGTAAATTATAGTTTTACTTTTATTTAGTATTATTTATTTATTTTTTTTATTAAATGGGATAGTGTTGAAGGTAATTTTTTTTATAGTTTTAACAAACATAATTAATAAAACATACAATATATTTATTTTTCTTTTTTTTTTTTTTTTGATTTGTTTATCATATGATTTTATAACAATTCAATAAAGTTTTAATAAAATTAAAAAGAAATTGAAACAAGTGTTGATTCTCCACAATTTTTTTTACGTATTTTTTTTTAAATTCAATTTTTTCCACCGTTATTCATAATTTATTTATTCATCAAATGGGTTCTGGAATCTTTATATATATTTAGATATTACTTATATTTTTCATATTATTTTTATACAAATAGGTTTTTTTATGTATATCTATATATATATAATATATTCACAAGGCAGTGTTTATAATATATATGTTTCTGAATTTCTTTTTATACATATATATAAATATTTATATATTTATATATATTTGTATATATATTATATATTTGAAAAGGACAGTTAGAGAGAGAGAGAGAGAGAGATAATTGATGATATAAATATTTATAAATATATTATAGAGATATATTAATCAAGAACAACAAACAAATTCTTTATATATCTTTATGGATATAATTTTTTTTACACTTAAAAAATTAGAGATTGAATGAACAAATTAATTAAACATTGAAAGAATTTTTAAATTTGATGTATTAATTTTTTTATGCAGTTTCTAAGATTTCTGTAATCATAATCAATCATTAATTATGTTTTAAATTAATTCAATTAAAATTTATTAATAACAAACAAATTGACTAGTTTTATAAAAAGTGTATTTTTTAAATATATAAACTAAATTTGAAAATAATTTTTTCATCATAATAACCATTAAGACCATTTTCTAATAAATTTTAGTTTTAATTAATAATATTGGTAAAACTTTTTTGTTCTTTTGTTCCAAATGATATTATTTATACAATAGTATTGTAAGGTTAATTCAACTGAATGAATAATTTATCAATTTTCTTTTTAAATTAATGATAATTTCATTATATATCAGATCAAATAGAAACTGTTAAAATATTCTTAATAATTTAATTAAAAATTTCAGAACTATAAACATAAATAAATATCTGAAATATATAAAAAATTTTAAAATTTCATAACAAAAATTAAGAAAAATTAATTTAAAATTAAAATAGATTATAACTATATATATATATATATATATCAAAATCTAAAATGTAATTTATGGATTAAAAATACACTTTGAAAATTAATATGATTGTCATTTGGAAGACATAACTTTTATCCATATAATTTTTAAAATATTTAATTAATTAATTTAAAATGTAATGTTTCCTTTTATTTGTTCTATTCAATCTCTATTAATTTTTAATTTTGGTTTTGTTTTTGTTTTTTTGTATTGAAATCACATTTAAGAAATCACATTCAAATTCAACTCGGAAAAGATAAAATAAACAATCTTAATAGATTATCTTAACAAAACAAATTTTATGAGATGAATTTGATTTTATTTTTAATATAAAATATAATTTTTTTTAAATAATTAAATATATTTATATACATTTAATAAATATATATTCTTATATAATAAATAATAAAGAAAATTTAAAGATAAAATATTCAAGTTGTTGCCAGTGAAAAGAGATGAAAATTTGAGTTTAGGAAATGGGTTTGACATTAAAAATTTTATTTTTAAATATAACAATATTCCATAAGAAGTTTCCATGAATTTATTCATTTGTTTTTTATTTGTTTATTTAAAATTTCATATATATATTTCAGTCTTGAAGATAACATAAGGAGATTATTCCTAATTTTATTTTTGAATGAAAATTTGAAAAAAAAAATTGTTCATGATATGCATAGGAGTATACCTACATATTAAGTAAACTCCTATTTATTTTTACTAAAATATCATATTTTTTTTATTAATTAACAATTTATCAAAGTTAGCAATGATAATTTAAAAGATAGATATTAATTAATTAAGACTAATATACAAAAATAGAATGATGAAAAGCATTATTATTCTCTTTGCCAGGATGTATACTTGGATCGGTTATTCATTGTGTTAGTTATACACGATTCAATTCCATTTACATTGTTTTGCTCTTCACCAATTACCTACTACAACCACATATGAGAGAAAAATTTAATTTTAATTTTTCTCCCAACGGAGGCAGTTTATAATTGGTGTGTTATAGGAGTAGGGTGATTGAGTAAAAAAATATTAATTCAACTTAAATTATTTAAATTAAATTTGAAGAAGAAAGATTTAAATAATTTGATTTTTAATCTTAAAACTTTTAATTATTATAGTACTATATTAGTACTATATAAATATAGTTATTTTCTCCAATATGATTATCTTCAAAACAATATGAAATTCATAATTATTTTTCTTATTTTTTTTAAAGTTTTTTTTTTTCATTTAAAAAAAAATAATTTATTTTACAATCATTGTGTATAAAAATTGATAAGTTCATTTTTTTCTTTTTTTTTACAAATATGAATATGATTTAGGTTATTATTTATAAACGATGGTTAGGTGAATTTTCTTTATTTTTTTTTTATTTTATTATTATTAGTATTTATAAAAAACATTTCTAAATTGTTTGTTTTATAATTTATATTTTTGTTAATTTTTTTTTTTTTTTTTTTTAGAAATTTCACGCACTTATTGAGCTTCCGTTCATTGGTTGTTTATTTATCAACTGGTAATTGGGTTTTGGTCAATATTTTTATTTTTTTTTAATGAATGATATTTAAGCACTTGATTATTAACGTCCTCGACGTTTGTGTCGTTCGCGTTTGCTCCGTCCATTTCCTCTTCATCGTCATCGTCTTCGTCATCATCAAGACTAATGATGCTTGACTTTCGGTTTCTTGTAGTATACATTTTAGCTAATTTATTGAAGCGCGGTCCCCAAGTTGTCAAATGCTCGTAGTCTTGGTCGACATCCTCGCTGCCTGAGGGTCAGTTAGTTGCCTCTTTAATTTAATAATCAAAAAAAAAAAAAATCAAAAAAAAAATAATTCGAATGATTCTTCTCACAAATAAAAAGAAAAATAAATATTTGAATAACTTGTACATATTCTCAGTTTATAATATATTTATATATAATGTACCCCTATGAATATATTATCTATTTAAATAGCTATATATACTTTTCATTAATTCAATTTCATAAATTATTTTCATTAAAAACATAATTTAATAGAAAAGTGTTGGAAAATTATATTAAATATTGAGATTCACATTAGATCTATGATAAGATTTTTATAAATATAAATATTTTTGAAGATTATAGATTAAGCACCTATAAAATAAGAACATTATATTTCATATTGTCAACATTTAAGTTTAATTAAAGAGTATTTGAGAATAGGATTCTTCCCAGCATTTATTGACCAAAGAAAGATGAGGTCACTGGGGAATGGCGGAGACTGCATAACGAGGAATTGCATGACCTCTATGTATCTTCAGAAATAGTTAGGGTTATAAAAGCGAAAAAGCTGCGATAGGCAGGGCACGTGGCTAGAATGGGAGAGGAAAAAGATATTGGTGGGGAGATCGATTGGAAAACGTCCGCTTGGAAGACCAAGGACGCGTAGGAGGGGACGTAAGAGAGATGGGATATAACATATAACATATACAATAATAATATATATAATTAATTTACCGATTAAATTAAAATATATTTTAAATAAGAACACAAAAAGAAATGAATGTTTTATGTAATATACTGATTGAAACAAAATGGATGAAAACCTTTTACTACTTTCAACCAAATACTATGTACCACTCGGGGGCACATATACAATAATTTAAAATCTTTAATAGCTTTAATTTTTATTTTCATTTACTTTCATTTACGCATAAATTAAGAGAGAAAGAGATATAGAAAGATACCTATGAAGAAATTAAAGTTATTAATCAAATCAAATTATAAAATTTCTTATCTTCGTTTTCAGCAATTAGTCAACTTTTCGGGGTTCTTTTCAGGACTTGCTGTTGATATTTTTCAGTAGGCCGATAATAAATATATTACCAAGTCCTGAACAACAACCGAAATGTTAACTATTTGATGAAAATATATTTTTATCTCCATTTCTTACTGGCTACTCGAGATTTGATAATTATAAAGTTTTCATTAAACTTAAATGTTGAGATTAAAAAATAATGTTTTTATTTTCTAGACGCAACTTCAAAAAATCTCTTATCATAATATTATTTTTTATATAAACCAAAATAAAAATCTATAAATAATTATATTTTTCATTGATTATATTATATTTCTCGTTTCAATAACTTTTTTTCTAGTACATATATATATATAAATATTTATTTAAAGAAGTATAATGTGAAAATCACAATAAATTTGTATATAACATGGATTGATGAGAAGACTATCAAATATTTAATTTTTAATAATACTTTTTTTTACTTTACGTTTAATATTATAATGATTCAAAGAAATAAAATTATTAGAAAAACAATTAATTTTCTTGAAATGATAACAATACCTGAGGCTAAACTAGATAAAGATCCAGAGGTGCTTCCTGCCCCTTCGTAGGCATAATTTCGGAGATCATCGAAAGGGGGAGCGGATAGGTCTTGGTCTGCACGGTGACACCAGGCGTCGATTGTGCGTGGGACATCGATGACTCTTGTTGGTGGGACTATATCCACGGAGGATACATTTGATATCACCTCCACTAGAATAATAATAAATAATTTATTATTTTAACATAACATAATACTGCTTAATGAATTAAATAATTACTTGGAATTTGCGTTGGAGGTGTTGAAGCTGTAATAGCTGCTTTTTTAGTTGTTGAGGCAGGTGTCGGCGATATACTTGTTCCTGCCTTACATTTGTCTAATGGTATTTTTAATGGTGTTATATCAAAAGTCATATCATCCTCTCCCCCACCCTCATCATCATAGGAGATAACATTCTCTCGAATGTCCTCTTCCGTCGTTTGTCCCAATTGTTTTTTCTTCTTTTTCATCATTTTCTCCTCTGATGCAGTGGCTTCAGCAGCTTGAGCGGCTGCATGACGTCTTCTTGTATAACCAATCAATACCAAAGCGAGAACTGAATTCAAATAATAAAACAATCAATTAATATTTATATAACATATTTTTTTTTACTTAAAATATCATAAATACATTGAATACAGTAAAAGTCCATTAGTCCGGCATCCAACAGTCCGGAATGCCCGATAGTCCGGCATCGCTCCGGAAAATTGTAAAAATTTTGGTTTTCTCCAAAAGTGTGTCTTTAAAGCAAATAAAAACGCTCGAGAGCTATTCGCCTTTTGTGATAGGTAAATTTTCAAAACCCAGGGCTTTTAAGAATGCACATTTGCCTGTCCAATACGATGCTCAATCAAATGCGTGGGTGACTGCGTCCTCTTTAAAGACTGTGTTTTTCACCACTTTGTGCCTGAGGTCAAGGAATCCTTCAAAAGCCTTGGTCTACCAGAAGAAACTAAAGCCATCCTTCTTTTGGACAATTGCATAGCTCACCTGCCAGTAGATGAGTTAGTTTGTGGGAATATTGTTGCTACTCTGCTCCCACTTAACATAAAATCTTTGATTCAACCCATGGACCAAGGGGTTATTCAAAATTTTAAATGCTTTTCTAGAAGGTCTTTTATTCAAGGCCTGTTAAATGCCGACTGTGACTAGCTACAGTGCTTCAGAAATTATTGATTACCATATCATTAGAAATAAATTTTATACTAAACGCCAAAAGTCAAGAAAACAAAAAGACATTCGTGACTTTTATAAATCAAAGTGTAATATTTTTTACAGTACGTGTACATACATTATATGAAATGTAAAATAAACTTTGTGGTATGTATTTGCATACTATATTTTTAGTATAATTATTAATCTAATTGTTCTTATAATTACCGCCCGATAATCCGGAATTTCCGGTAGTCCGGCACCGAGCTGGTCCCGAACGTGCCGGATTATAGGACTTTTACTGTAATTACATTTAATTAAATATAAAATAAAATATTAATTATTTATTATTGGAAAAATTCCCAAATTAAATATGTATGAAAAAATTTGATGAATAAATTAAAAAAATGTTATTATATATTGTATATAATTGATTTAATATTGTTAAAAAATTTTCATATGATTATTAAATTTAATATTTTTTCTTCAAGTCTATATTTTTAAATTTAAAATTAGTATATATATATATATATATAATATAATGTTACTTTTTTACTAGATTACTTTTTAAATGAAGGAAAATTTTATAAAATAATAAACACATACTAAGAATAGTTAAAAGACAGGCAAGAATTGCTGCCAGAGCTCCAACACTAATTTGCATTGTTTGCCCTTCTTGATAAAGTTCACAATTCTCCCCATAATATGAATCTGCACACAGACATCGATATCGCAATCTTGGTTCCTGATTGATACAAGTGCCTCCATTTAAGCATGGATGGTCCAAACATTCATTCTTATCTAAGCAATCTTTGGTATTTGGAGACATAATACGGCCAGCACCACATCTTTAAAAAGTTTTAAAATTTTATTATAACACTCTAATAATATTTCTTAACAAATTTATAAACAACAGACAAGATAGTGGAATACTTACGCGCAATCATAATCATACCATCGATCTACACATTCAAAGGGCTCCGGACAAATAACATTAATACATGGAGCGTTAGAATTGCAGGCCCTTTCAAGATTTCTTGCCATTGTTGCTTGGCCCCATTGAGTGCCGTTCATTGCCGGTGGTAAGGGAAGAAGCTTACCATCCAGGCGAATATCATCCAAGCATCCTACCAATAATAAATAAATTTAAAAAAAATAATCAAATATAATATTTTGAATTTGATGGGGTATTGGCATATCAATTTTATTTTCCAAGCACAGCAAATACATTTAAAAAAAAAGTATGAGATGATAAAATAGAGTATGAAATTTTAATATTATTCTAAACATTAAAATTGGAAGCATCTATATATTTATGGCATATGAATTTTCAAAAATTTACAAAATATATAAGGGATTATCTAAAATGAATATTAAGATTTTAAGACTTTTGTATTTATAACATTTTGTTTCAACGAAGTGATACACAATTATATTCATATATATATAATATATATTTTCATAATGGAGATTTTGTAAAATCATAAAAAATACAATCTTGATTATATGTATTAGTTGGAACAAAGTGTTCTGCTCATTCTATTGAAATTGATTTAATATTCCAAAAATTACAATTTATAAAATAAAAGTTTTCCCAATATTTGTTATTTACCTTTTTGAAAATCAGCTAGAACTTCGAAAGTTCTAACTCCCGTATACTCAGCTTTTCCACCTGCATAGACTCCTTCTTGTTTATCGACCATTAACCATTGATGACCAACAAATTCAAAACTTTCATTATAACGTCTGCCTTCTCCTCCATCTAAAGCAAGAATTGCAGTAGATCCAAATCGGGAAACGGTCACGGTATGCCATTGACCGTCATCCACAGTAATTGCATTTAACCAAACAGTTTGTTCGCGTGGTCGAAGATTATTTAAATTATAACGAAATAAGAGATGCCGATTTTTAATCTAAAAAATGAAAATGATTACTTTCATATTCAAATGAAAAAAAATTTGTTTTACATGTATACCTCTAAAATGGCGTATTCTCTATTGTGCTGGTCACTAACGCGGAATAGTTCTCCAGCCTGTTCCCGAGTTCGAAAACGAAGTTGTATATGGGTTGTAAATCGATCGGGTTCAAAACTTAAAGCATATTTAACATAACTTTGTGGACGAAAAGTTGTTGGCACTGTTGGAGTAAAACAATTGCTGCCTGTCCATCCTGGATTGCACTGGCAACGGGCCTCTCGCATTCCACCTACACACGTTCCATGTTCCCAACAACGAAGTGCAAGCTCTTGATTTGCACATACTTGTTCTGTTTGCGGACACCCACTTTCTGTGTTTCTTGTTAAACCCGGGTGCGATAAATCATACAACTGAAATAGAGAGATAAATTAATTAATAATATAATAATTATTTTAAATTATTTTTTTTTTAAGATATACTTTGCTGTTGTGCATGACATTTCTTATGCAACCATCAAATGCTTTCCCGCTTGGCGAGTGCTGCCAGCCATAAAGTGCTGGCTCAAAAGGTTTTACATGTAATCCTCCCAATTGCAATGGTGCATTGACATTAAGCAATTCATTAAATTGAGGCATAGTGCCAGTCGCTTGACATGAACTCAAATCCTTTTCTGAAGGTGAACCATCATCGAGTTCCACAATATCAGCCGATTGACAAAAATCCACCACAAGGCGTACGGTCTATAAATATATATTTTTTTAAAATAAAATATAAATTGATTTAAAATGTTAAAAACAACCTCAGTATCCCAAAAAACGTCCAAACGATGCCATTCACCATCGTCTAATGTTTGTTTTGTAGGGACGCGCATCTCAAGTGTACCAGATCCAAAATCAATCAATAATCGAGGCATTCCTTTTTCAAGTTCTAATAAAATGAAATCTACAAAACAGTTTTAATTGATGAAATGTTGACTTTCTTCATTTAATAACAAAGGAACCAAAAAAATTTGATATATTACCTGAAATGATGCGTTCATCTTCTTCTGGAGGCACAATTGGCCCATTATATAGGAGAGTTCCATCACCTTTTATAGTAACAAATTCTAAACTTAAATGACTATGATCACATAAAGATAGTGGTTGATACCACGCCCATCCATTTCCACGAAACGATCGAGACGGTTGTTGACAGTGTGGCCCAGGATATCCCACTGGACATTCACATCTAAAAGTAAAAAACAAAATATCTGTTTTCACTATCAAGCATTTTTTAAAATATTAAATTTTTTTATTTAAAACTTATATGATCATTTTTATTTTTATAATCTTGAGTATAATAAATGATTATAACGCCATTTTGAATAATATTATATTTACCTAAAGCCATATTTATCTTCTAAACACCGACCACCATTTCGACATGGCCTATGCCTACACGTCTCAGGTTTTGTAAAATTCCTGGACCCACAAGTACATTCCGCAGTAACTTGAACTCGTACACCAACTAAAGCCGTTGAATTGGCATCTACCGTGCGAGGAGGATTCACAACCTAAAATTGATTAATAAATATATACAAATTAAAGATTTACTTATATTATATATAATTTTAAATAATTACCTCCAAACGATTGGTACAACTTCCTTCACATTTAGTCCCTTCAGGGCCCCCCTCGTAAAGACATTCATCAATTCCAACCATCGTAATGTTAATACCAACCGATTTTTCTATCTGAAAAATTGAATACATTTATAGTTTTATTGAAAAAAAATAGTTGTTTAGTAGAATAGATCTTTTAACTATTAATTTTATATAAGTTAATATAATAATGAGAATAAGTCCCAGAATCCCAAAAATCCCCTCCTCAATACTCTCTTGAAATTGCGCCAAAATGGGCATCAAAACGTCGAGACTCAAACCTACCAAAAACCCGGAAGTAATTTTTCATAAAAAAAACTTTCATTGAATACTAAAGGAACATATAATATAATATTGTGATATGTATATAATATAATTAATATCTATTTGTAATATATATTAAAATGAACAATTATCAAATTTACAATAATATGCTTGTTTATTTAAAATAAAAGATTTCACATTTTATAGAATACTGATAACTTTAAATTTTAAATTTATTAAGTTAGTTTTTTTTTAAATGTAATATGAATTTATTAATTTCTTTTTTATTAAAGTTAAAATAAAATTAGTTAACTTTTATATATACTTATAATTAAATTTAAATTTCCATTTATAATTAAAGATATTTTAATTTAAACATTTTCTTTAATCAATTAGAGTGTCACAGTCATAATACCTCTTCTCGTTGCATAAGAATAAGTCCATTTAATCGAACTGGATTGAAATATCCATGACCCCGTACACTAAATCTTATATCAGTAAGTATAGGGGGCTGTTCTCTACGAGGTTGAATACTGAAAATATCTACTGCTTCGCGATGTGTGTTAAACACTTCAGCAAGTTTTTCACGAAGACGTTGGATTATACTTATTTGTCTTGTTTGGGTCTAAAAATAAGTTTATAAAAGATTCATGTAATTAAATAATAATAATCATTTTAATAATAAATCAAATAATAAAAAATAAATAAATAAAATTATTTTATACTTTTTCATTCCAAGTATTAACAAGATCTCTTGCTGATAATCCGGAGATTCGCAAAGATCCAGAATTTTTCACTGCTTCATAAGGAATCTCTTGTACCGTTACTGTAACATTTGCTGTAACATCTGTTTGTTTTCTATCATATACTCGAAAATGTAGATCATATCTAAAATAAAATAAAAAATTAAACAAAATTATTAAATAAGAAAATAATATATTTAATTTTATTGAAATCTATTGATCTATATATATATATATATAAATTAGATTAAGGGATGTAATCCTAATTATTTGATAGTTGCTAGTTTGTTTATTTTAATTTAGTAACTTATTTGTTAACTTTCTTCGTATACTAACTTTAATTACTTTGCTTTAACTTTATGTTAGTTAGCTTACTTAGTTGTGTAATCGGGATCGTAGAATGTAGTTGGTCTTTGCAGATGGCTTCGTAAAAGATCCAAAGTTAATTATAAAAAAAAATGAAATAATTTAAATAAATAAATATATTTAACTAAAATATCTTTTATTTTATTTCTTCAATTTTATTATATTTTCTTTAAGATTGGAGTATATTTTGAAATTCATACCTATATAAATATTTATTTATTTTACTATTAGAAAAATAGTATTTAAATGACAAACCTTCCATTCCAAGTTCCGTGACGCATTGTAATCATTCCTGTATCTTCGTTAAGACGAAATTTCGGATGTTCTGCACCCTCCCAGTAGAAATTTTTATCTGGAAGATCCCAATCGTCGAAATCATTTATAAATACTCGTCCAATCTCCGTATCTGGCGCCTGACCCTGTGTTGTGCAAAAAACAGCCTCCGTTACAGGGAAGAGACTCGGTAGCCACCGGCTCAAGGTTTCACAAAAAATATAAAGAACATCAATTATTGTTAACTATTTTTTTTAAAACCACTTATTATATTTTATTCAATTTATAGAGTTAAATGAGATGTATTAAGAAAATAAAATATAGTAAGTAGTGATAGCTAATTTATTGATTTTTTTCTAAATTAACGGGAAAATATAATTTTTTAAAATCTTTTATAATATAAAAAAAAACCTTATTATGTAACTTATAAAAAATGAATGATAAAATGATATTTATGTATGAATAATATACAATTAATAAAAAAAAGTGATTTTAGATTTAAATTTATAAGCGAGCAGTGAAGTGTCGGAGATAATTCTAAGTTTCAAAATTCCAACTTTGACTCTTGGTCACACAATCCCAAAATTTCTTTCCCAAACTCTCTTGAAACTATCGACACTCAAAATTCATTAACCAACGTGAAAATAATCCGAAATTAACTTTATATATATATATATTAGTGATTTAATTTAAATCTTTAAGAAATTTGATCAATTTGTTAAAACGATTTCACTATAGTAAAGTAAAATTTCATTAAAAGTATTAACATAAAAAACTACTTTATTTATTAATTTCGAATAGATCATTTGTGTTTTTGATAATTTCACTACCATGATATTAAATAGTCAACATTTAAAAGCGTAGGATTAGTTAAATAAATAATTTTTATATGTAAATAATATTACTTATTTCATTTTTATATAAGAATATTTACATATTATATAATTAGTTGAAAATAATAAGATAATTATTAATTATTAGATTTGTTGAAAGTTTTTATATTTATAAATAATAATTGATTTATAATTAAAATCAATAAAGTTAATAATACTTTAAAATTAAAAGTATTCGCTAAAAATTACATGTTATGATTTAAGGATGCACTGAGGGTGATTAATTAATAAAATATAGTATTGTGTATATTACAATTTTACGAGGGTAGAATATAAATGTTCTGTTCCACCACATCTCTTCACTAATGAAGGGAAGTGGCGAAGTTCCCAAAACATTTAGAAACAAATAAAAAAAAAATGAATTAAATACAATATAATTTTGCTATAAAAGAGCTTTTTATTTTAATTTCTTTCCTATTTTTTCAAGGAATAATTCAAACCAAATTTTCAAAGAGATAAATTTATTTCATCATTTCAATAAAACAAACATATTTTTTTCATTTCATTATCATTTCCCTACCAAATATTTATATTGGTATATGATAAATATAATGATTTATTTGGTCTAATTCTTCTCTTTCTCTTTGCGTTAGAAGATTATAATATAAATATTTAATTAAAAAACACCTTTAACTTTATTTTATGGTAAATCTGGAACTTTATTAAATTAAATTAACTCTAATAACACCCCACCAATCTTTTGTCAAACAAAAAGAGAGATAGATAATTTTCACTTTCAAAAAACTTTCCAATTAAAATTGTACAACCGGAAATACCGTTATACTCTTGTTATGTGCAAGTTTTTAGAGATTAGATTTTAAATTAATTACTTAATTACTAATTTAGTTTTTATTACTCTTTTTATAATTAATATTTTAATTCTTTTGATAAAAAAAAATCACATACATATATCATTTAAATAAATATTATTTTAATCAAAAAATAATTTATTAAATTATTAAATATATAAAAATCACTTTAATTTATTTATTTATATTATTTATTTAATATCTCTATTAATCTAGAGCTTAAATCGAGCAGAAAAGAAAACATAAGTAATGCGTACGGTTCTGACCATGTAGTTATATACGAAAATCTCCTTATAGCCGGGTTTCATTTTATTGTCATTAACATCGCCAATGATAACATTGACGATTGCGGTAGCCGTCAATGGTGGTCGTCCAGCGTCACTCACTGCCACTGGTATTGCATATTCTTTACGTTGCTCTCGATCAAACGATCGAAGGGAATGAAGAATACCAACACCTTCTTTATTATATGCATCTGAAATGAGAATATAATTAATTATTCAGAAATCAAGAGAGGTATTATTTGAATAGAATACTAAATTCACTACTAAATAGATTTAAGAGAGATTTACTTTAGAATAGAAAGCAAAAAAAAAATATTTTCTGAAAATTGCAAAACGATTAATTGGCTTTCTATAAATAAAATAAATATCCTATTTTCAGAAAAGATACATATAAAATTTGAGTAAAGAAAAAATGAGGTGCGCGCGCAGCTCGGAACGAGAGTGTACCACTGCAGGAAAAGAGGTGGGGCTGGAAATAAATATTGCTAAGACAAAATATTTAGTAACAGAGAGGAATAATAGTATTAACACACAAAGTCTTAACATACAAAATAAGAATTTGAAAATGTAGAAAAATTTAAATACTTAGGTTCTGTAATAACGAAAGATAATAATATTCGAGAAGAGTTTTAAACAAGGTTACAATCGGGAAGCGCCTGTTATCATGCCGTAAAGGGGCTTATCGCGTCAAAATTATTATCAAAGGGGATAAAAATTAAAATATATAAAACAATTGTTTTACCAGTTGTATTATATGGGTGTGAGGCATGGTCTCTATGACCTTAGGAGACGAGAATAGATTTAGAGTATTTGAGAACAAGATTCTGCGAAGCATTTTTGGGCAAAAGAAAGATGAAGTCACCGGGGAATGGCGGAGACTGCATGACCTCTATGCATCTCCAGATATAGTTAGAATTATAAAATTGAGAAGGCTGCGGTGGGCAGTCCACGTGGCTAGAATGGGGAAGGAAAATATGGCGAAAAATATATTGGGGGGGGGGGGGGGAGACCGAGTGGGAAACGTCCGCTTGGAAGACCAAGGACGTGGTGGATGGATAATGTAGGAAGGGGCGTGATTGAGATGAGGAAGGGTTGTGGCTCAGAATAGGGACACTTGGAGAAGTGTAGTTGCTGCTGCCAAAAACTTTCGAGTTCTGTAGAGCCACAGAGATAGATAGATAGTAAAGAAAAAAAATTATTTCATTTATTTCATGGTCGATTGAGTTGCACTCGTATTAAATGATCTTTCAGTTTTTTTTCTTTGCAAAAGACTAACTTTTATTTATTTAATAATTATAAGTATGTAAGTTTTTGATATTGGCAAAATTAATCCAATAGTGAAATAACTTGTAGGTGGGAAACGGATATTAATTCTCTCTCTATCTCTCAATAGAGAAAAACTTTTCATATATTTAAGGAGAGAGTTTTGACTGGTTGGTTGTTTTATAGCTTCCATGCAGAGTTTAGGATGGGTGGACGAAGAAAAAAAGTTAACTTATTAAATTAACTTGGCTTAATCGTAATTTCTAGTAAATATAAGTTTTCAAAGTTTCAACTCTTTCACTCCTTCTCCAACACCCTTTGTGCCACACCAGAATCCCAAAGACCCCACTCTTTTTCCTTTTCATAGGGCAATTTAGGATTATAAGTGTATTAAAAGATCCGCGCTCCCTCCAGGCTCAGACACACTTATGACTTTCTAAGTCTTCGAGCAATGTTTGAGAATAACAAATATCAAAGAGAAGAAGAAAGAGAAAGTGGGAAAAAGCAATTCCAGATGATATAAACCCAGAAAATAGAAAAAAACTCAATGAAAAAAGATTAAAAATAAAAAATTAAATTAATTAAACATGAATATTATTGGGGGATCACATATTGTTCTTCTAATTTTCTCTTCAAATGATATAGAAGTGCTATAGAACTTTAAGTTTCTTGGCAGCAAGAACCGTCCCTATCCTGCCTAAGCCACCTCAATAAAACTTTTATTCTCTTCCATCACCCTCACATCTCCTTTATATTGCCTGTTAACCCTTCTTCAATCATTTGTAATAATGAAAATAGTCAGTTTTTAATTTAATTTAATTTAAATTTATTAAGATTATTTATACAATTCCGGGACCCCGAGCCTCGGCTAGGTAATTAAGTTAAAAAAATGATTCATTATTATTGGGTTTGGCTGGTAATATTAATACCTGGGACACCGAGCTCTCGCTTGACCCTTTAAAAAATATTGATATACAATTCTTTAATTATTTATTACAATTATTAAAGGTTGCATCAATCTGATTAAAATAAATGTAACTGGGGTCCTCAATAATAATACCTGGTTCACCGAGCCACCACTCGGTCAATAAAAAATGATTATTATCGGGTTTGGCTGGTAATATTAATACCTGATTCACCGAATCGCCATTCAAATAATAACATACAAACAGAAAAGTAGGCCTGTTGGTATAAAACCTCGGACACCGAACTATCACTCGACCCTTTAACAAATTTATACAATTTATTTTTATAATTTTACAATTTTTTAATTATTTATTATAATTGTTAAATGGGATTTCTAAAAATGACCCATTAAAAATTTGTTTCCTAAAATGTTTTAAATTAATTAAAATAAATTGATTTTCATTTCAATACCTGGGACACCGAGCTATCGCTCGACCCTTTAACAAATTTATAAAATTTATTATTATTTACTTTAAAAATTTTACAATTTTTTTAATTATTTATTATAATTGGGTTTGGCTAGTAATATTAATACCCGATTTCACCAAAACGCCATTCAAATAAATTAAAAGAACATAAATTAAAAAAAAAATAGTCATAAAATATACACCCCTTAAACGTTAACAGATACATTTAAATATTATTTAAATTATTTGTTTCTGTAGCTGGAAATTAATTTATTTCAAACCGTCGGTCGGTTCATGTCAACTTATTTAAAATTTGATATCTACATGTTGTCATTCAAAGAATGTTTATGTTTTTAATTTTTATGTTATATTTATATTTATATTTTATTATATTTTTAATTTTATTTTTCTAATATCTGTTACGGCCAAGAACTTTCGACTACCATAGAACACAGAGATAGATATGTGATATCGCGTTTTCCCCCTCCCCATTTTAATACCGACAGCTATGGTCCAGGGGCCTGAGTGTCTGAAAGAGAAGGGAGGTGGACATACACTTAAGATACTGCTTTTTTAAAAAAAAAAATAATTAAACAATCATCAAAAAAAACAAAACAAAATATATTATATTATTATTATATTAACAAAATATATTATTATTATTTTTAAAGATTTATTTATTTACAAAAATAGAAAACAAAAAATTATGATATCTTCATGAACAAACAAAAAAAAAAATAAGTAATTTAACAATAAAAAAAAACAATATATATATTATTTATAATATTTATATAATTTATAAAAAAATAGAGGTAAACAAATAAAATAGGATATTTTTTATCAAAGAAAGAAAAGAAAAAAATTATTATTATAAAGGCAATTACAAAATAAATTATAAACAAATCTAAGTGATCACTTACTATTATTACAAATTATTTTTATTATTATTTTTTTTTTACATATTTCATGTCTTATTTCATCTTGTATTTTCAATTACATATTTTTTTTTTTAAATATTAAAATGGATAAATGAAAAGCAGGTTATTGACTCCTTATTTAGAGTTCACAGAATCTTTTTATTTTTTTAATGTATTTTTGTTTTAATATTATAATGAATGTTGAAAAGGAATATTTAAAGTTGTGAGAATAAAAATAATAATAATAATGATTTATTTATTTAACGTGATTTATTTTCGTTATTAATAAATTTATCCTTAATTTAATAATCCAAAATATTTGAAAATTGCATTTACTATTTAATGTATAATTTAGTTTAATATGGATGTTATATTTATCTAATTGTACGATTTATTCCCTGAAAGTAACTGGTATGCATGTGAGAATAATAATAATAATTTATTATACTTTCATATATAGTCTTATAATTTATAATATCCATTAATAAACGAATGAATGAATTTCTCTTTTTATGATTACTACTCAATCTCATATTACATATTACATCATTAACATTAAATATTTTGACTAATTTTCAACATTATTTTTTTTTTATTAATTATGCTATTGAATGTGTCTCCACTCGACTATCTCGCAATTTGAATTGGAATAAATAACATAATATATTATATTTAAATTAAATTTAATTAATTATAAATTATAAATTAAAATTTATTAAATATATTAATTAAATTAATATTTATTAAACCAGCGCATGTTTGGCTCTTTATTGATGGCACCACGTCACGTGTTGGCGCGTGAGATTAAAAAATTCAGCGATTCAATCAAGCTGAAATTCTATATATAGCAGTTTTATACAATTATTAATCATGTAAAAAATTATCAAAGATATATCTTTATTTTTCCGGTCACTTTAGAAGAAAAAAAATCAAAACGTTGTAGGTAATGACCCTCTTCCGGTTGAACTACATTTCTCAAAAGTTGATAGAAAACTATGCATTTTGAATAATGTCCATCTACCAAATTTCATCATTCTAGCTCAAACCGTTTTTGCGTTATCATTTTTCTCAACCTTAGTGAAAATGATTCAGGAACCTTCAAAACGTATAAAAACATCAAAATCTCAACATCGAAAATCTTCGTGATCGTAATACTATCTCTAGCGAGATAGTAAAAATTTTACCCTTTTTTTAGAGCCTTATTGAAAAATCTAAAATTCTCTCTCCTGGTGCAGTGTTTTAATTATGTCATTAAAAATGTGATGTAAGTCTATTTCACTGATAGCAGAATCCATAGTCCTAAGTAGATCCGGTCCTCGTCTATGTGACATCTTCCTTAACTTCATTCATTCATGGAACTACCTCTTGGTTATTCGCTCTTCTTAATGTTCTTTTAGGTAACTCTTTGGCCAGCGGTCACCTTCCATGTTTATCAACTTGTTTATATATTTCATTTTTCTTTCAGCCATCTTTAGGTTATGACCATGAATATTCAGATCGATTTTCCATAGATAATCGGGAGTATTTCTTCGTAAACACATCATTAACTTTATATATCTCCCGAAAACCTTCTCGAGTTCCGGCTCTTCTCTTCTTCCCCAAAGTTCTGAAACGTATAAATTATTTGGAACCAGGATTGTTTCTCCCAGTTAAACTCTAGCCAGTTTCTCAACCGTTTAGTCATTATACCTCTTATAATGTTATACCAGGTGGATAGGGGACTGATTTCTCTCTAATTCTCGGTTTTGATGAATCTTCTCTTTTAAAAATAGGGATTATTAGAGTTTTTTCCACTCCCCTGGAATATCTCATAAATTCCATCAATCATTTAATTATGTTCTTAGAATCTCTATTAATTCTTCAGGAAGGGCTTTTACAAATTCTATCTCCACAATAAAAATAAATTAAATATTTAGTATTGAATCTCATTATATCAAATACTATATATAATATCAATTTACTTATAATATAAATTTTTTAGGACCTATTTTTTGAGTTCATCTCATCCTCTTTTTCCACTTATTACTTCTCATTTACACACAAACATTTTCCCATATACATATATATATATAAAATAATTGTTGTTCACGTTTTGTTTATAATCTTTAAATTAATTGTTTAAGAATAATTATTTTTTCTCCTTTAATTTTGAATGAGTAAGCACGTTCTGAGCGCCATCTGGTTGGTGACCTAGGACTTATATTAAGGATCATTCTTCACTTGTCACTGGACGCTCGAACAGTGCAGTCGCTTGATAACGATTGCAGAAGTAGCAATCGAAACTTTGTGTAAATTTTTGTATTTTTGAATAAATTTATAATAACAAATATCAATATGTGGTTTAATTTACAAAATTCCGTTATAAATAAAAACAACCACCAAAGCTTTAATAATTTATATATGTGGGATTTTAATATCTCAACTTTTAAAAACTATTAGGTTTGTTACTTGGTTTGTTAATGGATAGGCATGGATTGGTGACAAATAACAAAATGAATGAGAATCCAGATTGCGTTCTTATACGAATAGAAAAAATAGCCAATGTTCTCATTGGCTAAAGCGCGTCACACACCACTGCTAGCGTGGCTTTATCATAAAATCAAGCATCTGGCTTAGAGCGACAGATCGCTTAGGCTTAGACCATCAACAACCACCGCTTTAGACCATCAACATAACAGATATTTGCCCGAGCGCCAATCAAAGTGACTTTGAACGGCCTCATATGAACGATCTAGTATCTGAACAGTGAAGAAGTTTATATATAATTATTTGTGTTAGAAATAAATCGTTTTTTATGAAACAAGCTTTTAATTAAAAGAAAAGAAGTCTTCCTGTTGCTCTCAAGAAAAATTACCTCTAAACATCCACAGCCTCTATATATATTAAATTTTATAGATATTAAAATAATAAATTAATAAACATTTGAAAATATTAAATTTATGGAAAATTAACAATTCATCTCAAAACATAATTTTCCATTCAAAAACAAATTCTCCTACTTTTAAATTAATATATTTATTACGAGAAAATCGATACATGAAATGACATTGAGAAAGTAAAAATTTAGTGAAAGTTGACAGATTTCCAATAAAAAAAATCATTCTAATATATTGGACGATATAATCTTTATTAAATTCAATTAATATAACAACTGACATTTTGCTATCCACCCCCCACCCCTCTAATTTTCATTCATTCTACTCCCCGAGTTTCTGTAAACTTTAATAATAATATAAATTGGTATATCTCACTCCATTCATCGCCTTTCTACACCCGAAAGTCACCCTTAAATATTCCTTGTCCAGATAAAAACTTTTGAGTTAATTAATTTTAATCGGATTCAAAAACTCTTAAAATGAGTCTCAGTTGGGTAATAATAATAGTATATTGTTTTTTTTTGTTTATTTTTAAGTTGTGGACTTTTCTAAGTTATTTTTTTACCAGGTTTGAAAATAAAATTACGAGAAAAATCTTTCCTAATAAAAACAAGAGTGTTTTTTTTTCCTACATTCAATATAATATATTCAATTTTAATACATTTTTTAAAATAGACAAATATATTGTCGAATATTGGAGGCTTAGTATGGGGTTGGGTTATAAAAAAAATGGGTTTTTAAAATTAATAAATTTGATATTTCCCAACCGAATTTTAAAAAATTCGGGAGTGTCCTCCCCTAGACTTTCCCGCATATAAATAGGTAATTAGGTTATTATTATTATGTTTTAACAAAAATAAAAATAAACAAACTAATTAATTTAAATTATAAAGTAAAATGGTTTAACACTATTATATATATTTATAATCTACACCTAACGCTACTTGTATAGGTAAAATGTCACTTCCGGTAATCAGATCATGATGAAATTTGGTATCTGAATTTTTTTCATATTTTTAAATCTATATACAAAATATGAAGCAAATATCTCGAAGCAAACTGGTACTTTACTTGAAAGGTAAACGCAACCAGTGTAGGTAAAGTACCACTTCCGGTTAACCGATTTTGACCAAATTTTGATAGAAATCTACAAACTGTGAATAATATCGGTGTACCAAATTTCGAAGTCCTAGCTTGATTAGTTTTTGAGTAAATTTGATCACAGACATTACATACATACATACATACATACATACATACACACACACAGACATAATTCGAAAAATGGTATTTCCGACTCAGGGAGGTCTAAAACGTCAAGATCTATCGAAATCTCGAAGTCGAAATTTTTGACGATTCTAATACTTCCCTTATACGAAGTTTGCGGGAAAGTAAAAACCAAGACCACTTTACATTTACACTTTTTTAAGCTCTACTCGAATCCAAAATCAAAATTAAAAAAATCCAAAATATAGATATATAGATTTTATATAAACGAACTAAAAATAAGAAATATTTTATTTAATATAAATTGACAGAAATTCTGATATTCTTTTCTGACTTTAATATTTAAATCATATTTTATTGTAAATTATATAAAATTTATTTATTTTATTTAGTAGTATTTATTTATTTAGAAGTTTTCTACCCCATGTCAATAGTTCAGATTTAAACAATTACTAATATTATTGTTTAATTTTTAATCATATCAATACTAATTATGTTTAATCTATAAATTTTCATATTTAAGTTACTTTTTATCATAAAAAAAATAAAAAAGAATTTAGAACAATTTACTCCAAAGTTCTGATAAATAAATAATAAAATTTCACTTGTAATTATTATAATTACTTTAAAGTAATATTACCTTCTCATCACAACAACAAGTTGTTTATTTAATCATTTTGTTCATTATACTAAAAATCCTTCTGTTTTAATTAAAAAACTTTTCAAAAAATATGAGAATTTAAAATAAAAAATTTAAAACTTTTTATCGAATTTAATCATTTAAAAATTGTCTTAAAAAAGAATTACTTACTATTATCTTGTTCAATGGCGAAACTTGCTCGAATAGATGGTTCGACATTGTCAGCGAGTTTCCATGTGAAAGGCGGTCCATTCCCTCTTGAAGCGTTGTCGGCGTCAAGTGCCCGGAGTTCTGCGATACGTCTCCGTGGTGGTACATGTTCCAGCACCACCGGTCGTTGATCTGGATTAGCCAATCTCGGTGGATTGTCGTTGATATCGTCAACGAGAACAGTAAGTGTCCCAGTGGAAGTTCGTGTGGGATGGCCATCATCTGAGGCCAAGATTCGTACCTGTCATCAAAAAGAACGTTAATCATCCCCCTCCTCTTCTCCCTTCCTCGGAGAGGTGATCGAACAACGCGTGCCACTCACAACATGCTGTTGTTGTCGTTCCCGGTCGAGAGGGCGTTGAAGTAGAATAGTGCCGTTGACATTGATAGTGAAGTGGCGTCGACGATCCGATGAACGATCGATGGCGTAACTGACGCGAGAAGCACCCGCCTGATCGGGGTCCATTGCATGGAAGATTTCAATAGGACGGCCCACCTGCATAAAAAACAGCGATTAAGACAACAAACCGATAAAGAAAGACGATGTTGAGGGATGTTGAGTGGAAGAGGAAGTGTAAAATAAACAGAATAAAAATCATTTTACCTCCGCATTCTCCGGGACGGTCACTTGGATATTTGGTCTATCAAATCGGGGATCATTGTCATTGATGTCACGTAGTTTGACCACCACCCACGATGTTGCCATATGATATGGATCTGTCTCATTATCAAAACCCTGAAGATATAAAATTATACATATACATATGATTAATATAAAGATTTTAATTTCTTTATAGTTATCAGTTTATAAATTATTATGATTATTATTAACTTTTTTAATAATTTATCAATGCACTGCATTAGAAACTAATTTAGCATAAATATGCAAATTCAAAATTAAATAAATTAAGTAAATTAATTAATGGAATAATTTAAATATATTTGAAGGTTGCATGTTTTATAGAAAAGTATAAAAAAATAAATTAAAAAATACATTTTTTTTAAAAAAGTTAACCAATTCATTTAATTGAATTATTAATATTTTTGGTTAAAGATTATAGAATAAGAATATACCATAGAGAGACATAAAACTGTCAATCATTTAAAATTAAATTGGTATTAAAAATTAATTTCTTTAATTTTGGTTCATATATTGAAATAATTAAAATGTTTGATTTATTAAAAATCAACTAGTCTGAGATTTCAAATGAAATAAATAGCTTAATTTAGATTTTTGCCTTTGAGATAGGTTAAAGATTATAGGTATTGCTTATTTCAAAACTCAAAAATAATTAAATAAATTAATTAATGCACATTTAATTTTATTATTCAATTTATATACTGAAAAGTTTTAATTTAGTTGATTTTTTTCAAAATGTCCCATTTAAGTAATTAAGCCAGAAAATTTATTTTGCTAAAAGTACATAAAATAATTTGAAATTACACCTGGATTTTTAAATTATTCAATTTTTAGTAAAATATATATATATATATATATATATATAAAATTTAAACGCTCATATTGGTAATCTCAGTAATCCAATGTTTGGAATATGTTATAAATCAATCTTTATTTCTGTTGAATATTAATTAAATGATCCTAATTCTATTTGGATCAGCTCGTCTAGGTAAAGCTTGTTATTTACCCTGTCATTAACTTGAATCCGAAAGCGAAATCCGGCGCGTTGCTGTGGATCCTCGTAATCTAAAGGTCGCGTGATTTTCAATGATCCTGTACCATCGTTGTTGCGCACCATTTTGAATCGATCATCGCCATTACCACTTGATGAAACCACCTATAAAAATAAATCAATAAATGTATTAGAAAGAATTAATATAATATAATATATAGTGCCTTGTGAACATAGGTTCGATTCTTTGGAAAGAGAATTTTTCTGTTCCTGGGATTTGGTACGAAGTTGACCCAGCGTCAATATTGGAAACCTATTTGAAAATAAGAAGTAACGGCCTCCGTTCAAGAAAGTCAAGATAAGAGGTCAAAGGATCTGTTGTACTGACCATACAACACGGCTACCCCTTGTAGGAGGCAACCTGCTAGTCTTTAATAAGATGATCATAAACCAGAAATTACTTGTGTTTTGACTATACAATACATCATTAGAACAAATTAGATGTGAGGAAAAGTACATACAAAAATTTGGTTTGAAATATTGTTTTAAATGTATATAATAATGGTTTAATATGAAAAACCAATAATTGGGTATGAATCAATTAAGCAAAATTATATTTTAGTAATTATTAAGGGAATTTTTGTTAAAAGACCACATTATTTGTATAAAATTATTTATTAAAATAATTGTACAACGTTTCAACTGGTCTTTTAACAAAAATTCCCTTAATAATTATCAAAATAACCACAAAAGCATTAATAAATATATTTTAGTAATTATTCAAAAAAGAAAATATTTGCAAAACTATATTGAATTTCAAATATTATTTTTAATATATTAATAATTGGTTGTTAACCTTTTTTATAATACTTTCAGTTCTGTACATCAATAAGTTCTTAATCCTTCAAGTTTTTTCAAATTAAAAAAAATAATTTGACTATTTTATCATTAGTGTAATATAAAATTTTATTAATTCTTTTTAGTGTATAAATTATTAATTAAAAATTTTTTTCTTCTCTTTAGAAAATAAAGTAAAGTAACTTTTTTAAATTTTTAAATAAAATAATTCGTCAATATTGCTCTATATTTAAAAGTTATGAATCATTTAAAATTAGATCATTAAATCATTAGATCATTTAAAACACCTGAATATTTATTTACAATATTATATCTTGCATAAATATTTATTTTTAATATATATTTTTATAATAAAATATATAAGAATTTTTATAATTAAATAAAATAAATAAAGGGGCGCCGGTAGCCGAACTTATTGCCATAGAGCACAATTACTAACATATAGTCTAGGTTTTTATTTTATATAGCCTTTTCCTAGACAAAGAAAAAAAAAATAATTAATTTACACTTTGAAATTGTAATATTAAATATAGTTATTAGCGTAATATTAAAAAAGAAACATTGTATAGATAATTACGACCTTGGAGTCACCAATTAGCTGTAAGAAAAAGTCATGTAATCCCTTTTATATGTTATGGGAAAAAAAACATATATTTGTATATTTTTGGCTAATAAACATACTTTTTTAAACTAAAAAAAAAACACAATTATTAACAGACCAGGTTGCTGGTTCGAGGGTAGCCAACTGCAAGTGTTTTTTTTAATTAATTTGATAAATTTAAATGGAAGGAAATACAAGATGCATTCAACAGATGGCGCCCGAGTTCCAGAACGTGACTCAGTTGAAACTTAAGCCAAAAAGAGAAATCGAAAATGATCTAATATATCTAATATATCTCATCAAAAATGAATTGTGATAATAATGACAATATTATCTCATGTGGACAAAAATCCAACCGCCACCAGGCGGCAACCAAGCGTTCGAATTCTGAGGACCGGAATTTCACGAAGAGAAGAAAAATAACAACGGACAAAATACATATTATAAATCCGCAAATAATAATATTAAATAAATTATTATTTTTTGATATTACTTCATATATTTATTTATAGTTTATATATAGGTATACAAAACTAAATATTACATATATTTTTATAAAAAAAAAACAATAAATACACTCCAAATTTTTTATGGAAAATCATTTTTATAATAGTTTTTTGACATACAATTCAGAAATTAATTAAAATCATATTCTAAAATAAAAAAAATAAAC
Source organism: Labia minor (assembly GCA_963082975.1). NCBI lineage: Eukaryota > Metazoa > Arthropoda > Insecta > Dermaptera > Spongiphoridae > Labia > Labia minor. The sequence goes on along the minus strand of OY720346.1, from coordinate 19,908,546 downwards.
TTTTTAATATTTATTTAAATATTACAATATTTGTATAATTAGATTTTTATTATATATAAAAAAACAAAAACAAATTGAAACAATTTTGATTGAATTATTTAATTAAAAAAAGTTAATAAAATATGAATATACCTATTTTATAATTTTAAGAATTAACTTTTAAAAATACCAAACATATATATATATTAATAATTTTTTCCGCAGCACATAATTTATTTAAATTTTATTTAATAAAAAAAAATTCCGTAAAAACTTAATTTCGATTGGTATTATGTTGATTATTAAAGAATAGTACTATTGTGAGGCAAAGAGCTCGGAGATGTGAGTAAATTTGAAATAAATTCTTCCCTGATAAAAACGCAACATGCTTTATTAATCTCCTCCAGGGCCCAGTATAACAAGTTGGTTAGCTTATTAATGGGTGGGGTATAACCCATATTAGAGGCCATTCCAACAAAAACTAATATAATATATTAATAGTACAATGAATTATTGAGAGAGAAATTTAAACTTAAGATAAATTTATTTCTGGGGTATTTAATATAGAGTCGAATATAATCTATATAGAAAGTTATTAAACTATATTTAAAATTGTCATATTATATTAAAATTGGAAATAATATATATTCCTGGAACTAGAAGAAAAGATCCCTCTTCCGAAAGGATTAGTTTTACATTATTAAGTAAATCCTAGTTATCATTTTATAAAATGAATAAAAAATAACAAAAAACCTTATTTCATGTTAGTTTTATATCTAATCCATATTCTAATAATAATTTATAATTTAAAGTAAAGGCAGTACTATCAGACTTAATGTTAAAGTGACAACAAATATGACACTTTGGACTATTATAATTAGATTATAAAGTTATAATAGAAAAATGCAAAAAAAAAAACAACAAAAAATATAAAAAAAGTTCAAAATAGAAGATTTATCCCTTACTCGCGCCCTCATAGAAGGGGTGAGCGAGGATATCCAAGAGAAAATATTATTTAAAAAAATTGATTAACTAATTTGACTAAATTGAATAACTGAAAAGTACACTTTTACATAGAAAAACTCTTGTTTTGGAAATATGTTAAAAATAATTTAAAAACAGATTTCATAATACTCAATATACATTCTTGTTGTATATATTTCATTGTTACCATAATTTTCATCCCCCGCCCACCCTGACAGGATGAAAATTATGGTTGAAACTGGACCACAAATACTTAAATGTTGAGAAACGCTGCCGTATATACTTGACGATCACCTTGTATACTAACTGGCCTTCTCATCTTTCTGAGTATCTGCGAAACCTGAACCACCCCCTAATTTTATTTTTTATTAGTGTATTTATTTATAGTTTCTTTTCTTTGGTATTTATTCATTTTATTGTTATTTTTTTTTACTTTTCATAATATTAATTTATTAAATATAAGTATTCTATTCGTTTACATTTTTACAAAGAAAAAAAATATTTTTTTTCTTTTAAAATATCAAATATTGCTAATGGATGTAATGTAAACTAATCTTTTTAAAGATAAAAATGTTTGGTCTTGTTTTTAATGGTTTTAATTAAAAACTTTTACATAAAAATTATTATATTATTATTTTTTTAAATAAAATATTATGTTATATTTGATAACATGAATAGAAATAAACTCTTTTTCGATATTCAATCTTTTAAATTTACATTATATACCAGTGGTCTCAATTAGATTTTGGGTATCGTACCAAAAAAGATGTTTCTGTTCAAACCAATATTTTGAAGTACCATAAAATAAAATAGTATTGAAATATCATAAATTAAAATGTACTTATTCGTTTTTATATTTTATTCAAAACTCCTACATATGTAATCAAAAAAAAAAAAAAAATATCAAGAACTAACTAAACGTCGTCTAAAAAAAATAATATATCAAAAATTAAACACATTCGAGTACTAGCCGTTCAACTGGAAGGACGTGTGTCTGGTCCTCTCTAACCATTATTATTTTTTCTAACCTCACTACTAAACTATTTTACTTTCTATAGTTTTTATCTTTAAACAAATATTAATTAAAAAAATAATTAATTAATATTTTTCTTTTTCATTTTTATTTTTAAACTAACATTTAATTATTTTAAATTATACAAATAATTAAACTAATTTTATGTTTCCATTGGCAAGCCGCCAAATGGATGGGTCGGGTGAGAGGGGTATAGACCCCTCGAACCCCGCAAATTTAGGATATCAGTTCGGAAATGAAGAATATCCATCCTTAAAACGGCCCAGAAAATATATAGACCGTTCTGGTTTTGCAATATTTTCTAAAATTCCCAAGGTTTCTTGGTAATAGTTTTTGTATAAGCTAATTGTAAATAGAAAATAAAATAAAAAAAAAAAAAAATATTTATTTATTTATTGTATGTTGGGGGGTAATTATTAAATAGATTGTTTTGGTCTGGAAGGAAAAATCATTCTTTCCAAGTGACCCGGGGAGCGTTGAGTCTGACACAATGGAATCGGTCAGGATTCAGTAATTTACTGTTTGCTTGGCTGTGCCCCGGCGAAGAAGATGAAATTCTCTCTGTAGGGGTTGCTTGGAGATAAATGGAACGATGGATGATTTCTTTAAGGCACAAATGGCCGTAGTAGCTGAAGTGCCTCGAACTTCAAATAATAAATAATAATAATAATAATCAAAAATTAAACAATAAAGTTTACTTCAATTAGAAAGAAACACTATGTTGCCCAGTATGAGATCTTTTTTGTATAAATTGTGACGCTAAGTGGTCTATATTTGGTACGTAGAATTACATGTATTCTGTTTCTGGTTTTGGTTAAAATTACAATCATTGGAGAAAATAAGAATTCGCAAAAGTTGAAGGAAATGCAGCTATTGCTAGCAAAAAGCTAATGATGAGAACTGATTTGGAATCGTCATAAGATGATAACTTTGCGTGAAGAAAGTTTTAAACCTTTAAACCGAATTTTTTTTTTTCATATTTTTATAATGCGAGCGTAAATTTCGAAGCGTGCCACATAATTGCGATCACTGTTATATACCATATAACCATACCTTTTAATTTAATTTTTTAATCATCTCTATATTCTACTATTATTATTTTTTATTTTTGACAAAAAATGTTACTATCAAATTTCAATATTTATCTATTTATGAAAAATTAATTATTATATGATTGAATGAATGATAAATCATTTTCGTCCATATTAAATTAAAAAAAGATATTAATGAATGTTAATTATAACTTTAATTTTTCAAGGGATTTATTGAATTTCGCCTTAGAAACATTTTTCCACACCTCACCCTAATTTCATTCTAATAGCAATTTACAGTTTCCAACTTTTTCAATTATCTTCTTGAATTAAGGATTAAAAATTTAAAATTTCTACTATTTATTTATCGTCTATCCATTAAAAAAAATTCACATTCCTTTGATATTTTATTAGATTTAGTTATTTTAGATATTTTATTTTCCTTTTTATATTATTTTTAAAGATATAAAAATTTTTCAATTAAACATAAAATCATATTTGTGATTTATAAAAATGTTCATATGCAATTAAAAAACCTGTGTATGAGAGTAAAAAATAATTATTTAATTTAAATATTAAAAAGGTACAAGTATTTTTAATTTTAAAATTTTAAATTTTTTAATTTAAACCAAAGTCATTTCCAATTCTGTCTCAGTGTATAAGTATATACAATTTTAATATTCTTCGAAAACAAATCAAACAAATTTTTTAAATTCATGTCACGAATCAACATTTCAATTCATTTGGTACGAGTCATTTCGGATTTAAACATTTGATTTAAACATTTTGAAGTTTCAAAGTTTCGTACAAATAAAAAATGAATATAAACCTTGTATGTAACCTTTAAAATTTCAATATTTTTTTGTTTGACAATTATTTGTTATTATTCCAGAGTAAACCTGGGGCGTCCAAATTTGGGTCCGAAATAAAAATAAAATATTTTTTTACATTCATTATTTTTTTAAATTTCATGAATTAATTGATCATTTTTAGTGAGACAGATGATAATGGCAATTTGATTTTTCTTTAATAATACCAAATAAATGTCACAACTTATTTAAATCCGACATTTCGGACTCGTACCAAATGAATTTACAAAATTTATTTGATTTATTAAGGGAATTTTTATTAAAAGACCACATTGTTTGTATAAAATTATTTATTAAATTAAAATAACTGTACAACGTTTCGACTGCTTTTTTGATTTATTTTTAAAGAATATTAAAATTGTATATACTTATACACTGAGACAGAATTGGAAATTAACTTTGGTTTAAATTAAAAAAATTAAATTATTTTATTATTACCAACAGATTGAATAATTTTAATATTGTTTCTACCACACCACTAGTGTAATGATTAGTGATAATCATTATAATTAGAAATTATTAACCATCAAATAATAAAGTTTATTAGAATATTTTTTTATTAGGTTTTGAATAATTAATCTGTTTCAACATACCAAATAAAAAGGGTTTGCTAAAATAGTCACAGATCTCAAAAGACAACAATTTTTTTAAAAAAGAATAATGTTTTAGAAATAATATATTTTTAACTAGTTTATTTCTCTTTGAATTTGATCTCTCTTGGGTTTTAAATATTAAATAACGTACAAATTTAACGTGCAGCTCTTAAAACTTTCAATTGCATCTACATCGATTGAGTTGAGTTGAAAACTCAATAAAAATCACATGGTTATATTTAGTAATTATTTAAATATATTTATTACATATACTATATTATTTTCTTTTTAAATAGTGACAAAAACCTTGATGTGAAAATTTACCTTATAAAAGAAGAGGTTGGTCTCGTCCTCGTCATGCACGGTGACTGTAAGTATAGGGGTTGTTGGGAGGGTCCCGTTTCCCATTCCGTCTGTCTCCTCCACTTCAGTGAACCACTCGTCTTTCGTAAACGTCGGTGGCATATCGTTGATATCCTTCACACGAATGGAAGCCGTTCCTGTTCCTGGATGGTGCACACAACAGAATCATAGTTAAAACATCAACGAATAAATTCTTGGCAGAATACACCACCTATCATTCACCTCATTTATAATTATAATAAATGATAATGATACTAATTTAATCAAAAAACTTTTACAAAAGAAATTTAAACATATGGAAAAATATGGAAAATATTAAAATATGGGTTTAATTTTAATGAAATAGTTATTCTTATTTCACAGTATGAAGAATAATTTATTTATTCTTTTTCTATTAAAGTTGCTAATATAATTAGTACATTAAAGATTTGTCAATTTTTATCAAGTTTTTCTTTTTAAGGAAAACTCAAAAGGGAACTCAAAATATAACAAGTTTTTGCCTTTTTACTATCTCGCCAGAGATAGTATTGCGATCACGAAAATTTTCGATGTTGAGATTTTGATGTTTTTATACGTTTTGAAGGTTCCTGAATCATTTTCACTAAGGTTGAGAAAAATGTCTCTCTCTCTGTGTGTGTGTGTGTGTATGTGTGTGTGTGTGTGTGTGTGTGTGTGTATGTATGTAGACAAGATTACGCAAAAACGGTTTAAGCTAGAATGATGAAATTTGGTACATGGACATTATTCAAAATTCATAGTTTTCTATCAACTTTTGAGAAATATAGCTCAACCGGTCATTACCTACAACGTTTTGATTTTTTTTCCTCTAAAGTGACCGTAAAAATAAAGATATATATTTGATAGTTTTTCACATGATTAATTAAAAATTGTATTAAACTGTTATATATAGAATTTCAGCTTGATTGAATCGCTAAAAGTACCGGAATTAATTTTTTATCACTGCAAATCACGCGCAAACACATGACGTGGTGCAATCAACAAAGAGCCATACATGCGCTGGTTTAATAAATATTATTTATTAATTTTAATTTTTAATTTAATTAATTTAATTTAATTTAAATTAATATATATTATTTAATCCAATTCAAATATGCGAGATAGTCGAGTGGAGACACTCCGGATTTTTGTTTAAAAGGACTGCACGGGTCTCCCAAGCGCCATTTATGGGTATGCAAAACACCTGATGAAACATTGTTAAATACTAGCATAAACACCAACTTACACAATAGTTGTAACTAGATGTAAAAAATAAATACATAATATGTTTTTAATTATGGCTTACGTTCTAAACCTTAAAAAATAGCAGAAAAAAGGAATAAAAATCAGTTGTTTATAATTTTCTTAGAAAGTTTTTAGAGAATCTCAGTCATTTTCACTATTTGAAATGTTCATCGTAATGCCCAAATGAACAATATATTTTTCGGAACAATAGTAATAATATTTTTTGAAATAATTCTTCGATAATAATTTTATTTTATTTTTAATTTTTTAATATTTATTATTTATCGTTTAATTAAAAAATTAAGCTGTTATATATAAATATATAAATATATATATATACGTATTAGTATATACAACATGTTATTTCTAATTCGTTACCTCAAAAATATTAATTAATAGTGAAAAATAAAATATTAATTATTTAAATAAATATTTGAATGGTCAAAAAGCAAAAAAAAAAATATATATAAACCATAAACTTAACAATTTGACATAAATTATAATATTATATATATTATATAATTTATATTTTATAAAGTTAAATATTATATTATAGAAAATTTATTACATCCATTTATCTTAGAAGAAAATGACATTTCGTTGCCTATATATCGTATAGTCACCCAAGCCTTTTTTAGATCTAAATCTCTATTCTTAACAAAAATCCAATGATTTATAGTCTGCCTTTTTTAAATAGCGATATTTTTAATGACAATAAAAAACGTCAAATGAAATAAAAAAATTTGAAATTTTTTTAAATGAAATTTGATATGGTAATTGACGTTGTCTTGTTCTATGGTTCATTATTTATGAAAAATATAGACATATTATCTATATTAAAAATAATACAGGGCATATTTTATCAATATAATTTGAATGAAGAATTACATTTAAAAAAAATTATTTAATTAGAAATTTAAAATTTTTTATTTTTATTCAGTTGCGCTAGAATAAGGCCAAAATATCGATATACATAATTCAGGTTATTTTTAACATACAACCATTTTATTTGCATTCAAGTTTTCTAAATTACATTTACCGAGAATTTTGCGTTGATTTTCTTAACAACCCCAAGCTAGTATGTATGTTCAGAATGTTTGTATGAAAGTGTAAGTTGAAGTTCTCTCCCTACTAGTTGGCTATTGTTCAACATTTGAAGCCTACTGATTATCGTCAGCGTTTAGAATTCATACAGAGATCTCTGTCTTTATTTGGGATGAATAACTATATTCTATTATTGATGACTGATGAAGCTCTAGTTTACACCTCACTGGTTTTGTATATAGGAACTACCGTTATTATTCTTGTAGACAAACTTTGAAGAAAATGAATGCTCAATTTAACTTTTAAAACATGAAATAATATTTATTTTCTAATCAGAAAATATAAATAATAATGGTTAAACATTTAAAATACCTTGAATTATAACTACCTATATAGGGGTCTCCGTCCCTCTATCTCATGTGACGTAATCAGCCTTATTCGTGGTGAATTTGTTTAGCATTGCGCTGTACACTGGTTCTAATCGCATAATATAAACTACAATAATTAATTTAATCACTTATTAAATCAAAAAAATTAGTTATTATATATTTAATTTAAAAAAAAAATTTTATTTTGATTGTTTAATTTCATATATGTATATAACATACCTATATACGAGTATATATGAGAGAATATATTGAAAAAAATTCACCATTTTTTTGAAAAATAAAAGTAAACTTTTTTTCCCCCAGGGCTAATTTGAATGCACTTCACTCTTTCCATTCTTTATTCCACCCTTGATCTCTGCCACTCCAATTTTAATTCAATAAACGAATAAAATTCCAAATATCAGTTGGGGGTAAAAAATAAAAAAAATATTTGCATTCAGATTATTAATAATTAATGATATTAATTATTCTGTTAAAAGTCAATAAAAAAGCATCACTTTCTATCAATACATAGGCAGATGATAAAACCCTATACTGAATTAATAAAGAGAATATACCCTTTAGTCATGTGCTTAATTATCAACAAAAAATATTCCAAATATTAACTTAAATTCCAGTTTCAACTATAGTAGTGGTTCTCAACCTTTTTGGACGTAAGGTCGGCTTCATAATTGAAAAAAAAGCGGAAACACCTGTTCGCAAAATCATCTTACCTTTTTTAGAGTTGAAAATGATTTTGCCCCCCAAAAATAACTTATCGCCCACCAGGGGGTGATATCGACCACGTTGAGAATCACTAAACTATAGTTTACAATAAATAAATAAGTTGATTTGTATTTAAAACCTTCTAAATGAAGAGTAAAAGTGGAAGAGTAAAGGATGATTTCTCTCTTTCTCTCTCTCTCACACACACACACATATAATTTTCGCTTTCCTCATCATATATCATTAATTCTGACTTATGGATGGATATAGAGTCGTTCGATTCCCTTTATGACTATTTTAATGAAGACATCTTGTTCGATTTGTGTTGATTATCTTCTTGGGAGTTGGAATCATCCTATTCCCATTTCGTTTTTTTAGGCTAACGACTTTTGGTCTTTTTCGTGATCCATACAAAGAATTCTTTTCAAGTCATTGACTTGAGAATGTTGAGTGTAAAGTAATAAAAAAGGTGGGGAAAAAAAAATCTTTGAAAGAGAAAGAAAACCGTATATATATATATATATATATATATATATATGTAATTGAAAATGGTTTGAATTTTCAGAGGGGTAAATTTATATTTATTTATATAAAATAATAAAAAATATATATTTTAATAATAATTATTTTTTCACACTTTTTTTCAAAATTTGATCACAATTAAAAAATTAAATAAATAAAAATAATCAACAAAAATTGCTAAATAAGTATATTATTTATGGCAAATTATTTATTTTTACTTAATAATTATTACACAGTTGAATGTAAAATTTTTTCGAATATAAGTAGGAATTATATAATTCATATTTATACAAATTATCAACGAAAATTGACATTTTTTTAAGAGAAAAATAAGTTATGTAATGAGAGCATTCTCACCAGAAAATCTTTTAGATTTCATAAATCTATTTTTGTTAAATATTCTAGATTTCTATTTGTTTACTTGAACATCGATTATATTCATTTATTTTCTTCTTTTAGAAGAGATCTTTTTTTGATGGATGATCCATCAATGTAAACTGACACATTATTTGAAATGTAATACGTCTATGATGAGAGCATATCGGTCGAATTTAAGAAGGACGTTAGTCATATTTTTTGTACCCGCCCATGAATCCTTAACCTTCCTCTCCCTCCGATACTATTACATTTATATAAATATTTAATGATCAGATCAAAAGCATATCCATCATTCATTTTGTTTTTTTTTCTTTTGTTTATTAGATTGAAGAATAAATTGATAACAATTCAACTTTAAACATATAAATTAGTACAAAATGATCACTGTATATTTATTTCCAACTTAAAATATAAAACAAAAAAGGTAATTTTTTTGATCCACCAAATTAAATTGAAATCATCTATAATTCTTTCAATATTGAATATATTCATAAAATGGACAACTAAATTTAAATGGAAATATCTAATTGCATTTAATTTGAATTAAAAGTGTAGAGTTATGTTTATTTTAAATCCTTAGATGACGTTCCCAGACGTTAGGCTGGTTGCCAACCTTACAGGAGTTGAAATAAAACCTATTGTACTTACTATATTTCAAAAATGTAAATAAATCAGTAGTGATATAAAAATAAAAATTATTCTTGTAAAATCACGTCCAAATTTCAGATAGATATTCTAAAAAAGCATAATTTACCTAAATAATCTTAAATCATATTCTAAAAATATATTTCAAGAGTAGAATTATTATTTAATCCATTCATTTTATTTTTGTAAATAATCATCTCTTTTAATTTTTTGTTTTTATATTTAGTTTCATAGAAAACTTGTATATATATATATAAAATTCAATATTTTTACAAGACTGGTTGGTTAATTCATTTATCCATTTCCATTTTAATTTCAAATTCAATTTTTACTATGTAAAGGGTGTTTCTTTTAGAGGTATAGAACTTTAAATTGAAATAAAACAACGATGGATTATTCGATTGACATGAATTTTATTTATACGAAAGATAATCTTGTGGCATTACATTTTATATATAATTTCTGGCATATGACCGCCACGGCTGGCTCGGATGTAGTCCAATTTGGACGTCCAATTTTTGATAACTTTTTCCAACATTTGTGGCCATAACAAGGCGAATGTTGTCTTTGGAACCACAGCTCCTGGACATCATGGTTGTTCAATTCAGGAATGAAAAAGTTAGTAATCATGGCTCTATACCGATTACTGGACTCATTCGGGTCTTCCTCAATGCTACGCGCTCTACAGTAGCAATAGCTTCTTCTGTACGCACCGTACGGCGCCTCTGGGGATGCGAGTTATCAATAAGAGTAAACGTGGTGCGAAAACGTTTCATGGTTAATCGAATTAACTGCTCTGATGGACGATTTTGTTGACGATAAAATGGACGTAGTGCACGATACGTATTCCTCACAGAACCATTATTTTCGAAATAAAATTGCACTATTTGGAAGTATTGTTCAGGCGTGAGTCTATTCATAATGAATTGCCAAACCAAACTGAGAATAAATCATTTGACAGCTGTTAAATCGGTCGTCAACTTGAACAGTAATGCCAACTTAAAGTTCTATACCTCGAAAAAAACACCCTTTATAATTAGTTAATTATTTTTGAAGTTAATATGTCAGTTTATGGAGATAAGGATAAAACAAAAGGGTGCTATCCTAAAAAGAGTTAATAACCCACTTAAATTAAAAATAATCAAAAAAAAATATTATAAACTTAATAAAGAAAAAATAATAAAACATATACTTTTTAATATTCTTTTTTAATCTTATGATATTAAAAGTATATACTAAATATATCTGATATTTATAAATTTATTTATATTCTTTCCTAAAACAGATAAAGAAATTAAAAGTTCTCAAAAGGAATTAAAATTTTATACGAGTAATTTTATAATTAAGCAATAATATATATATAGTATATACTTAGTATAAATTTAAATAATTTGAATCTTAATAATAATGTCATCCCCAGTAAACTTTTATGATTTATGAGATAATTCCAAAATTATTTTCAAATGATTATAACCATGAATATTGGAGAAAAAAAAGCGTTGGTTTAGTGTGTGGGCGTGTCTGTGGCTGTGATATTATACTTTGATATTTTTTTACCTTTGAGTCCGCCTCCATCCATCGCCACAATCTGAATGGAATAATCGGGCGTTTTTTCTCTATCCAGACAGCAGATCAGGGTCCGAATTTGTCCAGTGTCTGGTTCAATTTCAAAAATAGCCGAGCCAGTCTCCTCTTCGATTACATTTTTCTCAATCGAGTAGACGAGACGTGCGTTAGTGCCCTCGTGCGGATCGTCATAGTCGACGGCTGTCATTGTCATCACAACCAGGCCAGCTGAAACAGAGAAGGGAGAAGCACTTCGGATTAGAATTTCCACTGGAAAAGTAGAAAAGTTATTATTAATTGAAATTGTCAGAGGATCTATCTAGAGATGGATGTTGGTAGGAGGAAATGGTGGGGGGAAGAGATGGGGGACACATTGAAGATTTTTCTGAAAAGTTTTTAAAAGGCTTTTCTTTTTATTTTAATATTAAATGAATATTCCATTCCTTTCCCACTCTCTCTGTCTCTCATTCTCTCAATTTATCTTTCTCCTACTCTTCATCCGTATTTTAACCTATATTAAAAATATCCATTTGAACGAAATAGAAGAATGAGCGTGTTAAAGAAAAAAAAAAGGGGAATGTTGTACATTTTTTTCATTTCATTGAACTATCAGTGAATGAGGAGCAAGAGAAGCAGAAGAGAGATGGATTCAACTTCTATTAGTAAAATTGGAATGCTTTGGAATCATTTTTCAATTTCGTACATTTGTTTAAATATATTATAGTCAGACATTTGTCCTCAAACGAATAAACATACGAGATCATCCACTTTTTCTTTTACCATTCACACAATTGTTATTAAAAAGAAAGTATATACCCAAGTACAATCATAAATTTTAAGTTAAGGTTGACAATTTTAAATTTGACATTTAATTCGTGCAATTGAATTAATCCATTCTTCTAAATTTAAATTAAAGAAAAAAAAAATAACTAAAATTGCTGATGAAAATAATTAGTATGGTTAACACATTTACAGGGTGGGGCAGAAAGAACTATCCGATTTCAAAACGTTATAAAATTAAAAACACTCAGTTTGTTAAAAAATTTATTTTATTAACATATCGCAAATTTTATGTCATTTTTAAATTTAAGTTTTGAAAAGCACATCACTCAAATGTCGTCCTTGGGAGCGGATACACTGATTTAGGCGCTCGCGGTCGCTTTCCATGACTTTCACCGTCATTTCCATAGGAATTTCTTCAATTGCCAGAGCAATTTCCCTTCGTAAAGCAAGAAGGGTCCTTGGTCGATGCTGGTAAACCTTCGATTTGAGGTAACCCCAAAGGAAGAAGTCATATGGAGTGAGATCCGGTGAGCGCGGCGGCCAGCCAAGATCACCTTTCAGAGAAATGAGGCGACCTGGAAACATTTTCCTGGCGACTTCTTTTTCAATGCTGAACCCGTCTGTCAAAAATTTGACACCCACACTGAAATCGTAGCGTGATATGGAACAGGATCATGACGCCCGAGTCCGAAATGAATTCGAAAAGGACGTTGTGTAGCAATTATCGAACCGCCGTTTTCGATAAACCGCTCAATAACAAAAGCACAATGTTCACCGGATCAAGGCATGTTGACTACTGACAAATGGCATAAAACCGGCTTTCTAACGGTTTTTACCCCACTACTCTACCTGCTCCCTCTTCTGAGAAAAATGGATTTGAAATCCGATAGATTTTTCTGCCCCACCCTTTATCTTTATATTATCTTCAACTTTTCAATTGGTGGTTGGTTCATTAATTCTTATAAACAATTTTAAATAAAATAATCTATTCTTTAAAAAACATGAGTGTACATCTATTATCCATATATAAACAATTTTAATATTTTGAAAATATATGTATTATTAATTATTCTCGTTTCAATAAATTTAATAATGATAAATAATTAATATTGCCAATCATGAAAAATGTATTTATTTTAAGTGAATATTAAGGGTATTCACATAAGTGAATATTAAGGGTATTCACATATTATACAGTTGAAAAATATCTTTTTATTTGCATTTTTATAAAGAGAAAAAAAAAATGAATAATTTACATCCCTTAACTTCATTTACAGATTATGTTGTGTATTATTATGGATTATACGTCTTTGATAAATCATTCAATAATTTTTCATAAAATTGAATTATTCATTAGGCATTGAAGTTGAAGTTTAAAGATTCTGCTTCAGTGCCTGATCCTGAACATTTTATTTTTCGCTGACATAGTGGATTTTCTCCATTTTATTTTTCAGTGTGTGGTAAATGGCGGTCGAGTGCCCTTGAAGTGGTGCATTGGGTGGTGGAAACGGATGGAGGGGCCCGGCAATCACGGTTGATTGGTCCGCCAACAGAGCCTGCCTAATTAATTGCATTTAATGACTGGAGGACATCTCATCATCATTACCATTTTAATTTATTTAGTGAAAAAAAATATTAAAAATAAAAATTAGATAAATAAATAAAAAGTAAAACGACAGCTCACGTATTTCCAATCGGGGTGCCATATTCAATCCCATCCATCTACTTAACATATAAATATATACCTATATAAAATATATATATATATTTTGAACGTCAGACGATTTAAAAATTTTAAATAAATTTATTTTTTAATTATTTTTTTATATTTAATATAGATACCATATATGCATATCAAAAATTCCCTCAACTGTATTTTCTATAAATTAGAATTATTAAAAAAAATTACATTTAATTCGATAATTTTATTTGATCTCTTATGGAATTTTTTTTCTAAAATAAATTTAAAAAAATATTTTTTAAAATTAATAATTATTTATTAGGACGAAAATTATGAGGACAGATGATTGATTACCCAAAAAAATCTTAAATTTCATTATATTTATATTTATTTATTTATTTTATTCTCTATATAAATAAATAAATTTCATTAAATTGAAAATTTCTTTCAATAGGAAATAATTATTTTTATCACATGAATGGATGGATGGATGGAAGTGAGAGTTGCAAATATAGATATTTGTAAAACTCTGATTTTATTTGACATTTATCTTACATATATACAATTTATTAAAAATATTATTATCACTTGGATCATAGTGAGTTGATGTTACTTGTGGTACTAAGCACCACACCTCATTAATATGTCACATTTTTAAATTTATTTTTATTTTATTTTTTATATTATTTTGATTCTAAAAAACTAAACCCAGTTTTACAAATTTATTTATTGATTTTCATTCTAACAGATTAAATATTTAAATTTTATTTTATATATTTTTTGAACTTCATGAAGTCTTGTATGAATCCTTATCTTTAAAACATTGATTTATTTGATTAGTCAATTTTTTTTCTAAATAGATATTCTTTCTCAATTCACAGTAACTACTATAACTTATATCCATTTCTCAATAATATTATATTATATTATATTATATATTTAATATATATATATATATATACATAATATTAATATATAATTAAATATAATATATTATATTATATAAATTTCTTAAATTCCACTTAAAATATTTATCATTTCTACTTAACATTTCAAAAATGTAGTTTGTATATTCAGGGACGTGCCTGGATATAATCAAAATTTAACTTTTAATATTTGTTTAATTATTTATTAGTACAATTCTATCAAAAATTAACTCTACGCAATTTTTAAGAAGCAAAGTCTTCAATTGCTTCTTGAATACTATATTATCAGCAATTTCATTTTCAATCGCCATAATTGATAAATTACTGAGACGTTCTTGAGTCATTGAAGTTCTCAAGTAATTTTTAATTATTTTTAATTTTGAAAAACTAATGAAAACCGAAAACTAATATTACATTGTGCATTGATACACGAGTATTATGTTTAAATTGGATTGAAAAGGTTTTCAAAATTAACGTAGATTTTTTCAATTTTCAATAAAAGAGAATTTATGTTTTATAACACCACACTTTGCTTTGCTTTTTCCTCTTCGTTTGTTAATTAATAATTAATTGTTAATGATCATTAATCTCCAACGTGTGTCTAGGGTATTAAACAAGTTATTATACTATAATATAAACTATATTGACCTCGATCGATATACAAAACCGTTTTTATATGAGTTGTAGATATTATTCTCATAGTATCGATTTACGAGTACGTATAACATTGTAGTCTCATATTATATATATAAAATATATTTCATCGAATACATTTTCAGCAAGTTCGTAATATAAAATAAATAGATAATACATAAATAAAACCAGTGACTGGGATGAAAAAAAAATTGGCGTCTCTAAATATGTGACGTTCGGCCGCCTTTTAATTCAGCCGCCTGCGTGCGGTGCACGCAATGAACGCTGGTCAGGCACGGCCCTGTTTATATTATTCAAAAATATTTTACATCTAAATTAATTGATGAAATTATAACTAAAGAGTAGTAGTTTGTTAAAGAAAATAAGAGTTTATATCACAAAAAAATTTCATTCAACTTAAATATTATTCATTCTATTTTATTCTTTAAATTCAATTTATATATTATAATTAAATGTCTGTTTACTCAACTTCTTGAAGTTTTGAAATTCATTCTTAATTAGAGTTAAATCCCTTCACTATCATTATTATACCTGCTGTGTCGTTTTCGGTGACATTTCCATAATAGACACCCTGAGGGAAGAGTGGCGCGTTGTCGTTGATGTCTTTCAAGTTGATCTGCACGTCAGCGTAACCGACAAGACCCTCACCCCGTTCATCCTGGGCGAATACAGTGAAACGCCATTGGGGACGGCCGGAGGGCAAATCCCGATTCAATGGCTGAAACAGTCAAATAACAAAAAAAAACCTTAATAGTGATAATAGGGCTCATTTAAAACGAGAAAATGTATATTTATATAAAAGAAAAAAAGAAAATAAACTTGTTTTTATCTTATTATGAATATCAACTTTGTTCATAAAAAGAGTTGAAAAGATAAATATTTTTTTTTTTAAATAATAAAATAAATATTTAAACTTTTTTTATAAAGAGATAATAGAGATCAAATCCCATCCACTATTTTTTTTCTTTATTAAAAGTAAAATAAAAAAAAATACATTAAAAGGTAAATATATTAAATTCTTTTTTAATAATTACTCAAAATTCATTATAGAGTTGAGTAGAGTTTTGTTTAAAATAAATTAGCTGGAGTGTCTCCACTCGACTATCTCGGAATTTGAATAGGATTAAATAACATAATATATTATATTTAAAATAAATTTAATTTATTATAAATTATAAATAATAAATATTAAACCAGCGCATGTTTGGCTTTTTTTTGATGGCACAACGTCACGTGTTGGAGCGTGAGATTTGCAGTGTTAAAAAATTAATTCTGGTAATTTCAGCGAATCAATCAAGCTGAAATTCTATATATAGCAGTTTTATACAATTATTAATCATGTGAAAAATTATCAAACATATATCTTTATTTTTACGGTCACTTTAGAGGAAAAAAATCAAAACGTTGTAAGTAATGACCCTCTTCCGGTTGAGCTACATTTCTCAAAAGTTGATAGAAAACTACGAACTTTGAATAATGCTCATGTACCAAATTTCATCATTCTAGCTCAAACCGTTTTTGCGTAATCTTGGTTACATACATACACACACATACACAACACACACATACACACACACAGAGATTTTTCTCAACCTTAGTGAAAATGATTCAGGAACCTTCAAAACGTATAAAAACATCAAAATCTCAACATCGAAAATTTTCACGAGATAGTAAAAAGAGATCTTTATGTTCTATTTATGATCAGTACATAAGAATTTTAAGCAATCCACATCCATAGTGATGTTTAAATTCATAAAATGCCAGTCTCTTGTTAAGAAAGCATATGTAATCATACTAATACATTATAATATATTTGGTTTATTAATTATCAGAAGCTTGTTCTCTTTAGAGGATGATTTAAATATATTTATAATAATTTTCCTAAAGGAGTTTCAAGTTACTTTAATAAAAATTTCCAAATTCCATGAATTATATTTCAAACAGTAAAATTATCCTGTAAATTATTTAAGCATGTTCAACCATTCCAACAATTTCAAGATACTTTGAATATGTATTGATATATTAAAAAAGAAAATGAATAAATAGAAACGAAAGAAAAAAAAATATCATTAGTAGAAAAAAAAAACATATAATAATAATAACCTACGAACGAGCCTTTTTGAAAAAGCTTTTGTTCTGAAAACAATAAGAAATTTTTTTTTTCCTTGGATGACATTAATCATTCCCGATTAATTTAAATCCGACTTTTAAATTTAAATTAGAATAAAAAAAGAAAAAAAAAATCCAAGCGCTTTTTATAATAGATTCCAATCTACATTAATATATATTTATATTTATATATCATGTACTATATAGACTTTATTCATTTTCCACCGAGGAAATATAAATTAATAATTTTATCGTTATCGTTAGCTATTAAATCGAATAACAAATAAAACTGTTATCACAGTTTTATGTAAATTTCGGAATTTATTTTTCTGCCCTTTCATTTTTTTTTGCACTCTATAAATAAATAAAACTTTTTTTTTTTCTTTCAATAAATAATTAAAATGTATTTTTTTTTCTTGTTAGTTCATCTTTATTCGTTATTCTTTTTTTTTTTCTCTAGAAAATAAATTTTACTTTCTATGCGAATGATCGAGAGGGTGTAAAGGATCTATACTGGTAAAAAAGGGAGATGTAAGGAAATAAATAAAAATTGATAAGAAAGTTTTCTATTAGCAGTTGTTATCAGAATTTATGTCTGATGGAAAGAAAGTGGATCTGTAGTGGTGAATGGATAGAAGAGTAAAGAGAAAGAAAATAAGTTAAGTGTCCTCGAATGATAAAAAATCAATATTGGGTAAAAAAAATTGTTTATATTAATTATATAATAATTATTTAAATTTTTTTTTTTTTATTTTTCCTTGTATTCTCTTTGAGGCAGAAAATAATTATTTTGAAAAATTTAGCATATTTATTTTTTTCCATTTAATTCCATTTATGAATAATTATAATTCTGCGAATTTGAAAATATACTTTTTGATAAAGTTTTAAAATATAATTTATTATTTTTTCATTTGCTTCATGTTTCAATCATTATTTCTGTAGCTGATGGTGGGGCTTAATTTTTTATTCTCTTCTTCATTTCTAATTGAAATTATTTACTTTACAGATTTTCAAATATAGATTGCATAATATTTTATTTAGCGAGGCATAGCATTGGAGTAAGCTATGAATTAATTTTAATTTTTAATTAAATATCACTTAAAATCATTCAATTAGGTTTTTCTAATATCAATAAATTGTGATTAAAGAAAATACACAGGCAGATTTAAATAATTTTAAATATTTTTTTATAAAAATAAACATTTAACAACAAATCTTTTTCTCTCGAGATTTCCCACACAATAAATGTCTAGAATCGTCATCTTCCGGATGACCTCTCAACGAACAAGACAACCACTTAAGTGAAACAAAAAAAAAACATTGTAAGTATTTCTTATCTATACTTTCTTCAAAATTCCTAAATGATTTTAGATTAAAACGTGTTTATATATTCAGATGTTTGCTTTAAAAAAGTACATAAGTTTCATTTCAATACATCAAAAATTGTAAACAATTTCCAACATTTTCAAAGCGCAAGAACTTTCTTGACTAATCTTTATTATTTTCTTTTTAACTTGTAGTCATAATAAGAAAGAGTTGGTTTGTAAATTATTTTGATAATATAATTTTCAATTCTATATTATTTATGAATTATTTTATATAATTTAATACGATTAGAGCATTTCAGAGGTCGTCTTATATAAATCAGGTTCAGTAATAAATTTGTAAAAGACATGATAAGATATTAAGAATTGATAGCTTTTGATGGGTTAGACTTGGAAAGTCTGTTTGGCTATTTAATGTTTTTTCTGTTGTTAAGGCTTTTCAAATGCGGTCTTCTTTAATACAAGTTCTCCCTTATAACAAATAGAGAACCGGGACCCCGAGCCTCGGCTCGGTAATTAAGTTAAAAAATAATAATTCATTATTATTGGGTTTGGCTGGTAATATTAATACCTGAGACACCGAGCTCTCGCTCGACCCTTTAAAAAATATTGATATACAATTCTTTAGTTATTTATTACAATTATTAAATGTTGCATCATTGCATCAATCTGATTAAAATGAATGGGACTGGGGTCCTCAATAATAATACCTGGTTCACCGAGTCACCACTCAGTCAATAAAAAAAATGATTCTTTATTTGGCTGATAATATTAATACCTGATTCACCGAATCGCCATTCAAATAATAAGAAACAAACAGAAAAGGACCCATGTACAAACATACAAACATATATATGTACATACATACAATTTTTACTAGCATAATAAGATAAGATTAGCTTGGTTAGTTAACAAATAGTGTGGGAAAGTCAAGTGCCATTCCAAGATGGGTGCTAAGGTGCTATGATTTGCATGCGTGGTCTGAATTCTGCCTCTTTGCATCACTGAGAGTAAAGTTAAGGTGGATCGAATGGAACGGACATTTCGGAAGGTAATCTAGCACAGTGCCATAATGGAAATAGCCTGCTGGGATAAATTGTTGCTTGTCTTTCGAGTCTAGGGTATTTTAGATAAGCATAGACGATGTACCCTCTTTGGTGGAGACCATTACACTCCAATAGAAAGGACTATCTCCTTCAAGTTCTCCCCGAACGTGACGTTTCTGTTTTATATCCAAAAAATCAAAGCTATTCTTTGCTGATTTACTGGGGCATAAAAACCAACCGACTTAGTTTTTTAAGGTGATTTTTTTGTCTATTACATTTTTTTTTAATTTAGTAACATGGATCAAAGGGATTAATTTTAAGGGAGTCAATGGGGCTCTGAGAAATATTCCATTTAATATTTTTATTAATAAATGTTATAATTGAACAATGAATTTGTAATTTATTTTGAAAACTATATGATTAAGGCAAATACTATTATAAATTCATAATATAAATAATTATAAATATAAATAAATCAAATATATTTGAACTCATTATCTTAGAAAATATGATAAATTACCTATGTTAATATCTTTTAAACAAACATTTTTATTTTAAACCTCTAATGGTATATTATGAATTATTTTTAATTATATTTTATTTTCAAAATAATATTATAAATAAAATCGAAAAATTTTTAAATTAATTAAATAGTTTTTTTACCTATTAAATTTAAATTCATATTATTTTGTATTCTTTCTATAATGTGTGCTCATATGGACATTTTAATATATGTGAATATTATATTATTCTTGATCTCGTTCTATATTAATTTAAATATCATCTTTCATATTTGTTAAATATATTGTAATAATATAATATCAATATGAATTCTTCAATGTGTCCAAACAAGTATATTAGCCAATTAATATAGACAATAAAAAAATAACACAATTACATATCAAGAACAAAATGCTTCACTTTAATAAGAGTTAAAAAAAAGGTTTTACATATATTTCTAACAGCATGAATTATTATATTATCAACATAAAAAAACAAGGAGTCCAACATAAAAAAAGAAACAAAAAAAAAATTAAATTTTCTCCCTTTTTCCTTTTTGTCAAGTTTACCATATGTCAGGTAATAATATAAAAATTACTTTAACACTCTCCCTTATTACCTGACATTCTTAAAAAAAATTCACTTTAAACCAATCTTGGTGTTGAGCATTTCACACCTTTCTCTTGGTAAAGGTTTGGTAAGTCCATCAGCCAGTTGATACTTGCCATCAATTTTCTTTACTTCTAGTTGACCTTGCTGTACCAATTCTCTAACAAAGAAGTGTCTTCTTTGGATATGCTTTGTCCTTTTATGGAATTCAGGATTCATTGTAAGCTTTACTGCTGCTTCATTATCAATCCATAATACTGGAAGTCCATTCAATGTTGTCAATTCTTTTAGCAGTCTATCAAGCCAGATTAATTCTTTTGCAGCCTCACTGGCGGCCATGATTTCAGCTTCAGTTGTAGAAATTGCTACTGAGGTTTGCCTTTGACTTGTCCAGGATATTGCTCCTCCTGCATAGATACTAATTATTCCTGTTGTAGATCTTCCTGTGTTAGAATCTCCAGCTAAATCTGCATCACTATATCCTTCAAGACAAATTTGTTGACTATTTCCCTGATAAACTATTCCCTTTTCAGGTGTTCCTTTCAGATACCTAAATATTCTTTTCAATTTCATGACATCTTCTTTAGTTGGATTTTCAACTTTTCTTGCTAATAAATTTACTGCAAAAGCTATATCAGGTCTAGTTCCGGAAGAAAGATAGAGAAGAGCTCCAATTGTTGATCTGTAAGGAAAGCTCTCCCTCATTTCTATATTATTGGAATTTTGATTATTATCTTTAATTATAGGAGTTGTTACAGAATTACAGTCCTATTTTGTTTTTCATTTGATTTCATAGCTTCTTCAAAATTCTTAGGTTCATCATTTTCTTCTTGAATTGAATATAATTCATAATCTTTATATTTTGATGGAACTTGAATAGTGTTTCTATTTCTTAGATTTCTATTTTCATTTGAGAATGATTGTTCATTATCATTAGATAATTCTTTATCTTCACTCGGCAATTGTTCATCTTCACTTGATTCTCCAAAATCATCTTTAATCAAGTTTTTCTCTATTTCATCTTCAGATTGATTCTTAATTTCTTGTTCTAACATTCCTTTTTCTAAAAATGTTCTTGAGAATGCTAATTTTTCTTCTTGAAATATAACATCTCTGCTTCGAAAAATAAAATTGCCTTCTGCATTATATATTCTAAAACTATCATCTCCATTATAACCAATAAGAATTCCAGACTGTGCTTTTGATTCTAATTTTGATCTCTTTTGATCAGGAATCCATGCACTACATTCTGTTCCAATTATTCTTAAATGTTTAATTCTAGGACTTTTTCCATACCAGAGTTCATAAGGTGACTTTCCTTCAACTGATGATTTGCCAGTTCTATTTAAAAGATAGGTTGCTGTTTTAATTAGTTCTGCCCAGCATTCTTGTGAAAACTTTGTTCTTGAATACATCATAGATCTAGCAGATTCTAATAAGGTACGATTTTCCCTTTCTGCGCATCCATTCTGCTGAGGAGTATAAGGCGTTGTCAATCGATGTCTTGATCCATATTTTGCTAACAATGCCTTTACTTGATTGTTATCGAATTCTTTTCCATTATCACTTAGCAGTTCTTTAATTGGGTGGCCTTGGGTCTTCGCTTCTTCTAGAATTTGTTTAATTGCTTCAATTACTTCAGATTTTTCTTTAATTAAGCATGTAATTCTCATTCTTGTGAAGTCATCTTTAAAACAAACAAAATACCTAAATCCTGAAAAAGATTTAACTGCGAAGGGTCCGCATACATCAGCATGTAATATTTCTCCAGGTTGAGTTGCTCTTGGTCTTGTTCCGAAAACTTGTCGATGCATTTTTCCATTAATACACCCCATACAAGATATGTTTTCTTCGTTTGTTTTAAATTTCAAATTATTTCCAAATAATTTCTTTGCATGTCTTTTATCCTGATGACCAATTCTTTCATGATATAATTGTAAACTTTCTTTTGTTTCTAAACAATTAATTTTATTTGTTTCATTTATCATGGTTGTCATTCTTAATTTATATAAGCCTCCTTCAGCTTTACGATATCCTTGTAGATAAGTTTTACCATTTATTTTTAGACAACATTCATTTTGTTTTGAAATAAATTCACTATTTGCATATTTATCTTGAACTTGTAAGATTGAAAATAGATTTTTCTTAACATCAGGAACATGCCAAACATTTTTCAAAGTCAAATTGGTAGTTTTTCCATCAACAATAGACTCAGCTTCTATATCGCCATGTCCTAAGACTTTTATCTTTTGTCCATTTGCTGACATTATCATTACAGAATTTTCAAATTTGCTGTATGTATTGAATAAATGTCTGTTGTTAGTAACATGCCTAGTTGCTCCATTGTCAACGTACCATTCATCTGAATTAGTATTTTCTTCTATGTTGAAAACGTCATCTACAGTCATAATGACAGAAACTGTTTCTTCAACATTATTTGGAGTTCTAGATTGATCTTGTCTAAACTTTTGATGTTTCTTCGGTCGTCCATCTGCTATCCATTTTCTGCATTCATTAAGCCAATGACCTTTTTTTTTACAATAATGACAAGGATATTTCTGTTTGTTGTCTTGCTTTTCTGTTCTATCATGTGTTCTTTGATTTGACTTAGAACCACAAGCATTTGATGATTTAAGAAATAAAGCTTCTTGATGATCTTCAGACATCGAATTTGATCTATTTGCTTCGGTACAAAGCCAATTTGTAAGATTTTCAATTGTTCTATCATTTTTCTTATGAGTCATTAACCATGTTGTTTGAAAATGAACATATTCTTTTGGAAGTATTTCAAATACCTTGCAAATAAGAAACATTGTTGGAAGATTTCCAATATTTTCTTCATCTCTTTTATTTATTTCTTCTTGAAGTTGATTCCATAATTGTTTGAGAGCTGACATATTTCCTGCCATATCTAACTCATTTCTCCATTTATATTTGAAGAATTCTGAACAAATATCAAATGCTTTGTTCTCTTCGACTCCTGAAAACAAATTATGTAGTTCTGTCCAAACTTCATTAGGATGATTCAAATTTCTTATTTGACTTCTAATTTTGGAATTCAATGTAGAAACTAATAAGAACATTACATCAGATTGAGTTTTATTAAACTTTTCTACTTCTTTTGAATATAACTTTAGCTTTTCTTCTGTAACATCTTCTTTGGGTTCAATAGGGGCTTTAAATTTACCATGAATTGAGTCAATAGCACCAGGTATTCCTCTTAATTTGATTTGGATTAAATATTTCCAATCATCAAAGTTTTGTTTTCCACACAAGAATTCTATTTGATTAGCTAAATTTTCCATATTTGATTTTCTATAATCAATTTAAAAATTATTATTTTATTTTTTTTTTTTTATTTTTTTTTTTTAAAAAAAAATATAAAATCAAATTTTCTTTTAATTCAAATTTTTAATTATTCTAAATTTAGCTTACTGTTGCTACTACGCAGCAGAGGCGACCTGGGCTCATAACCTGTTAAATATATTGTAATAATATAATATCAATATGAATTCTTCAATGTGTCCAAACAAGTATATTAGCCAATTAATATAGACAATAAAAAAATAACACAATTACATATCAAGAACAAAATGCTTCACTTTAATAAGAGTTAAAAAAAAGGTTTTACATATATTTCTAACAGCATGAATTATTATATTATCAACATAAAAAAACAAGGAGTCCAACATAAAAAAAGAAACAAAAAAAAATTAAATTTTCTCCCTTTTTCCTTTTTGTCAAGTTTACCATATGTCAGGTAATAATATAAAAATTACTTTAACAATATTGTCTTAAATTAATCATTAAACGAACTTAATTTTATCATTATTATTATAATATATTATATTTTATTTTACATTCTTTTATAAGTTAAATTTCCCCCCCCCCCCATATTATTTAGAATAGTTTATTTTAATTAATGAGAATAATTTTACATTTTACCTATTTTTTTTATTAAGTTTTAAATTAGCTATTGAGTATTGCTTGTTGATCAATTAAATGGAAGCAGAATCAATAAAATAAAAAAAATATAAATATTTTAAGGACTTAGGATGTTATGATTTGTATACTCAATCTATCATATCGATAAATTGGCTAGGATCAGCTGACCCATCTTTTCTCATGTCTACTCCTTCCATAGAATTTGTGGATATTAATATAAAATATAACCATTGATTCGGCTGACATAAAAAATGATATTGTATGCTATTATTCATCTGAGATTGGGGCCAAATGCGGTGTCATGAGATAATTGAAGTTTTAAAGAAGTTTTTGGAATGTAAGAAACTTTAAATACTTAAGACACCCTTAAATTAACAACGTCGAGAGGGTTATCGTCTTCTTGTAGCCGGGGTTAAAGGAAATCGAGAACAACTCGGGGTACTGGAGGGTGAATAGGGTAAATGTCTCGTCAACTTTATACAGAAGCTCTTCTTTGTCTCTAAGCCTTTTATATCTGATTTCTGCGATAGGAAAAAAATATATCATAAGAGAGTTTTGAGAACCCTATATATAAATATTTCAATGAAACTCTTGATATGAAAATTATATCTATTAGAAAAATGACGTTTATAAAACTTGTCATTTATATTAATTGCAGAAATTTCATTGGAAAGTACAGAATAAAGAAAATATTTTTTAATTAATTTTATTTAATAAATAAAGATAAAAAAATTCAATACCTTTTTATTGAAAAAATATTAAAAATTAATAGAAAAATTATTATTCTTTTATAAAACTTTATTTAATAATATTTTGATTAAAATAATATATTGTTATTGTATATTTCTCTTGAAAAATCAATTTTTACATCCCAATCAAAAAATAATTTATTTTTTGACAAACATTCGAGTATTATATTTGATTCATTGAATAGTGATACAATGATGTTATATTCAGTGGTGTATTGGGAGGGGAACGCGGGGGAACGACGTTCCCTTACCTTTATTCAGAACCGGAATGCGTTCCAGTAATTTTTCATGTCCCGACAACTCCCACTTAAATCTATTGTTAGAATTTCTTTTTTTGTGTTAGTTAATACTTAGAAAGTTAATACATAGAAAGAATAAAAAATAAATTGACCTGTGGCCATGTCCGAACCGAACGACGATTTGAAGTAAATTAATTTCCAGCTAAAGAAATAATTTCAAATAATTTTAATATATCTATTAATGTAATTAAAAACAGATATGGATATAACATAAATATTTTTAATATTCTTTTATTTATAATATATATGTAAGACCAGGCTGTGACGTCATAAATGGCTGAATTTTAAATTAAGAAAAAACTAATAAAAATTATTTTTCCTCGAGGATAAAATCAATAGAAAGTGCATGATTCGTGGAGATATGTAAAAAATCTCCTCATGTGAAATTTGGTGTGAAAATAACCCTTCCCTTCCTATCGTCGATCGCTAATACTACCACTTCCGGTTTCCGGATTTGCACCAAAAGTTGATCAATTCATCATACTGATGCATTAAGTAAATATACCAAATTTCATCAAAATCCGTTGAGCCGTTCCGTTAGCTGTACATATCCATACGGACGGACAGAAATCATGCTAAAAATACATTTTTCTGTTAAGAAAATGCATGATTCGTGGAGATAAGTAAAAATCTCCACATGTGAAATTTGGTGTGAAAACAATACCTCCCTTACTATCGTCGGTCGGTAAACATAATAACTTATATGGAAAAAAATAGTTTGTTGAAAATAGGACTTTTTTTGCTACCACTATGCGTTCCCTTACTTCTTATTTTACCAAAACATCACTGGTTATATTGAAAGGACTGCTTAGATTACCTTTTACTTTTTAAATTGATTTTAATAGATAAATAATAAATCCAACGGTGATCTCTCTCAAAACAAAATCAATTCAATAAATAAATCTTAATTTCCTCATAAATAAAGCAATAATTTCTCATGGATTTATTTATTCTTCCAAACTTTTTTTTACTGATAACATTAAAAAATAAAATAATCCCTAGATAAAAATATCAAATAAATATGATTATTTAAAATATTTTTTAACATTATCTGATGTTGTTAAAGCCTAATGCTTTAATCATTTAAAAAAAAAAAATTATTTTCAAATTTAAAAAAAAAAAAAAAAAAAAAAATAAAATTGATTTTAAATTTCCCTTATATCGAGAGCCTCGCTTTCCTTAAAAGAGTTTTAATGCGTGTGAAGCCTCTGCTAGTCCATCTCTCAATAAGGCTAGCCTGAGGTGATTTCTTCCATTTTTCTTTCTTCTTGCATCGACTGTCGGATTGCTCAGATCTATTTGATCAAACAGTTTATTTTAGATTTTTTAAATTTAACTTTGTACTTTACAACTAATTATTCTCTTTCTCAATCCCATAGTCTATCCGGTTGGAAATAAGGATTGGATTTTTTAAGTAATTTTAATTTAATATGTAAAGGAAATCCAATACTTAATTAATTTTTTTCTCTTTGCATTACAAAAGGTATAACCACCATTTTTTATATATTTATATTTCTTGATTGAGAGCAATGACAATCTTTGGAACCTTCCTTCGCAGGTTGCCTTTGGCAGTCGGCCCAATTGAAGAATTTTTTGTAGCATCTTTACTACTCATTGTGGTGCAGTTTTATTGATAATAATTGCATTATCTCATTTTGGCTTTACCAGATGTATTTTTAACCCTTTTAATAGAGATTTCACTAAATATATATATCCTCTTTTATCCATTATACGTATACGTATGTATTTATAAATAAATATGTAGATATATAACATATATATTCTAAATCTATGGACAAATTCCAATTGTCATAATATGTCATAACTAATGATAAGAGAAGAACAATGGCTGATAATCCTAGTTGAATTGGATTGGAATCTATCGATAGAAAATCAGATTGGATTTGTTGTGACTGTGGATGTTTATGGTGTTGTTATGAATAAAAGACATTAACTCTCTATTAAATTTATTCAAGAGGCTTTAACACGATTTCTGGTTTATTTTCATTAGTAAAAATTGATATTTGAATTTTTATTATCAATGCTTATTGTCTTAAATTATTATCCTCAATACAAATATGATAATAATATCACACTTCAAATACAAATGATGGAATGTAGTGATAAGTAAAATCTAATTTTAATATCGAGAGATGGACTGGAAAATTGCAAGAGGTGCGAGGCGCCCAACGTGAAAGGGAGTCTGTCAAAGCATTCTAATTTGGTAATTTTACTCTCCTATACAGTTACTAAAATAAATACTATTTGTTTTCGAATTACTGGCTGCATTTACGGAGTGTCATAGGTTAATTAATTATGAAATTGATATTAGAGAATATTCTACTCTAATGATAAATTTGATAATTGAAAGATTATTATCCATTTCAAGGATATAAATATACATTCAATTATTTTTTTACTTAGTAGATATGTTTCTTAGAACATTATTAAAAAAAATCGTGTAAAACAATATATGTAAGATATGCTAAATAGTTTTTAACATGATGTTTAAAAAGTTTCTGGTAGCAGCAACCACGCTCCTCCAAACGTCCCGATCCTGAGCCACCCTCATTCAGCTATCAATCTCTCCCAACTCCATCCCACTGCGATCTTGATATACCAAATATTAAATTAAATTATAAAATTTATAAATTAATAAATTTATTCAAATTAAAGCAAATATAGATAATTAATGATTAGTTTTAATTAAATTTATTATAAAATAGAAATTAAACATGGAAGATAATTTTAAGTTAATACTTTTGAATATAAGCATTTTGAATAGCAAATCCTTTCTTCGGCAGATTATCAATTTCTATAATATCCCTAACTAAATTTTTGCTACAGACAGTGAAAACAAACCATGACAATTTCTTCAGATTATCAAGAGAATGAACATCAAAGCTTTTGTCTTGGTTAGAAATTGAATTTGAATGCGATTGTGTGAAAGAGAGGCCCTCCAAAAACGCTTATCCTCACTTTTCATTTTTTTTGAGAAATTAGTTAAATAACAAAAAAACTACTTAATTATATAGAAGATGAAATTAAAGTTCAAAATTACTATCAAATTGATTATTTATTAAATATAATTTTTAACAAAAATAATTGGAAATTGATTCTTATTTTTTAATTTTGGAATTTTTACTTTACTCGGTTGATATTTTTTAATTAATTTAAATTAATTCTTATCAATCTCTAATATTTTATAATGTAACATCAGTAAATTAATTAATTATTACACAAATAATAGCTATAATAATTATATATTAAAAATTTGTTTTCCAAATTTTCTAAATATTATTTTTCATTCAAATAGACATTTCAGTATTTTTTATGATCAATAAAGAATTCAGGCAAAATCTATAATCTTATGAACATAAAAAAACGAAAAATCAATTCATAATATTAATTCATTTAAAAATATACATTTTGAATTTTTTTCTTTGTAAATATGAAATACCTGAGGAGAATTTAAAATTTACAAATTTTTTTCTTTTACTTTCGATTAATAGTTAATAATAATGTTGAAACATTTGATATTAGATTTTTTAAAAATGAAATTAAGAGACTACCTATAAAACCTTGATATTCTCTCTTATATCATTCATTCATCTCACATGTTTCATGGATTCCTTAGAAGTCGGAAATTAAATTCAGCCATCAGTCATACTATTATTCTATTATGTTAAATTAGATACTCATTGTGAATGCATAAAATATTCTAAATGAACTTTCTAATGCAAATTTTAATTAACATCTATATACGAAATATATATATATATATATATATAGCTAAAAGGTAAAGTAGTTAATGTGTAAAGAGAACAGTTCTTGGCTTATCTTATACTGAGTAATTGAATCAAAATTAATTTTTTTTGGTTATTTTTGTTTCTAAAAGTCGAATATATATTTTATTCGATTCCAAGAAAATTTCTTTACGTATCATTTAAACATTATATATATACTAGCTGCTCAGAGCGCCTTCGGCGCTTTTCACACCTAGATGGGGGCTCCGCCCCCTGTACCCTCGAGTGGTACATAGTATTTGGTTGAAAGTAGTAAAAGGTTTTCATCCATTTTGTTTCAATCAGTATATAACATAAAACGTTCATTTCTTTATTGTTCTTATTTAAAATATATTTTAATTTAATCATATATATTATTATTGTATATGTTATATCTATCTACCTATGTGGCTCAAAGATACTAGAAAGTTCTTGGCCGCAACAATCACATTTCACCAAGTGTCCCTATCCTGAGCCCTTGTTCCATCTCTCTTACGTCCTTTCCTACGCGTCCTTGGTCTACCAAGCGGACGTTTTTCAATCGGTCTCCGCACCAATATCTTTTTCCTCTCCCATTCTAGTCACATCCCCTGCCCTGCAGCTTTTTCGCTTTTATAACCCTAACTATTTCTGAAGATAGAGGTCATGCAATTCCTTGTTATGCAGTCTCCGCCATTCCCCGGTGACCTCATCTTTCTTTGGCCAATAAATGCTGGAAAGAATCCTATTCTCAAATACTCTGAATCTACTATCATCTCCCAGCGTCATAGACCATGTCTCCCACCCATATAATACAACAGGTAAAATAATTGTTTTATATATTTTAATTTTGATTCATTTTGATAATAATTTTGATGAGATAAGCCTCTTTACTGCATGATAACAGGCGTTTCGCGATTGTAACCTCGATTCTTCTCAAATATTATTATCCTTCGTGATTACATTCAATTTTTCTACATATTCAAATTCTACATTTTGTATATTTTGTATATACCTTTTTTTATTAATATTGATTTGATGTTCAATTGTTTTTGTTTATAGTATTAACTTACCAAGTGTCGGTTAAGTGAGAAATTTTTTTTTTGATGTTCAATTGTTTTTGTTTATAATTCTAAATTACCAAGTGTCGGTTAAGTAAGAAATTTCTTTTTTTTTGTTTCTATGACAGCAAAAAAGTAAACAAATTACATACATACAAACAAACACTCTCCTTTATATATATAGATAGATATTACAATATAAATGATATTTATTTTTTTATTGGCCAATACAATTTAGTGATTTTCCAGCATTTTTTTCTTTCAGTTTTCCAAGTAAAGTTTTCACTCATAATTTTTATCTTGCCCCCCGTTTACAGTAAAATGTATACAACAGTATTGTATCTTGAGTATTTTGAGTTCAGTTTTTATCTAAATGCCAAAACAAAAGAATGTTTCTATTAGTATGTGTGCATTTCTTTCTTTTAATCAATTTTTTTTAATAATATTTTCTCATGGATATTCTAGGATCACACAGATTGAGAATCACTGCTTTATATAGTGTTATATTATTAATTGTAAATGTATTCTATATTAAATTGATAAATAACAAATATTAATGATATTAGATTATTATACAATTAATAATTAAAATTAAATGTTTTTATAATTACAAAGAAATAAGCAAAATAAAAATATTATAAAAATAAAAAATCTGGAGTGTCTCCACTCGACTATCTCGCAAATTTGAATTGGATTAAATAACATATATTAATTTAAATTAAATTAAATTAA
The DNA here is from genome assembly GCA_963082975.1 of Labia minor. Lineage (NCBI taxonomy): Eukaryota > Metazoa > Arthropoda > Insecta > Dermaptera > Spongiphoridae > Labia > Labia minor. The sequence goes on along the minus strand of OY720346.1, from coordinate 19,877,019 downwards.
TTAAATTATAAATTAAAATTAATAAATAGTATTTATTAAACCAGCGCATGTTTGGCTCTTTGTTGATGGCACCACGTCACATGTTGGCGCGTGAGATTAGGTAATGCCCCTCTTCCGGTTGAGCTACATTTCTCAAAAGTTGATAGAAAACTATGAATTTTGTATAATGCCCATGTACCAAATTTCATCATTCTAGCTCAAACCATTTTTGCGTAATCTTGGTTACATACATGCATACACACACAGACATTTTTCTCAACCTTAGTGAAAATGATTAAGGAACCTTCAAAAGGTATAAAAACATCATAATCTCAACATCGAAAATTTTCGTGATCGCAATACTATCTCTGGCGAGATAAAAATAATTTATTGTTATTGAAAATTATTTTTTAAGTAAAATTATTGCAAATTTTGTTATCAGATAATATTCTCTTATTGTATATTAAATATTCGTATAAAAATTACAATAAATTATAATAATAAATAAAATAAAAAGAAATTTCATTTATTAATGCCATAATCATATTTTAATTGGTCTGATAACGCCATAGAATTGATGGCTTTTGCACTCTTAGTAATTTATCTCACTACCCTCCCCTTTCCTCCCACGACATCTCTACCATTCCATCCAAGCGGACGGTGAACGAATAAAAGAAAAATGAACTAACTGGGAATCCATGTTGGGGTGAAAACTCCAATATTCTGTTTCGTTAATTCTTGTATATTTTTTTACATTTTAAATAAAATAGCCTCTTTTAATGGGATTATAATTGTGATTGGGGTGCGAATGTTCAATAAACAGAATGTAATCGGAATAATAACAAATGAAAGTCATAATGTTTAATTATAACAACATATGAGCAACGAATTAAACTAGAAATATTCAAAAAGAGAATCAAATTTATTCATAATTTATATATTTATTTTAAATTTATTACGTTACATACCAGGAAATGTAATAAAAGAAATAATGTTATCGGTTATATCCTCGGGTGATAAAATTATAAAAGCTTTTATAATCTTAAATAGCTTTATTTGGATGGAATATCATAAGCAATATAGGAAATTTCAAATCAGAATTTTATTATATAAATATAAAATTTGTGATTTAGGACATACTATCTTGATTTGACTCTTAATTATTATTTTGAAATTTTTATCAGTCTATTATATTCAATTATCTTTTATTCAACAAACTAAATATTTATTTGAAACTAATCAAAAATTTATTTAAAATTTACTATTGTGTACTCTCTTTGGTTTAATGAAATAATTATTTTTATATCTATTTTTATTCCAATTGCCAAATTTAATTAGTTTCGATTTTCATTTAAAAATATCGAAACATTATTATATATATTAGGTCGAGTCATAAATAACTTCCGCCTAAGTAGTGTGCTTCTTTTGGTATTGTTTGTACACAATGAGATTCCCCTTGATAAGGGATTTTTGTTTTTGCTTAGCAAGTATAAACTGGTCAGTCTCTAGACAACCTCGTTTCGGTGCGCACGTAAATATTTTTTTATTTATACCTTTAAAATGGATAATCAAAAAATACACTTTCGACATGTGATGCTTTGGGAATTTAAACAAGGCAATAGTGCTACAGCTACGGCTCGAAAACTTTGCAGTGTATATGGTGAAGGAGTGATAACTGATCGGGCAGTAAGAAATTGGTTTGTAAAATTCTGTTCTGGAGACATGACCTTAAAAGACGAGCCAAGGATGGGTCGTCCTTCTGACTTTGATGACAATGTTTTGAAGTCAGTTTTGGAAGAAAATCCACGCCAGTCAACTAGAGAGTTATCACAGAAGCTCAATACATCCCAATCAACTGTTAGAATACATTTTAGATTAATTTTTATTTGTTTTTGTGTTATCGAAAAATAAATGTATGAATAACAAACGGAAGTTATTTATGACTCGACCTAATATATATATAAGAGAGAGAGAGAAACATCGTTCTAGTTATTGCGTCCTTTCGTTTTAGCATAAAAATCAAAAAAAATTTAAATTTTTTAAACTGTGTTATCATAATAACAACATATTATGTTGATTCAATAGCTTTTGGATCAAATCAATTACTTTTTTACATTATGAAAATTAATATATATATATATATATTTTAATAATATATATATACTAGCTGATCAGGGCGCCTTCGGCGCTCTTCGCACCTAGACGGAGCTCCGCCCCCTGTACCCCCGAAATAATACATAGTATTTCGTTGAAAGTAAAAGGTAAAAGGTATGTAAAAGGTTTTTATCCATTTTGTTGCAATCAGTATATTACATTATATTATCATTTCTTTTTGTGTTCTTATTTAAAAGATATTTTAATTTAATCAGTAAATTAATTATATTTTACTATTGTATTTGTTATATCAATCTATCTATCCCTGTGGCTCTATGGATCTCGAAAGTAACCCCCAAGTATCCCAATCCTGAGCTTCAACTATCTAACTCCTACCCTGTCCCATCTGTCCCACGTCACTTCCTACATTGTCCACTCCCCACGTTCTTGGTCTTCCCAATGACACAGGACGTTTCCCAATATTTTTCGCCGATCTTTAATTTACCATTCTAGCCATGACCCCTTCCCATCCCAGCCTTCTCAATTTTATAACCTTAATAACCTTAACTAAATCTGGAGGTCATGCAATTCCTCGTTATGCTATATCCGCCATAGCCCGGTGATCTCATCTTTCTTTGGTCCTTAAATGCTGCGAACAATCCTAATATCAAATTCTCTAAATCTACTTTCGTCTCCCAAGAACATCGACCACCCATATAATACAAAAGGCAAAATAATTGTTTTAAATATTTCAATTTTCATCCATTTTGATAAAACTTTTGATAAGATAAGCCTCTTTAATGTATAACAGGCGTTACCCGATTGCGACCTCGATTTAAATTCTTATCCAATAATATTATCCTTTGTAATTACAGAATCTAAGTAAGTATTTAAATTTTTCTACATTTTGTATGTTGACCTTGAGTTATAATAATGTTTTTATCTCGTACTAAATATTTTGTTTTATTCCGATTAATTTCAATCTCCATCTTATTTTCTGCCTCAATTAATTTTATTTATGCTATCTTTAATTGCAATTGGCGAATCTCCTCTAATATTTAAGACGTCTGCATAGCCTAATTCTTGAATTTTTCTGTTTAATTGCATTTTGTTTGATTCTTTCCCAATCACATACTCAAATGCTAAATTAAATAAAATTGGTGATAGTGTATCCTATTCAGAATTTCGAAAGTTTCTGACAATTGATTTCCGCATCTTACTCTTTTTTTACTACCTTGAAGACAAATTTGAAGATCAAAAAAAATTTGAAAAAGTTTATCCGAATCTATTGAGTCATACGTATGCCTTACTAATCGTTCTCAGTTTTTCCACTTGGAGCGTAAATAAACAAATGTTGTTTTGTACCTACTCGCGAACATGCAACATATAATTGGCCTTGAGAAAAACATGGGCATTGCAAATGAATTCCGCAGCCCTTGAGTGACTGGCCCTGAGCTTTGTTGATTGTTTGTTTCCTTATAAACTTTACCTCCGCCTCTTGGATCCCTCGACCAACAGCTTTGTACAACGCCACATACATACATACATTTCATTTTTATATATATAGATATGTATATTTATATATTTTAATAATATATATATATGTATATATATTTGTTTTTTTTTTGAGATATTAAACCATTCGAATGATTTTTTTGAAATTCACACCATATATAATATTTATAAAAAAATCGATCTGTATTGGTTTCAGCCTCGGGTAAAATCATCTTTGTTAGTTTTTTCTTAATTTAAAATAGGAATTTTAATAATAAAAAGAAAGGCCCCTGGCAACGCCGGACAGTGCTTCCTTAAATACAAAATATTATAAATAAAATAAAATTAAAAATATTTATTTTAATAATATTTTGTAATCAAATTACGAAATATATATTATATTATATCCACAGGCCCTACTTTTCTGTCATTCGTTGTAATAATACTTACGTTTAAGGGCTGTAAGTTTTTTAACTATTTTTTTTAATTTATGTTCTTTTACATTATTTGAAATTGTTTCATATATTTTGTGGTTTATTTATTTTAAATAATATTCTTAATCTTAAATATTCATAGTCATAGGAATAATTTTTTTAAAGTACCGAGCGGCGGCTCAGTGAACCAGATATTAATACTACCAGTTAAACCTGATAATAAGGAATCACTTTTTTTAATGACCGAGCGGCGGCTCGGTGAACCAGGTATTATTTAATTAAAATGACTAAAAATATAAAGCCCTCTGTATTATGAACCGAAAATATATTTAGGTTTTTTACTATTATTATTATTATTATTATTTTCAGAGAGAGATTAATGCTCGATGGAAGGAATTACGAGTACATAAATGATAAAATACGAGTTCAATGGTAAAACCTACTTACTCACGGGGTTCAGAGAGCAGAATCAGCCAATTTGAGCAGATAATTTAATAAATAAAATAAAATAAATATTTATAATTTAAATTCTTTTTTTTCTATCTTGATTAACGTTCTTTTAAAATTATTTTGACATTTTTTATATTAATAAAAAAAAAAGTTTACCCCTTCAAATATTTATTTTATAATATTTATATTTTATTATATACTAAAAATAGATAATGTAAATTTATTATTATTATTTTCATTATTATATTTGAAATAAACAAACAAGGAACTTTGTTAATTAATTTTCATTTGTTTCTATACACTCAAACTTGATAAAAAAAAATAAATAAATATTTTTATCTATTCTTTCGAGATAAAAGTTAATGGAATAAAAAAAAAATAAATAAATAAACAAGTAATACACAAGAGAGAGAGAGAGAGAGAGTTAGAGCTGGTGCTGTGTCGTATGGTTGATAGAAATTTTCTAATCCTGCACTCCCTCTCCACCCTTCATTCCAACGATCCAACCATACGAATTGTGTTACGGTTATGGGATATCGTTTACTTTTTACATCCCATTTAATCTTCAACTCAATACAGAGAAAAGCATAAGAGAGATAAATAGGTACACCTATAAGTATACGTACAAAGGTATATTATCATACTTGAAATTTTATTCTCTATAATTTATTAATATAATATATATATATATGGTGTATATGATAAAACGATAGGTATTTATATATAACTAAAGGTTTTGGAGTAAAATTCAACGCTCATAGCCATAAAAATAGAATTGAAATTGCAATCATTGAAAAATATTTGGTAAATACCTATAATATATATTAAAGTTAATATGAGAATCCACTTTACATGGTTACTTTGAGAGTTCAATCCAACAATTTAAAAATTAGTTAATATATTATTTAGTTAATTGATTTTGGACTTGGAATCTAATGTAAAAAAAAAACTATATATGGAGAATGTGTGGTTATATGGGAAAGATTGATTTTGAGGTCTATATCTCCAGTATAAATTATTACATCTATTTTGGCTTTTTGACCATAATCTCGTTATTTGAAATTTGCCGAGTACATTTCGTGGCATATATGGGAAAACATAATAACATATTAAAACATTATTATTCAAAATTTGATCATTATGTGGTGCCAATTTTATATAATTTCATTATATTGGAATGTAATAAACAAATTTTATTAAAATAACGAAAAAAATTATTGTTGAGAAATCTTATACCTAAACAGCTGTTTCAAACAAAAACTACTTAGTTATTGTACAACAATTCTCAACCTTTCATTATACACGGCAATACAATATTAATTTATAAAATATAGAATAATGTTTATTGAGTAATTTCAATTTTGTTTTAAATAAATCGTAATTATTTGTTATTTAGAAATAAAAAATATATATTTTATATAATTACAGATAATAAATATTATTAATTAACCAATTTATAAATTTTAAAAGAACAATAATTCATCCTAAAAGAAAAGATGTTTTTTCTTTACATCTAGAAATGAGAATTCTAGGATATATTGGTATATATAATTAATATACACTAATTGAAAAAAGCTAATTAGTTAAGAATAAAATATAATAAGTATTTAATTGAAGAAAAAATAAATAAATACATTTAAAAAAACGTGCTTATCAAACATTCTTTAAAGTCAACAATAAAAGAAATGATCTTTTTTTTAAACTGAAATATTTTTTAGCTAATTAAAGTGGGAAAGAGAGAATGAGATAGAAATAAACGGTTTTATTAATGTCCGAAGCATGACTAGAATAGAAAACAACAGGCAAAAGTAAATATTTAAATGATACAGTAAAATTAAAGATTAGCCAACCAAATAAAATTCTTTCAATATGTTTTAATTGGGTTTGAGAATTTTTTTTTTTTTTTTTTTTTTTTAATAATTTATTTGAAATGATATCCGTGAACCGAAATCAATTTTTTTTTTTTTGTGTTTGTTAGGTTTATATGTTGATATTGAATTTGCATTTATAATAATTAATGTTTTGGTTAAAAAGTCAAAATAAATGCAATTCGAGGGATTTTTAATTATTTAATTCATTATTTGATGAAAACAAATCAAAAACACAAACAATACACAATGCCAATTCATTTTCTTTCATTTTAGTTTTTTTTTTTTTTTTTTAAAATAAACATAAAACGGGGAGTCACGGGATGGAGGAATACCTACTATAGCTATATAATTACCATAAAAACTAACTCAAAGTGCAAATAAACTCTCAAACCATGAATCCTAATTTTTTTTTAATAAAACTTTTTGTTCAAATATCGTATCTATAAGGGTCGTAATAATAATAATAATAATAATAATAAACTTTTAAAAAAACAATAACATAGATTTAAATATAATTTAATATTTTTTATATTTTATTTTATTTAATTATTTTTTTTTCTTTATTAAATTAACATTCATTTCACTCTCACATGTACTTTTCTTCTAGAAACATTTTAATATTTGTTAATTTTTTTATTATATAATTTTCTTTCTAGAATAAATTATATATAAAACTTCTTTTTTTCTCACCAATTTATGTTATTATTTTATTTTTTTTTTTAGAAATTATAAATATTAATGAAAATAATTTATAAAAGAAAATCCAGATAGAAAACAAAAAAAGAAACAAGAATAAACAAAATAATTATTAGAAATTTAATAAATAAAAAAAATAAAATATATTACAGGTATTATTATAATAATTATTTTACAATATCATGACAGCAGTAATATCAATTTATTTCAAATAATTAAATATAAATTTTCTATATATAATACAATATAATAATAAACATTGTAATCTAACACCTTTAAATTTGAAACAAATATATTTATTATTTTTTGATAATTTGAGGAGTCTAATAATTTAGACGGTTTCTTTAGGACCAGCGAAAAGTCTTTAATGAAATCGAGTTCAAAAATCATAGACATATGCTATTTTTTTAATTTTAATAAACGGCCCTTATCCTCTTATTCCTCATCTTTCTATCCTCACTCTTCATCCTATCATCTCTCTAATCTCTCTCATACTAAGAGGATGAAATAAATGGCGTTCAATTATTTTTATTATTTCTTTTTAGAGAGAGGAAAAAGGGGTAGAGAGAAATCGCCTTTTTGAAATTTAATGGCAAATTGCACCATCATTTTTCAAACTTAAATACATCGATTAAATTTTGAAAGAAAATGAAGAAAATGTGAGGGAGGTTAGGTTGAGATTGCAGGGTTCAAGGGGTAAAACAAGAGGTGGAAGGGGAAGAGGGTGGAAGGAAGGAGTAGCGGAATCAAAAAGAGTATGGGTTGAAGTTATTATTATTCTACTCACTCTCTTTGTTTCTAAGTGCTTTTCTTGGATTGTTACTTTAAAAGTATAAAAGACTTAAATTTCATAATATTTTAAAATGAGACAAAATAATTGAGATTTGAAAAGTGGGGGGGGGGCAATGAATTGAATATAAAAAACACAAGAAAGGAAGAAGAAAAACCATCAGAAAGAAGAAGAATTATAGAATATAATTTAGTCATTTTAATTGACGTTTTGAAAATATTTTTGTATCTATAAAATATTAAAAATAATACATATATTCTGTTTTTTTTAACCTTTCACTTTCAAATAGAAAAGAAGAAATATTCAAATATATAGAAAAAATAAATAAAAATTAATATGATCTTAATATTTTATTAAATTAATTAAAATGATAACTTTTAGAATAAATAATTTAATTGAATTGATATTTAAACATTAGAATTTAAAATAAAAAGTGAAATATTATAATAATTCTTTAATTGGAAATCGCTATGATAATTCATTGTTTAAAATGATTCCGCTAGGGCCAGTGAGCCGCGAGTGGCCGCGAGATGCTCTTGAATGAACAATACGGAGAATTATATAAACTTTAAAAAATTAATTTCTGCGGTTATTGATTTGATATTAATAAAATTTATAGCCTATATTACTCTAGAGGTATATAAGAATATTGTGATGTAATTTCATAGAAATCGGTTAAGCCAATTCTGATTCTATAAAATAGTTATTTTCCGGACAGACAGACAGACAGACATGAAAAATTCTAAAGTCACTTTTGGATTCTAGAGGTCATGAAAAGCGAAGATATGCAAAAATTTTTAAATTCTGAGCAATGTGCAGACAAAAACCTTTTTATATATATATAGATGAGAGATTGTGATCACGAATATTTTCGATGGCGAGATTTTGATGTTGTTATACGTTTTGAAGGTCGGATAGATAGAATCACACACCCCATTCAATAGAAAAGGGGGTGAATGATCTTTTTTACCCCACTGCCATTTAAAGAGAGAAAATATGAAACACTAATTAACTTATTAAATAAAGTAAATTTTCAAATTTACTTATTCTCAATAATCATCTATACCTACTGGCATAGACTGGTATAGACTTAAGGTAACTTAATCAATTTTGTATAAATTTTGTTTAAATTTTCTTTTTTTATCTCGTATTAAATCATCTTTTGATAAATCTTTACTTTTCTATTTTTATTAATTCTATTTAAACCCATTTATGAAAATATCAAAACAATATTCCAAAAAACCTAATATATATGATATATCTATCATCTTGATATTATCTTGATATTATATTATAATTCATATTTTATTTTCCAATAGTTTCTTTCAAAATTTTTATTTGTTTATTTTTTTTCTAAATTCCATTAAAATTGATAACCATTCGTTTCTTATATTAGAAAATTCAAATATATAAATTTATTTTATAATTTTTGCATGCTTATTAAAAATTTTTATGGAAATAAGTACTAGATGCAGAATTAATACGATTAATAATTAATAATAGAGTATACTATTTAAATATTTCAATTTTAAATTGGGGGCTTGTATTGCAGGTTGCCTAAATGCCAGGGGCTCCTAGTCGAGTGAACGCTCACACAGTCAGTCAGTCGATTTCGTTGTGTGAGTGCGCATGCCAACTCAAACCAGGCGGGCGGCGATGGCGCTCTTTCTCTCTTTACTATATCAAAAGCGTAGGTAAGTGTATTTTCTATTGAAATTATCATAATTCACCAATATAAAGCGTTCAATTAACATCACCTCTACCATCATTGTAATAAAGTCTCAAATGATTTACTGTTTTTTTTAAATAATTATTTTAATAGAAAAATATCATATTTGTTTTTTATTTCATATTCATATTATGAATGATATTTTAATTATTAATATATATATATTTAACGTGATATATCTGCACATTACTCAAAATTTAATTTAAAATTATTTACACATTTTATTAGAATTTGAAAATGTATATATTTTCTTTTCTTCTAATTAATCTCTTTTCTATTTCATTCAACTCATGTCATTTAATATAATAGGATATATTATATATCGTACCCTATATATATATTGGTATATATATTTCTATTTTTTAATATTTTCTATTCAATATGAGTTGATATATTTGGATATTATTATTCATTTAAGTAAATATAATTTTTCTATTTTCAATTTGAAGTGACATTTATTCTGGAGACGCCCAATCACAGCAGGGCTAATTTATTTTCTTTTTTTCCTTTATCTTGAAATTTACTGTTTAATTTATCTATAAAAATGATAAATTCTGATAAATATTTATTCTTTCAATATCAATTATTTTCTGAGAATTCTACATGATTATCAAAATCAAAAATCAATTGAAATTTAAATAGAAATCATTTTAACATTTCTCTTTTAATTATAGATAATAGAAAAGGTCAGTTTTTAAATTTTATTATGTGTCTGAAATATATCTAAATATTATTATTTCATTAAAAGTTATAATAAAGAAAAATTAATATGTGATACATTGATTAACAACAGTTTCAAAATATTTTTAATCTGCATTAAAAAAATACAACTGATTATAAAGGCAGATATTTTATTAGAATAAATTGATTATAAATTTGGAAATAATTTTAAATCTCGGAAGCTTCTATTAGCTAAACAGCGAAGGCGTTACGTTATATATATTATATATTACTCGTATTCTATATTCTATTGTATACATCTCGAGACAACTCCCAATATATTTACTTGTTTTTCTTATTTTGATTTCAAGCAAGAGCTATTGAACTAATATATATATTTTCATGTTATCTTTTTTATAATTACACACAAAAAACATCTGATCAGTTAATTTATAAAATATTTCAGTTAAATAGAATTTCAATGCTGAATTTAAATTTGAATATAAGAAATAGAAAAATTCGTAATTCTTAAATGTTATATCATTATGTATTGCTAAATATACATTTATATAATATTTTAAGTGTTTTATTTGTAATTTTTCAATTATCACTTGTAAGTATATTGAATTTCTATTTATACACAGACAATTATATATTATTTTTTTATTTAAATACTAGCTGCTTAGAGCGCCTTCGGATGAACCTGGGATGAACCAGGAGTTACATTTGTTTGCAAAATTCAGCTCAATCGAACATTGTGAAGTGGGTCAAATTCAACTTGCAAGATTTGACGACAGAACACTAAATAAAAGCGTATAAAAAGGGACATCCACCGTTCTAAAAAGTGGAGTTCTTCCCGAGACTTTCTGAGTCTTCCCTTACAATTCTTACTACAATCCCTTCTTAAAACTGAAAATAGGAATTTAAACTATTTCCTATTTTAAGGAATATTTTGATTAAATGAAAATAGGCTAGTTTTCCATTATATTTCCCCTCAGTATCTTAAGATAATATCTCTTCCCATTTAATTGTATTATTAATATAATTATATTCTCCTATAAATTTATTATTAATTATCTTTCCTCTCCTTTTTTAATCTATTCTTTCCTTATTTCCTTCTTTTTGATAATTTAGAAAAAATAGCTACCGCTTAACAGACTTTCTTTCTATTTTCCCTTTCCTCCTCCCCCTTATAACGATCGACTATGCCTCCACCCCTTACAAAATTAAAATTGCCTTAAATATTTTAGTAATTTCAACAATTACAAGAATTAATCGTTTTTATTTAATTTATAGGATATGTATGAACATGTACTCTAAACGTCTGATGAACAGCCTTACATAAATTGTTATTAAATATTTTTAAACTAAAAAACTAATTTCTTTTTTTTGATAATTGGATTTATGATTTATATTCTATCCACAAAACTATAGTTATAAGATAAGAATAGTAGAAAGAAGAATATTTAAAATAATCGGATTATTAATATTGCTGGACAGACACGTAATTAAACTTTAAATAATATTCCAGATTGGTAAAGTATACTTTTATTTTAAAAGTACCGAACTGGTAGCTCTATAAATCAGGTTACTAAATATAATTCAATGAATAATGTCATAAATATAAAAGATCAATCAATCAAAATTTTAGTATGTAAAGTGTAGATAGAAAATTGAATGATTTGTTTTCGAAACGAAAACCAAACAATGACAAAGCATCCATTTGCGAATATTGTTTGTTTAAACTCTCAGATTATGTGATCTCTCAAAAAAATTACTAAATCTGAAATGAAAATGGTAATAATAATAAATGGAAAATGATAATAAAAAAAAAACAAAGCCCACACTGATTTAAATTTTTTTTTAAATTAAATTAATAAAGATGTGTGATATAATATAAATAATGCTAATTGTTTACAAAACGGGAAGCTTCAGGGTTTTGACTGAAACTTTGCCAGTGGATTCCTTTTTTAATTCTAAAGAAAATTTCCTTATGCAATATTTCTCGTTCTATTCTGGTTTACGAGATAAAAATTATTAAAATTTGCATATAAATCCATTTGTATTCTATTTAGCTACGATGTTTTATTCATTTGGCCAACAGTGGGCTCCACTATTTTTTTTTGTTTTTTTTTAGTTCGGGACGGAAAATAACTGAATAAGGGAATAATTAGTGAATTAGTTAATAAAATATTATTTAATGGCTGCACATAACCGAGGTTCATAACCCGCTACTCTGTAAAACTTAAAAATATTTTATCTCGTAAACAATTACTTAATTTTGTAAACAATTATATAATATACCGCACAAGAATCTTGAATTATAGTTTGGAACGATAACAAGAAAAATATGAAACATATATACTAAATATATATAATTACAAAATCAAGTATATTCTCTTTGTGATTTAATTAGTGTATTTATTATTTTATTATTATTTGCGGATAGAACCTGAGGATCACGAAGAGCTTTAAAGATAAATTATTAATTATTGAATTTCCCTAGGCCCGAACTCGTGTCTTCAGAGTGGTAGACTGTCGTGCTAAAAACTAAACCACTGAAGTGTCTTATTATTTTATTATTATTATTATTATTATTGGTCATAGGCAACATATATTACATTGTAGTCGTCCGTTAGAATTGTAATGTGATTTACTGTGATATATTATCAATTTAATTATTAGAAATAGTGATTGATTATTGGAGAAAAAATGATTTTTCTAATCAAGGGGTAGGGAAGTAGTAAAGCTTGGCAAATGGAATCGGTCCGGCGAAGATGTCTTGACTACCCCAGGACGGCATCCCGGGAAATAGAATAAATTACCGTCCCTATATTTGTAAAATTTAATAGTCATAAGTCATAACCAAAATGCCGCCCCGGGCAAATGCCCGGTTTGCTGCCCTCTTAAATATTTTAGTAATCACACATTTTTTTATATATCTAATTTTATTAAACTAACAAAAATGCGAAAGAGAAAGAGAGATATTTAGGGCTTTCTGATCATGAAAACATGAGTTTTACGAAATAAACCTATTAGGAGCTTGATAACGACGATCTGAATTGGTCTTGTTTTTAGATAAAATAATTTTGATTTTTTTTTTAATTAAAATAATTAAAAAACGATGTCATTATTAAATTAGAAATTAGACATCCAAGGTGGTATCTGAATAAGTAAATGGGATTGCGTAATTTGAAAAAAAAAAAAATTATTTAAACCCACTCAATTTAATTTTCTTTCTTAAAAGTAATTTTTTTAAAATATTAGTATGTAAAAAGGAAACGAAAATAACGAAAGATTTTATAAAAGAGAGAGAGAGAGAAGTGATTTATTTTACTTTTATTTCATTTATAAATTGTCATTTAATAAATTTCTAAGCTTTTAATTTAAATTAAGGGTCGACATCCGGGCCATTTCTATTATTGATTTCTTCTCCTAATAAAAAAAAAAATTATAAAATTTAATTTATAAACCAATACTTAATATTTTTTTAGTTTTATTATTATTGTTAATCTTATTAATTTTTAAATTAAAATGATATAAATTTGAAAGGTAAAATCGATATAAAATGTGGTCATAAATATATATATATATATGCGTAGCATATACCATATATATTTTTTTAAGAAAAGTGAAATCTAAATCGAAAGGAAAGAAAAAAAAAATGTGTGAGATTCAACATAAAGTTATACCGAGAGTCAGTTAAGGAATGAATTTAAATGGAAAACTTTGACATTTTCTTTAAAAATATATGAATAAAAAAAAAAAAAAATAAATGACAGAGCTAGGACTAACTATAAATGAAAATTGACTTTTGCATCTGGATAAATGAATAAAAAATTTTAAAATATTTAAATAGAGAGATTTTCTAAATTGAATTTTTTTTTCATCATGCAATTAAATTATCAAAATGTCTTTCAATTTTTAGATTAAATATTAAATTAAGAATAATTTAAAAAATATACACTTATATTAATGTTGACTATAATTAAAAAAAAATATAATAATAGTAATTTATTATTTGATATCGTTTATATTTAAAGATAAAAACATCCTTTTAGTCTCATTTATTTATATTTTCAATAAGTATAAATTACTTACATTAATAGTTTTCAAGCCCATGTGTACTATATTTTATAAAAAAATATAGAAAGAAACTTAAAAAAACTATATAAAATAGAAAATAATGAACCCATAAAGATATAAAGTTGTAGAGAAAATGTGACCATAAAAGCTTCTGCTATAAGTACTTGTGTGTGTGTGACAATATAATGTGTGGTGTTATAATATCAATATTATTAATTCAAATATACATAGTAAATAGTTATTTTATAGAAAAACTAGATAATAAATAAATACCTTAAGCACATAAATTTCGCCCGTCATTTTGTTAATATCGAATTTGCTGTTGTTAGGATTATCAGGATCGATGCCAGGCCCAGTGAGAAAGTAGATAACACTCTGTGGTCGATCAACATCTGCATCATTTGCATTGACCTAGAGAAAACAAAATAGAATACTTTTAGAATGACTGAATTAATTAGATATTCATTTATAGTAAATTATTATAATGCATAATTTAGATATTTAATGAAAATATTTTAAAAAATATATATTTTTTACCATTGTTTAATTTACTTCCTCTGATTGAATTGATTAATAATAATAATAATAACAATAAAATTAGTTTTAAAGTTTTAAAAGGCTGGTGATAATATAGTTAAAAATATTTTTAAAATATAGGGTGGACCAAAAGTCCGGTAACATTTCCAATGGTTATAAAAAATACAAAAAGAGATATGAGAGAAAATATATTTATTTATTATAAAAGTACAAAAATCAGGGTTTTATTTTTTAAAAATAACGTCGTCCAAATGTGCCCCTTGTTTTGTTTGGCACCCCTGTAACCTAGTGCGGAAATTTTCCATCACCGCCCGACAAATGTTTGGAGAAATGTTCTGAATTTCCTCGCGTATATTTTCTTTTAATTCTTCAATAGACTGAGGGTTGTTATTAAAAACTTTACTTTTGAGGTATCCCCAAAGGAAATAGTCCATTGGTGACAAATCCGGGCTGCGGGGTGGCCAGTTAATGTCACCTCTTTTGGATATGACTTTTTGCCCAAAAATTTCACGAACCGCTGCTATTGAGTCGTTGGAGGTGTGACATATGACCCTATCTTGTTGAAACCATGCTCGTTGATTAAAACCATAGTAGTCCTAGACACTAGACCGCTTTCGAGTAGAGAGGCCAGGTTGTTCTCTAACAGATGCTCGTACACGCTCTATGTTTACGGGCTCTCTCGACGTCCTAGGTCGGCCGGATCGTGGTTGATTTAATGTTGAACCCGTCTCCTCGAACTTCTGTACCCAATTTTTAATTGCATGAGTTAATGGAGCTTGATTTTTATTTCGTATGTTGTACTGTGTACAAAATTTTCGTCGCGCTTCAGTCGCAGAATCGTTGTTGCGAAAGTACTCGCGTACGCAAAACGCACGTTGTGCTCCGCTGAACGACGCGTCCATGGCACTGAATTCCAACTCTCGCGTTTAGTAACGCCCGCTCCCCCTATCCCCCGCAATTCGAAGCAGGACTCGATTCAAATGTTACCGGACTTTTGGTCCACCCTGTATGTCATTACTAAAAAATTTGGGAAGAAGACGATGAAATGGAAAAGATTGATCCTTTTAAGTAAATATTAAAAACTAATGATATAGATTTCATAGTATTTAAATTCTTTATATATATTTAACTCTAATAATCTCAACCTTTTATATTATTTATATTATATCTCCTTTAATTAATCAATATTTTTTCCTATTGAAGGTGTGAGTGAAGGTGTGAATCAATGAAAATTCTTCCATATCCCAGATAATAATATAATTGCAGTTCAGTAGTAAGAAAATTTTCGGAATCTAAAACATGCATAACTAAATTTTAATTACGCTTATTTTTACTTTTTCTGTAATATATTTTATTATTAATATTAAATTTATTCACACAAAAAATATTTAAAAAAAAAAAAATAATATGAGAACATCATATTATCCTTCCATTTACCGAACTACGACTCTGTTCAAAAAATACTTTACACACCATGGTGTCTTTTAATTTAATTAATTAATTAATTTTGTTTAAAAAAATGTTATAAATTGAATAAATAGAATCCTCAGTGTGTGGTATTCACTTAAAATTATAATAAATATTAACAAAGCAAATATTTTATCCATTCATACGGTGGTTGTGTTGTGGTGAATCAAATTTCCATCATTAAAAAAGAAAACCCAGTTCTTATAAAATTTCACTTTAAGTTCATTAAAATAAAACAAGCAATTAAATCATGTTTATTTTCCTTTCTCTATCGCAACTAACTACATTCATTATCAATATGCATATCACTTGCTCTTCAAATAATGTCTTCATCATGAATATAGATTATAATTTTAGGTCTAAGATTACAGACCCCAATTATTTATTAATGAATGTACATGCATTGTGATAATGATAATTTTAAAGTATTTCTTATCTCTTTCTTTCTCTGACTACATTAAAACACAGCGAATCTAGCCGGAGATATTATACTCCAAAGCGATGCTAATCCAAGTAAATTAGACATTTGAGTTGAATTCTTGTTTTCTATTTCGAAATTATTTTGTCACCCCTTCGCGCCCAGGCATTCAAGCTAATAATTACGGCCGAGCAATATGCCTTTAAAACAATTTTCCTTTTAACATAGCAATAGCTTTGTTATAGAAAATTGGAGAGAATGAAGCTTTATTTTCATATCTTAAAGCGTTTTAAAGTTGACTGTCATAATACTGAAATACAATGTTCAGACATAAACCGGAAGTTTTATCGTAAAAAATACCCATTATTTAAAATTAAACATTTATGGAAATTACATAAAATTGAGCTCATTTAAGAACAGTTGTTTAGATTTTATTTATCTATTTATTACTATCCCGTAAGAGATAGTATTGCGATCATGAAAATTTTCGATGTTGAGATTGTGATGTTTTTTTCCTCTAAAGTGACCGTAAAAATAAAGATATATGTTTGATAATTTTTCACATGATTAATAATTGTATAAAACTGCTATATATAGAATTTCAGCTTGATTGATTCTCTGAAATTACGTGGTGCAATCAACAAAGAACCAAACATGCGCTGGTTCAAAAAATATTTATTAATTTTAGTTTATAATTAATTAAATTTAATTTAAATATAATATATTATGTTATTTAATCCAATTCAAATTGCGAGATAGTCGAGTGGAGACACTCCAGCTAATAAGAAAAAGACAATAACTAAATTTACCAAGTCTAACAATGCTCTCGAACTCCTGAATGACTACAACCTTTTCATTCAATGGACAAGCTATCAGGAAATTAAAGATATTTTAAAAAAATTAAATATAATGATATTGATATTGTTTTAGTATTTTTTTATATTTAAAATATTTTAAAATTTTATATTTAATTTCGAAATAAAATTAAAAATATTTATTTTAATAATATTTTAGTATCAAATTACAAAAAATATTTTTTTTTTATTATATATTAAGATATTAGATATTATAGGGGTATATAAGAATCTTGTGATATTCTAAATATATTTAATATATTTTAAAGAAATATTTTTCCATCTTAAAATTATTTTCAAAATAATTTTAAATAAATATGTTCAAATTTAATCCACATAACGAAAAAAAAAATATTAAATGATATTTTCTGTTAAGAATAGATGGAGGGATCATTTGGAAAAAATATTAAATTCGAATGTAAATAATATGTAGACCAGAAATATCCGTGGCCTCAACAGAAATCAATTTTGAAGAAGCGATGGAGATATTTAAAAAGAATAAATCACATGCATTACCTGTAGAATTAATTTAATATAGTGGGAAACCTATATAAAAGATTGTATTCACAAATTTCTTTATTTTTAAATTTATAAAAAAAATATTCAAAAATATTAAAGAAGAAATTTATTTTTCCAAATTTTAATACAAATAGTCAATCATAGTAAATTTAATATATATTATATTAATATTTTCAAGAATGTGGAAATATTAAAGTAAACAAGGTTTTTGATAAATTATAATTATGAATATTATATTAAATATATATTTATATATAAAATCAATTATTAATAAAAATTTAATATAAAAATAGTCTAAACATTAAAACATATTCATTGAAGAAGATCTTTATGATAATCATTTTATTTTATTGATATAAAATTTAATATTTAAAATTATAACACTTTTATTCAGGATTGTTACAAGATATAGAAATATATTCAATTATATATTAACGCTTAAGGGGATGAATGGGATGTTACCCCTTCTCTAAGTGATAAGTGCCAATAAAAAAATCAGTAAATCATTTCAAACAATTTTACAATGATCTTTGTGTATAAGTGGAAAGATTTGCATTAATTGGTTACTTAGTATTAGTGAATTATAATAATTTTAATGGAAAATTTACTTACACTTTCGCTGAAATAGAGGGTCGCCCGCCCGGTGTGCTACGCCATGCGCACTCACACAACGACAGCGACTGACTGAACGTTTACTGGCTAGGAGCCCCTGGCATGTATGCAACCAGCAATACCAGCCACCCAATTTAAACTTTGAATATTTAAATTTTTAAATGTTTAAAAACAGATTTTGCTTATTTTATTATTCAATTTATTAATAATAAATTTAATAAAATATTTAAATAAAAAAAATAAAATAAAAATAATAATTTGAACTGTGGGATTTTAAAGTATTATTTTAACCAATGTTAAACCAATGGGAAAACCAACGTAGACAAACTGACAAATTAATAAATGAATTTAATAATAAAATTAAATTTATAAAGGCCTTGAAGAATGTACTTGCAATTTATTAAAAATAAAACTGTTTTATATAAATAAATAAATTCATAAGAAAATTGATCATTATTTTTTTGGTGAATATTTTTAAATATATAAAATACATTTTATTTTTATTTACATCCAATTAGTAAAATTGGTTAAATTTAATTATCAATATTGAAAAAAAATATTTTTCAATTTCTTTGTCGACTAAGTTTGTAATTTTATTTTATTTTTTAAAAACTGTTTTAAAAAGTCAATTTTCAAAATAATCTAAAATTAAAGTATATTTTGAAAACGCTAACACATTATTACAATTATAATAAAAAAAGCAATAAAAATTAATATATTAATACGGGAATAGATAACATAATTATTCAAGTTTTAAATTTTGACTTAAAAATGAAGGTAAAGGTTTTAAATATCAATTTAATATATGTTAATTAATTAATTTAATTCTATAACAATACTATACTATAAATTTAAATTTTTTAAATTAATTAATTAATTAAAATTCACAAACAATTATACTTAATTTATAATTTAATTAATTAAATTTAATTTAAATATTTTATATGTTAATTAATCCAATTCAAATTTGCGAGATAGTCGAGTGGAGACACTCCAGATTTTTTTGTTTTGTTTTTTTCTTAATTGTGATGTTAAGAGCGCGACCAATTTTTATCGTGGAAGGAGTTGTTAGAAGAATATTATTATCCTCCCCCCCCTCACTCCTTTAACGAGCGGTCATTGACAGCTCTTTGAACTTCTAAAAGTGTCGATAATATAATTAATAAGTATCATTTTGTGAATAACAGATATAATATTATTTATTTAGTATTTAAGTATACTTTAAACAAGTATGGGAAAAGAAGATACATTTTATATAAATATATAAACTTGTTAAAAATCTACAACTGAAAATTTAGTGGCATAAATAACAAATATTAGGTTAAGATCTGCTATATATCCAGTGATTCATCATTGGAAAAGAAAGTATGCCAAGGTAGTTTTATTGAGAACGTGAGCCGAGTTTAGAATCTCCTGAAAAAAATAGACTTAAGGCTTATTTGAAAAGTTATCGTACTCATTTTGAAATTGTCTTTCAATGCTTATATGAATTTAGTTGATAACTCCTTTATAAATAATTGAAATAACTAATTAATGTATTATCAGAAAATAAGCTGCTATATTAATAAAAATTAAAAAAAAACTTTTTAAAAACACACTTTTATTTAAATGCACTAAAAAGAAGAAAAATAATTTCTCTACACACTACGATTTCCTTACAATTAAGCATATCTAAAAAATGAATGCGTGGGCGCCAAATATGAAGGGAAAAGAATATAATACTAAAGACATTTCATTGTATATGTACAAACCTTTATTTATTTTTTTCTTTTCCACTTTACTTGATAACTTTGTCTATTTGAAGTAGAAGAGCGTTTTTCTCTACATGTTTGGCGCCCATGCTTTCATTTTTTAGATATGATTAATTAAGGTAAGGTGACCATATTTTTGACATTTTTTTTAGAAGCAAATTGAAAAAAATTCGTAAATGTTCAAAAGCTTAGTCCAGAAAACGTTTAACCTTTTTTTAGAAGCAAATTGAAAAAACTTTGAAAAAATGTACGAAAAGTCCTAAATATTTCAAAAAACAGGACAGGTATCAAAAAGAGGGACAGTTAGGAGGACACTTACAAAAGAAGGCCAGAGCTTAAAAATGGAGGACTGTCCTCCCTAAAGAAGGACGATTGGTCACCTTATTATAAGGAAATAGTGGTGTGTGTGTGTGGAGAAATTATTGTCTCTTTTTTAGTGCCTTTAAATAAAAGTCTGTATTTAAAAAGTTTTTTTAATTTTTTTTATTACCTAATTTTTAATCTTGACAGAAATTTCGCCCGGTTTATGATTTCATGTTATAATTATGAATTAATTAATTTATTAATAATTAATGATACCTTAGAGGTGACCTATGACCTGGGATGAACATGAATATTGCTTTGTCATCGGAGATACATATGTTTGCAAAATTTCAGCTCATTCGAACATTGTAAAGTGGGTCAAATTCAACTTGCAAGATTTCACGACAGGACAAGATGTGAAACTAAATAAATAAAAGCGTGTAATAAAAAAAAGAATTTAATTTATGGTTATTAAATTCAGATATATTTAAATTAAAATTCTTTATAAAGTTTATGATTCAAAATCAATGAAATTACACGAAAATAGCCAAGATTTAAAATAGAAATTACATGATCTCTGTACATCCTCAAAAATAATAAGAATCATGAAATTGATGAAGTTAACATGAGTAGAAGAAGATCAATGAAGTAGAATGAAGAATAACCAGGATAGGAACGATTAAAGTCAATAAATTTTAAGTTCAGTAATTAGGCAAGTAATATTTATTTTTTATTATTAATATCATAAATTTATTTATTTTTTTATCCATTTTTCAAAAGGATAATTGAAATTATTGTCAATAGAGTTGAATATTTCTAGTTCGTTACAAGTGAGAGAGGATAGAAATTATTTCACTCCCTTTTTTTCAAACAGTTTAATTTATTTTGCATATTTGATTGGTTGAATATTCTGATTAGAAATTCTAATTTTGTTCATGCTTTGATAAATAAACTATTTATAATTTATAGTAAAAATTTGGTGAATTTCATTGATCTTTAAAAACCAACCATTCTCTCAATAATTGTTGAAAAACAGAATAAATTGAAAGACGATTATTTAATCATCCTACTTGAGGTGATTTAATTAAAATAATTATTGATAATTGAATATGAACCGTTTACCCACACAAAGAAAGAGATAGAAGGGAAGTTCCTATTTAATGAAATTAAAATATATCTGTATTTTTTCTAAATGAAATTTATATAATGAAATTTTTTATATTATAAAATTTCATTATAAAAATTGAACAGAGTGTATCATGGGTTTTTTGAATTTTATGATATGTTTTGGGAATCAACTTTGATTTAAGGAACATTTGATTTCTTGATTCATAGAATTTCTTTTCTAGTCATCAATATGGCAGCGAAGACGATTGAATGTTTTGTTCGTCAGTAACCGCGTTTCCCCATCAATTCAATATCCATCAGAATAACTGCTCGTGACAACATATTGCATTGGGTAAACAACATTCGTGCAACTGGTTCTTTTATGAAAAAGAACCCATCGGCCCCTTCCCTTTTACTTTGGTGAACATTGATAGAATTTAAAGTCAGTTTCTGTGAAAGGCTGCAAAAATGTATCAACAAAACTGGAAGACACTTACCGAATTTAATTTTTTGCTCTTATTCATTTGATAATTATATATATATTTTGATAAATCTATTTCTCTAATAAACATGTTTTTCAATCAAAAAACAAAAAATTTTTATATTCTTTCAATGATTAATTTGTTGGTCGCTCACATATATTTTATTCCAAATACTAAAGATGATATAGGTAATTCTTTTAATTCCCTTTCCCTCATCTATAGAACAAGAAGCTTGTATGTGTTTATCTATTATATTAAAATTTTTGCATTTGTTTAGCAAATCAAGATTCTATATCAAAAATAAATGTCCAATAATAAAATTCGGCAGTAAAATTCTTAATTATATGTGAGTATAAAGTTTCAAACTTTACCATGTTCACACAAATAAAAAATCTGGAGTGTCTCCACTCGGCTATCTCGCAAATTTGAATTGGAAGTACCAGTATTAATTTTTTAATACTACAAATCTCACCAGCGCATGTTTGGCTCTTTGTTGATGGCACCACTTCACGTGTTGGCGCGTGAGATTTGTAGTATTAAAAAATTAATACTGGTACTTTCAGCGATTCAATCAAGCTGAAATTCTATATATAGCAGTTTTATACAATTGTTAATCATGTGAAAAATTATCAAATATATATCTTTATTTTTACGGTCACTTTAGAAGAAAAAAAATCAAAACGTTGTAGGACCCTCTTCCGGTTGAGCTACATTTATCAAAAGTTGATAGAAAACTATGAATTTTGAATATTGCCCATGTACCAAATTTCATGATTCTAGCTCAAACCGTTTTTGCGTAATCTTGGTTACATACATACACACACACATACACATACACACACACACACAGACATTTTTCTCAACCTTAGTGAAAATGATTCAGGAACCTTCAAAACGTATAAAAATATCAAAATCTCAACATCGAAAATTTTCGTGATTGCAATACTATCTCTGGCGAGATAGTAATAAAACAGGAAAAACATTATTTAAAGTGATGAAATAAAAATAAATAAATGTGTAATTAGATCCCTAGATTCAATAAAAAAATTAATTGGTCAATAATACAATTTTTGACGAAGATATATATTTATATCGATTGAATAAAACATTATAATTTATGCGAAGAAACCATTAAGTAGTTGAGTTTTAATATCTGTGAAAAAATAAAAATAAATAAATAAAACAAATAAAATACAGAATAAGAATTTCCAAGTCTTATGATACTGCGTTAAAGTTAATATAGAAAAAAAGGGAATAGAAATAGAGATAAATATATTGGGGTGAAAGAAGATTAAATTAAATAACCATCTCCATTCATTTTAATGAAGTCTTGAAATGATTTCACTGTGCTTCTCTCTCATTTTTCCCTTCCATTTCAATGAGTATAATCAAATTATTAAAAATTCAAATTTAATGAAGCATTTAAAATATATTAATAATTGTTTCACAGTTACTAAATGGTGAAAATGAAATCTAAATTGAGATATGGAGCGAGTCTCTGTGAGAAATCATTCTTTTTTTTTGCTTTACTTTCGTTTTTAATGATTTTATTTCATTCTTTTTCATCTTTGGTTTTGCCCAGTTGCGGCACTAAGTTGCAGACAGTGACTTGATAAAGTGTTTTCAAGGAGGGAGTGTTGATTGGCCTCCTCGTTGGGGTGCCAAGAAGAGGAGAGTTAAGATTGGCCAGGAGTTGAGCGAAAGGAGGAGAGGAGGAAGAGGAGGGGGTGTCGGAAATGACTCCTTTCCAACTGCCTTCCACTTTCATAAGTTGCGATCGCGCTGCTGCGCCCAATTTCCCAACGAAATGGAGAGAAACACATTTGGTGGTGATTTGTCATCTGTCGATGAGGATTCAATGCGTCATTAAAGATTAGAAGTAAGATTAGCTGTGGAAAACTTGTGTATCTCTACAAGTCCAATCAGCCAATCACAACATAAAACGGATTTCCACTTTATCCTTGCGTATATTGTTTAGAGTTTTACTAGAAATATAATAAATATTGTTTTTGAAAATTAAAATAGATATATTCGTTGTATTCTATTTACGAGATATCAGTTATGAAAATTGAAATTTCATATTATTTATGCCGATTACATAATTACCGACCGACGATAGTAAGGTAGGTATTGTTTTCACACCAAATTTCACATGTGGAGATTTTTACATATCTCCACGAATCAAGCATGTCTGTCCGTCCGTCCGTCCGTATAGATGTGTACAGCTTGAACGGCTCAACAGATTTTGATGAAATTTGGTATATTTACTTAATGCATCATTATGATGAATTGATCAACTTTTGGTGCAAATCCGGAAACCGGAAGTGGTAGTATTACCGATCGACTATAGGAAGGGAAGGGTTATTTTCACACCAAATTTCACATGAGGAAATTTTTTACATATCACCACGAATCATGCACTTTGTATTGGTTTTATCCTCGAGAAAAATCATCTTTATTAGTTTTTTCTTAATTTAAAATTATATGACGTCATCCAGCCATTCATGACGTCACAGCCTGGTTTTACATATATATTATAAATAAAATAAAATTAAAAATGTTTATATTTATTATTTATGTATCCATATCTGTTTTTTATTACATTAATAGATATATTAAAATTATTTGAAATTGTTTCTGTAGCTAGAAATTAATTTAGTTCAAACCGTCGGTCAGTTCGGACCTTTCCACAGGTCAACTTATTTTCACTTTATAGTTAAATCCTTACAATTAGTTATATTTTAATGCGCGTACTCAAAACTGTCGTTTGCGTCTTCTTTTCATCATTGTCAATTACAATAACAGCAGCGCAAGCAAGCAATAATTCCTCGTCGGCGGGCACTGTGCGACTAAATCCACAGAAAATAAAATAAATGCCAATACCGTTGTGGACAACCGAACAAGCACTGGCTTTGCCAATGCGGCTTTGTCAAAAGGTTTTGCCAACTGGGAAACTGCAGCATACTTAGATAGCTACATATGGATTGTAAATGAATGTAGAAAGATTATATATTAGGATCTTCTCTTTCACTAAAATAACGTATACAAATATTTATCATCTACTCTAGAATGTTAAATAGAACGGATTATACTTCAATTGAGGGTTAAATGAGACATATAATAAACCTCCTTTTGATTCCTCAAGGTTTAAATATAGAGATAATAATTCGACGAACAACAAAAAATAATTTAAAAATAATAATAAATTTATTTTTCAATAAATTAAATAAAATATTTTTTTATTTATAAATATAAATTGTAATTTTATTTTAAGAAAATCAAACTTAGTTGAAAAACTTTTGACTTGTTTCTGTATTAGACAGTCAGGAAGTGTTGCCGTTGTTTTTGTTTTTTATTTATTTTTAAAAAATGTTCAAACCAGATTATTTTACTAAGTGGATAAATCTTTCTTTTTTTTATTTCTAGGAAATATATTAATTAAATTTTTCAAAATATCTTGGGCATTATATGGAATATATACAAATACTTTTGTTTCATTTGAGAGGCTTTTCCCTGGTTATATTCCCTGCCGGATTTTCAACGTTAATTAGCATACACTCATTGCATATACAAATTATATTAAATAAAAGTTACTTTTAAATGTTTTTAATTTTATTTTTGAACATTTTTGTTTGGTCGTTAAAAAAAATTAGTATTTACCCATATTACCACGTTTTTCTTAGCTTGCTTTCTTGTTTGTTTATCTGTTCGCGTCAAATCTTGCAATCGAAATTTCGACCACTTCCAGTCATCCAATCGCTCTGAAACTTTTCAGAGTTATGTATTCTGGATGACAATACAATAAAATAACACATTCGTAGCTTGCAAGTGTTTAATTAGAGCATAATTAATGAATATTTGTATTTTGTTAACTTAAAAAGGAGAAACAATAATAATACAACAAAAGGCCCTTTCCAAAACTTACCTTTCTCAATACATAATACAAAAGAAGAAAACAACAAAAGGGACTTTGTCAAAACATTAAAAATAAATAATACAGATGTCTATAGTCCGCTTGTTTAAAAAAATATTCAAGAGTTGATTCTAGTATGTATTAAATATATTCAATATATTAAATATTAAATATATTATTTTTGATCTAAACGAATAGAGAATGGATTTTACATAAAATTTGTAATCATTTCACAAATTAATAATATAATAAATGACACATTGTGAATTGACGATAAAAATAAATATATTTCATTAGATCTTATTTTATTATACTAGCAAAAATTGTATAAATATATTTTTAATTTTCTTTCGAAATTAATTAAAAAATTTTAAAATATTTTAAATATAAAAAATATTGATACAATATCTAATACAAAAACGAGGCGGGATGCAAATATAATACATTAATTAATAATAATAATCAAAATATTAAAATCCGTTTAAATAAGAAGTTTGAAAAAATGTTCAGGTCGCTCCCCTCCAACTAAATGACAGTCCTGATCGTATGTTCCATGCTGCGAATTAAATTTGGATTAAGCATCATAAATTCTAAAATAATAATTAAATAAATTTCAAATAACGATTAGATATTTATTAAATGAATTACTAATAAATAATATTCAATCTAATGAAATAAAGAATCTCTATATATTATATACACGGTAAATGTATTAGAAAAAATAAAAAGCCATTTTTTTTTTATGAAGAATTTTGATTTTTTTAAATTATAATTTCTGACTTTTGATTGATTACATTTAAAATCATTTTAAAGTTATAATTTCGTCTTTACAAAGAGAGATAAAAAATTAATAAAATCAAAATATTGAAAAAATATAATAGGGAGGTAGAAAAAAGGTTCAAACTCCCCTCTTCTTATTTTTACTTAACGGGTCTTCTGATTGGTTGCCTGTTTCGACACACCTTTTTTCGACTTAAACGCCACCCTCAATTTCCTTCAGCTATCATTTGCTCTCTGCATCTCACCAAGTCATCATTAGCACTCTTGCTAACTGAGTGTATTTTACCACGTTTTTCTTAGCTTGCTTTCTTGTTTGTTTGTTTGTTTATTTATCTGTTCGGGTCAAATCTTGCATTCGAAATTTCGACCACTTCCAGTCATCCAATCGGTCTGAAACTTTTCAGAGTAATGTATTCTGGATGACAATACAATATAATAACACATTCGTAGCTTGCAAGTGTTTAATTAGAGCATAATTAATGAATATAATTTTGTATGGGAAAATCAAAACAAAAAGTGTAAATATTTAAATTTGAAAAAAACCGTTAAAAACCCGTTAAAAGAATAATATAATATGTATAATATTTAAAATGTAAATAAATTTGAAAGAAGCTATATTAATGTTTTGTACTGTAATTTAGAAAACAAAATTTAAATTTATGATGAGTTTTAGGCAATAAAGAATTAAAATATGACAAATTTAAAAATTTCTCTTTATAATTCAATTTAAATTTATTACTTTCAGGATAATAGTATTTCATGACTATTAAAGTCAATCAAAAAACTTAAAAGTAGTATAGGTCAAGTGAAATCGATTGCAATATATGAAGACTAAAAAGTAGAAAATAATACTTTATATAAAAAAAAAACTTTTTTAAAAAACCACGTTTTTAACGCACTAAAAAGAAGAAAATAATTTTTCTGAAACCCCATAGGTACTGACATTACAAACAAGAGATATGATTTGAAGAAAATTTTCTATAACGTAAAACGTGGGGCGCAACTATGGCTAAAATATTCTGTATCGTATAAAAATTTATAAATAAATGTTATTAGGTACAAATTAATAGGATAAATGAATTCATATTTTAATTAGCTTCAAAAAGTAAAGCTTATAACTTATCGAAATTTTTAAAAGAGGTAAATTTAATTTATGAAAAGATTACCTTTAGATTACTAATAATATTCACTTTTAAAAAATTCTGATAAAAAATGACATCCTAACAATATTCTGGTAAATAATATAAGAAATTTAACTTGAAGAAATCTAAAACTAAATTTTGCTACTGCAAAACTTCTAGCAAATATTTAATATTTATGTTAATAAAATTTCTAAAGTGTAAATTGAAGATGTTTATTTAATATTAAGGAATTAATTTTCCAAAAAAAATTTACATTAATAAAAGTATTCTGTTGGATTACTAATAATATTCCCTTTTACAAAAAGTCTGGTAAAAAATATAAAACTTAAAATATAAATCCATGGATATTGAAATAAATTAATCAAAGAAATTATATTGCATTTAAAAAATTTATTATTATTTGCGCCCCACGTTTTACGTTATAGAAAATTTTCTTCAAATCATATCTCTTGTTTGTAATGTCAGTACCTATGGGGTTTCAGAAAAATTATTTTCTTCTTTTTAGTGCGTTAATTTTTGTTTAGTTTTGATTATCTATTTATATCAGTGTTTCTCAAACTTATTTCTTTTACCTCCCCCTTTGATAATCAATTATTTTTAAGCGCCCCTCCCCTATTTTTTATACACTCTTAAAACTTAAAAATTACAATTTCATTACTTTAATTAATTTAGTTAGTGTGCTATTATTAGTCGGTTCTGGTGTTTAAACTTACATTCTAATCTAGAAATTTTTACCAGTGAGAGCAATTAAAACGCAATTTTATAATATATATAATAATATATATTTTAATCAAATTCAAAGAAACAATATAGATAGGTAATCAATTTTAGTTTTTAAACTAATCTAATGGGATGGGATGAATTTGATGATTTTTAACAAGTTTGTTGATATCAGGTTCGATTTTACTCAAAAACGGTCGTACTCATCTTGTTTAGTAACTTGCAAATGATTTGTCTTTTTAGTAAGATGTGCGTTGTCACGGCGCTAAATCCACGTTCACACAAATATGACGATGGAAATGTCATCAAAAATCGTTGAACGATTGACCACAATCCAGGGTACAACTGCGGAATTGACTTTTGTAGCCAAAATTGTTGGTAGCCATTTTTGAATTAAAAAGGTTGTTTTCTTTTTATTTTAATAAAAAATAAGTTGACCTGTGGCCAGGTCCGAACCGACCGACGGTTTGTAATAAATTAATTTCCAGCTACAGAAACAATTTCAAATAATTTTCATATATCTATTAATGTAATAAAAAACAGATATGGATACATAAATAATAAATATAAACATTTTTAATTTTATTTTATTTATAATATATATGCAAGACCAGGCTGTGACGTCATTCATGGCTGGATGACGTCATATAATTTTAAATCAAGAAAAAAGTAATAAATATGATTTTTTTCGAGGATAAAACCAAAACAAAATGCATGATTCGTGGTGATATATAAAAAAATCTCCTTTGGTGTGAAAATAACCCTTTCCTTCCTATCGTCGATCGTTAATACTACCACTTCCGGTTTCCGGAATTGCACCAAAAGTTGATCAATTCATCCCACTGATGTATTAAGTAAATATACCAAATTTCATCAAAATCGGTTGAGCCGTTCAGGCTGTACACATCTATACGGACGGACAGACGGACAGACATCATGCTAAAAATACTTTTTTCTGTTTAGAAAATGCATGATTCGTGGAGATATGTAAAAATCTCCACATGTGAAATTTGGTGTGAAAACAATACCTCCCTTACTATCGTCGGTCGGTAAAAACGAAAGGAAAAATAAAAAAAAAAAAAAATTTGTAACCCACGTTAACGCCCCCTTTTTTTCTGGACCTTTTAACGCCCCCCTCTAGGTCTCAAACGCCGACAAGGGGGCGTTATCCCCCACTTTGAGAAACACTGCTATTTATTCTCGTGTAATTATTTAAATGTAGGCATATTAATTAGTTATTAATTATTCATCTATTTATTTAAAAAAAATATGAATTGAGGAAAAAACATATAAAACGTTCTTTTTTCAAAGCTTTTAGTATATTTTGTTTTTAATAAATATTAAACTAATTTAAAATATATATTTAATACATTATAATAGGAATTAAAATTATTTGAAATTAGCATAATTAAAAAAAAAGATATTGAATATAATATTTGATCAGA
The DNA here is from genome assembly GCA_963082975.1 of Labia minor. Taxonomy (NCBI): domain Eukaryota; kingdom Metazoa; phylum Arthropoda; class Insecta; order Dermaptera; family Spongiphoridae; genus Labia; species Labia minor. The sequence goes on along the minus strand of OY720346.1, from coordinate 19,846,686 downwards.
AATATAAATAATAAAGCACTTTTGACCACTTTCTCTTATGAATGAGTATTTATTACTGATTTAGTAGTACATGAATATATCGAACACTAGATTAATATTTTCAAGGATTTCTAAATAACAGTAGATGGAAGATTTTTATTTTTAAATAATATTTTTTTATTATAAAGCTATTTATTTTGATATTAAAATTAATTATATATAACAATATTTATACATTTTATTTTATTATGTATTAATTATTGTATGCAATAGTTCAAATTAATACAATAACTCTAATACTAATTTAGCACTATATAAAATAGAATATAGAGATAAAATTAGTTGTTATTTTAAATAAACAAATGAATTATTTGATTATTTGATTTTATGTTTTTAAAATTAAATAATTATTTATTAAATGATTAAATTCAATAATCACTTAGTGACTAAATAAACATTTTTTTTAACTATATCATAGCGAATAAATTGAAAATTATTGATTTTTCTCTGGGATTTTGAAACATATTATCAAATATAATAAAAGAAATCAATAAATTAAAAATTAATTTAAATTAAAAAAATGTTTTAATTATTATTTATTAATATTATAATAAATTTCAAAATTTTATTCTAGATAATTGTAATCTATTTAGTTAATTTTCTTAAAGAAAAAATTAAGGAAACATTTAATATAAAAAATTTAAATTTAAAATTTCTTTTTCAATGAATATAGGTTTAATTAATCAAAATATTTGCTCTTTCCTTCTCTTCTTATTTTTCTTATTCATTTGAATTGTAATTAACAGTGCCTATTAGAAGCACAAATGTCCAACCGTGAATGTATATTCAGAAATTTTTGATTGTTTCTCAGATATAAACCAGAAATTATTGGAAAACTTTCATCAGCATATAAACATGTTTTCAAAATACATGTTTATGTTCATCTATTGTTCCATTCTTGTCATTAAAACTTTAATCATGGCTAGTATCACTTCTAAATAATAGGGATAGAGTAAAGAAGTAGAAAATTAAAATTAGAACTGAGTAATATTTGACAACTAAATTTTCGTAAATAATAACAAATAATAATAATATAAATTTCTATTTTCTTTTATAATTTTTTATTCAATGATTATGTGTATTCATAATTTTTTTTTTATATTTATATTAAAATTTTTAATTTATGTATACATATATCAGACAATTCAATCTTATGAAATTAAAATAATTAGTTTTGAAAAATAAAAATTTTATTAGGTATAAGAATAAGCAATATGAAGAATTTTTAAAATTGAATTATTAATTAAATATTTAGAAAAAATTAATCTAAAATTGTTCGCAGAATTTCATATATCTGATAATCATATAATCCTGACAAAATGTTGGACATCACCAATAACGTAATCTAATTTTTCTTTTGTTTACGGAATGATTTCGAGCATATTTTACCATTTTTCATTATAGCTTTTCTTTATATCCACACAAATCCATCTGTTTCCATTGGTACTAATTTATTCCGGGTGTTTACCATGGTACGCATTCTGCACACGATCTTTTACACCGCATGGATTGCTCCTCAACCAGCCCCGAGCTGTTCAATGGATGATTGGATACGCTATCACGATTTATATAGTCCTCGTCACACTTGGCACATTCTGCACATAAAAAGACAACGATCGACATCTACAAAGGAAAAACAAATATCTTGGTAAAAGACTGATTTCAAACGAATTATTTAAACAATACGTTGAAATAATTATTAGAGAATTTGAATATTATATTTAAGAATATATTTATTAAAATAAGCACTTTTTCAAATGAGACAAATGAGAGGAAATGTGAATTATAATTTTATCGAAAATTTAACCTGAAAATTTTTTTTAACAATTTTCAATTTATTAAAGAAACTGAAATAAATGTAAAAAAAAATAATAAAATCAATAGGTTAAAGTAGCTTGTCTTAGGCTGTATTGGTCTACTACAATCTAATTGTCTAATACGTGCCAAAATGATCATGAAGTTTATTAAAATTTATATAGAAACTTAAAATCGAGTGTTTTTAATAACTTACTTTTAACCTATTGATTTTATTATTTAATTTTGATTTTTTTTTAGATTCTTTAATAAAATGAAAATTGTTAAAAAAATTTCAGGTTAAACCAGTAATTCCCAAACTGTGAGGAAGCCGCGACGCCGTCATAAGGGAGCCGCGAAAAAATTTTCTAATACTTGAAATTTTTGTTTCCAAAAAAAAAGGTGAACATTTTCGATAAATTGAATTTTTTTTCAATATTGTTCTAAAAAAAAAAGGTAAGGTTGTGAGAAAACTTTTGAACATTTTCAATTATTTTTAAATTTTTTTCAATATTGCTCTAAAAAAAAGGTCAGATGATTTTGCGATGCTCTGAAACATTTCCGATGGAGGGAAGAAAAGTTTTTCCAATTTTTCAAGAGAGTAAAAATTTATATAAAAATCGGTTGTATTAAAGTAGCCTCGGAAAAAATCCGATTATTTAGGGAGCCGCAAACCAGAAAAGTTTGGGAACCTCTGGGTTACACTTTTAAATAGATACAATGTTTCAACGAGAGATATCAGTCCAATATTGATTTTAGTTTTCTTCGCATGCATGCATTTTTGGTCCTTTTTTATATTTATGTGTTTTCATTTCTTTATATTCACAATCATAATAAGTAATATATTTTAGTAGTACTTTTAAAATAGCAAATGCAACATTTTCTAAAAACTGTGACGCGGGACAATACCGTTTTTTGGAGAACTGTCCCACAAATATTGAAGCGTGTGGTCATCTTAGTATTTAGGAGATGTCTAATGACAATGTAATTGACATTGTAAAGTCAAAAATGGGTCGATGTTATAAAATGAAGAGTTGAAAATTAGAAGAAATAAAATGGTGCATAGACCTCTTTTAATTCTTAACTTTTACTCAACTGATAAAATAATTAGATTAGATGTGGAGAGGTGTCTTCTCCATTAATGTTATGCAGCAAATTTCGATTTTTCAACACATTATCATAAAAATTTTCATACATCATAACACAATTTTAGTTTTTACTTTTGTTTGTTAAAATCGGGACAAAATGACATGTTTATTATTTAAATTTGTATTAATTAACAGTCAAAAATATGAAAAAATAACAATTAAAACGGTACATATGATCATCCCACTTGGTATAAATATATACGAACTATTACTTTTTTTTATATCTAAACATAAGAGAATACTTATGTATGTATACATAATATTTATTAAAAATTCAAGTGGCGAAATCAAATGCTAACAACTTTAAAATTAAAAAAAAAATATAGATAATTTAATATAATTTAATATAAATGTAGATTAAAAAAAGATTAATAATATCTCTATGTTTCAAAATGTGTATTTAATTTATTTTCTAATAAATCAAATATGTTATCAATTTAATTAAAAAATGATTACATTTTAAATATTAAATAAAAACAAATAGAAATTTATAATATTATATTCTTGAAATTGATTTATTTGAGAAAATAATTAGCAGATGCCTTGAAATGTAGAATTTCTGCATATAAATAAACAAACTGAAGAAGGAAGAATAGAACATTTATATATATACTAGCTGCTCAGAGCGCCCCCTCCCCCTTCTTAGAATCACACACCTCATTCAATACAAAAGGGGGTGGATGGTCTATTTTACCCCACTGTCATTTAAAGAGAGAAAATATGAAACACTAATTAACTTATTAAATAAAGTAAATTTTCAAATTTACTTATTCTCAATAATCATCTATACATACTGGCATAGACTGGTATAGACTTAAAGTACCTTAATCAATTTTGCATAAATTTTGTTTAAATTTTCTTTTTTTATCTCGTATTAAATCATCTTTTGATAGCTCTTTACTTTTCTATTTTTATTAATTCTATTTAAACCCATTTATGAAAATATCAAAACAATATTCCAAAAAAACCTAATATATATGATATATCTATCATCTTTATATTATCTTGATATTATATTATAATTCATATTTTATTTTCCAATAGTTTCTTTCAAAATTTTTATTTGTTTATTTTTTTTCTAAATTCCATTAAAATTGATAACCATTCGTTTCTGATATTAGAAAATTCAAATATATAAATTTATTTTAAAATTTTTGCATGCTTATTAAAATTTTTTATGGATATAAGTACTAGTTGCAGAATTAATACGATTAATAATTAATAATAGAGTATACCAGTGGTTCTTAAACTGTGGTCCGCGGACCCCTGGGGGTCCGCGAAGCCTTTACTGGGGGTCCGCGGTCCTCGGAAAAAAATCATCGTAAAAATATATACATATATAAATATTTAAAGTTCATTGTTTAACTATATCCTCCTAGAGAATTACGGCTATAATTTAATACTATTAATAATACTATTTTATTTTATTAAATTGATAATTATGTCAATTAATTTTTTGTGAATAAATAAACATATATAAAAAACTATATATAAAATTTGAATTTTCATCCATTCATTCATTTAAAATCATTTTTCGATTGTTCCTTTAAAATAACCCCTCTTAGGGGCTCGGAAGGGGAGGCATATAAGGGAATTTTCTTTCACTTTGTTATTGGGGAAAACCAGGGGAGGGGACAGTCTTACCCGGAAAAACCCAAATTGTCAGCGTCCACTCTGGGGTTTTAAACAGTTTTAAAGCAAATGTTAATTATAAGTTCATTTCTCAACGAGTTGTATCTTTAAATTATTTTTATTAATGTTAATTATAAGTTCATTTCTCAACGAGTTGTATCTTTAAATTATTTTTATTAATTTAATTAATTATAATTAAATTATAGCTAATAATAGTTTATTATAGCTAATAATTTTTTTTAATTTTTAGTGTAATTTGCATGATCATTATTTTATAAAAACACTAAACACATTTTGCAATTTCCCTGAAAGGCTGTTTTTGAGAGTAAGTATAAGTTAGTTTTATGAATAAAAAATATTTATTTTAATAATATTTTAGAATCAAATTACGAAATTAATAATATTTTAGAATCAAATTACGAAATATATTTATTATATAAATTAATATTCATTTAAAATGATATTAAATCATTTATTTAAAATGATTTAAAACATTTATTAAAATGATTTAAAACATTCATTTAAAATGATATTAAAACATTCATTTAAAATCATATTAAAACATAGCTAGTAAATAATAATTCGTTATATTTATATTATATTTATATTATTGTAGTTCAATGTTAATAAATTACTCCATAAAATGGATCGTTGGCTACAAACTGGTTCAACACAGAAACGGAAAGAATCAGATGATGAGGCATCAACAGCAAACTCTACCAAGAAACGCAAAACTAGAAAATATTCGGATGATTATTTATCATTTGGATTTACTTATATTTGCAACAATGATGTGGAAAGACCAGTCTGCGTTCTATGTCAGGAAAGTTTATCCAATGAAAGTATGAAACCTGCTAATCTCAGACGTCATTTACAAACAAAGCACAGCGAGCATGTTAGTAAGTCTATCGAATTTTTTAAAATGAAAAAAGAAGAACTTAATTCAAGTCAGAAATTGATGGTAAAGACGGGATCTGGTGGTATGAGTAAGAAAGCAGTAATGGCATCATATGAAGTAGCTCTACTTATTGCTAAAGCAGGAAAGCCGCATAATATAGCAGAGCAATTAATTCTTCCTGCTACAAAAGTAATTACAAATATAATGTTAGGAACTAAAGCAGCAAACGATATAAATTTGATTTCATTATCAAATGATACGGTTAAGAATAGGATTGAAGACATGTCATGTAATATAAAAGAAGAATTAATATCGAGAGTGCGCAAAAGTCACTATTACTCATTACAATTGGATGAAAGTACTGATGTCACTAATAATGCCAATTTGTTAGCTTTCATTAGATATGAGTTTGAAAATCAAATACAAGAAGATGTATTGTTTTGTGATTCACTACCTTCACGAACGACAGCTAATGACATATTTAACAGTTTGAATAATTTTATAACCGAAAATGAAATAGAGTGGCCAAAATGTGTTGGAATTTGCACTGATGGTGCTCGTGCAATGTCAGGTACAAGAACTGGATTGATTGCTCTTATTAAAAATGTTGCGCCTCAGGTTGTTTGGAATCATTGCTGCATTCACAGAGAATCATTAGCAGCCAAAAATATGTCACCAGATTTGAAAAGAACATTAGACGAAGTAGTTAAAATTGTCAATTTCATTAAGGCTCGTCCACTTAATTCCAGAGTTTTTAAAATTTTGTGTGAGGAAATGGGTAGTCAACATACACATTTATTATTACATACAGATGTACGTTGGTTGTCCCGCGGGAAAGTACTCATTCGCCTTTTTGAGCTTCGAGATGAAATACGATTGTTTTTAATAGATGCGCATTTTGAACTGACCGAATGTTTCAATGATTTTATCTGGTTAGCTAAGGTGGCTTACTTGACTGATATTTTTACAAAATTGAACGAACTTAATTTGAGCCTGCAAGGTACTGTTGTAAATATATTTAAAGTTGAAGATAAAATAGAAGCAATGATTAAAAAAATCGACTTGTGGTCGAAACGCATCCAGAACGGTGTATATGAGTCTTTTCCAACTCTCAATGATTTCATAGAAAGCTCCAGTGAAAAATTGCTTAATCAAACGCGTCAATTATTTGTTGAACATTTAATTACTTTGAAAAGCAACTTCAGGAAGTATTTTTCTACTCCTGATCCTTGCAATAACTGGATCAGAGATCCATTTAATATGGAAATTACAAATGCTAAACATTTATCTGCACCTGAACAAGATATTCTCGTGGAATTATCATGTGATACAACTTATAAACTAAAATTTAACAAAACTGAATTGAGCAACTTTTGGTTACTTCTCAGGTCAGATTATCCTGCGCTTGCAAATAAAGCACTTCAACACTTGATTCCATTCTGCACAACATATTTATGCGAACAAGCTTTTTCGGTACTATTTTATATTAAGTCTAAATATAGAAACAAATTAAATGTAGAGCCGGATCTTAGATTAAAAGTTTCCAATATTAAGCCAGATATTGAGATTCTTGTTTCAAGAAAACAACTGCATACATCTCATTAAATATGTAAGTTATATTTAATGAGATAGATGCAGTTATTTTTTAAAATATTTCTTATTTAATATTTTCTGAAAAAAATTATAAAATATTTATATGAATTTAATGTAAGTACCCATTATAATTTGTGAGATTTGTTGCTATGACAATGTTTGTATTTTCTTTCTTCAATATTATAATTTCTAATAAAATGTGTTCTACAATATGCAAAAAAATCGTTATTCACCAATCACTGTTAGAAATATTCATCATATATCCTTGTCCTTATGAGATCGTAAGCCAGAAATTAATTAATAAAATGACGTAAAGTACCTAAAGTTGTGATGGGGGTCCGTCAAAAAAAATTTTTTCAAGTGGGGGTCCGTGGAGTACATAAGTTTAAGAACCTATGGAGTATACTATTTAAATATTTCAAGTTTAAATTGGGTGGCTTGTATTGCAGGTTGCCTAAATGACAGGGGCTCCTAGTCGAGTGAACGAACGCTCACACAGTCAGTCAGTCGATTTCGTTGTGTGAGTGCCCATGCCAACTCAAACCAGGCGGGCGGCGATGGCGCTCTTTCTCTCTCTACTATATCAAAAGCGTAGGTAAGTGTATTTTCTATTGAAATTATCATAATTCACCAATATAAAGCGTTCAATTAACATCACCTCTACAATCATTGTAATAAAGTCTCAAATGATTTACTGTTTTTTTTAAATAATTATTTTAATAGAAAAATATCATATTTGTTTTTAATTTCATATTCATATTATGAATGATATTTTAATTATTAATATATATATATATTTAACGTGATATATCTGCACATTACTCAAAATTTAATTTAAAATTATTTACACATTTTATTAGAATTTGAAAATGTATATATCTTCTTTACTTCTAATTAATCTCTTTTCCATTTTATTTTTCTCATGTCATTTAATACAATAGGATATATTATATATCGTACCCTATATATATATATATATATATATATATCACTATAAATATATATTGGTATATATATTTCTATTTATTATTATTATTCTATTTTTTAATATTTTCTATTCAATATGAGTTGATTTTTTTAATATTTATTTGGATATTATTATTCATTTAAGTAAATATAATTTTTTATTTTCAATTTGAAGTGATATTTATTCTAGAGACGCCCAATCGGCAGGGCTAATTTATTTTCTTTTTTTATTTTATCTTGTAATTTACTGTTTAATTTATCTAAAAAAATGATAAATTCTGATAAATATTTATTCTTTCAATATCAATTATTTTCTCAGAATTCTACATGATTATCAAAATCAAAAATCAATTGAAATTTAAATAGAAATGATTTTAACATTCTCTTTTAATTATAGATAATAGAAAAGGTCAGTTTTTAATACTGATTATAAAGGCAGATATTTTATTAGAATAAATTAATTATAAATTTGGAATAAATATGGAAATAATTTTAAAGCTCGGAAGCTTCTATTAGCTAAACAGCGTAGGCGTTACGTTATATATATTATATATTACTCGTATTCTATATTCTATTGGGTATATTCTTGAAACAACTCCCAATATATTTACTTGTTTTTCTTATTTTGATTTCAAGCAAGAGCTATTGAACTAATATATATATTTTCATGTTATTTTTTTTATAATTACACACAAAAAACATCTGATCAGTTAATTTATAAAATATTTCAGTTAAATAGAATTTCTATGCTGAATTTAAATTTGAATATAAGAAATAGAAAAATTCGTAATTCTTAAATGTTATACCATTATGTATTGCTAAATATACATTTGTGTAATATTTTAAGTGTTTTATTTGTAATTTATCAATTATCACTTATAAGTATATTGAATTTCTATTTATACACAGACAATTATATATTATTTTTTTATTTAAATACTAGCTGCTCAGAGCGCCTTCGCAGCTTTTCACACCTAAACGGCGGCTCCGCCCCCTGTACCCCCCCCCCCCCCGAGTGATACATAGTATTTGGTTAAGAGTAGTAAAAGGTTTTCATCCATTTTGTTTCAATCAGTATATTACATAAAACATTAATTTCTTTTTTGTTCTTATTTAAAATATATTTTAATTTAACCGGTAAATTAATTATATATATAGACGAGAGTAGATTTTAGTGTATTTGAAAATAGGATTCTTCGCGATATTTATGGGCCAAAGAAGGATGAGGTTACCGGGGAATGTCGCAGACTGCATAATGAAAAATCGCATGACCTCTATTCATCTCCAGACATAGTTAGGGTGATAAAATCAAGGGGGTTGCGATGGGCAAGTCACGTAGCAAGAATAGGTGATAATAAATTAACGAAAATATATATTGGTGGGGAAACCGATCGGGAAATGTCCGGCTGGAAGAACAAGGGTGCGGTGATCATTCGAGTTCCGTAGAGCTACTCAGAAACTCAGATATATTGAAAGATTAGAGATCAATAAGTAATCAATAATATTGAGAAAGATTTTTAACAAAACAATAGCAGAAAGCTGTAATGAATGGTGGTGGGGCATTTTAGACAAAAACTTATTTAAATTAACATGAATTATTTAATAAAATCAATGTTGAATTAACAATTATTATTAAAGTTTTTATAGCTATATTGACGATATATATATAAAGCTATATAATTATTAAATAATTCTGTCTAAAACGATTTCATTCTAATGCAATATTCTTAATTTTAATTTATATTTTAGTTTATTTTATTATATTAATTTTTTTATAATTAATATATACAAAAAAATTTTTCAAAATTTATCTCTCTCTCTCTCTCTACATATATATTTAAATATTGTTTATATAAAAAAATTGAATTCATATTTTTATTTTTCCCCCCAAATTTGAACACTACATAATAATATTTTGTTCTATCGATATACGTATTACTTAATCAATGTAATAATTTTATAATAATGTGCAATCAAACGACAATATACAATAATCTAATACTACAATTTAGGTATAGATTAATATGATTATTCGTTTAAACTTTAAACAATGAATTTTAACTTAAACCACAAAGAATAATTGTTAATTAACATATAGGTAGTTTTACATTTATATTAACCCTCTCATACATTGTCGGATTATCCATTAGGCGGATTAGGCAATTGTTTATGGGACCTGCAATATTCAAGTAAACTGTTTATATGTAATATATTTAAAAGATAAAATTCCAAAAGAATTCACAAAAAAAAAAAAAAAAAAATTGGGAAAATCAAATATTTAGTTAATTTTATCTTATATATTACATATACATTTTAATATTGACATATATATAATATTATCTTTATCTATATATATAAAAATAGGTTTTTGTCTGCACATTGCACAGAATTAAAATTTTTTTGCATAACTTCGTGTTTCATGACCTCTAGAATCCAAAAATGACTTAGAATTTTTCATGTCTGCCTATCTGTCTGTTTGTCTGGAAAATTATGATGTTATAGACTCAAAATCGACTCAACCAATTTCTTTGAAATTACATCACAATACTCATATACCTGAACATAGGCTATAAATTATATCAATATTTATTTAATAACTGCAGAAATTAATTTTTAAAAACGACATTGACATATTGAATCTTTTCATACTGTATTTAAGTACAATTTTTATGAACTCTATGCATCTCCAGATATAGTTATTATTATAAAATCGAGAAGGCTGCACCTGGCTAGAATGGTAGAGGAAAAAATGGCGAAAAATATATTGGTGGGGAGACCGAGTGGGAAACGTCCGCTTGTAAGACCAAGGATGCGGTGGGTGGATAATCTAGGAAGGTACGTGAGAAAGATGGGAGATGGTAGGGATTTGAGGGTTGTGGCTCAGGATATAGGGACACTTGGAGAAATTTGGTTGCTATGGCTAAGAACTAAGTCAAATCGTACTAAAAAAATATCTTATATCTTTAGATATTTACATCTACTATTGGCAAAACTTCGAGATGTTGACAAAGTTAATGAGATAACTGCTCAATAGTTAGGCTGATTTTTAAATTTTAAATCTAGTTAACGGAAATACATAGAAATTCGAAAAAAGCCCAAATTTTTTCTAAGCAATAATCAATTTTTACAAATTAGACGTTACACAATTGATAACCATGCTTGGTTCTTGTCTACCAGTTGATATCAAGATATTTTCTCCTATTAATAAAATATAGAAAAATTATTCTTCTCCGATAGGAAGAGAAAACATATGTTAGCATTTATAGGAAATAGAACCAAAATATATATTTAATAATGTATTATTTAATATGCATTTTAAATTTACTTTTTAATAAACATTTTTTTTAATTAACTTTTTACTATTCATTAAATGCATCTTTATCTTCAATATTATATCCGTTTGGTTAATATATTATAATGCGTAATCTATTGAACCTAAATGTCATTATATATAATTTATAATTCACTAATTTAAATAATCAATTCATTCATTCAAAAATTTAAATATTTGAATTTAATTATTATGTACGATAATAATATTATGAATAAATGTTTATTTTGTTTAATCAAATGATCTTGTTTTGAAATCTCTTAGTGAATTATTATTATTACTATGATGATCTAAAATATATATATATAAAGGGTGTTTTTTTTTCGAGGTATAGAACTTTAAGTTGGCATTATATACTGTTCAAGTTGACGACCGATTTAACAGCTGTCAAGTGATTTATTCTCAGTTTGGTTTGGCAATTGAACATGAATAGACTCACGCCTGAACAACGCTTGCAAATAGTGCAATTTTATTTCGAAAATAATGGTTCTGTGCGGAATACGTATCGTGCACTACGTCCATTTTATCGTCGACAAAATCGTTCATCAGAGCAGTTAGTTCGATTAACTATGGAACGTGTTCGCACCACGTTTACTCTAATTGATAACTCGCATCCCCAGAGACGCCGTACGATGCGTACAGAAGAAACTATTGCTACTGTAGAGAGTAGACCCGAATGAGTAGAGAGCCATGATTACTAACTTTTTCATTCCTGAATTGAACAACCATGATGTCCAGGAGCTGTGGTTTCAACAAGACGGCGCAACATGTCACACAGCTCGTGCCACAATCGATTTATTGAAAGACACGTTTGGTGACAGACTAATTTCACGTTTTGGACCTGTGAATTGGCCTCCAAGATCTTGTGATTTAACACCGCTAGACTACTTTCTGTGGGGCTATGTAAAGTCATTGATCTATGCGAATAAGCCACAAACGCTTAACCATTTGGAAGACAACATACGCCGTGTTATTGCCAATATACGGCCACAAATGTTGGAAAAAGTTATCGAAAATTGGACGTCCAGATTGGACTTCATCCGAGCCAGCCGTGGCGGTCATATGCCAGAAATCATATATAAAATGTAATGCCACAAGATTATCTTTCGTATAAATAAAATTCATATCAATCGAATAATCTATCGTTGTTTTATTGCAATTTAAAGTTATATACCTCTAAAAGAAACACCCTTTATATGTACTTGTATAAATATGTAAAAAAAATTTTTTTTTTAAATTTAAAATTTTAAATAAAAAGATTTAATTTATTTATTAAATATTCGTTAAAATATCCTGCTATCCTCAGTTAATTCAATTACCATATATAAATATTAATTAGTCTTGAAAGATGCCAAACTAATTGATTAGAAGGTATTGTCCCCATTATTATTTGTAAGGGTGGGCATAATTGATAAGCTGCCCCTCTGTCATTCTCTTTCTCTCAATCAGTGCACTTGTCATCAATGATGATTAGCATCATCTTAATTCAATGATCTCCAGGGCTTTCAATACAATGTCTGTCTGTCTGACTGGCTATCGTTGAATGGGGGATGAATCGGGATGTTTGTGACAACAGAGCTCGTGCCTGAAGATGGCTGGGGGAAAGAGATCGGGGGCCAATTCACAAATCATTTTTTGATTTATTGCTCAAGGGGTAAAACAAAATAAATGGGGAGATTAAGATAAAGAGATTCTGGATGAATACACGATAATATATCATAAATGATATAGTTCTGTATTCTAACAGAATAAAATAAAAAAAAAATATATAAAAAATTAAACTAACAAAGGACAATCTGTATGGATATTATATTTATATTTTAATGTAATTTCTTTTCAAAAAACTCTTATTATGTATACTTAGGTATATATTTTATATGTTTATTTGATTATTTTGTGTTATCATAAGAATGATTTTGATAATAGACATATAATTTAAATAAATATATTTTATTCAATACTTTGAATTACTCCATTTTCTACATGAGACTCTGTGAATCCAGTATATAATATTTTTATTTTTAAATAAATTCTATTAAAATTTTTAAAATTTAAAAAATAATAGTTTATATTCAATTTCATCTAATGATAGCATTTACCTATATTGACTTCTTTCCAACATGTATGGTACTAAATAGGGTGACGATAATACCTACAACCAGAAGACTTGATGTATTGAATTTCGTCAATGTGACGATTTTATCTTCATTTATAATTATTTGACTTGATGTTAAATCGTCAGTCACTTGCTTTAACCACTTAATGCTAGGGTTTTTTTGCAAAATGAGGTCAAAAAAGCAGGTTTTTTTGTTTTTATTTTTAATATTGATAAATTAGAAATCATAATATAAACTTAAAAATATACAAAATTGTAAAACGTTATTTTTTTAAAAAAAAATTGGAGTCTCCACTCGACTATAAAAAATCTCTCAAATTTGAATTGGATTGATTAACATAAATAAATTATATTTAAATTCCAATTTAATTAATTATAAATAATAAATTAAAACTAATAAAATTAATAAATAATTAATTGATATATATTAAACCCGCGCTTGTTTGGCTCTTTGTTGATGGCACCACGTCACATGCTGGCCCGTGATTGCCAGTCTATCTGATAACAAATTCATTCCGGTACTTTCAGCGATTCAATAAAGCTGAAATTCTATATATAAAAGTTTTATATAATTTATAATCATTTGAAACTCTTGGAATACAATTATTTGTCACATAAACACTCCAAAGAAAATCAGTAAGACGCGCAATGTATACATGGTGGATGAACTTTCAAATTTTTTAGATTAGATTAGATTAGATGGAATTTAATTGTATTTAAATGTAATTAACATAAATAAAACTTTCATTTTGATTCAGCTGAGTGCAAAGTTGCTTTTTTTACCCATTAGATTTTAGAGCAGAAGGAATCCTAAGTAGTATACAATTATGACGAAATTAACATCATGAAATGCTTAATTTGCTTTCAAAATTTTTAGTATCAGTATCAGTAAGAAAAATTAAAATTAATAAGTTATTCAAATAGGCATTACTGAGTTATGTTGCGAAAAGTCAATTAGTATATATGAAATCTAACATGGCAGCATTAGGAAACGTGTACAAAAATGGCTTAGGGTGACGAAATTACCCTCCTTTAACTTAACTGTTTAGTAATAATAATAATAATAATTAGTAATAATAATAATTGAAATAAATCAATAACAATTACAATTAAATTCTTGGATGGTTATTTTCAATTCAAAATATAAAAAATAAAGGAAAAATGTAAAATTTTATCAATTATATTTATTGAGTAACCATGAAGTGTATTTCCAGGCATATAGTATACATATGTGGTATCTTTTGATAATCAAGTAATAACAAAATTTTCTTTTTAAAATATTCAGAATATAACACATTGATCGCGTCTCACTTTCACATATATATATATATATACTATTCTTCTCCTCTAAATTAAATAAAAAGGCAGAATTTACGTTCTCTTCAAATTTATATCCATTTAAGTGTATGTAACCAAATTGCTATCTATATATTAATCTTTTAATGTTTCTACGTTGTTTTTAATTAATATATATGACAAGTGATATTTTAACAATATATTATTAAATAACGTTTATTACATCTATTTGGTGAGGTTCGATCTTATGACAAAAAATTAATTCTTATAAAATTATAAAATTATTTGAATAGAATTTTTATTTTTTGTTATAATAATTTTAAGCTTCTATATATATAAACATATTAATTTATAATATATAATTTACTGAGTTTAAGCTTAAAAATCATCTTTCAAGAATCAGAATAATAAATAAGATGGTATAATAGAAGATTTAAGTGAATTTATAATTATCTCTGCGTTAGATTGAAAGGGCGTCTGTTCATTGCATTAATTTATTTGTTTTTATGAATTTTCAGATATTATGGACTCCAACTACTGCATGTTAACTGCTAGATTCATGTTCTTATCTTACTATTAAATAGATTAGCTTGGTTAGTAATAAATTCACAAATGGGGGTAGGTAAGACAAATGCCATGCCAAGATTAATGGTTTTCATGAATCGCTTGTGTGATATAACTTTTGACTGATTCTTGAACGTTTAGTTATGTTGGTTTAGGATTAAAAATAATTATCATTATCAATGAATTATGTTAGTTGTTAATTGTATCATAAATTGCCTATCTACAAGGAGATAAAATAATGTAAATTGCTATCAATCTGAAGCAACTTGTTTATAAATTTATTCATTTTAAATATGCTTAAATAGAAAGTTACTTTATGTATTTATGTCCGTTTGTAATACTCATTAGAAAAAATTAATTAATTAAAAAAATTTTCAATTTTTTTTAAGATTTAACTTTTCATGTCATAAAGAATAATAAAGTTTACATTTGGAGTATCCTTTGTCCACTTCTTATTACTTTTCAATAGCTACTTTTATTCTTCTCATTATATCAATAACATTAAATCTTCATGCATGTTTAAGGTCAAAGTATTCTTGATATCTTTTATGTCTCTTATCCATACATAAAATTTCAATTTTTTATTAGTAAATTATCATTTCAAATGAGGAAGAAAAAATAAGCAAAAGAAAAAAAAATAAAACTACTTCATATTACCATTAGTTCTTAAATATACTTATTTATAATTTCAATTGTATTTTATGCAATTATTCAAGTGAAGAATTAAAAAAAACGACCAGACGAAGTCTCGTTGATATTTTTTATTATAAAAATATATACATAGCTTTCACTTATTTTAATTAAATCCGGAATATTAAAAATATAAATTAATGAATGATGTTAGCTGTTGAACCCTTGGAATTAAAATTGAGAGAAGTTATTACTTCTTTAACTCGATGAAAGAAAATTTTCTAGTCTTTATGTTTTTTCAGAGCAAAGTTGCTTTATTAAGTCAATAAAAAAAGAAACTTTTACTTTAAATAGAATCGTAATTTTTAAATTTTTCAATTTCTAAAAATTAAAATAAACACACCTATATTCATAAACAGAAATATAAGATTATACTTACTTGAAGCACTCTTTTTGGTAAATTTCGATCGTCTTCTTCTGTAATTTGGGTGCGATATGTAGGTCGTTCAAAGAGTGGCGGATTGTCATTAACATCCCGTACATGAATTACCACTGAAGTATAATTTGATCCACCTCCACTATCAGTTGCTGAGACACTCAATTCAAACTGAAACAATTGTAAAATAATATATTATAAAATCTAATTTATATCAACTATTCTAAGAATTTAAATATACTACGATTATTTTACAATATTCTTAGAAGGTTTTACAATGAGAAAAAACAATTTTCTCTATATAAGATTAATAAATATAGATTTATAGAAACATTTATAAATTTTATGATTAATTAACAATAAAAAGAGGTAATTAATAATTATTGAATTTATAAGATGATAAATGATAAATAAAATCTCTTTAAAATTATTTGGAGTGTCTCCACTCGACTATCTAGAAATTTGAATTGGATTAAATAACATAATATATTATATTTAAATTAAATTTAATTAATTATAAATTATAAATATAATAAATATTAAACCAGGACATGTTTGGCTTTTTGTTGATGGCACCACGTCACGTGTTGGCGCGTGAGATTTGCAGTGTTAAAAAATTTATTCTGGTAATTTCAGCGAGTCAATCAAGCTGAAATTCTATATATAGCAGTTTTATACAATTATTAATCATGTGAAAAATTATCAAACATATATTTTTATTTTTACGGTCAAGAAGAAAAAAAAATTAAAACGTTTTAAGTAATGACCCTCTTCCGGTTGAGCTACATTTCTCAAAAGTTGATAGAAAACTACGAATTTTGAATAATGCTCATGTACCAAATTTCATCATTCTAGCTCAAACCGTTTTTGCGTAATCTTGGTTACATACATACACACACACAGACATTTTTCTCAACCTTAGTGAAAATGATTCAGGAACCTTTAAAACGTATAAAAACATCAAAATCTCAACATCGAAAATTTTTGTGATCGCAGTACTATCTCTTACGAGAGAGTAAAAAAACGAACGAATTTATTCCCCAAACCAAATATATAATAATATATACTAGTATATTTATTATATTTTATTAAATTAAATTATTATAAAGATTTATTATATTTATATTTGTATTTGTATTCACAAATTATTTATAAACATTTATAATATTTAAGTGATATATTTTTTATTTTTTAAACAAATATGCCCGCAGGAGAGGGAGAAACTTCAGCAACAATAGCTAACTAATTTTTACGAGTATATATGTTTTTTAAAATTTCACTTACTTTTGTATTCTAGAATATTTATAATCTATCAGTTAACAATTTTTATCTTTTATTATTATCATTTATTATTATTATTATTATATTTTTAATTTTAACATAAATATAGAGATGAAGATAAATATTTTAAATTAATTGTCAAGTATTTTAATTATAGAAACAATCAATAACATGGATTTTTTGATTCAGTAAAGGTGTATATAATTTTTAGTTCATTTAAAATGACAAACATTTGATTTAACGATTGTTTTGTGTTTTTTTTTTGTTTTGTTTGTTGCTTGTAATCCAATGATATTGGCTAGCAAGACCAACAGGGGTGGTAACTCTATCCCCATTAAACGGCTGCCATCACTCTATTATATGATTAAAAGTCCGTTTTTTCTACCCCAAAACGAGAAAATAAATTGACTTCTATTATGATTGATCATTATTACATGAGATGTTGATTACAAAATAATTCTCTATTTTTATTTTTATCACCAAATGAATATATATATATATATATAACGAGAGAGCATACATTAACTTTCTTTATTTTTTCCAAATATTTTATATTTATTATTTTATATGAATTGAATTATCTTTTTCATTAAAAGCGTGGTGAGAATATTAAAAAAACATTTCCTGTATAAATAATGCACGTAAATGGAAATAAATTTCATTATAGTAAACAAAAAGAGGGGTTATTTTGTTTTTTTTTAATATCTCATTAATTAACTTATTCTAATAACTTAGAAAAATAATTAAACCAAAAAACAAAATTTATTAAATGAAAACATGTTATTTAGGGAGAAACGAAAATTAATTTTTTTTAATTTAATTGTTTTTGTTTTGATTTTGCAAAAATAAAATTATTAAATGTATAATTGAGTGTATTTTAGTTTTCTTTTCCATGATATGATAATTTAATTTAATTTATTTATTTTTAATATTTTAATTATTTATTTTATTTATATTAAATTATTGAATTTTTTTTTTTTTTTTGTAAATTATGTTTTACTTTAAGAATCAAGTAAGACTCTCGAATAAATCTAGGAATAAAAAATACATTAATAAGTTTACCTTATAATATATGATCTTACGTTAAAAAATCCTTTTAACATTAAAATGATAATTTCATTATTCTTTTAATTAATTTTGAAAAATATTTTTCAAAATTTATCTAAAAAGTAATTTAAATATTTAACATATTTTTTATACTCTTAATATCATTAATAAACAATTTAATGGTTATTTTTGATTAAGTGAATGTCATAAATATGATTATATAATTTATATTATTAAATTTAGAGTAGTATACTATTGATTAATGCAACAACACAAAAGAGAAAGCGAAGAAAATGAAGTAAAGAACGCAATGTTTAATAAAAAATCAGAGAAAATTGTTGAAAAGTATCAAATTCAAAGTAAATATTTAACCTTGGTGCAGGTGAAAAAAGGACTTGTGTGAAAGAGACAGCCATTTGAGCAGATGTCAGACACAAAGGTGATCACTCAACAACTGACATTAACAATCAAAACAAAAAACGGACAAGAAGGTAAAATCAAATTCACTGGTTGAAATGGATTTCGAATGAATATTTTATTTAATTAAAAACCTACCTAAAACTTTTCTAACTCACCGATTCCAATTAATAGGTTTCTTTTTATTTTTTTTAAATTATCTGTAAAACATTTGTTAACCTTTTGAAAAAAAGAAATCAACCATTGCAATTGATTCATTGGTTCTCAACAAAACAACTCACTATCGGACCAATTAATTCGATATTATAGGAAATAAATTGCTAAAATTAATTTAGTATTGAAAACTGCTTTTATACTGGTATATAAAAATATTTTTGGGTTGAACAACTTTCTTTGAACTAATTATTTGTTCTGAATAAATAATTAATTTACTAGAATACGTTGAATGATCCTTTCAATGGGAAATTAATTAATTCATTTTCTAAAAGTCAAAATTGTTTTAAAGATTTTTAAATTGAGAAAAAATTCAATATTATTTAATGATGGGGTTTAATAAATATCTATAGGACTATGAAATGAAAAAATACAATTTAATATTATTTCCACTGTTGTTTTAATGGGTTTTAAAACTTGTATATTCAGTTCCAGGCACGTTCCATTATCAACATTCTGCGATTTTTCTTACAACAGTACTTTTTCCTTAAACTAAGATATTTCTTTATTAAAATTTCACCTAATATTTACTTAATTTTACTATCACTTAAATTTTCTTTTTCACCGAAAATCTATTTTTTAAGGTCCATTGAATCTAAAAAAAAAACTTAGAAACTAAAATCCAAAATTCAAGATGTGTATATGAATGGGTTAGAGCAGTGATTCTCAACCATTCTGCCTCGGCACTTTTGTGTGCCGCGAGATTATCAAAATGTGCCCCCAAATTATTACAAATGTAAAGAGGCTCTTAAACATTTCCGATTTTTATTTTCTAAATTTTTTCAATATGTTTCTAAAAAAAAATAAACCGTTTTTGGGACCACTTTTTTCAATATGGTAAACTTTTACACTTATATTTTTCTTTGTGTGCAGCCAAATTTTTAAACCGTTAAAAAAAGGTTGAGAATCACTAGGTTAGAGGTTGCTCATGTTAGGAAGAATTGCAGGAATGGGTTTGTAGAGGCCCAGAACTTTCAAGATCCGTAAAGCCACTGAGATAGATATTAGAGCCTGCCCTTAGCCAAACGGGAATCTTAAGAAGAAATAGATATGTAATACATTGTAAATCACTAATTATGTTTTAAACAATATATACAATATAATATTTATATATAAATAAAATTTATTTTAATATTTGAAGCTTTATCTTTATTATTAATATATCAGGATATATTAATATATATTATATTGTGATATGTGTGTGTTATTTATTTTTGATACCTGGTGAGCATGAAGACTGCTATATTGAAATCGAATATAATTCTGGTAACTGTCTACTTGGCTGTGTCTCAAAGAAAACAGCTCTATCCTCCCTAAATAGGTTTCTTCGTTCAAAATTAAACTACTTAATGATATACATGATAAAGGATTATTTATATTATGATATAAATGATAAATGATTTATGGTAAAAATGGTTTTAAATAATAACATAATAATAATATTAGTATTTCATTTCTAACCTTTTCTAAATTACAAACTTAATTTCTAAATTTGTGCTTCGTAATTAAATCCCCAAAACCTAATAAAGTATTTTTGTTCTCAATTATTTCTATTGAGAAAATTTGAATCTAAAAGCGATTTATTGATTTAATTTTAACATAAATTCAGATATTTATTAATAAAAGTTAAAAAATGGAGTAATAATATCGCCATCTTGAAGGAGAGAAATGGAATGGTTGTAAATTGCATCAACAAAAAAGAAAATTAAAATAAATCAATTAATTATGATTAAAGAAGGCATTCTCTATTTTAATAAATCGGATAATTCACATAAATGGTTGATGTTCGTTCTGTTGTTGATGTTATATTTATTAAGGTGACCAATCGTCCTCCTTTAGGGAGGACAGTCCTCCATTTGTAAGTTCTGTCCTTCTTTTGTAAGTGTCCTTCTAACTGTCCTTCTTTTTTATATCTGTCCCGCTTTTTGAAATATTTAGGACATTTCGTACTTTTTTCAAAATTTTTTGAATTTGCTTCTATAAACAAAAAGGTCAAACGTTTTCTGGATTAAGCTTTTGAACATTTCCGAATTTTTTTCAATTTGGTTATAAAAAAAAAAATAAGGGTAAAATGAACTGATTTGGTGTTTTCAAAATATTATACCTTATATTTATAGGTGTTTTAGATTTTTGCGCATTGGGAATTTATATGACTAAGTTCAATCCATTCAAACATTTGAAAGGGTGAACATAAGAACAATGCATTAATGGTGAATTAAAAGCATCTGAGGGTGAAATTATACCACCTGTATTTCAATAATAGAAAGGGTAAATGAAATACATCCGAGATTGCACAAACAGGTTAACAATATTAAAATTATTTGATAAGCTAATGAAAATAAAAAAAAAAAAATATTTAGGAAATTTAAACCTTTTACTTCATAAATATCTGTTCAATGAAAAAATGTGAAAAATGAGTATTATTATATTTCAAAACCACTTGCATATTTTTCCAGATTCAACCATAATTCTCTTTTTTTACAATTTTCAATGAATTTTTTTTTAACTTTTAAAAAATATTTAATATAATACTATGAATATGTATAAATAATAAAATAAAATATAATAAGGAATGCTTTATTTTTTTTAACAATAAAATGTGACTTTTAGTAAGCAATTTACACTATTTAAACATATAAAGCATTGTTCTTTCCCTCCCCCGCCCTTCCTCATCTCAGAAAAAATAATAAATTTTTTTCAATTTCAAATCTTATTTCTCATAAACTAAATATGTACTTTTATAAATAAATTGGTTTTCCTTAAATATATATATATATTTAATTACAATTCCATTTGTATAAATTGTAGCTCTTTTTCAAAGGTTAAATAAAATATTATGACATTTGCCTAGAATTTAAATAATATTTATTTATTTATTTTTTATTCAAATGAGATGTCTAGTTTCTCAAAAAGGTAATTAAAAAAAAGAATCACTAAATAGAATGTCCAGATAGAATAGGGTTATATCTTTATTTATTCACAATTATTAATTTATAAAAAATTTCGATATTGGCTTCTGCCAAATGGACATATAACCATTTCCGATATGTACTTTACAAACATATTTCTTTTTTTTTTATATTTTTATTATTATTTTTTTTTTTTTTGAATTTGAATTCCAATTTAATTCATTTTATCATTTATAAAACAATATCATAACACACACACACACACACATATATATATGATTCATTGCTTTACCTTTTTTTGAGTTTCGTAATCGATTGTCCCAGCCACTGACAATGTACCAGTCTCGTTGTTAATTTCAAAGGCGCCATTTAAGTTACCGCTTGTGATCTCGTATCGAATACGCGAAGCTGAAAAAATCCATGAATTAATAAAAATTATTAGAAATAATTAAAAAAAATTATTAAGCAATAAGATACATAAAATATGTTAGAAATGAAATCTCATTATTTGAAAGGATATCTTAGAGGCTAAATTTAATATTTATTTTTAATCTGTAAATTTTCGACCAAGTACAGTAGAAAAATTATACCGGACATCATCCGCCTCCACTCCTCTCTCTCCCTCTCTCTCCTCTGTCATTTATCTGGGAAGATAATTTGGAAATTGCCTCAAAAATACCTTGTATATCATTATCTTCTTCAGGCTTTCTTTCCTTTTCAGAGCCCACTTTGTGAATTTTTGTCTCTACATTCCTAATTATTTCTGTGTACCTATCTAGAGTCCCCTGTTCCAAACTATTTGCTCTTGTTCTCGTCCGCGCAGCTGCGGGGTTAGGAAGGGTTTGGTGATTTTTAAAGGTTATCCACTAAAATGGCTCATCCGAGTGACATTTATTAGGATTGAGAGCGTTGGTATTTTCCGCGGACTGCGGATCAAGTACATTTTGTGGTGATTTCCTTTTTACCGACCGACGATAGTAAGGGAGGTATTGTTTCCTTCTTATTTTTCAACGTTTTGATGTAATTTTTCTCCCGTGCTTTTTTTTAATTAGCAAATCACTTTATTTTATTTTTATTTGCAAAGTGAGCTCTTTTTTTTAGAAATTGATATATAATTAAATAATCAATATATATAAATAGTTAGATTATTTCTAAGAAGCAGATTTCATGCGATTAATAATTTTTAAAATTTTTTTTTTTTTAAATATTTTCAATATTCAGGCATTATATGTAAGGGGTTTTATTTTTACTCACAAGGATTTGTAGATCTTCAAAACTCTATCGCCCATTACAAAATTCATTCCATAAACTTCAAATAGTCACAGAGAACTCAAAAACAGTGACACTACAGATTCTAGAGGTCATTAAATTCACAGCAATGTGCAGAGAAAAACCTTTTTATCTATATATACATATAAATAAATCAAAATTACGAAAATATATACATCTTATATAAACAGGACTACTTTTCTGTCATTCGGTGCATTATTACATACGTTTATTTAGTATATGTTTAATTAGTCATTTAAGTTCTTTTAAATTATTGGAATGGTGACTCGGTGAACCAGTTATTAGTATTACCAGCCAAATTCGATAATTAGGAATCATTTTTTTTGTACCATGTATGATCTAATAATGTATCAGGTATGATCTAAGGAAAGCATAAAATCAGCATAGCTAAATTGTCTCTTTAATCTCTAAATAAATAATTTTTTAAGGCCATACTTTTCTGTCTTCCAATGCATTAATACGTTCGTTTAAGGAGTGTATATTTTATGACTAATTTTTTTTAATTTATGTTCTTCAGGCATTAATATTGAGGGCCCCAAGTTCCACTCATTTTAATAAGATTGATGCACTGATGTGTAACATTTAATAATTGTAATAAATAATAAGAATTGTATATTAATATTTTTTAAAGGGTCGAGCGAGAGCTCGGTGTCGCAGGTACTAAATATTAATATTACCATTTAGAATCTGATAAAAAATTAATAAATAATTTTTTATTAATGATAAGAATAGTTAGTGAATTAATTAAAGATGAGGATTTTAATAATTAATAAATAATAATTATATATAATGATATAATATAATATAATCATTCAATGGTAATATAAAATAAAATATTTTCCTAATTCAATTTTATGAATAACTCAAAACTTAAATATGCAGATGAATAAAGAGAATTTAATTTTAACTTAAATAACATTAATTTGACTTAGCATTCATTAATTCAATGCATCTATTCAAATTGGTGTACATATTTCCTTTCTAAAATTAACAACAGGAACGAAAAGCTAGACAACAGTACTAAATCACAACAATTATCTGATCTAGAGAAACAATAATCCCCTTATTTTATTATAAATATTATTTATTATATCAATTTAAAATGAGTTATTATTTTATATTATATATATTTTTGAATCTTTTTATTTCTAACAGTTATTTTTGTGTATTTTACTTTAAAATCATTGAAATGAGTAGAATTTAACAGACAGTCGCTGGTTTGGTTTTAGTTGAAATTATAAAGACAATATTTGAATCGTTCTATCTCATTGCATTAATTATATATATCATAAAATGAGTATATATAGTACTCAATGTTCTCTTCTATTAATTTCTATAGATTTACGCCAACTAAACATTTACCTTCTTTTAATCATTTTTTTTTAGTATTATATTTTGGACATCTTACGAGAGAACAGCGACTATCATTGCCTTTTAAGCGGTGTAGAGATGTTATATAATCAGTACAACGGACTCTATCAACCTCTATCTCGATTATCTTGATCAGAGTTCGCTATTTTTTATTTCAAGTAGCTTTTCAATTTTAATCACGCAGGCTCATTCCTCTGGATCCTAGCTAAAGAGATATTCCTTTGCCAGGTCAAAATTAAGCCCTGAATCATGAGGTTGTTAGTCAAAAGATTTATGTCTAATATACAATTTTTTGAATGGGTCTATTTTGCAAATAATCCTATCAAATACTTAATATTCTATGTTATTTAATTTATTTATATTTAAGACAATCCTTCTTTTTGAAAATATCACATATGAATGAGTATTTATTAAAAAATTTCTGTTGGATCAAGATATTATTTTACATTAACATTCTATATATTGTTTATTCTCCAAAATATAAACTAGTTTTGTTTATTTATAGCTTTGTGTATAACATAATTTATCTTTCTTGAAATTAATTATAATATATTTTAGATTCTGTGGATATTGTAGGTTAAATTTTATATATTGTATTTTTGTTTCTGTTCGTTGAGAAAGAATTATGAACACTCAACCAACAACAATAAATAAATATAAACAAAAGGCAGGCTTCATTCTATTTAAAAAAAAAATCATGAATTGATAAAGTTTGTTGTTTTATTATATTCACATACAGATAAATTGTCGATGTATAAGCAGGAAGAGGATCGTCATTAATCCATCAAAAATCTGATCTTCATTTAGAATTTGTGTAATTCATTTACTGGAAAATTATTAATGATTCCGTGTTAATATATAATAGGAGAAGATGCTTTGATAAAGTATTGACTTACTGTGGGATTTAAAAAAATTTCGTTTAAAGAATAATACTCTATCTATTATATTATTTGTTTTCTATTTGATAATGACAACTACCAATAAAATCCATTTGACTTTTAATAAAATTTATATTTTTATAAATTGTCTTTAGACAAGAATGTTTTAAACTTTAAAATTTAAAGGCTTTGACCAAGTCAAATTAGGAATCAGAGGCTAGAAATGTTATAGGATATATAAATGTAGGTAAATTTTATAATCCTTTATTATTATTACAGTCTTAATTGTTAATATTTTCTTAAAATTTATTTTAATAGAACATTTTTAGATTTTGAAAAACTTTAGTAAGAATTTTCCATTCTCTTTAAAACATTCTATTTTAAACACGTATAGGAGGTAATATGAATATAGCGAATATAAGGAAATCGGTTGGTAATCCAAGAAGGCGATGGGCAATGTAAAGAAGGACATGAGAGAATTAGATGAGGTCATTTGGAGGAGTGTGGTTGCTGCGACAATTTTTGAGTTAGACTTTATATAATTAATAATATAATATTATAATATTATAATACTATATATATAATTGTAATAATTGAATAATTGCCCTAAACATTATTATTTTTATTATATTTTATTTATTTAGAAGAAAGAAAGAAATATTTGTCAAATATTTTGACAATTTTTTATTAGATTGACAAATTAAAACTAAAATATGTTTTAAGGAGTATAGAGGCAGGGTGGTTTGTGTTTAGAAGTTAGGACTCTGAATTGTGTGTATCTTTCTATTTCAACGAAGAAAAAAAAACAACTTTTTGACAAAACCAAAGAGAAAGAAAGAAGACTTCTTTATGCCATCGATAAGAAGTGAAAACTTTAAGAAAGAAGTTTTACTTGTGCAACTTAAAATTAAATAAAATAACAAAAAAAAAAAATAGTGAAAAAAGGACAAGTTTTAAAGATACGTTTAATGTGAAACATCGCCTGAAAGAATAAGATGTGATTTGAGTCAATTAGCTATGAGAATTTCTAATTTTCGGTTCAGTTCGAAGATTTGATGAAAAATTACAAACTCTGTTAGAAACATATTCAGGTTTCTTTGGTATTTTATATTTATTTTATTAACAATATTATTTCTAGGCTTTTTTAAAAAAGAGTTTTTTATTTTATCAAATTTAAAGAAATATATATTTGCAATCCATTTAAAAAGAAAACAAAAATTCACATGTTGAGATGAATGGAAATGTGGAAAAGAGGTAAATTATAATAATATTGATACAAATAAATTTTGACCCTGTGTCGCCAGAGATATTTTATATAAAAACTAGCTGCTCCGAGCGCCTTCAAAATATAAGATTTACTTATTCATAAATTAATTTTAAATAAAATTAATTTGAAATATTCTAGAAAAGCTATAATTATACTCGTAAAACGGAGGCCTATAATGTGACTAAAAAGAAAATGAAAGAATAAGATGTGATTTGAGTCAATTAGCTATGAGAATTTCTAATTGTCCGTGTAGAGTCCCCACATGAATGATAAAAATAAGAAGTCGGGGTTTGATTCGATAAATGCCTACCCCGGAAAATTCTCTTTGCCCCCTTTTTAGAAAATTACATAATACATAAATACTTCACGATAATAAAATTACATAAATACTCATTAATTTAATTAATTTATGCAAATTAATCTCTTTAAATAAAAATATATAAAATCAAATAAGTTGACCTGTGGAAAGGTCCGAACCGACCGACGGTTTGAACTAAATTAATTTCCAGCTACAGAAACAATTTCAAATAATTTTAATATATCTATTAATGTAATAAAAAACAGATATGGATACATAAATAATAAATATAAACATTTTTAATTTTATTTTATTTATAATATATATGTAAAACCAGGCTGTGACGTCATGAATGGCTGGATGACGACATATAATTTTAAATTAAGAAAAAACTAATAAAGATGATTTTTCTCGAGGATAAAACCAATACAAAGTGCATGATTCGTGGAGATATATAAAAAAATCTCTTCATCTGAAATTTGATGTGAAAATAACCCTTCCCTTCCTATCGTCGATCGGTAATACTACCACTTCCGGTTTCCGGGTTTGCACCATTGAACAATTCATCATACTGATGCATTAAGTAAATATACCAAATTTCATCAAAATCCGTTGAGCCGTTCAAGCTGTACACATCTATACGGACGGACGGACGGACAGACATGCTTGATTCGTGGAGATATGTAAAAATCTCCACATATGAAATTTGGTGTGAAAACAATACCTACCTTACTATCGTCGGTCGGTAATTATGAAATCTGCATAAATAATATGAAATTTCAATTTTCATAACTGATATCTCGTAAATAGAATACAACGAATATATCTATTTTAATTTTCAAAAACAATTTTTATTATATTTCTAATGAAACTCTAAAACAATATATACAGGGGTAAAGTGGAAATCGGTTTTTTGTTGTGATTGGCTGATTGGACTTGAAGAGATACACAAGTTTTCCACAGCTAATCTTACTTCTAATCTTTAATGACGCATTGAATCCTCATCGACAGATGACAAATCACCACCAAATGTGTTTCTCTCCATTTCGTTGGGAAATTGGGCGCAGCAGCGCGATTGCAACTTATGAAAGTGGAAGGCAGTTGGAAAGGAGTCATTTCCGACACCCCCTCCTCTTCCTCCTCTCCACCTTTCGCTCAACACTCCTGGCCAATCTTAACTCTCCTCTTCTTGGCACCCCAACGAGGAGGCCAATCAACACTCCCTCCTTGAAAACACTTTATCAAGTCACTGTCTGCAACTTAGTGCCGCAACTGGGCAAAACCAAAGATATAACATAAATATTTTAATTTCATTTTATTTATAATATATATGTAAGACCAGGCTGTGACGTCATATAATTTTAAATCAAGAAAAAACTAATAAATATGATTTTCCCGAGGATAAAACCAATACAAAATGCATGATTCGTGGTGATATATAAAAAAATCTCCTTTGGTGTGAAAATAACCCTTTCCTTCCTATCGTCGATCGCTAATACTACCACTTCCGGTTTCCGGAATTGCACCAAAAGTTGATCAATTCATCCCACTGATGCATTAAGTAAATATACCAAATTTCATCAAAATCCGTTCAGCCGTTCAGGCTGTACACATCTATTCGGACGGACAGACGGACAGACATCATGCTAAAAATACTTTTTTCTGTTTAGAAAATGCATGATTCGTGGAGATATGTAAAAATCTCCACATGTGAAATTCGGTGTGAAAACAATACCTCCCTTACTATCGTCGGTCGGTAAAAAGGGGTGGCAAATTCGAAATTTGCCAAAAATAATGTTCGAACATTGATGATGATGATGATGTAACATACCACAACCTTTCTTTGATTCTCTCCACTTTGAAAAGAGATACTATGTATTATAAATAAATTATTCGGATGTAAATTCGTAAAATAGTGATTTAATGAAGGGAGCGGAAAAGAGACCGATATAAAATAAATTAGAATCTGTGAAGTCGAATAGGGTTGGATGCTAATCAAACGCAACTTTATTAACATCGACGAAGTAATTACAATTTTCATTTTAAATGTCATTTAAAATTACAATATAATAGTAGTAAGTGAATTTTTTTGTAATAGATTATTAATTATTAATTTTATTATTTCAGGATTTTTATTTACTAATTATATATAATTTTTTACCTTTTAATAGCGCGCGCGTTTCTCTCACGATGTTATACTTATTCTCCAACTTTTAAAAAATTTAAGTGATTTAAATTATTCAAAACTTTGTAATCCTGCATTTCCCTTTTTAATTGCATTCCCAAGCCCATATGGCCCATATATGGTTGGATCTGACTTCAGTCCTGATAATTCCTTTTTAATAAAGTATAGGGGAAAAAAAATTGAATAGGGAGTTCCGAAGTGATTTCAAACTAATATTAACAAATTTCTAACCCAACATTGCCAATAACCAACATTAAGCAATAAAAGAATTTTAAAATTTGAGCGAATCAATGTTTAAAAAAAGTATGATTGTTCCGTTAAATAAGAAATATTTTAGTTTTACGGAATAATTATAAATGGGTACTTTTTTCAAACTTCATAATATCTAAATAATATATATATATATATATATATATTCTACTCAAATGGAAGAATTAATTGAAATTCTAAATGAAAGTAAATATATGTTAATAGAATCACTGGTAATGGCTTCTTTCTACAAATATACTGTATACTGAGAAATATAAAATTTTATTTTATCTGAAAGGTAATTTCATATAAATAGATCTGACATCTGAGTGAGCGATGGGAGTTCTTTTTGAAAGGGCGGAGATCAAAGAGAACGTTCTGACTATTAGCTATTGATAGAAAACAAATCAGAAACTGCTTCTGTGAAAAGTTAACTTGTCGGTTGTTTTGAGATGATTTATATGGTTCGAAAATTTATTGTAAATAAAAGTAAAATTAATATTATCAATATTTTACAAGTGAACAATAAATTAATTAAATTTTTTATTAATTTTTTAGTTCACAAAAGAAAGAGAATAATAATAATAAGTAGATTGAAATAATACTTTTTTCAATATTAATATAATTAAATAAAATTAATTAAAATGATTAAATAAATCTATCATCTTATTATTATTGTGTTAGAACTGACCACAGGTGATCCTTTAGTTGACTAATTTTAAAAGTGAAAATACAATATACACTATTATTAAAGCTTTGGTGGTTGTTTTTATTTATAACGGAATTTTGTAAATTAAACCACATATTGATATTTGTTATTATACATTTATTCAAAAAATACAAACATATACACAACGTTTCGATTGCTACTTCTGCAATCGTTATCAAGCGACTGCACTGTTCGAGTCACTGGACGCTACTTCTGCAATCGAAACTGCACTGTTCGAGCGTCCAGTGACTCGAACAGTGCAGTCGCTTGATAACGATTGCAGAAGTGGCAATCGAAACAGCACTGTTCGAGCGTCCAGTGACTCGAACAGTGCAGTCGCTTGATAACGATTGCAGAAGTAGCAATCGAAACGTTGTGTATATGTTTGTATTTTTTGAATAAATGTATAATAACAAATATCAATATGTGGTTTAATTTACAAAATTCCGTTAACAATATACACTAGTTTAGAGTGCTATAATAAAAAAATTGAAAAATAATAAACTAATCAAAAATATAAATAATTAACAAATAAAAATATCAAACAAATAAAATGATAATTAATCAAAATAAAAACAGCTTCAAATATATATATATATTCTATATATATTGTTACTAGACTTTCTTAAAAAAGCCTATATTTAAGATAAACAAATAATCAACTCATTTTAATGTCAATCTATCTATCTCCGTGGCTCTACGGAACTCGAAAGTTCTTGGCCGCAGCAACTACAATTCTCCAAGTGTCCCTATTCTGAGCCACAACCCTCCAATCCCTATCCTTCCTCATCTCTCTCACGTCCATTCCTATATTATCCACCCCCCGCTCATTGGTCTTCCAAGCGGGCGTTTCCCACTCGGTCTCCCTACCAATATATTTTTCGCCATTCTTTCCTCCTCCATTCTAGCCACGTGTCCTGCCCACCACAGCCTTCTCGATTGTAACCTCGCTTTAAACTCTTCTCGAATATTATTATCTTTCGTTATTACAACTCGTTGTATAAGTTTGTTATAAATGTCTTTTTGCTCGAGTACCAGGCGTGGCTCAATTTTTCTGACCTGAGCATCTAATAATCTAATTATAACTTTGATCAAATCAGTCGACAGCTCTCTTCGATTCTGTGAGCATACCGAAGTCGGACAATTTCTTTCCTGAAATCATTATTTTGTCCTGTAGTGATTCATTCAGTCTTTGAAATCTGTGTAAGATATTTTCTGATAAAGCAGTTTTATATTTACCCCATAGTTAAAGAGAAATGGATAACTCGCAAGTGCATATCAATATTTCAAATGCTCTCTTATTTACGAATGTCCTCTTCCATTATGACATCCCAATGGCTGTCATCTTCTAACAACCCCAACATCTCACATGCTTGTGAAAAAGTTTCAAGTTCTTGGTCGTCAACGGGCCCTATTTTACATTCATCAACATTCGCAAACAGTAACACTCAAAGTTACGTCAACATAAAGTAATGTTTTTTCAGATGTGTCATTTTGGTAATAGAGGAAAAATGCAGTTAATGTTGTCTCAGGTAGAGCAGCCATTCTGTCTCTAAAATTGTTTTCAGTTAAATAAATCTATTTTATATAAAAAGAGAAATAATTTTATTTTTAGTTGACATAGTTGTCATGGTTACGCTACAACAACCATAATATATAATTTTTTTGTAAATAAAATTCTAAAGGCTTTGATTTGATTAATTGTTATTCTGATGTATGTGAGCTATATTATTGTAAAGTATCATTAAAATTCATTCAGTAGTTTTTGCATGAAAGAGTAACAAACATCCTCACAAACATTCACCTTTATAATATATATTAGATATTTATTTAGATGAAAATAAATTTTCTCTTTATTTAACATCATAATTTGAAAATTTATCTTAATTATTTTTGAAATTGATGCTGAAATCCTTATTTGTTTTCATTATAAATAACAAAGAAATGTATACGAATATAAATTCTAAATAAAAATATTAATATTTATATTATAAACTTTAACTATACAAATTACAACATATAATTTGTATTCATTAATTGAATATTTTTTAAATTAATTGAAATACATACTTAAAATTTATTTATTTTTATTCGGCCTAAGAATCTAAGTTTATATTAGTCAGGTTACACATTTATCTAATCTTATTATGCTAGCTAAAATTGTATATATATTTGTAAATGGGTTCTCAGAAACCGCTCGATGGATTTTTTTGAAATTCACAGTATAGAAAATATTTATAAAGAAAAATCGAGTTTTATTGATCATATCTCTAGGAAAAATCATTTTCATTAGCTTTTTCTTAATTTAAATTTATATATGGATGACGTCTTAAATGCCTTCCATCTTTTTTTCTTTAATTGATATTGTATTAATATTTTCTTTTTTGTATTTAAAGATAAACTGTTGAATAATAAATAATGTAAAGGCCGGTAAATATTTATTTCTTGTATTTAAATTACACAAGGTAATCAATTTTAATATAATCTTTCTATTCGATATTTAATTTGATTCCTTTTTGTATTTATCAAAAACCTAACAAATATTATTCACTAGATTATGTTTATTTTAGACGTGTTTGGTGTTAAACATTTACTCTTTCAATTCAACTATATAAATAACTTGTTTAATACACATACTATATTTTAAAAATTTATCGCTTTATTAAAATATATTATATAAGCAGTTTCATTTGTTGATGTTTATTCTTATTATATATATCAAGATATTAAATAAAAGCAAATTATTCAAATATATGGAAAGAGGGCAACACGATTTCTAATTGGGTATGGTGAGACGGATAATTTAATTTAATACTATAAGAAATAGGAATATGGAGAACAACAGTTGAATTCGCCACCCCCTCACCCCTCTTTTTTCTTCTGTTCTATTTAATTTTCTCTCTTTTTCGCCAATTTTCTTCTTCATTTTCTTGATTCGATTAACAAACAAAGAGATCCGAATTAAATTAAATTGATCTGTAAAATAAAATATAAAGAGCCAGTTTTCTGTTTTCTATATATATGTCATGTGAAAAATGTCATTAACAATAAATCAATCCTTCATATGATTTTTTTTCTCAAAAATATATTATTATGTACTTAAAATAAAAGAGAATAATAAAATAATGTAAATAATTTTTTTTTAATACTAATTTATAAAGAAACATCAATATAGTAATCAAAAAATAATTAAATAGTTTGAAATAAGTATGATAAGAAGTTTCTTAATTACGATTTAACTATTTTTAATATAAACAATCTTTGTTAACACATTTGTCTTTTATTATCCATAAGAGACAAAATTGTGTTTAATAATAATAATTCAAAATTAGCAATTAAAAAATATGCCATATTGAGAATTTCCTATTGAAGTCCTATAAGACTACTTAAATTTATAAAGTTGTAAGATACTATATTAAGATTATATAAGGAAAATGTATCACTGTGCCAGTAATTGACCATTTGATAGATTTTTCATCAAAATAAGCTTTTTAATTTCAATCATTTCAATCCAAAAGTTCAATTCAATAGTTGATACTACAAATTATATTAATCAATTTGAAATATTTTCTTAATGTAAACATTAACAATTATTAAGGGGGTGGTCCAATTCTGAAACAAATATCACATTTTTTTAGAGTAGACAATTTCTTAAATATTCGTATAAATATAATAAAAATATTTTTATTAAATTTATGTATTATTTAAATAAGAATATTAGAAAAGATTAAAAATAAGCAGCTTTAGAGAGGCAAAGGAATAAGAAATGAAGGAAAGAGTTGGATAGCGAAAAAGAGGGAGGAAAGGCAGTTTGTAAGGAACGAGTTAATAGTTCTGAATAATCTGACTTCAGTTTTAAATATCACATATAGATGAAAATAATTGTCTTTGAACTTGAAGTCAGTGAAGAAGCTCTAAAATTCAATGGTTGCATGTTCAAAATAAGATAAACAAAAACGTCATGTTTTTTTATATGGGTGATTACTTTCCCAAAAAAAAAACATATAATTTACTGAAGAAGAAGCTACGATTTCATCGATGAATGATACAGGATATTTATGGAAAGATACAAAAACTGCAGGCATCCTTGATTACAATTGGAATAGTGTAGTAGGCACCTCGAGCAATATTAGCAAAACAAGATATAATTCCTGATATGAACTCTAAATATAAAGTAGAATTAAAATAAATTATAAGAAATTATATATATATATATATATATATATATATAATATTAATAAAACCAATCATTAGTGCATTTTATTCCATTTATTTATTTTAAATCCATTTTAGGTTGATGGTCAATTACTGCATCAAATTATGGTCAACTATTAAAACTTTAGATTCTCAGATGGTCAACTACTAGAACAAAAATACGTTTAGAAAAAAATTTTAAAAAAATAATTAAATATACATTAACCGAATGTTTGAGTTATAGTGATAATTAAAAATAGTTATACAATATGATAGCCCTTGTTTTATTGTTATTCTCACTTTCACAATATTACAGAATAATATAATAGTGTTTTTTTATGAAAATTTCTCATAAGACGGCCCACCACTGGTACGTTTACCTTATAATAAGGATTTTTAATTTTAATTAGTTTACAATTAATCTAAAAATAAATTGACAGATAATTATTTAGATTCATAAACATATATATTAATTTGTTCTATGTTAAAAATATTAGGAAGTTATAAATAATTTTAAAATAAATAAATGTAAAATATATCAAAACGTCTGTTAACAAATTGATAATATTTATTTATAATTTTTACTATCTCGCCACAGAGATAGTATTGCGATCACGAAAATTTCCGATGTCGAGATTTTGATGTTTTTATACGTTTTGAAGGTTCCTGAATCATTTTCACTAAGGTTGAGAAAAATATCTCTCTCTCTCTCTCTCTGTGTGTGTGTGTGTGTGTGTGTGTGTGTGTGTAGACAAGATTACGCAAAAACGGTTTGAGTTTGAATCAAGAAATTTGGTATACGGGCATTATTCAAAATTCGTAGATTCCTATCAACTTTTGAGAAATGTAGCTCAACCGGAAGAGGGTCATTACCTACAAAGTTTTGATTTTTTTTTTCCTCTAAAGTGACTGTAAAAATTTAGATATATGTTTGATAGTTTTTCACATGATTAAAAATTCAAAACTGCTATTGTTCTGTCTATTATAATGAAGAGTAAGTGCTTCTGTTCTGTGCATCACAACCTCTTATACATCAATTATAATCCATGAACGGATGAAATAGAAAATTGATATTGAATCTACGCATTGCGTATATCAATCAAGTTTTCTACATTTCTATTTTTGTGATAATATCATTAGATATATATATATATATATACTATCACAGACCCGGCAAAGCTTCGCTTTTGCATGTGTGTCTGTATACATATATACGTATATG
The DNA here is from genome assembly GCA_963082975.1 of Labia minor. NCBI lineage: Eukaryota > Metazoa > Arthropoda > Insecta > Dermaptera > Spongiphoridae > Labia > Labia minor. The sequence continues at coordinate 19,810,713 of OY720346.1, read as the reverse complement.
ATAACTGAACACTTAATAATAATAATAATATAATGGATTAAATTAATATAATTGAAATTTTAGTTTTAATTGCACTTTTTTTGGTTTTTATTTTTATTTATTTTTATTGGAATTATTACACATAATAATAATAATAATAATAATAATATACCGTTTAATACGTGAAAATAATAATAATAATAATTTATTAAATGAATATAATTGAAATTTTATTTTTTATTATTACATTTTTATTTTTATTTTTTACCGACCGACGATAGTAAGGGAGGTATTGTTTTCACACCAAATTTCACATGTGGAGATTTTTACATATCTCCACGAATCATGCACTTTGTATTGGTTTTATCCTCGAGAAAAATCATCTTTATTAGTTTTTTCTTAATTTAAAATTATATGACGTCATCCAGCCATTCATGACGTCACAGCCTGGTCTTACATATTTATTATAAATAAAATGAAATTTAAAATATTTATGTTATATCCATATCTGTTTTTTATTACATTAATAGATATATTAAAATTATTTGAAATTGTTTCTGTAGCTGGAAATTAATTTATTTCAAATCGTCGGTCGGTCAACTTATTTTGTTATTATAGGTATTTTCATTAAATTTATGTTATATCACACTCGATAATCAATTGATAATTTAAAATTGAACAATTTCTATCTCACCCTCCACCTCCATGTTTTTTTAAAAATATATTCATTTCCATAATAAACAAAAAAAAAATATTTTTTTAAAAATTACATTTTATAAAATGCATTTTATATAACTTTTTACTGATATATTAATTATATTTATAAATTTTATAAATTTTTCATTAAAATCTTAAAAGAATTAAATTTAAATATTGTTTCTATAGGTTCGAATTAAAATCTATATAAAAACACCATTAATTATAAAAAAAAATAATATATATGTTTTTCTTTAATTAATATAATACTAGCTGCTCCGAGCGCCTTCGGCGCTCTTCACACCTAGACGGGGCTCCGCCCCCTGTACCCCCGAGTATAAATAGTATTTGGTTGAAAGTCTGTATGTAAAAGGTTTTCATCCATTTTGTTTTAATCAGTATAAGTAGATAAAACATTTATTTGTTTTCTTGTAAAATATATTTTATAAATTATATATTATTATTGTATATGTTACATTTATCTAACTCTGTGTCTCTACAGTTTGGGAAACTTCTTAGCCGCAGCATCCACATTTCTCTAAGCGTCCCTATCCTGAGCTAAAACCAAATCCCTGTCCCATCTCTCCCATGTCCCTTCCTTCATTCTCCACCCACCTTGGTCCTTGGTCTTCCACCGGATGTTTCCCAATCGGTTTCTCCCAATTTCTAGTTTCTCCAATTCCATCCCAGCCTTCTCGATTTTATAACCTTAATTATATCTGGACATTATTTCTCGTTATGCCATCTCCGCCATCCCCCTGTGACCTCATCTTCTTTTGGCCTATAAATGCTGCGAACAATATTAATCTCACAAATACTCTAAATCTACTCTCGTCTCCCAGAGTCATCGATAGGGTGACCAAACGTCCCGTTTTTCCCGGCGTCTCGAAAAATGTCTTCGGGACACCCTACTGTCCCGTTTTTTCAATATTTATGACATTTCGTAATGTTTTTTTTTAAATTTTTTCAATTTAGTTCTAAAAAAAGGTATACCGTTTGTCCCGGATTGGTGTTTTCGAAATATGGTCACCCTAGTCATCGATCAACATGAAAAATAATTGTTTTATATATTTTAATTTTGATCCTCTTTGATGAGATAAGCCCCTTTACTGCTTAATAACAGGCGTTACTCAATTACAACGTCGATTTAAATTCTTCTCGAATATTATTATCCTTCGTGATTAGAGATCTTGAGTATTTAAATATTTATACTTTTTCAAATTCTAGATTTTATATGTTAATTGTATGTAAGTCGAATCGGTATCATAATTCTTGAATTTTTTTGTTTAATTACATTTCGGTTGATTCTTCCCCAATTTCTCTAATCACATGTCTCCTCTTCCAGTCCAATTCATTTACCTATCAATGTTGCATAAGGCATTTAAATTTCTTAATTTGGCTAGAACACTCCATTTTTTAAAATTTTAAATAGAGAGAGAGAGAGAGAGAGGGGTTCTAATTATATATATATCTGTTTCTATGACAGCAAAAAAGTAAACAAATTACATACATACAAACACTCTCCTTTATATATATTTCTGGAAAATGGAACACCCGCAGCTCAGCTCAGGAGTTACCTAAGATTCTAATTTCTTTTTTATTTTTCATCATTTGAGGTACCCTTCACCTCAGAAAAATTTGCTTACCCTACTCCTTGTATTTTAGGCTCTGGAGTTTTTTGCGTACAGACGGACACTGTCGTATTAAATATATAGATTTATTTGTAATAAATTGCAAGAAAAGCTTTCTGTAAAATGTTCACCTCGCCCACCCCTCTCCTCTCTCCTCCGCCTGACCCCACCTGCATGCCTGCCGGCCGATGTGCTGCTGCCTCGAACGCTTTCAGTTCTCATTCCCCTTACAGTGCAAGACGCTCGCCGTCCTATTCACCGAAATCATCCCTTGAATCATTCGCTAATCAAGAATTAATTGAAGATTTATTTATTTTATTAATTAAAACCAAGATTTTATTAGTAAACTTTCAAAAAAAAAAAAACAAACAATATTTCAATATTTCATTGAAAAATTATATATATATATATAATTATAAATTTTTAATCAAATTCTTTAAAAAAATTTAAAATCAATTATAAGATATAATTTTCTTTAAATATATTTATTAAATATTTTTTTAAATTTTCTTTAAAATATTTGTAATAATTATTAAATCGTTCCCTATTTATTTTTAAAATTAATATAAAAAAAAAATTTAAAATATTTTATTTATTATTTCTAATCTCATTAATACATCTCTCTTCAGTGTGGAAATCAATTTCTTCGTGTTGAATCCATGAATATAACACTGCAACATCAATCAATCAACCATTTGGTAAATTACCATTCAATTTTAATCAAGTTAATATTTTCACTTACCAACATCTCATCCTCTTTAATAATAATTTTGTTCTACGATTCTCGTATTATTATTTTATTGAAGTTTCTATTAAAAAAAAAACAAAACAAATTTTGGATAAATTGAATGAAAAATTTCTCAAATCAATTTTATTTAATCTCAATTTATTCCAGTGGCTTTATCACAGACTTTGTTCGATGAAAATGCTTCGAATAATTAAAATATTTTTTTTTTTTAATTTGAAAATATAACATTTTAAATCTATTATAGATATTTAAATAAATTTATTTATTTTAACATTTGAAATATCATTGCAATTTTCAAAATTTAAATTTTATGAATATATTAAAGAACAACATTGCTTTCAATGTTTCAATATAAAATGATATTCAATTTGTAATCAATATAATAATAAAATTAATATCATATAAAAATAAAGAGAAATAGTATAAATAAGCCTTTATCATTGATTGACACAGGTGATTAGAATAACATTATCAAAAAAAAATATACAATACTACTTTAAAGGGCATTTATATACCTATTCATACTTAATAACATCAATAAAAAAAAACAATTCTCATAAAATTTCTTAAAATAAATAAATAAAAGCAATTTAATAAATTAGAATAGAAATATCCAAATGAAAAATGAATATTATTTTGTCAATTAATTATTATTATAATATAACACTTTTGGAAAGTAAATTAAGGGTATTTCTATTATATGTCAATTACACAGAAGAGAATATCTTCTTGAAATTAATAAGATAAATGTAATTTATTTCCACTGTGGCATCCCATAATCTTTTTAATATTTAAGAAAGAAGAGATTTTTAGTTTTGTGGTGTTTGGTAGAAAATTTTTTAATGACTATTAATTGAGTGTAATAACTTGTAAGTATTTCTATTAAAATCCACTCAAACACTTAAGAATTTATTCATCCATTCATAAAATGGAGTGGCTCTAGGATAATTTTAGAATTCTACTATTTTAATGTAATATTACTGAAAAAATAAAATAATATTTTTTTAAAACTTACACCTCTTCAATCATTATAATGTTATTTATTTTATTTTTATATCTATTATATTTTTCTTTTTCTTAAATGACATAACTAATCTTATTTAATTTCTTTTTTATCCAGTCGAGTGAGATGGAATATCAATACAAGTCTTCGAGTTTAATCTGCGAGTTATATCCAATTTTTTTAACTCCGAGGTCAGTATTTATTATTAATTTGATTTTTATTCAATTTATAATTATTTATTTTAAAATTTTATAATCTAATATGTTATTTTTTTTCTTCCATTACATGATTCAATCTTCGTTCCTTCTACTGGATGTTGATTCAAATTCTTGATTATCTTCTCCATCTCTGATGATGATGAAATGACCATCATACAGCTCACCAAATGTAAGTAATCATCGTTATTTATTTATTTAGCATGGCACAAATTCAAATAGGAATAAATTTCATTAATTTCAATTTCTAAATAAAATATTTCAATTAAAATTTAACATACATAACAGTAATTATATTTGATTTATGATTGATTGATTTTCTTTATTTTGATAATATTAATTAGAAAATTATAGGGAAATATATTCTAGAATTTAGTGAGATTAGGGGATTTCAGATTACATCTCTCAAGAATGAGTATCATTGATAAAGGAAGCAGAAGAGAGAAAAGTAATTAGAATTGCGTTACACTAGGGGGAGGGGAGGGGGGCTAATCATTGGAATATACTTATATTTTGTTGTTAAAGATTTTCAGGAGGTTGCTTCCTACTTCCATCGAAGGATGCTGGTTTTCATCCTACTAATCCATAGATTAGTTTAGAATTATTAAATAGAAAAGTGTGGGTGGATAAAGCAAGTGCCATGCCAATATTATAAGAGAAGGGTTGTATTAATTGCATGCCTTGTCTGAATTGTGCCTTTTTGTATTGCTGAGAATGTATTTGAGGTGGATCGAATGAACGAGCATTCGGGAAGGTAATTCAGCACAGTTCCGAAATGGGAATAGCCTGAATAGGAACAAATTGTTGGATACCTTTTGAGCGTAGGAAAGATTCGATTAGCATGGGCGATCCACTCCTAATAGTGGAGACCATGCATCTTCTTAGGTAGGCAGGTTTTATTTCAGGTTGCCCCGAATGTGGCGGTTTCATTTCGAAATCCAAAAAATCAAAGGCATTCTCAGCTGATTCAAAAAGGCGTACAGACCAAACGCCTTATTTTTTTAAAATTTTTTTTTTAAGGCGAACTTTCTTTTTCATTACTTTTTCCAAATTCCGTAAGGAGAGGCTTGGAAGGGCTAATTTATGGGGATAGGAGGAGGCCCTATTAAATATTCAATTGTTTTTTTATTTTATTATGAATTAAAAAAAAATATAATTGAATATCGTGATTATTTTCTTTAATTTTTTTTTTTTTTTATAAAATATTTAATATAATCATTTTTACATTTTAAAGATTTTACTATTTAGGTAGAATCATTTATTAATTAGAATTAAAATTGTAAAATTATAATATATTATATATATATAAATATTGTATTGTAATTTTATATATACCTACTTATAAGTAACCAATGTAACCATGGTAACCATAAATGGACTTTTACCAAAATATTATTAATTAAATTAATTTTGGATAAATTAATTTTGGATTTAACTACACTAAAACCTTCCCTGGGACGCCCACAACAATCCCTGAAAGTTTCATCGCAATCGGGCGGATAGTTTTTGAGTTTTTGACAGACACACACACACACAAGATATTGCCTTTTATATATATATATATATATATATATATATATTTAGATTCATCAAAAATAAAATTTTATTTAATAAATTATTTATTTAATAATATATTAATATATATTATAAATATAATATATTTTATAATTTATTTATTTTATTTAAAAAATATCTGATTCTTAGTAAATGATTATTAGTCAATATTCATTTTTAAATTATTTTTTTAATAAATATAATAAATTATTATTATAATATAGATAATATTATTTTGTTTTAAATAAAAAGTAAAAGGGACCTTACCAGTATAATTCCAGTAATGATTTTTTTTCTAATCGTGCGATAAGCCACTCGGTCAAATTTCATGGAAAAACAGAATATAAATAAAAAAATTTATTTATTTTAATAAAATATTTTAGTTTGCATTGCAAAGTGAATATGATAAGTCACCTTAGGTTGGGATGTGTGTCCGTCCACCTAACCAGGTAATTCATTAATAAGTATATTATTTATTTGTTTTCTATCTACAATTTATATTAAAATTAATATTTTAATTAATTATTTATGTTTTTTTTTGATTAAATTATTTGATTTTTACGACTAAAGGTTATCTACTTTTTGATCATTTATTTCATTTTTCATTTTTTAATTCTCTCATCATCATCTTTGGTATATATTAATTAATTCATCACAAATATCCATCAACAATGAGCCAAACATGCGCTGGTTTAATAAATATTATTTATTAATTTTAATTTATAATTTATAATTAATTAAATTTAATTTAAATATAATATATTATGTTATTTAATCCAATTAAAATTGCGAGATAGTCGAGTGGAGACACTCCAGCTTATTTTATATATTATATATAATAATAATTATATTTATATTTTACATTGAAAGATCGCATTACTTCTACCATATATATAAATAAATGAAAGTATAACTTTTAAAAAAGAAACTCAATTTACTATAAAATAGTTCAATATTTTCTGTGATTAATAATTACAAAAATCTAAAGTTTATATGGTTATATCTTTCATCAGTTAACTGTAATTGATATAAATTAAACAAAATCTGTTTTAAAATCAATGTGGAGGATTAAATTAAATTCATGATTGAAATATCTATTTATTTACAAATATTTATTTTAGAATAGAATAAGATTAACACAAATAAATTAATAATATTATCTGTTTGGACCATTAATTTTTAAAATTTTTTAAAACTTTTTAAAATTTCATTTTTTATCAATGATTAATTATTCTATTTCATATTAAATATTAAAACGTTCATAATTAATGAGAATTTAATAGAAAGTCATTAAACCGAATGGAAATAACAAAAATCATTAGAAATGTACGATATAAACAAGAACCCTTTTAATGTTAACACCTTTCATGTAAATGTTTGCTTATTATAATTATTATCTTAAATATATAAATTTATTTATTTTTAATTTTATTTTTAATTTTGGGGTAATATTAGTTATTTAAAAATAAAAATAATTAATTTAAAAAAAATTAGAATACTACACTTTATTCAAAAGTTTACTAAAAAATTGGAAAATAAGGACTGTCAAAGATAATTCTTGTAAATAACAGATAATAGACTCTAGTTTTCTCTTTTGACTTTTTCTTACTACTTAAGTGTGGTTTTATAAAAATATAGTTAATTTTATTTTTTCCATTTTGATTTTGTTCTGTGAATATTAAGAACATCTTTAGAAAAATAATGTAAACTTATAATTGTATCTACTGAAAAAAATATGAAAAGAGAGAGAGAGAGAGAGAGAGAGTGAGCATAAACAAAAATACCCACAAACATCGTAATTTTAAAGAAAATAATATTTACAAAGAAACAGGAAATAAAAGTGAAATTATTTCGACTAAAATATTCATTAAATTTAATCTAATATTATTATATTAATTAAAATGAGAATTTTTCGAATAAATAAAAAATTTTAAAGTTATTTGTGATTACTAGACATAAAAAAATAAATTTATTAATATTATAATAATAATTCTGGGTGGGAATTGCTAGAATTATTATTTTCAAATTCATTGTCGAAAATCGGATGAACAGCACTTTACATATCAAGGTACTTTTATTAAAAAAAAATTTCTGTGTTTTGACTGTTGATATTTGAACTATGGTATATAGTTATATACAATTAGAGATATTTATTAGCTGAAAAATATACGAGTAAAATATAGAATAATGATAATAATTTTTCTAGCAATTTTTTTTACACTGAACAATATTTCATTTCTTCAACAATAAATTTTAATTTTAAAGTACTAATCAGTGAACTAGGTATTTTAGTTAAGCGATTCAACCGAAATATGAGAAAATTAGTTTTTATATCACAATCACACTATTTATTCATTATTTAGCTATAATATTAAAGATTATGACTAAATCATTAATAATTAAAATTTCATTTTCTTAATTTAATTTATTTATAAGTTCGCAATTATTTTTTAATTAAATTCCATAGTTATTTTCTATTAGATATTATAAATATGTTTTTCATTTAGAAATGGAGTATTTTAACTTTAAACTCTTTAATACGATTATTATAATATCCGAACAGTTTATGAAACTTTACCTAACTTTAAACTATTCTACTCTTTTGATGAGAATATAAAACTATTAAGAAAATATTTGAATTTAAAAAAGCTGTAGTCAAATGAAAAGGCCAGGGGAATGAATTTAACCCTCTAAAGGCTTAATTTTTATCTTCTTAGGGAATCTGTATTTATAGTAACAGGATCCATTATTATATATAATAAATACGAGATTAAACGGAATAGAAAAATAAAAAGTTAAAATGTGTTTTAATAGTGAAGAGTAAAAGTTAAAGTGAATCGTTTCTGAAATATAATATTATAATAAATATATGTAGAATATATATATACAAATGTGTATATTAATTCATTATCATTCGTTTGTTTAATAAACATTACTCTAAACAAATAAACAACTTAGTTAACATAGATACCGGAAGATATTTGTTTAATAATGTTTCTGAAAGTGCTTTTAAACATAAAATGATTGACAGGAATGCCTATTCTTCATTGCATAATAATATTTAGAAATTTAACGAAGAGATAGTTATGTTTATTTGCCAAATATAATTACATTTCAAAATTATTAAGTTCAATTTTAGATGAATGATTATTTATTATTTAATTTTTACATTTTTATATATTCCAGATCAGATTCGTTAAATTTATATTTAATTTAGTAGTAGAATTTATGTATTTATGGTTAATATCCATGATATATGGATAATTTCTTTCATATCTTAATTATTTTAATGAATTACAAAAAGAGCTTTTAAAATTGAAAAAAAGATACTCTTTAAATTATAATTTCTTTAATTTGATTGTTTTTTCACCAAACATTAGCTACTACAGTCTAATGTAAAATTAATTATATATGTACTTTTATTATTTTTAACTATAAGGTGTAATTAAAATGCGATATCTGTGTGATAGAAATATATCTTATTAAATTTACTTTAACAATTTCCTCTGATCTTAAAGCAGAGGTTCTAGAATGAATTTTATCATTTAAATTAGTGATTCCCAAAGTGTAAGTCGAGATGGCGTCAATAGGGCGCCGCGAAATACAATTGAAATTAGATATTTTATATTATCCGAAGGAAAGTAGTAAGTATAAGTTTTTAATTTTTCAATGTTAAATGGATAATCGCTTTTAAAAAAGCAAAGTTTTCCAATTCAAGAAAGAGAAAAATTTAGAAAAAAAATCTGATGTATTCAGGACGCTGAGTAAAAAATCCGATTATTTAGGGAACCGCGAATCAGAAAAGATTGGGAACCTCTGTTTTATATTATTGTCTAACACCCCCAAATAGTTTATTTAATCTAACCATCTAATATTAAAAATAATTAAAAATCGTAATTTCTGAGTTCATACTAACATCTTAAACTTTTAAATAAACTTTTTAACTAAAACTCAACTTAAACAAGTAAAATAAAAAAAATTTAGTCTATTCCTATTTTGGTCAACAAAGTGGAATATTGATGCAAGAATTGGACTAGCATACTTCATCTTCACGTAAAAAATACATGTTATCGAGTTTAATGCCTAATAATTCTAATTTTTATCACAAACTGCTAAAACTTTTTTTTTTTTTTTTTTTATTTAACTTCCAATTAGATACATTAATTCCACATCTGCCTTATTTGAGGCAATAGAAGAACATTTACAGGTTAAACTCAATATATACATAAAATATATACAATAAGAAATAGAGGGGTATTATGAGGGGAGAATCAAGAAAGAAAGAAAGAAAGATATTAGTGGGAGGGGGATAAGACTAGACAGGATTAAGATAGGAAAATAGGTGTTGAGGATATTATGAGGGACAAGTAGAGAAGATGGAGCGATTGACTTGAATCAAACCGTCGGCCCATTAGTCGAAGGAGAATTGAGTCTGTCGTGTATCAAGTCGTTAGGTCTAAGTCTTTTTAGTCTTCTGGTTAGTCCTTGTGTGTCAGTAAGTTGTCTCGCTTTGTCGTTAACATGGTTTTGTAGTCTGTTGAGGTAGCGTATGCTGTTTAACTGCACCTCCTCCGCCACAGTTCTAACATTGAGATCTCCATGGATTATCTTATTAGATATGTACCATGGAGCGTTGACCATTGCCCTCAGTGTCTTGTTTTGGAATTTCTGTATTATAGACATATTGGTATTGCTCGTTATTCCCCATAATTGAATACCATATGTCCATATTGGTTTGATCAGCATATTGTATATCAATAGTTTATAGTCTAAAGTCATTTTAGATTTGCGTCCTATCAGCCAATATAGTTTGTGTAGTTTTAATTGTAATTGTTTTTTTTTTGTCCGTATGTGAATTTCCCAAGTTAGTCTTCTGTCTAAGTGCATACCCAAGTATTTCACTGTCTTTTTAATTGGGATTTTTTTGTCGAGTTCAACAGCCGGGCAGGTCGCTTTATTTAGTGTAAATGTCACGTGTGCTGACTTTTCTTCATTAGCTACGATTCTCCATTTGTGAAGCCACAATTTAATTAGATTTAGATTTTGTTGGAGAATCGCAGACGCAGTTGTTGGGTCCGCATGTGAGGCAAGTTCAGCAGTGTCGTCGGCGAAGGTGGCTACAGTCATTTGTGGTCCAATGGGTAAGTCGTGTGTGTATAGTAGGTATAAAAAAGGTCCCAGGACGGTACCCTGCGGAACCCCAGATCTAATGGGACAGACGGAGCTACAAGAGTCACCCACCCTCACTTGGAAGGACCTTCCCGTAAGATAAGATCTTATTACTCTGTAGTAGATTAAGGGAACCATACCCTTAACTTTTAGGAGTAGCCCTTCATGCCAGACCCTGTCAAAAGCCTGCGAGATATCCAGAAACACAGCCGAGCAGAATCTCCTGTTTTCAAGATCGTCATTAATGACCCTAACGATTCTATGAATCTGCTCAATCGTGCCGTGCCCCTCTCTAAAACCAAACTGATGATCAGGGATAACATTATTAGTGTCAAGAAAAGGCTTAAGCCTCCTTAACAACACTCTCTCTAACAGCTTGGACAGAGTCGGCAGCAAACTTATGGGTCTGTAGGAGATTACCTCCTCTGGTGTCTTGCCAGGCTTCAGAATCATTAAGATGTCTGCGTTTCTCCACTTGATAGGGAAGAAACCTAATCTGATAATTGAATTGAAAATATAGCTTATCAAAAGAATTGCCCTATCAGGCAGCTCTTTTATCAATCTACCAGTAATTAGGTCACCCCCTGGAGCCTTTCTTGGTTTAATGGTCTGTCGTATAAACTGTTTAATTTCAGAAGGTTTTATTTTTTTAAAATTTGTCATAGAATAGTTGTGAGTGTCAAAATTTAGAATTGATTGGAAGTTATCGTCGGTATTGTCTGTAGGGGGATGTGGAGTAAAGACATTTATCAGGTGTTTAGCAAAGGTAGCCACCTTCTCGTTGTCGTTTCTGGCCCAACTGTTATCCTGTCTACGTAAGGGGGGGATTCTAGTAATGGGTTTTTTAAGTTTTTTGGTTACCTTCCAAAGAGAGTAGTCAGTATCAATGTCGGGAGTAAGATTTTTAAGAAAATTCTGGATACCTTGATTTTTATCGATGGCCAGAAGACTCTTAATGTCCTTTGTAAGTTTGTTTAATTGTGTCTTAATTGTTGGAGCTCTATGAAGTTGCCATTGTCGTCTTAGTGTTTTTTTTTTGTCAATTAAAAAACTGCTAAAACTGAATTACAAATTTTATGAAAATGAAATAAAAAAAGTTTATGTTACGACGAAAATCGATCCGAAGGCTTGACATTTCTTAGTCGACGCTCAACTAACTTAGTTATTGCAAAACAAATTTATATCCTGCTAAATAAAAGAATGTTTTTCTCTCATATAAAACTAAAATTAATTAATTAAATAGCATTATTGAATTAATATTTGAAAAAAACCTATTATGATCAACTGTCATCCCCAACAAGTTTAAAAAAGTATTTGAACTTAAGTGGATGTGTGAATAAAAAGTATTTTATTAACGATTGAAAATTTGAACAAGATAAATTCATACATAGGGTAAGGTTACTAACGATGATCAGGCTCCTAAAATGGGATAACTTAATTAATTAGTAGATACAATACACTTATTCTAAGGATCAATGTTTCCAAAATATAGTAATTTAAGTTTTAAGTTGTTTCAAACATTCAGAAAAAAGCTCTGATTTAAAGTACGATTTATTTTCTAATTTAGTCGTGTTAATGAACGCAACGATTCAACAAGATGTTAATTGTGATTGAATTTACGCAGAAAATATTTTAAAGAGATCACAATATAAAGTTACATGCTGTAAACTGATAAACGATGATGAGATAGTTACCTTAAATGAACCAATGTATCTGGGCGTCATTTCATAACAACCAAGTTTCATAACAAACAAATTAAAAAGAAACAATTAAATAATAATAATCGAATGATTAAAAATTCAATAAGAATTATTTATTTTAATAACTTTCAAAAGTTTAATAATCAAATGAATAATTATTTCACACTCAAATTAATGTTAATTAATCCACAATTTAATTAAATAATAAATTAATAATAGCCTATTTATCATAAATTCATATTTTAACTACAAGGTTAGTTCTCATTTGTCCCTTGAAAAGGTTGGGTTGGGTTCCCCGACCCAATATAGGAAACCATTGGGTCGGTGACAACTTTTTATAATTATAACGGTTTTATAACGTTTTTCTTAACTTCCCCTGGTGTCTGTCTCTGTGTCTCTCTGTCTGTTCGGTCTTTTGACAAATTGAAATCGATTTTTCATCGACTTTTGAAAATTTTTATAGATATTTCAATAGATCTCAAGAAGAAGAAGAAGAAATATAATTGAATTATAATTAATTAATTGTAATTAGCGATTAATTACTTTTAGTAACTAACTCATTTTGTATTGCTCCGATTAATTTTTTTCAACGGATATAAATAAATCTTATATTAATAAAAATTATTTATTTATTTATAAATATAATATAATAATTATTATTCAATAATAACATTTACTTAACATAAATGGATAAAATCAATTTTGGAAGATTAATATATTTTTTTTTTATTCAATTTGCAAATTTTCGTATAACTTCATCTTTTCTATTTCTCTTGTTATATTAAATAAATTTATCATATTAAAATTGCACTAAAAAGAATAAAATAATTTTTCTATAAGCCTGACAAAGTTTATGGATGAATTGTTTCATATTCAACTAAAAACGTTGGACGCATTTAGTTTTATTTATTTATATGAACAATCAAGTCAAATCTTTGTAATAATAAAAATTTTATTAAACACATAAACTGACAAAATTTTTTATCATGCAATAAAGTTGACCGTTTAAGGGCTAAGAAATTAATCTTTTATTATTTTTCACAGAAATATACTTATATCAAAGTATGTATCAAACTTTTAAAGAATTTTTATTAAATTTACATATTATCAATCAAATCCAAAATGGTTGAATATATTAGAAGAAATAGTGTTAATTGTTAATGAAGTGTTTTGATGTGGTATGTTTGTATATATATATATATGAGAATAATAGCTCTATAAAGGAAATTAATTGCATATGAATATGAATATGAAGCAATTCATCCATAAACTTTGTCAGGCTTATAGAAAAATTATTTTATTCTTTTTAGTCCATTGGAAAAACGTTATTTTATAAAAAAAATTTTATATTTATATTATTTCATTTTTCAAATATTTCTTAATATTGAGTATTTATTACTTCTGTGTCAATTTTAGTGTGTAAACAACAATATATAATATATCTATTGTATTAACAGATATATATTTAAATTACGTTATCCATTAATTTTATTATCAATTTCCTTTAGAAATTTAAAAATTATATTTAATATTTTTTTAAAATTATACTTACATGTTTATTATTTAATTTTGCTATAATCAAATAAGACAGATAAAATTTAAAAATATTTTAAAAAAAATACAATTTTTTATTTTACTAATGATTCTAATCTTAATTGTTGATTTTAATTGTTTCTTTTGATGTTGAAATTATAATTGGTATATTTATAATTAATTATTATATTAAATTATTAATTATAATTTATTTAAATAAATTTGATTATTTTCTTGATGTTATAAATGAAATAAGTATGCTCATTTTTTGTGAATTATATACTCTTTGATGTTAAGAAGATTTGATTACCTTTCAATGAGTACAAAACACAAATAAGATTATGATTAAAAGTTTAATTATAAAACTTAATATAAATTTATTAGATTAAAATAAAATGAAAGTTAATATACTTTTTATACTTGTTCTTTTTTTTTTCTCTGTGAATACGTAGGTACTTTTTCATCAGCCTCCTATCAGTGAAACGAATTTCTCAGCTTGCTTTCATCCTCCTCCTATTTCTTCGTCTTCTTATCAACTGGTTTGCACTTTCCAGAGCTTCTTTTATCAGTCGATGCTCGTTCCACTCTCGGGGTTCGCCTTTGATCTCTTTTGTAATGTATTTTACATGACATACCTTACCTATACAACCTAATATCGGTCTCTGAACAAACTAATAAATTCGTTCGTGTTTTTGAAGTATAATTTACAACAATTTTTAAATTTGATTTCCAATTTCCTATAAATACTCCATCGTCTTGAAAATTGATTTAAATCTATTTTTATCTAATCTGTATTACAAAATTAGCTGATTTAAAAGAAGATTCTTGGAATCGGTGTTCAAAATTAAATTTTAATTAACATTAAATTTAAGATTAAATTCCTTTTTGATCAAAATTATTGTTGGTGACTATTAATTAAGCTCAATGGAAATTTTGATAAGAATGCAAAAATTGTTTAAATCAATTAAATATATATATATATAAATTTTATTAAAAATAAGTTGACCTGTGGGCAGGTCCGAACCGACCGACGGTTTGAAGTAAATTAATTAGCAGCTACAGAAACAATTTCAAATAATTTTAATATATCTATTAATGTAATAAAAAACAGATATGGATACATAAATAATAAATATAAACATTTTTAATTTTATTTTATTTATAATATATATGCAAGACCAGGCTGTGAAGTCATGAATGGCTGGATGACGTCATATAATTTTAAATCAAGAAAAAACTAATAAATATGATTTTCCCGAGGATAAAACCAATACAAAGTGCATGATTCGTGGTGATATATAAAAAAATCTCCTCATGTGAAATTTGGTGTGAAAATAACCCTTCCCTTCCTATCGTCGATCGCTAATACTACCACTTCCGGTTTCCGGATTTGCACCAAAAGTTGATCAATTCATCCCACTGATGCATTAAGTAAATATACCAAATTTCATAAAAATCGGTTGACCCGTTCAGGCTGTACACATCTATACGGACAGACGGACGGACGGACGGACAGACATCATGCTAAAAATACTTTTTTCTGTTAAGAAAATGCATGATTCGTGGAGATATGTAACAATACCTCCCTTACTATCGTCGGTCGGTAAAAATCTCCACATGTGAAATTTGGTGTGAAAACAATACCTCCCTTACTATCGTTGGTGGGTAAAAAATAAATATATGAAATAATATCATTCATATGATATCATAAAACATAATGGAAATTGTAATGTATCCATTATGTAAATATTATTATTATAATATATGAATTCATAATAACATTCATAAAAATGGTATATGATATATGACTATCGTTAGTGAAGAATTTGTTGCGGCAAGAACTTTCGAGTTCGTCATAAAGATAAATAAAATGTTTTTAAAGAAAAATAAAATAAGAAAAAGAATATTTTCATCATATGAAAATTGAATTACAAAAAAAAAAACGTATTAATCTCTTGAGTATAACTGATAGAATATTTATATGAGCCAAATGGAAAATTAAGTTGAGAGAGTGATAGTAAATATAAATATTATTTTATAAAAGATAGAGAATCCCAAGTGAATGAGTTAATTGAAAACAAAAAAAAAAAAACAAAAAAAAAAAGAAAAACCAAATAAAAAATACCTTCATGAATGGAGAAATGATTCGATCTTTTCAAATTGAGTGGTTAAATTTACTTTCAGTTTTACAATTCAAACCCTCTACAAGAATTAAGAGGGTGTAATTAACAAAGGACAATTTATTTTTTTTTATGTTCGAAAAAAGAACAAGCGTGTGCAAAAACTCCAATGAAAGTGAATTGCTAGGGGAAAGACTCAGCTGGTGTAAAAATACGAGCTGCTCTAAAGGATGTTTATTATTTGGTCAATGAAATTTAGAATATTTAAAATGAGGTCACTCTTAGCATTAACTCTGAAATAATAATAACAGAAAAAAAAAATAATAAATAAATAAAAATTCATAAAAAATATATAAATAACCATATTAGTAAAAAAACATTGTTAAATTAATAAAAATAATAAATGGACTGTTAGTTACCCCGAGTGAATGTTTACATAGAAACAAATGAGTAAAATAAAATAGAGCTTCTCTAATGGGAAATATTTATAGAGTTTTTAACATTCATATTCAGCTTAATTTGCATTTCATGTAATCGATATAGAAGCAAATTTATTTTCAATTTAATAGTTTTACTATATATTGTATATCCTCTCTTATAATTCAATTTCAAACACGAAATTATACATTTTTATTTTCCAAATTTTGTTATTTATACTACATTTTGGGGTTAGCAAATTTTATTTTTATTCGGGCTTTAACCAATAATATATCGTTTTATTTTTTATATATAATTACATATTTTATATATTCATATCTATCTATATCTGTGGCTCTACGGAACTCGTAAGTTCTTGGCCGCAGCAGCCACATTTCTCCAAGCGTCCCTACCCTGAGCCAAAACCATCTAACTCCTACCCTGACCTTCCTACATTCTCCAATTCTAGCCCATTGCAACCTTCTCGAATTTATTACCCTAACTATGTCTGGATTGCAATTCCCCGGTGACCTCATCTTTCTTTGGCCCATAAATGCTGCAAAGAATACTATTCTCAAACAGCCTAAATCTACTCCATCTACTCTCATCTTCCAGGGTCATAGACCATGCTTCACAACCATATAACACAGACGAAAAAATAACTGTTTATATATTTTAATTTTGATCCCCTTTGATAATAATTCTGACGAGATAAGCTCCTTTATTGCATCATAACAGGCGATACCCGATTTATATAAATTCTCCTCGAATATTATTATCCTTCGTGAGTACAGAACTTAGGTATTTAAATTTTTCTACATTTTCATATATATTTATATTGTTTTATTAAATACTAGCTGATCAGAGCGCCTTCCAGGCGCTCTTCACACCTAGACGGGGGCTCCGCCCCCTGTACCCCCGAGTGATACATAGTATTTGGTTGAAAGTCTGTATGTAAAAGGTTTTCATCCATTTTGTTTCAATCAGTATAAGTAGATAAGACATATATTTGTTTTCTTAGAAAATATATATTTTAATTTAATCAGTAAATTAATTATATATTATTATTGTATATGTTATATTTATCTAACTCTGTGTCTATACAGTTTTCGAAAGTTCTTAGCCGCAGCATCCACTTTTCTCTAAGAGTCCCTATCCTGAGCTACAACCAAATCCTACCCTGTCCCATCTCTCCCATGTCCCTTCCTTCATTGTCCACCCACCTTGATCTTTGGTCTTCCACCGGATGTTTCCCAATATTTGCATGTGTGTCTGCATACATATCTACGTATATGATAACTGAACACTTAATAATTTCTTAATTTAAAATTATATATAAGTCACCCAGCCATTCATGACGTCACAGCCTGGTCTTACATATATATTACAAATAAAATAAAATTAAAAATATTTATGTTATGTCCATATCTGTTTTTTTATTACATTAATAGATATATTAAAATTATTTGAAATTGTTTCTGTAGCTGGAAATTAATTTACTTCAAACCGTCGGTCGGTTCGGACCTGGCCACAGGTCAACTTATTTTGTTAATAATTTATTTTTATTTTTTATTTTTTTTGTTAATAATTATTACATTTTTATTTGTTCGAAAATTATTTCTACTTTATTAATTGTTAATAGTTATTACATTTTAATTAACAGTTTTCGGAATAAGTATATTCTCTTATTTTATAGAGATATTTATTGTTTGTCTCAAAAGTCTACCTACAATATTTCATTACCATTGTATGATTCAAAATAAAATTCAAAATATTTAATAGGACATGACATGATCTTAGTATTTTTCCCATCCCAGAATATTTGCTAATATTACATGTTGGAGTTCCAATTACCTGCATATTTAATGGCAATTTCAATGCTGAATATACTTTTAAATAAAAAATTAAAAAAATTTGAAGTAAATGGAATTATTATACTTAATAAATCTATATATAAATTTAATATATATTCAAACAATAATTGAAACAATATAAATAAAACGATTCAATATTTTACTTACATTGTGATTTATATTTCTATTTTTATTACAACTGTTATTATGTGTATGTTATTTTTGACAGTTTAAAAAAAATTAAAAATATTTGAATTTGGAAGATTATATGTAGCGCCATCTGTCGATAGTTTTGTGACACTATAGACTTTTACCAAAATATTACTAATTAAATTAATTTTGGATTTAATTGAAACAATATAAATAAAACGATACAATATTTTACTTACATTGTGATTTATATTTCTATTTTTATTACAACTGTTATTATGGGTATGTTATTTTTGACAGTTTAAAAAAAATTAAAAATATTTGAATTTGGAAAATTATATGTAGCGCCATCTGTCGATAGTTTTGTGACACTAAAGACTTTTAGCAATATATTACTAATTAAATTAATTTGGATAAATTAATTTTGGATTTAACTACACTAAAACCTTCCTTGGTATGCCCACAACAATTCCTGAAAGTTTCACCGTAATCGGACGGGTAGTTTTTGAGTCTATAAGAGACAGACAGACAGACAGACACACAGACACACAGACATTGCCTTTTATATATATAGATAGATAGATAGATAGATAGATTAAATTATATGAACTTGGGAAGATTTGATTCCTCTACCACAAGTTCGACAGACCAAGGCTATAACAAAGTGGGTATCTATATATATATATATCTATATCTATGTATCTATCTATCTATCTATCTATATATATATATATATATATATATATATATATATATATTAATAATTAAATATATTTAAAAAAATAATCTAATAATTCTGAAATTTTCAAAAATTAGGTTACTACACCTCCATTAAAAATATATATAATTATATTGTTGCCTTCAAATAATATCAACAAAAGACAAAAGTTAGTTTGTGACACATTTAATTAAATGTGTAGTTAGTAATTGATAAAAATAAACAGTAGTTGATTAATTTTTTTTTATTATGCATTTTTTCGTCTTCTTCGCGATAATTATTAAAATTTGTAAAGAAGAATTTATATATAAATATGTTGTACACATCTGGAGAAACACTTGCTTGGAATATAAACAACCTGAAATGCTTCACTGATAAATAACATGAAGATGTACATGTAAACATGATAACATTAATAAACCAAATAAACGGGCTATTTTTTAAAAAATCACGATATTTAAATTCCACATAAATCTATATATAGTATATATCTTATTCTAAACATTTATATTAATTAATGATTTAAATATTTACTTTTGTTCCAGTTTTTTAAATAAAAAAATTATTCTTATATTTAAAATTAAATACCATAGTATTCTTTTAAAAATCAATAATTTTTTATTTTAACGCTTTAATCAAATTAAATTTTTATATTCCAAATTATATTTATATAGGAGGCAGCTAGCCGAGAGTGTAGCGTTGCAATTTTCTATACAAGAAGTCGGCGTTCGATTCCAACTAAGAACAATTTTTCCAATAAAATTCAATTTAACATCAGCTGCCTCCGGCTCCAGGAACCGTCAGTTCCTGGTTCTACACATGCGGAAGGCAACGGGAAACCACCGCATTAACATTCTCAAGAAAAATCATCATGGCCGGGCAGCTTCCAAGGCTATTCTAGTCATGATGATAGCCAAACTCCGAAAGGGAGACGGCACCTTAAGAAGAAGAATGATTGAAATATTTACTTATTTAAAAAAATATTCTTATATTTAAAATTAAATACCATATTATTCTTTCAAAAATCAATAATTTTTTATTTTAACGCTTTAATCAAATAAAATTTTTATATTCCGAATTATATTATATTATTCATTTTTCTCTCTGATTTACATAAAATCTCAATCGATATGCAATATTTTCCATTTAAGATTTTAATTCGATTACGTCGTTGAGTAATTAATTTCCTGAATATCTCATAAGATTGAAAGTTTAAATTTCAGTGTGATAAAATGAGATTAAATCTGTTAAGTGTTTAAAATTCCAATTCCTCCTTCCTCTCATTTTTTTTCCTTAAATCATATAATCAATCATCTACCCTTCATAATAACATTAAAAGAATTCAAACGATTCAAATTTAACTTTTGCATAACCCTTTTCAAACCCCCACTTTTTTTTAATATTGAAATATCTTTCTTCCAATATTAAACTCTAAATTTTGAGAAAAATAATTTATAAAATTCAGAATAATTTTAATTAAATTTATATAAAGTATTTTTTTATGATGATATCTGAAAAATAATTATACTTGTGATTTTCTTAAAAAGATTTATCAATTAATTAACTTTATTGATGAAATATTTATATTGAAGATTTCAATCTTTTCTCTAAATTTAAAAATGACCATTTTCATATTTAGTTTAATTTGTTTTTATAATTTATATGGTAAACCTATATTGAAGTATCTAATATTCTAATGATAAATAATAATTAAAGAATTGCATGTTTTCTATGCATTTAAAATAAATAAAATATTTTGTTTTTAATTAATGTAATTTATTTTTGAGATTAATTTTTGAAAATGTAGATTTATATGCTTTGTTAAAGTAGTAAATGGAGTATTAATTGCTGCAGTCTATAAAATTTACAAATTGAGTTTACTAACATTATTGAGCAATTCAACGACTGACCATAAATAACCATTATTTTTCCCTCTCAAGTAAATATTTTAATAAAATAATAATTTTTCTTTTTAATAGAGAAAATAAATTAATATGAATTAATTTATTAGAAAATTTGTTTGCAAATCTAAAGTGACATTAGAAATTAATGATCAAACGATTTTGGACAAAAAAAAGCATTAATTCTAAATGAGTGGCGAGGGGTTGTTGTTTCTTCTCAGCTAAACATCTTGACGATTAATTATGTAAGGGACAGAATGTGGTGGGGGTGGCAAATGATAGCCGTTTGGGTGGCAGGGCACGTATTCGAACAAAACCAGCTATCAAACGCATACAGCGCAACGGAATTAATGAAGAGTGGGATGGAGGCGAATCTCCTATAGCACAAAGAAACGAGAACCTTCTTGAAAAGAATCGTACAGTGGACAAACAACTTTAATTCGTATTTGCAATGCCTAATACAAGTGTAAAACATTTGTTTTCTGATTGTGAATAAGTTATTTTAATTAATTAACAGTAAACAAAGACAGAAAGTTGAAGCAATTAATATTTACACTAAAATAAGTCCTATGCCCTTTTATTATGTATTAAAAATGTTATATATTGATCTATATCAAATACTGTTATGGTTTAATTATAATATTAAAAAATGATGGTTGGTGACTTGGGTCTTATATTAAGGATCATTGGTCACTTGTCACTGGACACTCGAACAGTGCAGTCGCTTGATAACGATTGCAGAAGTAGCAATCGAAACGTTGGGTATATGTTTGTATTTTTTGAATAAATTTACAATATCAAATATCAATATGTGGTTTAATTTACAAAATTCCGTTATAAATAAAAACAACCACCAAAGCTTTAATAATTTAAAAAATGAAAACTTTCCATTAATTCACATAATTACTTATAATTAAATTGTTTATATATTTATAAATAAATATTTTCAGTAATTAGTCTTAACAGCATAAATTTATAATTGAAAACAAAAGTGATTAATCAAGGCTTATATTCTCGACCAAAGATAGTAAAAGCATATACTTATATTTTTAAAATAGATCATTTGTTTTTAAATTAAGAAGTAAGGAACTTAAAAAAAGATTTAATTTGATAATTATTAATCATTTTCAATCTAAAAAATTAAAATTGAGATTGATAGAAAATTGGAAAAGATAGGAAAAGTTTGTTTTTATTTAATATTTTTCCCTTCTGGTTATTATTTTCATATTATGGAATCGATATTTGACGACAGAAACCTCCAATGATCCAATAGAAACGCCGTCAGATGCATAGCACGTATTTGTTTAATGTTTTTTTTTCTAAACGAAAATTCGTTATTTAAATGAAACCAATTTTTGAGTAAATAATCCAACAAAAAAGATAATCAAAATCAATAAATTAGTTCTATTATAGCATTCGTTGGATAAATTTATTTAAAATATTGATTCCAACATATTCTCAATTAGAAAATTTTATTAGATAAACGAATTTTTGAGTAAATAATCCAACAAAATAGACAATCAAAATCAATAAATTAGTCCTATTATAGCATTGGTTGGATAAATGTATTTAAAATATTAATTCCAGCATATTCTCAATTAGAAAATTTTATTAGAGAAAAACTTAAAAAGAAAAAATCAAATTATTAGAATTACCATTTAAAATTAAATTAAATTCTTTATTATGTAAAATGTAATTAATCCCACTCTAATGTGATTATTAATAAGATAATATTTTTATTTAAATTATCTACATAAATGTATTTAATTTAATTAATGAAAATTCGAATATTCAAGTATTGTTAGTAATAATTCTATTAACATTATTATTTGTTACACTACTCATGTTTATCTCTTTTATCATTCTCTTTAATCTTCATCAATTTAATAATAAATTTAAAATATAGAGAGGTAAATAAAAGATAAATAAAAAGAAGAAATTCTAAGAGATCCGAGAAGGAATAGATATAAATGGATTTGAATGGATGGATTATGGAGGGGGGAGGGGCTATAGGAAGAGGTTAAAAGTTGGAAATGTATATTTTAACTAGACCTTGTGAGTTGTTTAGTAAGCAATGAAGGGATGAAGGCTTTTGACATTTGGAGGCAACGGATCAGGGAGACTAATTTATTAGCATTTAATCAGGTAAAATGTTATTTCCCCCCAAGAGACATTATGAATTAAAACATTTCATATACTCATAAACATTGTATATTCGCTTTTTGTGTTATAACTTAAAATGTAAATTATTAATGGAAAATGTAGATATGGTTATTTTAAAAGAAAATTGTTTATTGTTTTGTTTTTTTTTGCAAACAATCGTTGTTAGTATAATTTGCTATAAAGAATATAAAAATTGTATTCATCAACATTTACTTGATTGTAACAAAAATGCTTTGATCATTTAAAGTTCAAAAATATAAAATTATTTTCTTTTATCTTATTTATTTAACTTTTCATTTGCAGTTGGAGGAGAAGGGGTTCATTTTAAACCTTCATCAGTGATTAAAAGAAATAATAGAATACTTTGATATGTTATTTATATATTTGGGATAGGAGGTTTGTTGTCGCAGGAAGAGAAAGAAAAAAAACAAAACGCTTAATAAAAATACTAGGTTGAGAGAGTAGTAGCTAAAAAGATATATTTTTTTCTATTTTGAATCGTTGCAAACTAAAAGGTTCGTTGTCCATTTTTGGGCGGTTTTGAATTATTGGCTTAACATTTCAGTATTTTCTAAACTTTTACTTATACTAAAGCAATTTTCTCTCGTGGTTACTTTTCATTATATTAATTAAACGTAATAGAATAATTTAAATAAACACATAATCATTTGAGAGAGCATCAGATTGTTTTTAGCTCCTGAAAAAAATGCTTTAACGAACATCGAGCCTTTTAGTTGCAATAATTCATTTAAGGAGAGAGGGAATGAGTGGGTGGGCGTTATTCCTGACAAGAGGAGTTTCATTTCTACATAAAATAAAAAAAATAATAAAAAAATCAAATCAAATCAATTATATAACTAGTAAAATATAATACTTCAGATAATTATAAGATATATATATCGAAAAAACTTATAAATTTGAATACTCTCAGAATCCCGGAAAATTAGTTACTCTCACTACCTTCACTATTAAAAATTAGCTGGAGTGTCTCCACTCGACTATCTCGCAATTTGAATTGGATTAAATAACATAATATATTATATTTAAATTAAATTTAATTAATTATAAATTATAAATAATAAATATTAAACCAGCGCATGTTTGGCTTTTTGTTGATGGCACCACGTCACATGTTGGCGCGTGAGAATTGCAGTGTTAAACAATACCTCCCTTACTATCGTCGGTCGGTAAAAATTAATTCTGGTAATTTCAGCGAATCAATCAAGCTGAAATTCTAAATATAGCAGTTTTATACAATCTTTAATCATGTGAAAAATTATCAAACATATATCTTTATTTTTACGGTCACTTTAGAGGAAAAAAAATCAAAACATCATGACCCTCTTCCGGTTGAGCTACATTTCTCAAAAGTTGATAGAAAACTACGAATTTTGAATAATGCTCATGTACCAAATTTCATCACACACACATACACACACACAGACATTTTTCTCAACCTTAGTGAAAATGATTCAGGAACCTTCAAAACGTATAAAAACATCAAAATCTCAACATCGAAAATTTTCGTGAACGCAATACTATCTCTGGCGAGATAGTAAAAAAAGAAATGAATTAAATATTAAATATAAATAAGTTGACCTGTGGTCAGGTCCGAACCGACCGACGGTTTGAAGTAAATTAATTTCCAGCTTCAGAAATAATTTCAAATAATTTTAATATATCTATTAATGTAATAAAAAAAGATATGGATATAACATAAATATTTTTAATTTTATTTTATTTATAATATATATGTAAGACCAGGCTGTGACGTCATGAATGGCTGGATGACGTCATATAATTTTAAATTGAGAGAAAAAACTAATAAAGATGATTTTTCTCGAGGATAAAACCCCAATCAAAGTGCATGATTCGTGGTGATACTTAAAAAATCACCTCATGTGAAATTTCCCTTCCTATCGTCGATCGCTAATACTACCACTTCCGGTTTCCGGATTTGCACTAAAAGTTGATCAATTCATCCCACTGATGCATTAAGTAAATATACCAAATTTCATCAAAATCGGTTGAGCCGTTCAGGCTGTACACATCTATACGGACAGACGGACGGACGGACAGACATCATGCTAAAAATACTTTTTTCTGTTAAGAAAATGCATGATTCTTGGTGATATGTAAAAAATCTCCTCATGTGAAATTTGGTGTGAAAATAACCCTTCCCTTCCTATCGTCGATCGCTAATACTACCACTTCCGGTTTCCGGATTTGCACCAAAAGTTGATCAATTCATCATACTGATGCATTAAGTAAATATACCAAATTTGATCAAAATTCGTTGAGCCGTTCAAGCTGTACACATCTATACGGACGGACGGACAGACATCATGCTAAAAATACTTTTTTCTGTTAAGAAAATGCTTGATTCCTGGAGATATGTAAAAATCTCCACATGCGAAATTTGGTGTGAAAACAATACCTCCCTTACTATCGTCGGTCGGTAAAAATGTATTGGCTATTAGGAAAAATTTCCAAACATACCTTAAAATCAAAAGTTTACTTTATACACATTTCAAATATGGGGAACTAGCGAATCCAGTATAAGTAAGATTCAAAGAGTGCAATCCAAGATACTCAGATGTATAGCAACGCCTCATATTACGTTAGAAACCCAAGTTTGCACAGAGACCTTCTAGTCTCCTCAGTTACGGAAGTAATTCTTCATAGATTCATTAGACATACACAAAATCTTGAAAATCATCCAAACACATCAGCCATTACTCTCTCTTGGACAACAGTGAACTGACCAGAAAGCTCAAGAAGAACCATGTTCTTGACACTAAAGAACGCTCTTCCTTGAACAATTGGAAAATGAAATCAATGGACAACTTTCCCTTCAAGTGACATGTGAGTGTACGAATGAACGTGTGAGTATGTGTATGAAGGCAAACCTATTTTGTAAAATTTACTAAACTGATTGTAAATAGAAAATAAAGTAAAAAATAAATAAATAAATACATTTGATTACTCTCAGGGTCTCGGAAAATTAGTTACTCTGATTCAAGGTCTTCTCTTAAAATGATGATCCGACTAATTTTATTTCATCTGGTAATACTTGGAATAAGTGAGTAAACAAATTAGGGAGAAATCCAACAAAATATTAAACAATTAATTTAACAATAAGTATTATTTCAATATAATATATGAATTCAATTATAGATATTATGGAAAATTTGAAATCAAAATTCGTAAAACATTAAAATAGACTTTAAATTGGTTCCCACTTGTAGTGTGATGGATTATCTGTGTCTGGATATCACGATTGTAAACAGAGTGTCAAGTAAATTTTTCTTTATCTGAGATCACTTTTGAAAAGCTACTTAATAGAAGAAGTATCGGCCTTCAATCGAAACAAAAAAATCTGGAGTGTCTTCAATCGACTATCTCGCAAATTTGAATTGGAATAATTAACATATCTTATATTTAAATTAAATTAATAAATTATATTTATTAAACCAGCGCGTGATTGCCAGTCAACGTTTCAAAAAATTAATTCCGGTACTTTCAGCGATTCAATCAAGCTAAAATTCTATATATAGCAGTTTTATACAATTTTTAATCAAGTGAAAAACTTTCAAACATATATCTTTATTTTTACGGTCAGTTTAGAAGCAAAAAAATGAAAAAGTGGTAGGTAAATGCCCTCTTCCGAATGAGCTACATTTCTCAAAAGTTGATAGAAAACTATGAATTTTGAAGCTCGTGTACCAAATTTCATTATTCTACTATTTTTGCGTATAAACTTGTCTACATCCCACACACACACACGCACAACCTTAATGAAAATGACTCAGGGACCTTCAAAATGTATAGAAACATCAAAATCACGACATTGAAAATTTTAGTGATCGCAATAGTATCTCTGGCGAAATAGTAATTAAGGTCAGAAGATGAGAAGATACTAAGTTCTAATCAAACACACACGGCTACCTCGCGTAGGTGGCAACCGATTTGATAAACCCAGGCCCTTGAAATTAGGACTTACAATTCCGAACTAAAATCTGAATACCGGTATTTGGTATTTGAAATTTGAAATACCGGGATACCGGTATTAATACCGGTATTATTAATAATAAATTTACTAGCTATATTTCTACTTACCTCAGTTGTTATATTGACTTTATAACAAATAATATATGAAATCCAATAAATATTGTTCTGAAATGAATAGATATTATTTATTTTATTACATCGAGAGTAGGAGTAGAGAGATACAAAAAAACGTGCAAGTAAAATAAAGTAAATAATAAATTCTATGTTACATTTTACATAAAATAGGCTCGTATAGTATTATATAATTAAAGAGTTACATATAATTAAAGAAGTAAAAAATATAAAAGTATAAATTGAAAGTATTTAATATTAATAACTTGCGATTTGTTTATTAAAGTTTGCTCTTAAAAAACACAACGAATCAAGCGTTTCATCATCAAGCGATCACCGAATTTTCGTACAAATATAACCAGTGGCCGAAAAAGCTCTTTCTGATTCTACACTTGTCGGCACTATTGTCATTAAAAAATCATACACATTTTGTAAATTCGTAAATTCGTAATACCAAAATACCGGTATTTTTACATAAAAACCGGTTTTTAATACCGGACAAAAATCGTCCGGGATCCCGAGATCCCGGTATTGTAAGCCCTACTTGAAATGTTGTAGCCTAATAGATTAAATAAGTATCAAATATAGAACTTGTTTGCTATAATTTAACTAATTCAGTTTCTGCAAATCATTACTGTTTATCTAAAAAAAAATCATAATATACTTATATAGTATAAATCAAATAAAAAATAATTTAATATTTTTTTTTTGTATTCTGATGCAACATCATATTTGTTTCATTTGAATATGATGATAAGTAATTCAAATATATATATATTGTGAAGAGGAAACAAACTTCTCCGGTAAACATCATTTTTATTCAAGCCTTTTCATGATTTCTTTTCTTATTTAAACTATTCTCTCTCTCAATTTTCATTCTCTCTAATATTTCTATACATCTTCCCTTCTTATTCGTTTTCTCATTTTCAGTTGATTCCATTTTTTTTCCTTTAAATATATATATTCATTTCATATTCTTAGATTTCGTTGCTCCCTTTCTCTTTTGTCTGGATTTGATTAAATCTGGTTCTCAATTCAATGTCAAGTGTTTATTTCATTCAAAATTACTCTCTTTTATTTCTATTATGATTAGCAGTCGCAATATATCATTAAAAAGAGAAGAAAAAAAAATTAATTAAAAATTATTATATCGTCTCTATAGTGACTAGAATTTAAATTTACAAATGAATGATTTCTATATATATATATATATATATATATATATATATTATAATTCTTTTTTACATTAATTATTTTCATATTCTAATTATATAAGTGCTAAGAGAACAATAATAATAATTATATTATTTTTTTAAAAATAAATTAATTTTTCATTCTTTTATAAACTAATAAAAAACTATATTATAATTATAATTTTTTTTAACCTGAAAAACATAACATAAATTTGTTTACATCAATTTATTTTTTGATTAATTATATTTCGTTGTCAAATAACATTATGCTTTTATAATTATTCATTTTTTCTTTTCATTTTTTTAATTTATTATAAACATCTAAGATCTTTTGAACTGTGAAATGTGGAGACTCGATTCAAATTAATAATAATTAATAATATCTTAGATTCATAAAACTATTAACAATATAATATTAGAAGTTGGTTTGAAATAAAAATTTAATGAAATCATATTTATATAAATTTCCTATATATCAGTGATGGCAAACCTTTTTGAGAAGTGTTTCAAATTTTGAGCATTATTTTTTTTGTACTAGCCTTTTTTTTAGAACCAAATTGAAAAAAATTTGAAAAAGTACAAAATGTTCAAAAGCTTAGTCCAAATAAGTTGACCTGTGGCCAGGTCCGAACCGACCGACGGTTTGAAATAAATTAATTTCCAGCTACAGAAACAATTTCAAATTATTTTCATATATCTATTAATGTAATAAAAACAGATATGGATACATAAATAATAAATATAAACATTTTTAATTTTATTTTATTTATAATATATATGCAAGACCAGGCTGTGACGTCATGAATGGCTGGATGACGTCATATAATTTTAAATCAAGAAAAAACTAATAAATATGATTTTTCTCGAGGATAAAACCAATACAAAGTGCATGATTCGTGGTGATATATAAAAAAATCTCCTTTGGTGTGAAAATAACCCTTTCCTTCCTATCGTCGATCGCTAATACTACCACTTCCGGTTTCCGGATTTGCACCAAAAGTTGATCAATTCATCCCACTGATGCATTAAGTAAATATACCAAATTTCATCAAAATCGGTTGACCCGTTCAGGCTGTACACATCTATACGGACGGACGGACAGACGGACAGACGGACGGACAGACGGACGGACAGACGGACGGACAGACATCATGCTAAAAATACTTTTTTCTGTTTAGAAAATGCATGATTCGTGGAGATATGTAAAAATCTCCACATGTGAAATTTGGTGTGAAAACAATACCTCCCTTACTATCGTCGGTCGGTAAAAACGGTTGAGCTTTTTTTTTGTTTTTTTTAGAGCCAAATTGAAAAAAATTTGAAAAAAGTACGAAATGTCCTAAATATTTCAAAAAAACGGGACAGATATCAAAAAGGAGGACAGTTAGGAGGACACTTACAAATGGAGGACTGTCCTCCCTAAAGGAGGACGGTTGGTCACCTTAATATATATAAATACTTTTTATGAAAATTACTAGTTTATTTATTAAAAATATATTAAACATTATTTAAATTAATAATATTTTATAGCTCTATTTTTTGAAAATGTATAATTAAAAGAGAAATTTCTTAGATGTATGTATGTGTCATTATGTCAGTCATTAAAAGCAAAGACCTGGTCAGGGCGGGCCGCTTATTCAAGACTAATGGCGGTCGCCTCATCCAGCGCCCAGGGAAAACGTTTCTGCTAGCAAACGAGCCACAATGGGAGGGTCAGACTGTAGAGAGTAAACAATAATTCTAAGGATCTACAAACCCTAGAATTTACTGGTAATGAAATTGAAGCAGAACTGGACAAGGGAAGAGCATTCAGTGGGAGGCCCTTCAAGTGTAGTAATTGTATTAATAGAATTATTCTGTTTGTTGAAGAAATTAAATGAAGGGAATGTTCATGTTTTCTAAATCATAATAAAGTAACTTTGTATGAAAATTTATTAAAAGTTTTTTTTCTTACTCATGTTAGAAATAAAATTTTTAATTTTGTATACACTTTGATAAAATAAAATATTTTCAATATAAAAACATAGATAAAATGTTAGGTAAACCTTTTATGAAAAACGTAGAACAGTTTAAAAGGTTTCTAGGTTAACTTACTGTACAAATTCATCTGGTAGAAGACGTGTACTAGTATAAAAATTTTAAAGTCGTAAAATTGATTTCTTTTTACCGACCGACGAAAGTAAGGGAGGTATTGTTTTCACACCAAATTTCACATGTGGAGATTTTTACATATCTCCACGAATCATGCATTTTCTTAACAGAAAAAAGTTTTTTAGCATGATGTCCGTCCGTCCGTCCGTCCGTCCGTCTGTCCGTATAGATGTGTACAGCCTGAACGGGTCAACCGATTTTGATGAAATTTGGTATATTTACTTATAATGCATCAGTGGGATGAATTGATCAACTTTTGGTGCAAATCCGGAAACCGAAAGTGGTAGTATTAGCGATCGACGAAGGAAGGGAAGGGTTATGTTCACACCAAATTTCACATGAGGAGATTTTTTATATATCACCACGAATCATGCACTTTGTATTGGTTTTATCCTCGAGAAAAATCATATTTATTAGTTTTTTCTTGATTTAAAATGATATGACGTCATCCAGTCATTCATGACGTCACAGCCTGGTCTTGCATATATATTATAGATAAAATAAAATTAAAAATGTTTATATTTATTATTTATGTATCCATATCTGTTTTTTATTACATTAATAGATATATTAAAATTATTTGAAATTGTTTCTGTAGCTGGAAATTAATTTACTTCAAACCGTCGGTCGGTTCGGACCTGGCCACAGGTCAACTTATTTATTTTATATTGTACTTATATCTGCGAAAATATAGAATTATTTTTAATTTTAATTAATTTAAAAAATTAAAATACAAAAATGGAAAAAATAAATAAAAATTGATATGCACTAGAAAAACAAAATATTTTTTTTAGTGAATGTGTGATTTTTGTTTACTTAGTAAGTAAATTCTATTGATCCTAACCGATTATCCGAAAGATATTTTCTATTTGTTTTTTCTTGCAGTGTTTTCAATTTGTTTGAATAAAAATTTTCAAAATTAGTCAGTTTAATAAACCTTATATAAGGTCAGTTTAAGTCGGGATTTATTGTAGAAGCTCTAAACTGTATAAAGAAGGTTTTAGCTCAAATTTTATTTTATTCTTTTTTAATAACTTCTTTTTATCTTATATGTATTAATATTAATTAATTGAGATATATTTTGAAATTCAAAAATGTTACATTATTTCTGAAATTCATTAAAATTTAAAAAACAATTCTTGTGAGCTTCTCATTCCTTAACTCATGACTTGGATCCGTGAGTTTATTACTTTATGGTAATGATTTTAACAATTTTGTTTTGTGATCCGTGGTTGACGACCCATAAATTGGATGGCCCTAGAGCATAGGTTCTTAAACTTATGTACTCCACGGACCCCCACTTGAAAAAATTTTTTTTGACGGACCCCCATCACAACTTTAGGTACTTTACGTCATTTTATTAATTAATTTCTGGCTTACGATCTCATAAGGACAAGGATATATGATGAATATTTCTAACAGTGATTGGTGAATAACGATTTTTTTGCATATTGTAGAACACATTTTATTAGAAATTATAATATTGAAGAAAGAAAATACAAACATTGTCATAGCAACAAATCTCACAAATTATAATGGGTACTTACATTAAATTCATATAAATATTTTATAATTTTTTTCAGAAAATATTAAATAAGAAATATTTTAAAAAATAACTGCATCTATCTCATTAAATATAACTTACATATTTAATGAGATGTATGCAGTTGTTTTCTTGAAACAAGAATCTCAATATCTGGCTTAATATTGGAAACTTTTAATCTAAGATCCGGCTCTACATTTAATTTGTTTCTATATTTAGACTTAATATAAAATAGTACCGAAAAAGCTTGTTCGCATAAATATGTTGTGCAGAATGGAATCAAGTGTTGAAGTGCTTTATTTGCAAGCGCAGGATAATCTGACCTGAGAAGTAACCAAAAGTTGCTCAATTCAGTTTTGTTAAATTTTAGTTTATAAGTTGTATCACATGATAATTCCACGAGAATATCTTGTTCAGGTGCAGATAAATGTTTAGCATTTGTAATTTCCATATTAAATGGATCTCTGATCCAGTTATTGCAAGGATCAGGAGTAGAAAAATACTTCCTGAAGTTGCTTTTCAAAGTAATTAAATGTTCAACAAATAATTGACGCGTTTGATTAAGCAATTTTTCACTGGAGCTTTCTATGAAATCATTGAGAGTTGGAAAAGACTCATATACACCGTTCTGGATGCGTTTCGACCACAAGTCGATTTTTTTAATCATTGCTTCTATTTTATCTTCAACTTTAAATATATTTACAACAGTACCTTGCAGGCTCAAATTAAGTTCGTTCAATTTTGTAAAAATATCAGTCAAGTAAGCCACCTTAGCTAACCAGATAAAATCATTGAAACATTCGGTCAGTTCAAAATGCGCATCTATTAAAAACAATCGTATTTCATCTCGAAGCTCAAAAAGGCGAATGAGTACTTTCCCGCGGGACAACCAACGTACATCTGTATGTAATAATAAATGTGTATGTTGACTACCCATTTCCTCACACAAAATTTTAAAAACTCTGGAATTAAGTGGACGAGCCTTAATGAAATTGACAATTTTAACTACTTCGTCTAATGTTCTTTTCAAATCTGGTGACATATTTTTGGCTGCTAATGATTCTCTGTGAATGCAGCAATGATTCCAAACAACCTGAGGCGCAACATTTTTAATAAGAGCAATCAATCCAGTTCTTGTACCTGACATTGCACGAGCACCATCAGTGCAAATTCCAACACATTTTGGCCACTCTATTTCATTTTCGGTTATAAAATTATTCAAACTGTTAAATATGTCATTAGCTGTCGTTCGTGAAGGTAGTGAATCACAAAACAATACATCTTCTTGTATTTGATTTTCAAACTCATATCTAATGAAAGCTAACAAATTGGCATTATTAGTGACATCAGTACTTTCATCCAATTGTAATGAGTAATAGTGACTTTTGCGCACTCTCGATATTAATTCTTCTTTTATATTACATGACATGTCTTCAATCCTATTCTTAACCGTATCATTTGATAATGAAATCAAATTTATATCGTTTGCTGCTTTAGTTCCTAACATTATATTTGTAATTACTTTTGTAGCAGGAAGAATTAATTGCTCTGCTATATTATGCGGCTTTCCTGCTTTAGCAATAAGTAGAGCTACTTCATATGATGCCATTACTGCTTTCTTACTCATACCACCAGATCCCGTCTTTACCATCAATTTCTGACTTGAATTAAGTTCTTCTTTTTTCATTTTAAAAAATTCGATAGACTTACTAACATGCTCGCTGTGCTTTGTTTGTAAATGACGTCTGAGATTAGCAGGTTTCATACTTTCATTGGATAAACTTTCCTGACATAGAACGCAGACTGGTCTTTCCACATCATTGTTGCAAATATAAGTAAATCCAAATGATAAATAATCATCCGAATATTTTCTAGTTTTGCGTTTCTTGGTAGAGTTTGCTGTTGATGCCTCATCATCTGATTCTTTCCGTTTCTGTGTTGAACCAGTTTGTAGCCAACGATCCATTTTATGGAGTAATTTATTAACATTGAACTACAATAATATAAATATAATATAAATATAACGAATTATTATTTACTAGCTATGTTTTAATATGATTTTAAATGAATGTTTTAATATCATTTTAAATGAATGTTTTAAATCATTTTAATAAATGTTTTAAATCATTTTAAATAAATGATTTAATATCATTTTAAATGAATATTAATTTATATAATAAATATATTTCGTAATTTGATTCTAAAATATTATTAATTTCGTAATTTGATTCTAAAATATTATTAAAATAAATATTTTTTATTCATAAAACTAACTTATACTTACTCTCAAAAACAGCCTTTCAGGGAAATTGCAAAATGTGTTTAGTGTTTTTATAAAATAATGATCATGCAAATTACACTAAAAATTAAAAAAAATTATTAGCTATAATAAACTATTATTAGCTATAATTTAATTATAATTAATTAAATTAATAAAAATAATTTAAAGATACAACTCGTTGAGAAATGAACTTATAATTAACATTAATAAAAATAATTTAAAGATACAACTCGTTGAGAAATGAACTTATAATTAACATTTGCTTTAAAACTGTTTAAAACCCCAGAGTGGACGCTGACAATTTGGGTTTTTCCGGGTAAGACTGTCCCCTCCCCTGGTTTTCCCCAATAACAAAGTGAAAGAAAATTCCCTTATATGCCTCCCCTTCCGAGCCCCTAAGAGGGGTTATTTTAAAGGAACAATCGAAAAATGATTTTAAATGAATGAATGGATGAAAATTCAAATTTTATATATAGTTTTTTATATATGTTTATTTATTCACAAAAAATTAATTGACATAATTATCAATTTAATAAAATAAAATAGTATTATTAATAGTATTAAATTATAGCCGTAATTCTCTAGGAGGATATAGTTAAACAATGAACTTTAAATATTTATATATGTATATATTTTTACGATGATTTTTTTCCGAGGACCGCGGACCCCCAGTAAAGGCTTCGCGGACCCCCAGGGGTCCGCGGACCACAGTTTAAGAACCACTGCCCTAGAGAATTATTTTTTTTATGGTTATAGGTGCCGAATATATATGTTCTCTTAAATACTAAAAGAAATAAATAACTGACAGAATATAAACTTAGAATTATAATTTCTTGTATTTTGTTGACTTCTTACTAATTACTAATATCATTTTATATCACTCGATCCTTTTAAATAATTTGATAATCAATATATATTATTTTTATAATATTTAGGATTTATTTCAAATATGACCAATTTAGTTTCAAAAATATTTGTATATGAATATATGATAAGAGAGCGAGAAAATTGAAGAAATCAAAATCAAAGGAGAGAAAAAAAAAGGATTTTATATAAAATTATTCCTGTGGGAGATTTAAAAGAAAAAGTCTTCTCTATTCCTTACGGGATCTGATAGGACTCAAGGAATAAGAACAGAATTACAATTGGCCAGTGGTTGTATAATATTGGTTTCAGGTTGTACCAATCAATTCATCTGAATTTCCTTCGCTAGATAATCTTATTTTTCTTTTTATAATAAATAAAAAAAACTTATTTTACCAAATAATTCATACCTTTGTAATGTAATAAATTTTCACGTATTATCTGGAAAGTTGAAAATTTTCAACTGACAAGGATTTTCTATATCTATATCTTTCTGTTGGACTGATCCTGTTTCCAGTCTCCCGTTTTATCTCACTCCGTTGCGTGTAAATCACTTGCACTTGTTTTATCCTATTGTTTAACTGTCAATAGATTGAGGAGGGAAAAATATGATCGAACAAAAGGCGGCACGTATTGCTAGTGACTTTTTAACAAGGCGAGGAAAAAAATAATAAAATTCTTTTCCACTCACCCCATTCCTCCCCCCCCCCCACCATTTCATCCCAAGCCTTAGCTTGTCCGACAAACATCGACTCGCACAGCAACAATATTAAAAAAATAATCTTTCCTATATTGATCAAAATCATCAATAAACAAAAATATATTCTAACTTTTGGCATGAAAAAGATGAATTTATGAAAAGAAAAAAAAAGATGAAATCACAGGTGAATGCCTGAGTTTGGATAACGAAAATTTACATAACCTCAATTTATCTCAAAATTAAAATCAAAAAGTCGCAATGGGCGGAACACTTGCTTTACTTACAAAGATTAGCGAGAAAAATATTTAAAGGAAAACCATATGGAAAACAACTGCTGACTTGCCTATAAAAGTAGTATAAAAAGGGAGTTTGGACAAGATAATAATTGGAAGGAGGTGGATCTGGTTAGGAAAAACTTTTGAGCTCACAAAGATAGACTTGAAAATTTATAATTTTATAAGATTTCAATATATAATTTAAGATTTCAATATACACCTAATTCTGTTTTTACACGGTCTTTTTTTACACTTTTGTGATTTAACACGGTTTGAAAATCAAGAATTTTATTTCTTTTTACACGATTTTATTCGATTTAGCAGGGTTCATAATAGCACAACACACATAAATAAAAACACAGACAGCTTACGAACAGCTAGAATCCATACGACAAAAAAAGAAAGACCATAAAGATTATATGTATGTATTTGTTTCTCTTTCGTTTTTTTTGTGTGTATACATTGTATATTCATTGTGTATATATATATATACATACATTCAAGCAAATTTACTGGTCAGAGAAATTCTAAATGGAAAAAATTTAAAGGAATTCCCTTTTTGCAATATGTAGAAATATTTATTGTATTTTGTGAACTCTCAATGGAATCACACCTGTTTGGTAAAGACATTTTTTAAACCCAAGTTTGTTTTTCCAACGCTACATAAAATTTAATTTTAACGCACTTAGATAAAATGTAAGCCAAAAGATATTTTCTATTCTATTTCTAACAACATAGCTGTTTTGCATACATACATTAGTTCCTGAACTTGTCAAACATTTAATTTACATTACATATTTTTAAGCTTAGAGTGCTTATTTTTTTTGTTTAATAATTATGCTTAAAATTATATTTGTGATTTAATAAAATAACCCTGAATACATATTCTTAAAAAATCCTTATTTTTCTCTAATTTTAATAGGTTTTAGAGATAATAAATCACCAATTTTTGCATAAGATCAGTCTTTTATTACACGGTTTTTTCTGGAACCAAATACCTTGTAAAAACAGAATTAGGTGTATAAGATATAATTTTATTTTTTGAAATTGAAGAAAATATTTTTTATTATATTTTAAAATAAATAGAAATAGAATGAGAATTATATTAATATTCTTTTTTGATTATTCATATTGGTTCAATATCCCCCATCCTTATTTCTGTTTCCAAAGGATTGAGTTCATTTCACATTTTACAAGGAAGAAATTGGGATTGGGAGTGTAATTAAAATATTCATTAAACTGAGAAAATAAATATGACATAAATACATAAATAGCAACAAAATATTAATTGAAATAAAAATATATGGATACTTGT